>OY756359.1:19435893-20660893 GCA_963576895.1 Ceraclea dissimilis | reverse complement strand
AATTCACAAAACATTTTAATGTTAAGCCAGGCCTACTTGAAAACAGGAGATATTACCCTATGGTAGAGTATAAGCCAACAACTCGATAGATCTGTAAATCATCCAATGCTACGCTCCGATTGGTTGATAGCCGGATGATTTTTTGACAGTGACGAAGGGTCATTATCAATATAAAAAACTCTGCGACTTGCGGTAAACGAGTCTTTCAGAAAAAAGATCAGAGGAGTTTTTCACGATTTTTTTTAGAAATCTATACAGGATATAAAAAATCTTTTAGAGTCATTCCCTAAGATTCAATATTCTTATCGTCTCGGTCGGCACTCACTATATCCTATCCGCTCTCAGAGAGCCACAATCTCTCCTGCGTCATCTTCCAAGGGGGAGCGATCTGCGAGACTCTCCCATGTGCACCACCAGGCAGGCCAGGAGGTGCTCAGTGTCCTGCAGCTGCCCGCTTATTTGTTGGACTGTTTTTCAAAGTATCTACATGATTGCTCATAATAGTCATTTTCTTATAATGGAATAAGCTTGGTTCATAGAAAGTTTTTTTTTATATCGCACTTATTGTTTCTTAAACAAATACTCAGTAAGTGCTAATGTCTTAAGGGGCTACTAGTTTGATTAAAATAAAATAAGCATCAAACTCACCGTGTACCTATAACCTTCCGTTTAGGATTTCATATATTTTGCACGTCGAATAATAATGGCATTTTATTTAGTATGGACGACAACTAGCATACAAGATTTTGTCTCAATGTCATTAACGTACATTGGCATTTTAAGATTTTATTTTCCTACATAACATTTATATTATTATTCATCTCATGCAAAATAATGTACTGTCCTTTTACTTAGATGTTCCCAGAAAATCCCAAGTTATTGAAACTTTGGGATGTTCTTTTATGGGTGTCCGCTAAGTTCGTCTAAAATCGATTGGTCTACAATCAATTGGTCAAAAATCAATTGGTCAAAAATCAATTCGTCTAAAATCAATTCGTCTAATTATCAATTCTTCTAAAATCAATTCGTCTTAAATCGACGAATTGATCGCTAGGCAAATTGATTTTAGACCAATTGATTTTAGACGAATTGATTTTAGACCAACTGATTTTAGACGAACTTACCGTAAACCCTTTTATGTATGCCCTAGGAGCTACACTCAGTCTATTGAACAAAATGTATTTGTGCTAAGCCTCTCCACACACGTCCCGAAGTTCAGTTAACGGAATCGACCGTTTTGCAAAAAAGTTCCGATCAAAACCTCTCTCTGAATTCAGCGTCACCCCGATTTTGAATTCAGAAAGAGGTTTTGGTCGGAACTTTTTTGCAAACGGTCGATTCCGTTAACTGAACTTCGGGACGTTTGTGGTGAGCCTAACTTGGGGAGAAACAGAACAGAATGTTACGTAATGATTTGAAAGAAAATTACATCAATTATTTTATTCTGTTTTCGCTTCACCCACACTTTCCGAAGTATTTGCGTCATTTTGTACTCAACTACAGACTTCAGGCTGTCACCCAATACAATAGGTATTATCTGTTATGATATAGTATGAGAACAAAGCAAATTATGAGCTAAAATAATATAATTTAAGCTATATGATATCTACTATTATTTATATCAATAATAGATTAATAACAAAACTCTTTACCTATTGTAATCAAAATATGTAGTACCTAGGTACAAAATGGGGTGTGCGTATTGATGATTATATTAATTGAAAAATGGAGACGAATACAAATATAAAGATAACAAAGGTTCTGAAAATCATTGTATTTACTGATCCTGATTTCCGTCCCCTAATAATTCCCGTGACTTTTTGGCACATGTAGGACATAGGTAAGGTACCAGTGGCGAAGGGTTGCAAGAACTAGGTTTCAAATAATGCAATAAAAAATTATGATCCCGGCTTCCCTTCTACAGAAACCCACTCTTCGCCAGTGGCACATACATATACATATTTGTACTGATTTTAGTGCTGTTTATATTTTCGAAATCAGAATAACATTTGCATTGCGCATATTTTTTCAAAATAAGAATAGAATATTATTTCAAACAAAAAAAGTTCAGTGGCGGCATTTCAAAGACTTGCATCATACATAGAAAATCTACCGCACGGCCCTGCGCACGTTAGTTTTTGTGCAGATCCGTCATAAACCGGAGGGTCGTTCCTTCGCTGTATATCTGTCGAGATAAATCCTTTACCATTAGTTATATGAATCTATCATTTAATTATATATTAGCCAGAGAGATGTAGATAATGTGTGTTGTACATATTATTAATTAGTTACGGTGGGGGGTGACTATAAAAAGATTGACGCGAACGTTTTGTATCAACAGTTGAGTTTGACATTGTCCTAAGTATATTTAATATTATAACGTTCTCACTCGTTGATGCATTTCAAGTGCGGCGGTCAGTATGACATTTCCTTATCACACGCGGTTGTAATCAGCTGTTTTCATGAACATACGCCGCCAGTAAAATAATAAACATAGAAAATTTGCAAATATTCAATCGCGAACCTATAAACAACATAAAATTACAGTGAATTCTCTAAGTAAAACAAAAGTGCAAATCATAGAACACGTTCTTAAAATTTCAAATTCAAAATAAAAGAATAACAAATTTCGAACATATTTCCATTCTAAGATTTGAATTTAAATTTGTAATGTGTAACAGTTCCATCAATGCATTGTTTAGAATGCATTTTCTCTAATGCCGGACTCGATGTTTCGCGGGTGATTTGTTTTTTTGACGAGAATTGTGAAAATTTTACGACTACAGTAAAGAAAAAATATTCCTTACTGAGTCCTTAACATAAACCGTAATAAAATTAATATTTGTCTGTGATTTCAATGAATACCTATTAGTATTATAATATTTGCTGCATTTATAGTTTTATCAAATATTCGTTGTTAGTGATAAGTTCCTGTTACTTTTATCAAGCAGACAGATTATTTCACCATGGCTACGTAAGTACCTGCCAATATTTTTCCATTTCATTATGTATTTATGATTAATCTCCTAATAGCAATATTATATTATAGATGACATGGCAACAATGCATTCATTTGAATATCGAACAATAAATTGAAAAGCTATCATTGGATACAACAAAGCAATAAAAGAATTCGTTCTTTATTCGAATTTAATTAACATTATGTTCTTTTTATGGATAATGCTGGTAAAGGAACATTTTATGTCAAATCAACATCTTATAAGAACTTCTTTTGACTTTAAATGAAAAATGACGAATTTTAGTATACAGCTTTCTATTTTTTTTTTCGTTTAGTTTATTATGTGATTCACTATTCCGGGACTTAATAAGTACTACATTTTTTCGGCAAAGCACCCGTTGTCGAGTGATTATCATATTCCGTAAATAGAACACAAAAAATAGTAGGTAAGTATATGTATGTAAATTGACTAAAACCAGTTAGTCCTGCCATAAGATACCTACTTGAGTTTCAATTTTCGACGATCATTATTTCTTCATCTTGCAAAGAAACCGACGGTTATAATTTTTGTTTTTCACCAGCCTTGCTGAGTCCATTTCTCGATATAGACGTGTTTCTCCAAAGCACATTTTTTTACATAGTAATTTTCTGTTTCTCTAATACCAGCTTAGTGCTGTCTAATTTTCTTCTATTGTTGTAAACTGTGTAAAATATATTTCAAGAAAGTTATTGTTATAATTAGGGTTGCCAGACATCCCGGTTTACCGGGACTGTGACCGGTTTTACGCCTAGTGTCCCGGTGTCCCGAACAAACCTTTCGGGACGCCTCAATGTCCCGGTTTTCGTAAACTTTCTTACGATTTTTATCATTTTGTGGTATTTTTGACAGATTATGTATAAAGTAAGGAACTACGTAGAAAACAAAGTTAGAGTTAAGTGACATCATTTTTTTTTTGATAAAAATTGTAAGAATATACCAACATTTTCGAAAACCGGACATTTAGGCTTCCCGAAAGGTCGTAGAGCGGGGGGAGGTGGTGCATCAAAAAACTTTTTCGTCGAGGGTAGGGGTGGTCGTCCCGGTTTGACTTGCGAGAAATCTGGCAACCCTAGTTATAATAGGTATTTTAAGTTCAAGTTTTACAGACGAAGCTCTTTACGATTACATGAATAGAATACTTTTAATTTCTTATTGTCATGATAACGTTATAAAGTCAGTAATACCTCCATTGCCTTATTTAATCCAAGTTTATACGGCTGGGTCGTGATCATGTCGTGATAATGGCGACATACAACTTTATTGTATATGAATGATAACAATGTAAACAATCATCATATAATGTAACACTCTCATCACATTAGGTAAAGTAATAACCTAACTACATAAATATTAATGCATTATTACTTTCGCTATCAATATAATACTTGTTAATATCATTAGCTGGGTTTATCCTATGTTAACGTAAATTGTATATTACTTCCCATAGAAATAAGTAGTATTGAGTACATGGTTGGCGCAGTTGGTTGAGGAGGCAGTCTCTCAAGCGGGAGGTGCCAGGTTCAAACCCCGGCGCTGGCGATGTATATTCCACACTTTGCGATACAGGCTTTTAGCCTAGTGCAAGGTGTGCAGGTAAAAAAATGTATTATTTGATAACGAATAGTCTGAAAATGAAACGACCCTTGGATCCCTTTGAAAACCGTTACATTTTTTTTTTGTCTCTGGAGTAAGCTGATCCAAAGTTATACAGAATTGTATTGTCATCGACTTTACGTATGTCTGCAAAATTTTATCTCTCTAAGTAGTTAAGAAGTGGTTGAAAATCCGGTTACAAAGTTTGCGCACAGACAAAAAAAAACTAAAAAAAATACCAGCTAATTAAAATATTGTAAAAACGTTAGCCCGGCTTTCCTGCTTGAAAAAATCCTGGATCCGCCGTCCGTTTATTATAAAATCTAGGATCCGTTTATATCTGCTCACTCCTGGGATTCGAATCTCATACCCTTACTTTTTTATAAGAAACTAGATGGATGCATTATTTATCTCACTTTGATCTTTAAGTTTGTGCAACAACAAGAATGCATATTGTTGTTAGAAACCAAACAATGATAGAACCAAAATAGGACTGTTGCCAATAATCACTGTGAGCTTCTCTGTTCTGTGTCTCATCTCATGATGATTGTATGACATTATATACAACTTTCAGTAGCTAAGTATTTAGAAGTACATAATTATTCATTACTAACAGAGTTACCCGTGCTTCGCAACGGCAAATTTAACAAACCAACCCGGCATACTTTACAGGCTTGAGCTGGACAAAATGTGTCTTGATCTGAATTTCTTATTTAAGTTATTCTAAATTTTCGCAGCAATCCATCGTAAAATGCTGGAGTTATGCGAACACTTTCAAAAATCAGACTTTACTTTATATATTATATAGATTATCATTAGTACATACTTAGATTTATTGTAATGGTAGGTATACATATGGGTTATTGTATTATATGCACGTGGTCTTGCTACCTATTAGAAACACAAGTAAGTACTGTTTATTTTCAATAAAATGTACATCTGTTCAAAGCATTGTCATCATGTAAGTTACTCTATAACATATGTAGATGTACCTTGATATAACTACATACATAATATCTCAACAATCATGAATATCCGTTAACGACACTAATAGAAACTGATAAGTAAGTACAAAATAATTAAGAAATCTTTTTTTTTTATAAACAATATTTTATGACTTCACATCCTAGAACTGTTTTTCGCGGTCTTCCAAACGATATCAAACACGCTCTTCCGAGGCGCTAATTGGTTTCCTTCATTCCAATAGCGCCTCCCACCAAGAATAGACCGAATCAAATTTTGTAAATTGACACTTAAGGGCATGGCACCAGGAATGACGTCACAGTCTTTTCCCACGGCATTAAGGTTCAAAATTGCGTGACAATCGCATGATAAGATGGTAAAAATAGCGTTTTTTTCAATTTTTTGGGGTCAATTTTGCGTCTATCAAAAAACTTTTACGGTTATTCCCTAGATTTTAATGCATATTATCAGTACAAGAAAAAAAATTACTCCGCGACTTTCGGGAAACGAGTTTCCGTCTTTCGGAAAAAAGGTCAGAGGTGTTTTTAAATATTTTTTTTGCAAAATCTATACAAGATATAAAAAATCTATTACGGTTATTCCCTAGATAAAGGTTCAATGCATCTACCCTATTTTGTTCCAAAGCATATTTAGTAACGGTTGTCGAGATAGAAGGTCTCCCGTTTTTAGAAATTTTTGAAATGTCAGTATGCACACTCTTAACTCGTGAAGCACTATCATGAGACAGCAAACGCGGAGGTATGCTGCAGTTGGGTCCTCTCGATCTCTCTCGGTGTCTCCGTGTTTCCCGATGGCTTGAGCTGGACAAAATCTAAGATTCTTTTCCAACGCCCTTTTACACAACCCTTGGATCCCCTCAAACGCTTTACATCTCTTTTATTTCTGGAGATGGCTAATCCAGTGTAGTACAGAATCGTAATGTCATCTAGTTTTACTTAGTTAAAGTTTCAGAGTTCTACCAAGTCTGGAAATGAGCAAGATTTGGAAATAACGCCAAATGAAGTTAAATAAAAGCGTGTAAAAATACGTTTCTCAGTAATTTTCCTTCCTTTTACAATAACCGCATTGTAACTCCATCGGATGTTTGTGGTAATTGTAATACCACTATATGGTTTGATTATCGTCAACCGAGAATAATACGGTTCTAACAAACAAGAAAGAATTGTAGAGATATTGTTGTTTATTGTTCTCTAATCATCCGTGGGGCCCCATTTAAGGCACTTGGAATCGTCAGGTTTACGTATTAAACAAACATCACACAATAAAATGCGATACATCAATTACAGATTACAGCAAACAAGAATGAAATCAATAAGCACATGGTTACAAAACAAAACTTAAAGCAGGGTGGTTTCAATGCAGGTCTGGATGTAAATTGTCCAGAACTACATTACATCATATACTATGAGAATAAAGTTTCAAACACTCGTACCTTTTACATACAGATGAAACCTTATTAATTATACGTTGTTTAGAAAACTATACCCAACTGAAGTAGTTTTTTTTTTAATTATATTTTAGGTATTCATAGATTATGTAGGTTAGAAACATTTTCCCGCAAAAAGTCAAAATTTGTTAGTTATAACTTTCTTATTCTCAGGTAACACTGTGACTGTATGTATCTAATCCATTCATATCAGATTTTTTTTACAACTTACAATTTATTACAGCCCAGTTTAACATATTTATGGCATCTGTCTCTTTATCTATGAAAGAAAATATTCATGGTCATGGTTTTCAAACTCACCATCAAAATTCAAACATAACAATGTCTATTTAAAATCACAGCATATTATGCTGCTTACACATTAATAATAATAGTCGTCATCGGACCACTTATTGGCGCCGTTTAGCGATAAAATCGCCCCAAGGGCACCTTACAATTTTTATGAATATAAATTTTCTAAGCAGTAAAAATGATAGATTAATAATAATAATCATCATCTGACCACTTATTGGCGCCGTTTAGTGATAAAGTCGCCCCAAGGGCACCTTACATTTTTATGAGTATAAAATTTCTAAGCAGTAAAAATGATATATTAAATCACCACATAGGATCGTCACAAACAAAATAATAGCAATAAATCTAAACAGTTTTAGGTTCGTTATGTGGGCTTGAAAAGCTTGTGTCGTGAAGTGGAGTATGTCGACATCGGGTGCCGAACCCGCGCACATTTTGGAATGTCTTACACATTTTAAAATCTTGTTGAATTGCATCGGTAGGTACAACCTGTCAAGAAAGAGATGGTCGTGGGGTTCATTGAGAAATACATTTGCTGGCAACAATAATATTTATATTGAAATTCTCTAAGTGTTGTCGCTATGGTAGTCAATAAGCTCAATAAGCTAAAGTAGGCAGCGCCCGCATGAAAAACCATATCTTTCTTGACAGACTGTATGGCTGGCCACACACGTCCCGAAGTTCAGTTCCGGAATCGACCGTTTTGCAAAAAGGTTCCGATCAAAACCTCTCTCTGAATTCAGCGTCACCCCGATTTTAAATTCAGAAAGAGGTTTTGGTCGGAACCTTTTTGCAAAACGGTCGATTCCGGAACTAAACTTCGGGACGTTTGTGGCCAGCCTAATAGTAGTGTTACACGCTTCACTTTTGCGTGGATCAGGAAATTCCTCCATCCTTAAACAATGTAATTCATGTAGTGATCGCATCACTTCTGTATCTAAACTAAGCTAAACGATTCACCATTGGACGATTTCACTTTTAATTGGAGAATTATTCCTTAAAAGCGAGTCATGCCATCTAATATTGGCTTAGCAGCAAAATGCATTTGAAAATCGAATCGTAAGCATGCATGCTAATTTATTACCTGTGTCCAAGGTTGCCAACGTGAAAAAAATGTCAGAGTTCCTCTTGCGTTGCATCAGTTATGCTATAAATAGGTACCCACCTAGTACCCACCCCAGATAACGATGCATTTTCTACTGTAACCTTGGATTATAATACAATTATTATTATAAAAAATAAATTATTGTCGTTTGTATTACAATAGCAACTGTCAATGACTGATTGTGTCTATTTTTATTCCAATAAAATACTCGGTTTATTTAAATAAAATATCTACGGACTCGCACGATTAAAATTTATCTTTGCATTATGGCGGGATGCGAAATAGAATACTAATGGCGGGATTTGTTATTCGAATATAATTCGAACGTGTTTTTGAATTAGGAATGAAAGATTAGTTACGAAAATATAATTCGTCCTATTTTTAAAATATCCATATAATGTCACGCATCATTCTAATATTTGAGTTATTGTCCTATTCAGCCATAGATTTTTTTAATAAAACGCATCTGGGATTATAGAAATAAACCCAGCCATTCTTGTATTCACTATAATCACTCAGCAGTAAGCTTGAGTTGTGAAGTGGAGTAAGTCAGCATCGGGGATCGAACCCGCATCCACCGAATTCACGGTCGAGCGCTTTACCAACCAGGCTACCGATAACCTATACGAATGCTCACTAGCGGATTTAGGGGGGGAGGCTAGGGGGCTGAAGCCCCCCCTAAACCATGGATTACAGTAGCATACATAGAACAAATGTAGGGATTTCAGCCCCTTAGCCCCCCCCCAAAACGTTGAGTGACGTTTGTAGTGTTTTGAATACTAAACTAAAAATCTGGTATACTGAATGCAATTCACCCCCCCCCCCCCCTCCCGCTCGACAAACTTTTAGGCGTCAAGGTCAACAAATTTTAGACGATGACCAAAAAAAAAAAAAAAGGTCATCAGTTGATTACGGCAGGATTCCACCCCCTTTCCCGCCGCGTAAGGACGGCTCAAAATTTTAGGCGAGGACCAAAAAAAAAAAAAAAGGTCAACAAAAAAATTCTGGGAAAAAAATTTTTCATCTTCAGCCCCCCCCAAAATGAAATCCTAGATCCGCCACTGCGAATGCTATATTATAACAATAGATTTTTTATTAATAACGATTACAATTTAAAACCAAAGAAAGTAAGAAAAAATATAACCGCATGGAGAGAGGGGCTTACTATTTAGTACGAAAAATTGTCGTGACTTAAATATGTTGCATACTAATCTTCATCAGAGGTCTCTGTCTCTTGCAGTCTCCAAGATCTCTCCACACAGTTTCTGCCTTTATAGATACCTTTGCCACCTACTTCTGCCAGCTATTTTTGGGGCGGTCCACTGGTCTTCTGTCTGCCCTCTAGACTTTCAGAGTTTTCATTAGAAGCCGCTCCTTTAGCGTCCGGATGACAAATAATTTAGAATTTCTTTTATTAAATTTCTAACCTTTAAAAATGGAAGAGAAATTATTGTTTTTCTACCCAAAGTACCTACTCCTTGTTTCATATAACTTGGCCACTGGCTACATAGTAATTTTATACAAAAAGTGTGACAAGACGGGTGAAACGAAATGTATTATAACTGTCCTGTCTTTTTACTTAGTTACTAGTAACTTTGTAAAATATACTAGCTATGGTAGGATATCTGCTATTTATTCAATATTTGCTATTTTTGGCTCTCACAAAGCAAGACCTCACCATCTGTTATTGCAAAGTAACGACTAATTACTATTCTACATACCTAGGTATATCGTATAAAGATCTATTAATATTATTCCTATTTGGCAAAGTTCAGTAGCTATTGCCAAGTTTATATGATCGGCGACCGTATGACTGTTGTATCTGTTACCAGAAATGTAGGAAATCAGGTATTGTATACCATTCCTAGGAAATCAATTAAGGTTCAAAATCGCATGAACAATCGCATGATAAAATGGTAAAAAAAGCGTTTAATCCATTTTTGGGGTTAATTTTGCATTAATCAAACTTCCGAGAAACGAGTTTCTGTCTTTCGAAAAAAATATCAGAGGTGTTTTTCACATTTTTTTTTTTGTTGAGAAATCTATACAAGATACAAAAAATCTTTTACGGTCATTCCCTAGACAAAGGTCTACTCTATTTTTTCTAAATCATATTTAGATAGTAACGATTGTCGAGATCTAAGGCCCGTTTTTAGAAATTTTGGAAATGTCAATATGCATACCTAAATAAATAAATAAATAAAATAAAAAAATCTTTATTGAAAAGAAAACATATCTTCCAAATGGCGGGTTTATTGCCGTAGGCAATATCTGCCAACCAACCACTTGTGACATTAATTTGATGTACACATTACATACAGGTGTATGAAAAATAAGAAAAATAAGAAAAATATAAATAAATATAAATAAATATGAAAATAATAATAATATATAGAATACTTATACATACATAAAAATACATATATAAATGTGGATGGGATGAAGGACAAGGAAGGGACCACGGGATCTCCTCTCCAACCTACTCCTAATAAAGAACCTGGATGGACAAATTATTTCACACATTTCCTAAACTGACCCGGCATTGTATACATATCCTAGGAATTGTATACATTTTCTAGATTTCATACACTTCCGGTACCTAGCATATATTATATACTACTCTCATATGTTCTAAGACCTGTGTAACTTTACTTCTGGTGATCTGACATTGCGTATCAAAGTCCTAATCCAACACGTCATGACTTAACATCTCTGAGAAGAGTGAAAAGTCAGCCATATGAGTAATTGTATATTGTTTTCATATTAGATATCTATGATGTGCCAACCATTCTAAATGGTGCAACATATTTTCAATAGTCGGATATCCATACCATCTATACCTACGTCAGTATTTCTAATAGGTACATCTCAGTGGCGTACATAGGTTTTCATTACGGGGGGGAAATCTAGTATTTGACTCTGTAGGGGAGGGGGGGCTAAGCCTGACTATTCAATCTAAGTTCTTAAGGCGAAAAAACTCCTGGAGGAGGCAATTAAAATTTTTACGTCGACGCAGTAAAAAAAATCAATAATAGCGCCGCAGGGGAAATTGTTTCGTGAAGGTGAGTGCAAAAGGTCTTGTTTTAGGTAATTTTTTGAAAGATGGGTGAAGTGATGAACCTGGGATCTTTCTGTAGTAGATGGCAAATCATTGTTTGACATTTAGGGGGGGGGGGGGGACCCCTCGGCCCCCCTTTGATATATCTGTATAGTGTATAATATGGCAATTATACATATTGTTACTTTCATACAGTAGAACTGAGATAAGGCTCTCCGCCTAACCTGCAAGAGATATAACATAAACATATTTACTACTGCAGGTACTACTCGTTTTCGATGTTTTTCAGTTATAGTTGAATAACTTATGTATCTACCAAATAGTCTCTCGTCTAATGAACCTTGAAAAATCACACGTTTTGATTTAAAACAATACATTCTTAAGGGCATGGCACCATGAATGACGTCACAGTCTTTTCCCACGGCATTAAGGTTTAAAATTGCATGACAATCGCATGATAAAATGGTAAAAATAGCGTTTTTTTCCATTTTTTGGGGTTAATTTTGCGTCTATTAAAAAACTTTTACGGTTATTCCCTAGATTTTAATGCATATTATCAGTACAAGAAAAAAAATTACTCCGCGACTTTCGGGAAACGAGTTTCCGTCTTTCGGAAAAAAGGTCAGAGGTGTTTTTAAATATTTTCTTTGCGAAATCTATACAAGATATAAAAAATCTATTACGGTTATTCCCTAGATAAAGGTTCAATGCATCTACCCTATTTTGTTCCAAAGCATATTTAGTAACGGTTGTCGAGATAGAAGGTCTCCCGTTTTTAGAAATTTTTGAAATGTCGGTATGCACACTCTTAAGTACATTATTTTAAACACACCTACACAAGTTGTTTACTTTAAAAAGAAAAATGGAAAAAATACATATGTAATTACAGTTCATACACGACGTAACGAAATCAATTACCCGTTACAATCACTCCTCGAACTACGACACTTTAAATTAAAAGAGAACTAACGTAGAGATGTAGTTCGTTTCTACATACATACGCTCTATGCGACATTCTACTACATGTTCCCCTAGATGTGACCGCAGGTTACACATTAGTTACCTACCATAATTACAATATTTTTTGTAGTAACTTTCGGGAAGTTGGGGTAAATTTATCATTTTTAAATTTAGGCACAAATTTTGCGTCGCTAAAGAGGTGCTGTTGATAAAACTGTGCTTTATAAAAAAAATAAACTTAGAACATAAAGAAGGGGGTGAGAATGAACATCGCAAGACGTATATTTATTTTTATTTATTATCCATGAACAAAGAATATAAAGTACAAATTAAGCAGTAGCAAATCATAATGCATCATTTACTAGGCAGTAACAAATCATAAAGCATCATTCACTAGGGCGAACTTATCCAGCTTACCCATTTTCGTAGCATGTCTGCGATTAGATGTCTCGTGATCAAAAGTCAGGTCCATTGCCTTTTCGATTCAAGGGTTCAAGGTACTACCAGTAGGCAATAGCCGATATTAGTAGGTATAGGTACACTTCGTGCGTATATCGACAATGTCCACTAAATGATTTATGCGTAGGTCGAACGATCGTAACATAAAGTCATCATGTATGCAAAGCAATAAGCCACAATGTAGATCAATATTGAATCAGCTGTTTTATTGTTATACATATTGTGACGAATTTCATTGTCGCACGATCATAAGATCGAATGAATTTTGCAACATTGTGTCATAAAATGTAGAAAATGCAGATAAATACCGAATGACTTATTGAACTATTCATCAATCATCAATAGTATCATTTATCAAGGCCGCACCCGTTATGCACTAATGTCGCATTGTGTAAATCTCGTACTATCGAGGCATGATCTTTCATATTTGTTTTTAAAAACGTAATAGTAAAGGCAGCATTACCTTTCCATGTCCATCCACCTCTCAACTCACTTGATTGACTGTAAGATATTGCTTTTGCAATAAGTTCGCCTTTTGGCACACTACCATAGTCTTGTTTTTGTAAACTATGCATATTTTCTCTAGCTGAAGTTTGCAGGGGTTCTTGAGGAAATCCATAAGGTGACGCCAAGGGCAATAGATTTCTTGCAGAATATTGATGCGGAGCTATGACTCCAAGATAACTTGTACAGTGGTCGTGTATATACGAAAGAAGAAGACTATTATTATGATTGCTTTATTCTTATTGCTTCTGTATAACTGTTTATCTTTTCTTTTTGGTTTTCCATACTTTCCTAAGTATGTGTAAAAATTTTCTCATTTCAATGTCACAAGTGGTTGGTTGGCAGACATTACCTACGGCAATAAACCCGCCATTTGGAATAATGTTTCTTTTCATCCAATAAAGGTTTTATTCATTTATTCATTTTAATATAAAATGCGTTCAATTTGCATAACTGCGTGTCTATTTGTTTTTTATATGCGAATAAAAATGCTGGAATGCTCGTTATAGATGCGGGATGATCGTAAGGGAAATTTGACTGAGACAATGCGATAGCCATCGTACATTGAAGGGAAGAAATTAGGAGAGAAACTAAAAAAAATGAGAGAGCATCAGTCTATTGAATGCAATAAGTGCAGAACTCTTACACAACCAATCACCCGTCGAGGATAAAACCAAATTCATGAAGCCTTTAGTCTAGATAACGACTTATGAAAAACTAGCAAATAGACTCATTTAGTAAAAGATTTTTCATTGTTCTCTCACGTTTTGCTTGATTGACATCCGATGGCATACCTTGTTCACAAGACGAGGAAAGGCCAAATCATACAAAGGCATGGGACATTCACGGAATCAAAGGAAGACATCTCTACTACTCATTTTAAACAGTTTTATGCAACGGGCGTGCAGCATTTGACCTTTTTCCATTCTCATCGAAGCTTCCTCTAGCAAAACATACAGCATTGGTAGATAGTTAATTAGCATTGGTGATCTGCTCTCAACCTTTCAGCCCATACCGAGAATACTCTTTGAATACTCCTTTCAGGAGTTCTGTTCGAGTGTGGCCATTAAAAAAAAAACAAGTCTTCTTCATTCTGCTGGCCCTGCTTTCTAGCGAGATTATTATTGATTTCAATTAGTACGCACGTGACCTTGCTTGGCTTTTGAAACTAGTTAACAGCAGTCAAATAAAAATGGTTATAACAAAGTATGTATTGTGTTTTTTTTATCGGTAAAAATGAAGACTAGATATGTGGGCATATAGTTTTGTCTAAATACAAATTGGGCGCGTTATAAGTCATAAAGCATTGTTCACTAGGGCGAACTTATCGCAAAGTTGCGATTTCTTGGAGTTAAGCTTTAGGTAAGGCATTGTAGAGCATTCTTTCTTAGCGTTCGGTAAAGCATTCTTCCTCAGAATCAGATGCAAAAAAAGATCATATTGTAGAGTTGTTTATGATGCAACGATCACAACGGAAGAATCCACTAGGACATCAGTAGGTCAATCACCGATGCGTTAATCTAGACATCAAGGTCAGACGATTGACAAAGAATACAAGTATTATGTATTATATAGTTCCGTAAATCGGCAAGACCTTGTATGAGTTCATCACTTATAGGTAAATAGTTTACCGTGAACTTTTCGCGATTCATGAATTCGTCTGAATAAAAATTTGATAGTAGAAAAATGGTATGGTTACACGATAAAATTACACAGGAAAAAATCACGCACGGGAAAATCGCACCGAAAAAATTATAGCAAGAAGGAATAACACATCAATGATTTATATGACACTATAATTGATATTTTTTAGTTCAGTTTAATATCTATTTAATCTGCCGTTACAATAATTAAATATTATATCCACCTGATGGTACTTATGAAAATATGACAACCAAATTGTATAAGTAATAATGAATTTTGAATAAAAATAAAAATGTGTTATTTCTTCTTGTGACATTTTTGCATGTGAGATTTCTTCCCGTGATATTTTTTCCTGTGTGATTTTACATATCGTGTAACCAAAATTAGTAACGTTTTGATATTTTACCATAATACCTAATGGAACCTATGCTGTGTTTTAATAGTAGTAACTGGTTTTATAGGTTACAAAAACTATTCAAAAGTTTATGTCTAGAAATCGCACAAAAACATAATTAATGTTTTAAGAGTGAGAGAGGACTAAAACGACATATTAATTTACCTAATTAAATATTCGCGATTTATATCTAAAAACCATCAAGAATACAGGTTCTTGCCTTTTTCGGATGATAGTTGTCCAATGAGATTTCGTAAACATGATAGTGGATCCAGTAAGTATGTACCTAATTTTAGACATAGCCAATTATATGTCTAAGATTTCTTGACATCTGTTAGCCATCGGCCAACATAATAAAATGTCTCTGTTCTTCTGGTATTAATTCATAATTATGAAGTACCTATACATATATACGCAAATGTTCAACTCAACCAGATGTCCAAACAAATACGTATGGTATAGAAAGATCGGGACAATATCTGTACCTATTGCACTAGCGGATTTAGGGGGGGGGGCTAGGGGGCTGAAGCCCCCCCCCAAAACCATGGATTACAGTAGTATATATAGAACAAATCTAGGGATTTCAGCCCCTTAGCCCCCCCCAAAACGTTGAGTGACGTTTCTAGTGCTTTTTTGAATACTAAACTGAAAATCTGGTATACTGAATGCAATTCACCCCCCCCCCCCCCGCTCGACAAATTTTTAGGCGTCAAGGTCAACAAATTTTAGACGACGCCAAAAAAAAAGGTCATCAGTTGATTACGGCAGGATTCCCCCCCCTCCCTCCCCGTCTGCGATCGTTCCGCCGCATAAGAACGGCTCAAAATTTTAGGCGAGGACCAAAAAAAAAAAAAAGGTCAACAAAAAGAAATCTCGGAAAAAAATGTTTAATCTTCAGCCCCCCCCCAAAATGAAATCCTGGATCCGCCACTGACCTATTGAGTTTCAATTTAGTTTAAAAATAAATAAGTAATCCTAAAAAACTTTTAAATAACCACGCATATATTTCTCCATATAAAAATTAAGTTCCATATTGAAACGCGTTTATGAAAAAACATTAGGTGCCCAAATTTAATATCTCCGCCCAGAATCTCCCCAACTAGGAGAGTCGCATGTTGCATTTCATATGGATTTATACTCTGCCGGTTGTTGTTGGTATACCTTGTAAAATAATGTTATCTCTGTGCATTGTATAGAAATTACTTATGGCTCTCCTACCTAGGTGGACATTAGTGGGATTGGGCATTAGACTGGTCCCTAGTTTTGCCCACTTTGGGCAATTTTCGTTGAGTTTTCCTTAGAGAAATGACTAATAGAATATCCGCCCCGTATCACGTGACAATAACATCACAGTTGTTGTTATTATAACAAGTAAATGTTACGATGACATGGGCAATTAATACTATTATAGGTATTAGAACATATATAACATAACATCATCTATTATTATGAATTATTTACAGTTAGGTATTGTTATATCAATATATATAATTCTCCTCGAAACCGGGTATGAATGCACCGCAGGACCGTGGCAACTTGTGCAAGTTATTCGAATATATTCGGAATTTAGGCTCGCGACCCAACTATGACGTCACGGTCATTTCCCACGGCATGAAGGTTCAAAATCGCGTGAACATTCGCATGATAAAATGGTAAAAATAGCGTTTTTTTTCATTTTTGGAGTTAATTTCGCTTCCATCAAAAAACTTTTACGTTTTTTTATTCCCTAGATTTTAATACATATTATCATCAATTTTTTTCCTCCGCGGCTTTCGGAAACTGTTTTGTCTTTCGAAAAAAAGATCAGAGGTGTTTTTCACATATTTTTTTTGAGAAATCTATACAAGATATAAAAAATCTTTTACTGTTATTCCTTAGATAAATTTTCAATGCATCTACCCTATTTTGTTTCAAAGCATATTTAGCAACGGTTGTCGAGATCCAAGGTCTCCCGTTTTTGAAATGTCAGTATGCGTACTCTTAAAGCATTTCACGGTCGTATCGTCTTCCACCAACACCTTAAATCATTCCGCTAAAACCACACTTTTTCATTGATATTACGAGCCTACAAAAATGTTTTGAGTATTCATCGATAATTTTCCATAAGAATGTACCTCCAATAGTTATACGTGTAAAGATAGGGATGTCTGACGATGTGTACTCTCTGCCTACCCCCCAAACAGCGTCATTGTTGGTGGCTTAGGCTAGTCATTATGTATATTTACATAAACATCAATTATGTATTTAGTACACGATGATGTGTAATGCATATAACACTTATTATCAGTAGTTATCACACTGTTATTGTGTTATGTAGTATTAGACTACCCGTAGATATATCCACGAATGATTGATCTATCATCTGTGTTCTATTGCTTACTTCTCATGCCTTATCAGTCAGGTTATTATAATCTGGTTATAACCGGAGACTGCATTTTACACTAAAAACGTCAAACATCATGACTTCTATTTTCACATCCCTAATAGAAATGTGTTTCTGCGCTTTAGGGTCATGAAAAGCATGGATATTTTTTAGTAACTCAGTTACCAGAGTCAATGCGAATATAATTGCTATTAAAGATGTGAAAATAGTGGACATATTTTGATGTTTTCATGATCTAAATAAACATGCATATTTATTAATTATTCACATTGACTGAGTTACTCAAAAACATGCACGAGTTTTATGTCCCTGAAATTATCGCAATCTCTCTCTCTCCCTGGGTATTTATCATTCCCACATGATGGTGGGGTCTGCCATTCTTATTTTCCACCGCCACTTGGCTCTATCCTGTGCATCTTCCGGGGATGCTCTACAGTCTCTCATATCTTGACTCGCAACCTCGCACCACCTCCGCTTGGGTCTTCCTCTAGATCTCCTACCAGGGATAACTAAGAACTGTGTCCTCTTACCAATGTATTCGGGGGGTCTTCTGCTCATATGACCTTTATATTCGCATCTCTAACAATAGAGGGCCGGCTTTTACAGATCTCTAGCAATAGCTGTCAAAGATGTGAGAGAATAGACTGTGGATGGAGTGGCCAGAGGTCTTGGAGACTTCAAGAGACAGAGATCTCTGGTGAAGATACACAGATGTTTTGGGCCCCCAACCAAACCATGGATGAGGGAAAGAAGTTGAACTATACACAATTTTATTGTCGTCAAAATACTTATCAATAGTATTTCAATTAGCATATTATGACCCATAGAACCTCAAATGCCACATTTTTTAAAACTTTAGTTAACAAAAACTCGTAAAATTGTTTTGATACATTACAGCATTCATTATTAAACCAGTTCTAAATGGTATGATGAATTTATGGATATTTTTCTCTTTATCCGTATTATCTATTGGTTAACAAACATATAAATACCTACGGTATATACTCGTATAATAAATTAATGTGATAATTAATTAAATAATAAAATACTAATTTGATACATAAATCATTTTAATTATTATTTAACAAAAACAAAACATATCGTGTTATTATAATATTCACTACCCAGACCCTCTATTTTGCGGACAGCGAATTAACGAATTTCGGATATAACGTCAATTTTCATACCATGATTCTTTCAGCCTTTTCAATATAAAATTACATACAGTTAGCGATGTTTTTGCATAGCTACCCCCTTTATACTATCCATAGTCATCCATCACCATATTTACTATGAGGCACATAATAAAATTTTGACTCTACAAAAGAGATACTTGCATCTTATGAGGTAATCCATATATAATTAGGTAACTGGCATTTGCGTATATATCACTATTGACCCTATTTGTCAGCTCCATAATATGTCATATCCTCCATATCTTTTCTAAGTCATGATCATAATATATTAGGAGCGAGTTCAGATTTTCTCGGTAGTGGGTTTGGTCCCCGGCGCTAACGGTGTATTTTCCACTAAACTTCACGACACGAACTTCTAGCTCACTGAAAGTATTTGTGTTTTTAAAAAAAACAGGATCTGAGCTTTCATTGTAGTTTGTGTATTAATAAGTATGGTGTAAAAATAACAGGTAGAGGGTGGATGACAAAGGCAAGTGGAAAAAGAGGCGTGTATCCAGCAATCCAAAAACCAGGGCTGAAAAAGAAGAAGAAGAAAATAATGCTCTAACATCTAACATTTCATATAGGTACTCAAATAAGTGCCTTCTAAATTAATATTTTTACGAAATGAAACGCTTTTTAATTAGCTACAGGATTGGACCCTGTCCGAAATAGTTCGTTACATCGGGGTTTTAGTGTGCCTACATTGTTATCAAACGTTCCTATCCTGTTCTCCTACACAACACATATCTAAACACATTCGCAAAAACAGTGGATAACGAATTTCTTTTGACATTAACCTTTCGTTATTTTTTTATAATTAAGTGTCATCCTGCCAAATCTTGAACAGAAAATTATCATAAAAACTTGTTTTTAAAGTTTTATCTTTTTATGTTTATCCACTACGTAACTACAGTATTATTAAAATATGCTTATTAATTAATATCATCCAACGATTATTCGTGTACAAAAGGATATAATATGGTACTCTTTAGATTCAAGGACCATTTGAGAAAACAATGACCCTTGTTATAAGATGTGACATTCGTTTTTTTATTACCATTCTGACGTTATTTCACAAAAAAATTAGTGGCTGAATGTTTTTTGTGCGTCTCCACATATACTATTATGTATTTATTTTATTTTACTCTTTTTTTGCACGTCAGAGTATGCGTCTATATATATGACTGTATATAAATGAAAGGTATTTTTACCATGTAGTCTATAGATGTCTGTAGCTAAATTTTTTTTTGATTAAAATATTAGATTTACATTGACTAAACAATAAACACATAACAGAGCATAAACCTGCACAAGTCAATCCTTCAATTAGACGCGACGCGACTATAAGAATCTCCACAGTGCACTCATAAGGTGCGTTGGGGCAAGTCCGAATGGTTTTTTGGTGAGATGGCACATAGTAATTTGTATCATTCATCACATGCAGTCCACCAGGTTTAGCACATATTTTTTTAAATATTGGTAAACATAAGGCTTCATTCTTCGTTACAGTATATTTTTTATCATCAGAATCGTAATCGTTAATTAATAAAAACCAGTTATATTTATGATTTAAATAAAACATCACATGGGGTAAGAACGGAAAATACTGGGGTAAGACCGGAGTTCATGCTAAAATCACTATTAGACACTTTAGGGCACTGAGATTTTGGGACAATAACGGTATGTTGTCCTAATGACTAAATACATTAATTATTTCTTTATAGGAAACTATTTACTCCCGAATTTAAGAAATATATGATTTATAAATTCCGGTCTTACCCCAAACGGCCTTGAACTACCTTGACATTCCCAAACTGTTTGCAATAATATTTTATTCACATGAGTAAAGATAAAAGTAAAATTATGTCATAAAAATCGAAGCTTTAGGTATTTTAATATTTATTATTGTAACAACATTAGCTACGACATATAGGTGTCCTTTAATAGGTGTACTTATATAATTATTTTCGTCCTTGACCATTTTTTCCTATCTCTTACTATATTCCTAAAAAATTCGGAAAACCACGAATCGGGGGGGGGGATTGCAGCAAGATTTTGATAGGCAACCCTAGTGCGATGTATTACCCTATTGGTAAGCTATCATTTATACCACATTTCGATCAAAAAACAGATACATACGTCATAATTTAAGCAGTGGGCTCTCGGACTATATATGCATGTATTTGGTACAGAGCAGAGCATAACAATTTTCGAAGAAATAAACCTTTGTTAATATTAGTTTGAAAATAGTATTTCAAAAGTAGGAAGTTATCTCAACTAATAAATAGCGGTCACATTAATAAATAGTCACATTAATAGGTCACATTAATAGGTCACATTAATAAATAGCGGTTTTATTTTTTGATGTAGAAAATATAGCAATAGTTTGGAAAGCAATGGAATTTAGTATGGAGTTCCAAAATGGGGAAAGAACGGATAATTTGAATTCCGATCTTTCCCCTAACATTTCTGACGGGGAAAGATCGAAAAAACACGTACAGCTTAAACTACGACAGATAACGGGTTGTCATTCTACATACATTGACCTTACAGCTATAAAATGCATGAATATCAATAATATAAACACATAACTTACCTGGGAACGATAATATAGCCGACCGGGAAAGACCGGAAATCTCGAATTTTCGCGGAAAAATTTGACGTTTACAAAATCACTCACTACACATCTTCTCAGCTCAAGAGAGAAATCGGACTGAGCTGAGGCGGGGCGTAACAGAATAAAGTTTCAAATGCAAATGGTCAGTATAAACAATGTTGCCAGAGTTCATCACAAATTCAATTTTTCGGTCTTTCCCCATTTCCGATCTTACCCTAACGCACCTTAATTATTTTAGTTTATGAAATAATGAATATGTCCGTCATTTTTGACGAGTTCCAACTAGTTCTACACAATATGCTATTCTATTTTATTCCCTCACGCCGCGTCCTTTATGGGGTCGCCAAAGATACCTTATCGCTAAGCTTCCCTATCCTTCCATAGATACACGCACTTCTTGCTTCCGTCACATTCTTGCAATTCACACTCTACGATTCCTTTTATTGAAAACAGGTCCGTCCTTAAGCAAATGGTCAAGCGTTATGATTGCATAAGGTATTGATTATTGGTTGATAGTACCTCCACATGGTTTTGATAAGAAGTTATAAGTACCATGCAGGCTGTACTTGTAGGCATGTACGAACATATGTAACCATTGTGATAATAAACTGTATGCGAGGCAAAACAATAAAGTGTTAACATTAATATTACACCAGCTCACGCGCGGGTTCCCAACCGGTGAGGCGCGCCCCCATATGGGGAGGGGGGGGGGGGCGTGGAGTGGTCCAAAGGGGGGCGCGGAGTAACTGCTTGTTTAAGATAACATAAGTTCCCGAGATTTGGGGACCTTAAAATGAGGTCAGACTTCATACAATATGTAAAAAAACGTTATAATGTACATAATAATTCACGTATTTGCAATAATAACGTAGTTCAAAAAAAATTATCTGCAGCGCTATTACCTGGATGTTTTACTAGGTTTTTTTAAACGTACGGGTTGGAGGGCCCTGTATGTCTTAATCCGACACCTATAACAGGCAGGGGGCGCAGTGATTTAAGGAGAAACTTAGGGAGGCGTGAGTGGTAAAAGGTTGGGAGCCCCCCTGCTCTAGCAAGAGTAATATTATGCTCGCCACGTGACATATAGGTACACAGAATCTGTAGATTGTTTTGAATATTCACCGTAGGTATACCTAATTCTATTCGTTATATGCACATTGCACAATGCGAATTGCACGTGCATATGTACGTAATGAGTACCGCCTACTTCACATACATATTTAGTCCAATACAAATTCACTTTCCACGTCTACTACTCGTGGGGAAGATGTGGTCGCCACGAAGTTCTACGAAGCTTTTTCCCCCGCTACCTTTTTAGTCTAGAAACTGAAAAAATCGCGATCACGATAAACCAATTTATTCATGAATTTCGTGCTTTTACGCGAATAACACGAATTTGGTGTTATATTGGAATAGTGCGATGCGAATTACTATCTTTATGACACGAATAATGCCAAATTTCAATATCACCAATTAGCGAAAACATAAGAATGCCACCTTTCATTTTTAGTGAATGTATTCATTCTGTATCATTTGCGTACAGCATTTTTTATCAAATTATTAATTATTGTAAATGTGTATTAAAATCTGCAAAACTGTCTATTTTAATGAAATCAATATATTATTATGAAAAATAACACCAGTTTATCCTAGAAACATAAAAAATAACACAACCAATAAATGCCAAAACAGAAAAATATATATAAGGATTAAAATTAAAGCCACTATTCCATAATTTTGGGCGATGATGAACTCTGAACTTTTCCTTGATTATTTCTAAGAAAAAAAAAATACTTATCACATATTGTGAGCTATCTTGTTCATGATTTATTATTTTATTTTTAAGATTTTTCTTTCACGTAATACGAATTAATTATGTAAAATAATTGATTAAAAAAATACCAATTAAATCCGTTATTTATTGGGGAAATTTTCTATTTGCTTAAATTTAATGAAAAAAAAAATGTTTGATAATTAATTAATCAAATTAAAATTACCCATATTTTAATTAATTTGATTAGGTATTATTAAATTAAAAACTGTGTTTTTAAGGGGCTCTGGGCAAAAATCGTTCTATTATTATCGCTTCAACTTGGGTTGGCTGTAAAAAATCGTTTCCAGCTTTCCGAGAATCAACTATATCATTGATTAATATTTTTTTTACACTTTTGGTGAACAAAATATAAAATTATGTTAACAATACAAGTAATTGAAATTATAACATTCACTAGGGCGAGATATCTTAACGCTGCTATCTCTGCCAGCTATTTTTTTGCAATTTACAACCCCAATATTATTACAATTTTATACAATTATTTAAATAAATAAATGTAAGTACAGTAAAAAAAGAAAAACAGTGTCACAGCCCTTAGTTTAATACCTGTCTTCTGTATTATAACAAAAATTATAAAATTACTCAAATGTAGAAATAAAATACAATATATTGTAGTTGATATCAAAACATTTTATCGCGTTTCCATGCAGAATACAAGTGGCCGCCGAGACACTCAGCGATAGAAAATAAGTGCAATTAATTCTCAGGTTCGTTTATTCACCTTTCAATAAATTATTACTTTATAAGTACTATTATTTATAAGTATTACTATTATGTAAGTACTATTATTTATAAGTATTACTATTATGTAAGTACTAAGAAGCAGTGGCGTAACTAGCATAAGTGCCGCCCGGGGCGGACTCTGAAAATGCCGCCCCACCCGACCCCTTAAGTAACTATACAAGTATATACCTACATTGCATACCTATTGGTGTCTGCAGTTTTCAAGCTAGACGAGAGCAACTAAAATTTCAATATAGATGTGGCACAATAAAGCACATAAATAGCGCCGCAGGCGAAATTTTTTACATAAAACTAAATGCAAATGAAGGTCACGTTGTAGTTTTGTTTACTTTCTTTAAATAAAAATAAATAATTAAATACTTTATTTCATAAACAGACATAATAAATACATTCACAATTTTGCCACCTAACTAGGCAAAGCCCGTACTAAGGTGGCATTAAAATAAGTACACATCAAAAAAAAAGATATAAAAAATATTATAAAATGAGCACCGCAGGCGAAATTTTTTGGACAAATGGTGAAATGATGAACCTGGTTATCTTTTTGTAGTAGGTAACACATGTGGTTACAGGTATTGTATAGGGGAAGCGACCATACAAGAAGTAACGAAATTTTAGCCTTGAGATATCGAAAATCTATCTTATTTGAGCACCTATAAATAATATGTACCTTAAACGCTAACATGATTAATTAGCGCCGCAGGCAAATTTTTTTATGAAAATTATAGTCATTTAATAGATTTTCATAATAATTTTTTTTAATTTGTGTGTTTTATCACGATGTTTTTTTACATGTTGTGCCATTTTGCCGCCCCTTGAAATGCGCCGCCCGGGGCGGACCGCCCCCCCCGCCCCACCCTAGTTACGCCACTGCTAAGAAGGTATAGGAATGTATAAATAAATAATATTCACAATAGCTGTTTATGTAGTAAATCTTAATTGAAGCTCCCGAACCAACTATGACGTCACGGTAATTTCCCACGGCGTTTAGGTTCAAAATCATGCATGATAAAATGGTAAAAATAGCGTTTTTTTTTTCATTATTTCGGGTTAATTTCGCTTCAATCAAAAAACTTTTACAGTTATTCCCTAGATTTTAACGCATAGGTATAATCGATACAAAAAAAAATCTCCGCAACTTTCGGGAAACGAGTTTCCGTCTTTCGGAAAAAAGATAAGAGGTGTTTTTCACAATTTTATTTGAGAAATCTATACAAGATATAAAAAAATCTCTTACGGTTATTCCCTAGATAAATGTTCAATGCATCTACCCTATTTTGTTCCAAAGCATATTTAGTAACGGTTGCCGAGATATAAGTTCTCCCGTTTTTAGAAATTCTTGTGAGTAATATTACTTTACCCGACACAGTGTTACAGTTTTCTGTGTTAATAATTTTCCATAGTGAAACGCATTGTAAATATAACAGCAAATAGGCTGGTCAGTTTTGTTATCCAATCTGATTGTACTACCTATATCATTTCCTAGCATAATCTGCGGTGTACATTTGCAATGCATATGGTTGGGAAATTGATACAGCTTATAGTAGCAACCAGGTAGTAGCTAATTCTTACGAATATACTCATACTTCACTTAGGTGTTATCATAATGCAGAACACTTTGATTATAATTTAAATATCATTAACAAAGAGCAGGAAGGCACATACTTGTTTGGGTACTTACCCCACCGTAGGGGTCGAAATGAGAGGGATCCCCTTTTTGGCCTTTTTTAAGATCGAGCAAATTTATTTTTCATTTTATGTCGGTATAGGTGATATAATAATCTCAATAGTTTTATCAGCTACGTATATAAAAATTAAAAAAAATCGTCAATTAATTATATGAATAGGATTCTGAGAAGATTTATATTATTATTTTTATTATTTATTTTGACATTTCAGGCACCAATAGCATCTGAACCTAAATCCTTTGACATCCATGATATCTGGGTTGGGATTTGTATCTTTCAAATTTATTTTTTTATGACTGATGAGTTTGTATAATATATCAGTCATGAATGATAATAATATGTAGACTTTTCTGGCTGATAAAGCTGAGAAGTGTGTTGGCAAGTCCTGCCTTTACGTTACATTAAACAACAAATTATATGCATGGAAATCTCCAAGTCGATTAGGAGATCTCTACTGCTACCGTAAAATAATTATCAATTGCTATATCGTTCTCAGTTACAATATTAACTCACCTCTATGAAAACGTATCAAAGTAATGATTATAGTATCTATATAGTAAAAACTGTATTAAGATATCACTAACACATGTTTCTTTGTGATATTTATATTTATTTATTTATCATTATCTGTTTCTTTTATTGTTAATTATTATTTACTGATTTATTTACTACTATATTATCAACGTTCGGTATTCTTCGTATTGCATTGTGAATCGGGTCATCTGTCAACTTTATTATGTCGATACGACCATCATTACATTTCTCAGTTAAAATATGTTTGCGATAAATTATTAATTATTGATTCGTTCATCAGTTATTATTGTGTGTTACAAGTGAACAGAGCGTTTATTTATATTAATTATATTTTAATTTAGATGTAAATAGTGTAAAAATGTTTGATCTAAATACTAGTCCGAGTACTTCGACGGAAAGCACACCTTTGCTTCGAAATTCGTAAGTAGAAATGAACTTTTATTTTAAACTTTGTTGCTAACCGGATGTGACGAAAATAAGTACTGTATCTATCGTAAGACTTCGCTGTACGACATATTAAATGATCTCGCTTCTTCTAGCAAAGCACCCGGAATCTAGCTATAGACATGACGTTACGACACGAATCTATGCTTTCTTCATAATTTTACCGCGATTTTCTTTATCTTTTGTATTTGTTGTTTAATTATATATCTTCCTCTTCAAATTCTTATAACTTCTTAATGTCCCAGCACTTTTATTTATTTTTTTAATATACGGCTACAAAGTACAAACTTTTATAATGTTAATGAATACCAAGGGTTGTAAACATTTTTTTATGGAACAAAGCGCGCATATAATGTGATATACCTAGATGATCATGAGATCTTCGGCTACTTCGGCCGAAACAAGTTCGACATATAGCCGATTCGACCAAAACTTGTTTAACCAATACTAATTCGATCAATAGCCAATTCAACCAACGATCAATTTCACCAACAATCAATTCGACCAATTTCACAAACATTTATTTATTTATTTATTTATTATACACACACGTCTAAAGCCTTTAACAATGTACACCATTTCTATTCCTCCCACGGAGACAGTCCAGCTGTCCATTCTCCCATATCGTTCCAGATGTCAAATCTAGTTGCTATTATCTTCTGGAATGTTGTTGTCATCGGAACTAAAGATAATATCACATCAATGGATCAATGCAATTGAACGGTATCAATAATACTAATAAATATTAAGTACTTATACGTAGTAATGAGAGGTCACCACCTTTTTACAGATAAGGCGTTGAAGTGCGTGCATATTGCACATAACCTGAGATATACTTACAGTATAACATCCAATAGTATACGATCATATGTTTACATTTTATATATTTGCATGCACGTGGTTTGGAGACGGATCTTGGAAGTGGCAATTTGTTCAATTTGTAGTGATTCTGAATTAACTGAATTTTGAAATAGTGTACATTCCCAACTAGAAAAATAGTCGTAAGTCGAGCCTCTTATTCGACTAATCAGTCGTATAAACGTCGTATAGAAGTAATTCTGCTACCGTCATGTCGTATAAAAGTGATTATTACGACAATTTAGTCATAAACTCTAAAAAGTCGGATAGAGAAGTCGAGTAAAAGTTTTTCTATCACCATTTTTTAATGAATCTGGGTTTATCGAAATAAACCCAAATACACCTTTGTACACTTCACAGTAAGCTTGAAAAGCTTGTGTCGTGAAGTGGAGTAGGTCGGCATCAGGGATCGAACCCACTTCCACTGGATTAACAGTCGAGCGCGTTACCAACCAGGCTACCGACCACCTCACCATACGACGATCGTATAATGGTGCCAGAAAAACTGATCATAATCCGGGCCCTTCTCGCGTCGTATAGAAGGTTTATGCGACTCTTATTCGACTTAACTGGGGACGTCCTCATGACCAAATTTTGCCAGTTGGGAATTGTTAAAGGCTTACGCCGTATGTGGATAAAATAAATAAATAAATGTTTGTGAAATTGATCGAATTGGCTGTTGGTAAAATTGATCGTCGATCAGCTGGTGTTGGTCGAATTGGCTATTAATTGGTTAAATAAGTTTTTGTCGAATCGGTTATATGTCGAACTTGTTTTGTCGAAGTAATGTTAGTCGGATTAGTGTCAATCGACTTTACCGAACGCGTTAAATAGTGTTTCGCTCTGCCTTGGTACAATCTCATAATCAGTAAGATATATCATATGCTGTGCTATGTTCCATAAAAAAAGTAAGTATACTGACTAAAAAGCAAAGATACATATCTATTCTATTTTTATTTAATGTCACCTTATACAATCCACGCGAAATCAAGTGATCTATAAAACAAAGATCTCAACGAATATGAAAATATTTACATTCATCTCTTACAAATCTCGTGCAAATATTATGTTATCAAATTGTGAAACAAGCTAATATAATAATTATTATTACGTACATATTTTATACTACAATTACTGCGGTTACTCTATTGTACGGCTAGTTTGTTTGATCTACAAAGTGTGAGACGTCATAATATTTTGACAAGGATTAAGTTAAAGTTACAATTAAAATAGCAAGAGCAAACATTAGGTAATTCATCATAATGCAGATTAAAGTTAGTTAGCAACAGCTGATGATAACTGAGGTGAAAAATATACTTGTAAGTAGAGGTCATTAGATTACTTATTTAATATTTTGTTACCAATTAAGAGGGTTCATTCGCCTCTGCGAAGACCACTTACACGTGGAAGAAAACCTCTGATCCAATGTCTGCACCTGTTGCAAAGGCGTGTATAAGGGAGGGGGGCGAGGGGGTCCAGCCTCCCCCCCGAAATGTAAAACAATAAAATTATATAAAAAGCATTATTTTGAACCGTATAGAAAAACATTCAGGTTCATTACTTCTCCCATTAAAAAAAATGTCTGCGGCGCCATTCTTTCTTTTTTTGTAGTTTTTGTACACATAATACTTACCTTTACTTACCCAAAACACGATTTTTTTCACTCACCTTCACGAAAAATTTCGACTGCGACGCTATAATAAAGATTGAGTAAATAAATTGGAAGGATTGGAAGGAAATGGGACGGGGAGAAGGAGAAGAAGGGAAAGGAGAAGGAATTGGATAGGGGAGAACATATCTCATTGATTGAAGGCCTTGTTATTGTGATGAATTAGTGTACTTATGTCATTATGTACTTATCTATAAATAATTAGAGGTAAAAGTAATTAAATAATGCTAGGTGTAATGTTTATTTGAACAATGATAATATGAAACATCATATGGATGGATGATATTATGAGTAATAAGAAAGTTTACATTTTTATCATATTATTTACTCATGCTAATTGTGATACAATAATAGTTCTTAGACATTACTATAAAGATAATACTAATCACGTTTAATCAAACTGTATGTGTAGTTAAGTATATAATGAAACCATAAGACTTTCAGCATCTTTTTTCCAACAGTCAGGTTCGCCACACATTCTGAATCTCATATAAATGTTTGAGCAAAGAGAATGTTTGTAAAACACACACAAACGAAAATCAACCGTTTATTTTTATGAGATCTACCCCTATGCCACAAAAATAATAATCCTTAATCGGATTAAATTAAGTTTATTTAAACCAATTTATTGAAAAGTTTGTTTACCGTCATAAAAATTAATAAAATCAATTAAGAGCCTTTGCACGGAGGCCGGTTACTACACGTATGCTCCTCCCTTTTTTAAATAAGTACTTATATACATTTTAGATATTTTTAGATGTTAGATAAAAAGTAAACGATCTGAAGATGTGTATTTTCTCAACAATTGGTTGTAACATCATAAAATTAAAAACTTTGATACCTATACTTAATTGGGAATGTTGTTTTAGTTTCCAAAACTTACAACAAGACAAAAACATGATTACGGTACTTAAGGTTCTCTTGATAAAAAAATTAAGGTTAATAAAAATTTAGGTTCAAGAAGTGCCTTTTTATAAAGGGGTTTAAATTGGTAAAAAAGTGTTTTTTTGTATGGAGAAACATAAACGTGGTTCTTAAATGTTTTTTTACGATAATTTATTACCTAGTCAAGCAAGAAATCATCGGATTATTCGGAGCGATTCAATAAATCCTTCTAAAATATAACAAAAATATTTTTTCTATCGGACATAACATAGATATATGTATACGCACGATAAGGAAGGTGAGCAACATTCGTTGATCATTCAACATTCGATTCGTTGGGTTGATTGGCAGAAATCGCCAATAGGCGATAAATCCGCCCTTTGTGTGTATATTTATGTACAATAAAGTTTTTATTTATTTATTTATCAGCTCTCATCAATTGAATCGTAAAAGGAGTCTTACAGTGAGTTTAATCATAAAAAATCATTAAAATTTCAATTTATCCCAACCAATAATCAAACTGAATAGTTTGTTATGACAATGAAATTATTGTTGTACATAAAATGTAATAGAATGATGATTGCGCGATATTATCAATCAATAAATTTATTAAAGTCACGCGACAAACTCACCATCACACCACATAATGCATAAGACCCAGTGGCGTATATGGGATTTCGTTTCGGGGGGGGCCCGATCTAATATTTGACTTTGAGGGGGGTGGAGGCAACAAAAATTTGAAGATAGACTACAGTATAAAAATTGTAATAGCGCCGCAGGCAAATTGTTTTCGTGAATGTAAGTGAAAAAGGTCGTGTTTTAGGTTGGTATCAATATTGTGAGCAGAAATTACAAAGAAAAATAGCGCCGCAGGCGAAATTTTTTTGAATAATGTAAAATTGAGCAGCTTTCATGTTTAAAAATAACGTTTTTTAAAGAATTGTCCAACATTTCGGGGGGGGCCCGGGCCCCCTCGGCCCCCCCCCCCCCCCTATATACGCCACTGATAAGACCCCCTTAGTTGAAGAAAACTTTGTGACATCTATTCAAAAAATTTACAACCTTCGGGTAACAACCGAGTATTAAACCAGACGTATTTTAAAGAAAGTAATAGCGGCGAAGGCGAAATTTTTCGTGAAGGTAAGTGAAATAGGACGTGTTTTATTTAGGTTGGTATTAAAATTAATGTGTAAAAATAGCGCCGCATGCAATTTTTTTTTTGAAATAGGTGAAGTGGTGGTAGATAGTTAATACAAACGTTTTAAATTATTTCTTTACATTTCGGGGGGGGCTCGGCCCACCTTATATACCCCCTTGGTTAGAGCGTATGTGATCTGTGGCCTTGTCAAACCCCCAGGCCCATAGAACACATTATATTTTTACGACCACCTGAGCATCTTCATTTCTTCTACAAAGTTTTTTTCCCCTGATGTGCCTTCTTTACTCTCCAGCCTTCTGAAATCTATTCGAACTTAATTATTTGTCATTGTTGGTTTAACCTTCATAGATCACTGAAAGGATTAGTGATCTAGTGATCTTATAATAAGATAAACTTTCCATTATGATCTAACAATAACAATTATGATATTAAATCATTAAAATGTCTGCAATTTTATTGTTCTAGTGTTAATAACCCGTTACAATGGCTTGCAGTAGACTCTGCTTAATCGGGAACATTGTACATATTATAAAACTCCACTAGAGAAATAAATTGGCAATACGTCTAATTCTAGCTAGAAGTTTTTGAAATAAAATAAGTGGATTTTTGTTCACTATAAAATAATTGAAAAAATAACGTCTCATTTTAGTCAGTTGCGCACTTAATCAGTTATAGAATGTCGTAATTTAACCAATTTCACTGGATTGGTTAGAGAAAAAATCCAAGTATGGGATTTCCTATGAGTTTACAACCGTAATAATAGAAAAAATAAGGATACTAATTCTGATGCAAGTACCTAAATGACTTGTACGTCTGGGATTTTTGAAAAAACTGCGAAGGTGAAAAGAAAGAGTATTTTCTCGAAAATACGATTATCTTTTGAAAGGTGTGTATTCGAGCCTCAGAATAAGAAGAAATTTCATTATTTGGGAAATTAGTACCTCGATGAATAACCACAAATTTTATTGTGACCAGACGCGTTTCCTTATACAATAACAAACGAATTTCGTATATGAAGTGCAACACAATATTCTCCATTCAGTAGATATCTTATAATATTTTCAAATTTGTATTTGGAATGGTGCGTCATAAAACTTTTTTAAAATCACTTGGAGTGACATCAGTAAAAACAATTTTCCTGCAAACCCGGTTATAGGGAATGTATTGTATATTATTTTATTATAAACACTCGTCCATATACCTAGAATCATTTCAGTGTTGTCATGTGATTCTTATTGTGGAAAATATTACACGTATTAATTAATTTTAATTGATGACAACACTTTACAGCTTTTCACGACTCTATCTCGTGTGATGCATTTTTATTACCAACGACTATTTTTACTACCAATGTCCACTTCATGAAAGAACATTCCAGAAGGACTTATGCATTGAACAGTAAAAGGTCATCAGACAAATCTATTTATATTGAGAACATTTTATCTTTGATCATGTTAAATAAGCATATCTGTTAAATAAGCAGAAAAGTCTGCCTACCCCGCTGGGGATGCGGCGTGAGGGGATGGGATAGGATGGAATAGAATAGGGAATCTTCTTATTTGCGGACATAATTAAAAGGCAATATTTTCTGTATACCTACTGATTTTTATCTTAAGTAAAAACAAACTTTCTTAAAACGAGGAAGCCGATGAACTTGCCAGAATTGGCGCAGAAAGACCCACAGTAGGCCCCGTAGCACTCTCAGTACCAGCCTAAAGATGATAAGTGGTCCCCTGACCTTTCAAGAAAAAAAAGACTAAGATTCGAATCGAGACCTCGCATGCACAATAGACCATTTATCCAACTGACCCATCAGATATAATATTATTATTTACACAATTACTGATATTAATTACCAATTATTACGAAGAATAATGACACTCGTTTTTCTTGGCACACACTAGAATAATTATGATTATTCCAATTATGTGATTGGTGTGACATATTTGCAATTTGTTATTATTATACTGAACGATTATTGACATGATTGCTTATCCTCTTTCCTACGAGGGCAGTTCAAGACAAGGTGTGGCTCCCACAACCTACAAACACAGAAAGAATTGACATAACATTGTTTTTATCGATAAAACATATTTCAAACTTGATAATGTCTACTAACGAAGTAATTATATCAATTTTATTGCGTTTCTCGATAACTCGATAAATTCTGTTTTGTTCAAAACTTCAACAGCACAATGGAAAGAACTTCAATACCTGAGCTCTGATGATTTTAATCTCTGACTCTGGTCTCAGCAATACCAAAGAATACGTATATATTTGATAAATTGATGAAACAAGAACTATCTGAATTACCTATCTACTCGTTGACGTAAATAAATAAGTTCACAATGTATCATGTACCCTAAGTTTCGGATTAAATCTGGAGGTCGAACATAGTAGGTAGGTACTATTTAAATCCAAAAATATTTATGATAAACTGAAATATAATTCGAAATGCTCATACTTGGGCATTATATGAAAAGGGAACTGAAAATATACGTACAAATTTATCGACTTCGCGAGAATTCGGACGTGTAATGCACGAATCGGCGGACGAGAAAACCTTTTCACCTAGTAACAATGTTTTACTTCGGGAAATTATCGGTTCTAGTATAGAGGAAAATGAATAACAAACATAATAATTTAGAGGCAATTGTATTTTATCATTATCACCCTCCCGGTATAGACCTACAGCCTACAGGTAAACAAACTCAGAAGGTGTACTAATGTACTTACTTACTTACTTGTGATGGTCATAAAACTCCTGAGCAATGTATCTCCAAGCCCAAGCTTACAGCAATAGATTCTCAGTTACCCTTGACATTTAACAAGTGGTAGTATATTATAAACAATGATAATATCTATCTGTAGGTAGGCAAAGATGAGCGTCAAACGCTTCTGTCTTTCGATCCAATTTTTGAGAGCAATTGGTTACGAGTGTTGCGAATACCCTACAAGTCTAGATCCAAATCTTCATCGTGTTTCACACACATTTATGTTTTTAACTTTTTACTTCATAGGCCTGTTATAAGAAAGTATTATGTGAGATTTCAGCCATATTCGTGGACCCCCATTTACACCTCATACAACCCAGTTTTTGTTTTCGCTGAGATGGACTTCTTGCAGTTCGGAATAAACCCCGGAAGGTCATACAACTTTTGAAATCATAGATTTCCTTACACATACAGCATCACTATTCTGTGATATCAATAACAATAGATAGATACATACCTATAATGTATTTTATATCGATGTGAGAATGATTGAATCTTGTTTTATTGTTATTATGACTTGTAAGTGCGAATGTCAAGATGTTTGCTCTTGAATTTATAACAATTGTTATAATAGGAATCTATCTAGCTTTACATATACTTAATAATTTCTCCGAGATATTTTATTAGTGGCATTATTTAAACATATCATACGGATACGAGTAATGTGTTTGGCACAACATATCAGACTGTGTATATACCTAACAAGTTATCAATGTACAATATTATTAATTGTCTTGTCAATAATCAATGAATATTCATTGACGTTATTACCTATATCAATTAAGAGTAGGTACGTACCTCTACTTATTTATAATAAGTCACCCAGCAACGTGCTTTTTTTTATATAATGTATTAAAATAAATACATCAATCGTAAAAAATTGAAAAAAATATACAAAAGTTACAAACAAGACACCAGTCTCACTATTTAAATATAAAAACATTCAGTAAGGGTCACGGGTGGCGAATCTAATGAGGTGAGTTTTTAATAAGAGTTTTTGTATTCTGATGTTTTTGTGACTTCCACTCTTTTACTCAACATTCGAAAACAAAACAAGTTTAAAAAGGTCGAGATGCAATCGTACTTTGGTGCTATATGCTTTGGTGGCCTTAGAGCCACTTCATAAAAATGTAGTTCATAATGATTGACAGATATAAAATATCAAAGGATGCAATAGATAGTATATAGGTAATAAATACACAGCTATGCACGCATATATTGAATTCCCACATATGTAGGATTTTCGTGTAAGGAACTTTTGCTATTTTTGGAGATGTTTTATTTTGAAATATATAAATTAATGTCATAATTAATAGAAAATTTCATTTTTTATATACTTAATAAAAAAATAGCATCAAAATTCGACGGTAAAGTTGTTTTAGAGCAAAGTAATTGGGAACGGAGAAATAGTATAAAATATTTTAGTACCCACATATACTTTCAATTTAAACAAGCCCAGACCTTTTTTTCTCTTAAAATATAATTATTCCAGCTTATTTATTTGTATTGAAACCTAATCGTAAGCAATTGGCGAACAGAAAACATTTTTGAGATCGATTTATTATTGCAAAGCTTCTGTCAAAAACACCCTACGTATGTGGGATTTCAATATATGCGCTATGCACCTATGCACTACTATTATGAATCATCTATGGTTATCAATATTATCATAACATTTTGTTGTTCACAGTAATAATATGAGAGAGCTACGGTAGTTTTGTCACGTCACACGTACCGTAGGCTTGCATCAACTAATGTAAAATTAATTCAATTATAACCTCGCATTTTCTAATAAAAACACTTTGCTACCTACATTTACCTAATTAACTTTTATAGGTATGTGCCGTATGGCTGGTTTGCGTCAGCCATCGTCTCTATTGAATCGTGTGAACTTTCTGTTAATCCGACGTTTCGGCTAAACGTTGTTGTCTTAGTCCTGGTCCGTATCGAAAAATAACAACACACTTTTTTACTTATCTGGACTTAGGTATGCTCACAAACTTTCCAGGATTTTCCTAGCAAACAAAAAAAAACTTTACTGTGTCGTAATAGATCGTGAACGCCAAGTTTCAAACCCGATACCTTCCATTTCGATATTTTGCATTTCGGCCATCTGCACCACTTACCACTACTGTGACCATCTCCTATACGAGTACATATCATTATTCTTATGAGGATCACTGTTGCTAAGGGGGTTCCAGTCCCATATATCTAGTGTAAACGTCTTCCAAAGTAAGAGTTTTATGACTGCCCAATATGACTCATATTGTTGTAGGGTACTATGTCCCTATACTATACCTACTATGAGTCATGTTGGAAGTGCAGTGAATGATTATTATAAAGATTCAATGATAATCAATTACAAAGATGACACTGCCTTGTTACAAATCACGTTTTGAACGCGTGGTTAACTAATTGATTAGAGTACTTACAACTAATACTATACAAAGAGCGCAATGTCATAACATTGTGATCTGTTTCAAACCAACATCATGTCCCTATAAGCGTGGACATTTGTCAATAAAATATACAACTCTATTCCAAATTACTATAATATTATGCACTGAATAAGCGGTGAAAACAAAGGTTTACTCTTTAGTCTGTCGTGAAATAGAATAGTCATTAGATTCGGTTACCATTAACGGCATTCTTCTTCTTCTTCATTAACCTTCTTTCCTCCACTGCTGGATATAGGCCTCTTCCAACTGTTTCCTTTCGTCTCTGTTCTGACCCTTCCGCATCCAGGTTCATCCAGCGATTTGGACAATGTCGTCGGTCCATCTCTTTGGTGGCCTTCCGACATTAACCCTGCACAATTTCTTATTGAATTATACCTACGACTTCTATGAGACTACGTCTACAAGCCTACGAGAAACATATTAAGAAAAAAACAATCAGTTACATTCGTAGCGTAGCGTGGAATGGTGGAAGGAGTTCATGATTAATTAGCATAATGTATATCATTGTTTTTTGGAAACGAAAATGAACTTACATTTTTTATTTCTTTTTTTGCAGAAATGACACAAAATCGTTAATGTCTGGGTTGCCCCAGATAACTGTGACTCCAGCGACACCAGCGAAGCACCCCAACAGAGAATCTCGAGGCAAATCTCTACGCCAAGTCTTGGCTGCCTTCGTGGCCAACTTGGGAACAATCAACACAGGTCTCGTCTTTGGATTTTCAGCGGTTGTAATTCCACAATTGGAGGCTCCGGATTCTACAATCAAAATTGATGAATTTCAAGCCAGTTGGGTCGGTTAGTATAAAATCGTTGTATTTTTTTACATAGAATTTATTTATTTAATTCATCTCAATATTTTAATTACATAAATAAATACATACGTCAATACACAGTATAGTGTATAATTTCCAACCTCACTCTATCTCACAATCGGGGTTGACAATTAATCAAAATGAAGACATTTTCATTCTATAATGCACAACAAAAAACAAAATAAAATATGATAGTCCTCATTATGACAAATTAATAACATAAAACATACTAAGAAATACTAGATTGCAAATCGGCAGAGTTGGGTACTTGACAAATTTTTGCAGCAGTATAGCTATCACATCAAGAGTCAAAATTCTCCTCTGGTTTGCTATCGTTAATTTTGGAATAAGAGAAGCCATAGGCACATAAAGAAAGAAGCCAAAAAGTGTACGTAATGATTTTTGTCGCAGTTAATTAATGTACGAGTATCTATAAGAATTGTGATCTATGAAAATAATGTAGGCAAATAAGGTGACAGAACAATATGGCAGAATTCGGCTATGATTTTAGTCGCTATAAATAAAGAAATGTAATTATCAAGCAAGATACTTCGATGGCTAGCATCAGGGGTGTGATGATGTACAATTGCGCCCGGAGGGCGTACCAAATAAAATACGAGATTTTTTGAAAACCGTGAGTAAAATCGATTTCAATATTCCCAATTGAATTGTGTTAAATGATCAACAAAATCAATAGGTAGAACATATGTTCTAGAACTAAGTACTTATAGCTTCCAGAATCCAGATCCATCTCTTGACTATTGTCACAATATTAATATTTTGTTAATCTACAGTTCCTAGTTGCCCTGTTCTCTAATAGTTTAGGTTATTTCAAAAGAAAATTTCTCCTGTTACCACGGTCAGAAAAATACCAACTATCAATCAAATTCAAATAGGAAGATTAAGTACATGGTTTAACAAATTAGTGGGTTTTTCATGTCTTGGAGAGTTCCTTCAAAATGACGCCCGAAGGCAAACATTTAGTTCGCGACATCTTAACTGTGACTCTGGTAAAGACTGATATTGTTGTCTGCGTACGTGCAAAATTAAAGAAGCCATGCATGAAAAAGTAATTAATTAAATATTTTAGTGTATCAATGGCCGGTTAATGTTAACATTATGGAGATAAATTTGTATTATTCGGCAATTTAATATCGTATTGTTAAAACATTGATAGTACCTACTCAACTTATAAGAATATTAGGTAGGTATAATCATCAGATGCGAAGTATTTATAATTACGTCTTACTGATTACGTCAATTCTTAAATGTTTTTTTTTCAGACGCATTAGATTATAATTGCGTGAAAAACAACGCCAAAAAACAATAATTATTATCAAAAATCTATTTATCTATCCGACCTACAATATGACCTTGAAAAAAAAAGCTTCTGTAAACAAAAGATGGACAACTAACGTTATTTTGAAAAAGGAATTATTTTATATTGTTTTTTTTTTCAGCTAGTTTAAGTTCAGCCAGTACTCCTGTAGGATGCATCCTCGGCGGATATCTCATGGACTGCATCGGCAGAAGACTTACGCTTATCCTTACGGAAATACCTCTAATTCTTGGCTGGATTCTTATTGCAAGCGCACAAAATATTGAAATGATTTATGTTGGTAAGATAACATTTATCTTATGTATCATGCTTCATTCCAAAATACATAATTAACCCAGATCCTTTAAAAAAAATTAAGCACCAAATTGAAAAAGAAACAATAAAAAGAGGGACCTAAGAGTCACCCCTGCGGAACACCACAATTTAAAATGAAGTTTGCTTTCTTTTCTTGTTGGTTCGTTGATTTGGCCTTTTGGTTTCAGACTGCTTATAAAATTGACCCAAACGTGTAGTATCCCATTTGTCGTCAATTCTTACAAATAATATTTATTTTTCACAGGTAGGTTACTAGTGGGTCTTGGTTCTGGTATGGTGGGCGCACCAGCTCGAGTCTACACCTGTGAAGTGACGCAACCACATTTAAGAGGAATGTTGGGTGCTTTAGCCTCAGTGTGCATATCTCTTGGAGTGCTTATACAGGTAACAAATTAATTTGCGTTTTGTATCATACTGAGGTGACATGACCCACCCTTGCCTAACACCTTGTTACAAACCTTTTTTCAGTATGTCCTCGGCAGCTTCTTAACGTGGCAAGTGTTATCCAGTATCAGTGCGGTGGTGCCAGTGTTGTCCTTACTTCTAATGATTATCATGCCAGAAACACCAAATTACCTCATCTCCAGAAATGATCCGGAGAAAGCATTATCCAGTTTGGCCAAATTGAGAGGCTCCTCTTTTAATATCAACAAAGAATTGGATCAAATGATTACGTTCAAGCAGACTAATAACGTTCAAAGGTAAGATTATTCTATGAATGTTTTTCAGAAAGTATTTTCAAAGTTGTTTCTGCCGTATGTGTTACTCCTAATTCATGCAAACACTATTACGTCTTTATGCTTTGAATCGTACCTAATCCATTCTACAAAATTTCAGGTTACAAGGCTCCCGCGAAATCATCAAAGCTTTGCTAAGTCCATCAGCCCTGAAACCATTCGGAATTCTTTTCCTTTACTTCATGATTTATCAATTCAGTGGCGTCAACACCATCACATTCTATGCTGTCGAAATATTCCAAGTAAGAAACTAAACAATATCCATGAAATAACTACATCTGCTTACAGTTTTTTCAGAACTCTTAAACAAAGTTTCTTTTTCTTGAACCTCTCGCAGTATGTTGACTAAATATTTGTATTTTTCTAGGAATCTGGCGCTCAGATGAACAAGTACCTGGCCACCATTATTTTAGGATTAGTCAGACTCGTGTTCACAATCATTGCTTGTATTCTGTTAAGAAAATGTGGCAGAAGACCTCTTACATTTATATCAGGTATGACATTTCCTTTAAATAGGCTCAATTCATCTCAAGAGACATAGGACAAATCATGACTACTTTATTTTATACTTGACTTACCATTATTGAGTGTTGCCAAATGTTGTTTTCCAGGCATTGGTTGTGGCATTACCATGATAGGCTTGGGCACATACCTTTACTACAGACAATGGTGGCTTGATAATAATTTACCACTGCAGCAAACATGGATTCCCTTGGCTTGCATCTTCCTGTACACAGTGGCCTGCACTATGGGCTTCCTTGTAGTTCCCTGGGTAATGATTGGAGAAGTCTACCCAACTCAGGTAATTAACCAACCTTTATCATTCGTTCTATACAGGGTGTTTGATATATGGATACAGATATCTTCAGGAGTGATAGTAGAGGTCATTTAGCATCTTTTGAGCCAAACATAGCTTAGTCAAAAGTCGCACGGTTCTCGAGATATTCGAGATTTTAACTTTTTTTCGAAATACCCCGAATTACTCAAGTTTTAGCCCGATAGCATCGTAAGTAAAGGTACCTACTTAGTTCTATCATTCTTTTTTGTTACCTGAATATGTGTTATACTATGAGTAGAGTTGCATAGTGAAAAATACATTTCTTTTCAATTTTACTGTTTCCGAATTTGTATGGAAATTTGCTCAAATTAGAGGTGATCTATTTATGTTTTTGTATCATGGATTTACGAAACTAATGTTTTTGATAATGTTTTGTATATCATTTGAAAGAGCATAAACCAGAGAAGTTTTTTCCAGATTTCTGAATCTTTGATCATTTTTTTTCTTATCTAAAATCCTCTCCAAAGTCGTAACTCGTTTTTGAAATATCTCTTTCTCGAATCTTTAATCCGATATTTTTTTAACATGATTGTTTTTCAGATTGAAACTTATGATTTAAATAGACTAAACACATATTCAGGTAACAAAAAAGAATGATAGAACTAAGTAGGTACCTTTACTTACGATGCTATCGGGCTAAAACTTGAGTAATTCGGGGTATTTCGAAAAAAAGTTAAAATCTCGAATATCTCGAGAACCGTGCGACTTTTGACTAAGCTATGTTTGGCTCAAAAGATGCTAAATGACCTCTACTATCACTCCTGAAGATATCTGTATCCATCTATCAAACACCCTGTATAGTTCTCTTATCTATGAGGAACTCCGAATTGATCATTATCTTTTCTTCATTGTATTGTATCATCTCTCAGATTTTTCTAAATATTCCTCCAACTTTAGGGCGTTGAATTGAATCACAAAAATGGATAATAAAATCATTTTATGATTTGATTTCAGGTTCGTGGAATTGTTGGGGGTATGACAACCTGTTCAGCGCATTCATTCGTCTTCATTGTGGTAAAGACGTATCCATTCCTATCACATCTCTTGCAGAGATACGGAACGTTCTGGCTGTATGGAACTATATCATTATTTGGTATGTTCCTAGTTTCTGTATTTGTTTGCAAGTTTTCTGCTCTCCTTCCATGTCGACCAGAGATAATAATTTTGTTTATTTAATTTTCCAGGTACGATCTTCTTTTACTACTGCCTTCCAGAAACCAAAGGCAAAACCTTACAAGAGATAGAAGATTACTTCTGCGGAAGAACGAAAACATTGTCTTCAAAGAAATCACAAATACCCAGTGACATGTGTAAACCAGCGATCATCAGTGCCGAGAAGGGGCAGCTATTACCCTAGTCTGAGTAAAAACCATAATTTTGGTTATAATTGTTTTCTTAACTGACCTGAATTTCTTTAGATTCAGAGATATTTTGTACTATTGTTACCACGATATCCTCTGTGTTGTCGTATGGAATAATAAATCACGGTTTTTCCAGTGTTACCAATGTGTGTTATAGATTTTCAATGCTGAGATATATTTTTGAAACATTGCAGATTACCTAATATAATTTTAAGTAGTAATATGTTTGTAAATATGTTGAAATTTTAATCTGTAAGGACTTTAAATAAACTAAATAAACTTAATATATTTTTTTAGTGAATGTGTTAAAAGAAAAGAACAAAGATTGAATGAACTTATAGGAAATATTTTATGAAATATTTTTGGCCTTTTGTATTTAGTTATGAACTTGAAAAATACTTAAATAAGTACTTATATTGTAAAAATTGGTATTGAATAATTCCAAACTTAGTCCTTTTTTATAATATTTAGAGTAAAAATAGCACAAATAGTTTTATATACTTACCTGAGTATTTTTTTACAATACTTATTTATGAAAGATATTGCTGTGAGTTAAATAGTTTTTAAGAAGACAGTGTCGTTTTTTATAATGCTTCTGACGAATCTATTATTATTTTATCACTGTCCTGACCAGCGACATAATATATTAAGTACTGATATCTCTTTGGTCCTGACGGATAGAAAGAATAGTTTTCGATGAGGGAAACCATAGTGGCAACACTTGTAGAATTTCAATAGAACTTTCGTTGTTGCCAGCACATCAAATTGTAGTTCCAAAACATCATCATGCAGGCTATCCTGGCACTGAATGGGGGCGTCTTCGATTTTTTTCGCCACCAGAGTGCGCTGCAGGAAATGGAGGTCCGCATGGATACGGCAGTTTCTATATATTATTATTCTATGGCAAATAAACCAATGATTTGTTTTGTTATGACATTTGTGAAGACCTCCATTTACTGCAGCACCATCTAGTGAGTGGTAAAAAGTACGCCCCCATTCAATGGTGCTCAAGGAAAGTATATATTTTTTTATATCCTATATTATTGGCTACTTAATATTTGTAAATTATTTGAATAATTACTTTACCTAAACATAAGTACCTAGTTAGGTAAAATTGCAGCCATTCCACTTGTGGATTAGATATAACTTAGAATATATAATGAATCATGTAAATTATGAAGATATAAAATGATTTTATACTTAAGTACTAATTTGTAAAATTAAATGTAAAATGGACCTAAAAATGTACCTAATATTTAATTTACCATAATTTTACTTGTTGTGTGTGTACTTACATTTTATGGTTGCGCTGTGTTTCAACAGGGCGTTAAAAACTGCTTCGGTCCACCTTGGTATGGACTCAGCTAATAGGTAGACCATATATTATTATAGCTATATTGTTAGAATGCTGTTGTATGTTAAAATAAATTACAAAATATTCACAAAGAATATAACCGCATGTTCTCTAGTATTTTCGTGTAGTATGAATCTGCCTTAATACATTTTTTTACTTAAACTTCGAAAAACATTAACACTCCAAATGGACTAGACTTGGATTTGATAACATTTGATGTTTTCTAAGTATAAAATATACCGATTGATGTTTTATAACATCAACACGTAAGGATGTACTTAGATAGAATAAAAATCTCGATTAAACTGAAACTAGGGCATTTTTTGTTTACAAGAAAAGTCTAAATTTCTATTATTAATTCTTTAACAAGCTATAGGAATTCTAATGGAATTCCCGTTCTGATTTTTATGTTGCTGGGTAAATAATTTACCTGCATCATCATTATATACACACATTACTTACTGTAAATTCTTCAGATATCGTAATGTGTAAAACGGATGTAAAATTAACCAAATGTGCCATTATTTCCACGTTATAAGCTTTTAATCATAGTTTAATAAAAAAATGGCATTGATTAATCGAGATTTTATTATATTAGGTATGTTACGAATCTGATAAAAAATGTGTAAATAGTAATTTTATACATAGTGTACTTAAATATAAGTTGAAAAACCTATTCTTTATCATTGTGGCTGCATTATGAAGAGTTCTTACTTGAATATAGTTTGTAATTAAATAGATAAATAAATTATTCTAGAGACCAAAGATACATTAAAATTAAACATTTTTATTTTATTTTTATGTGTCTATTATTTTTTGTATCACCTTTTTACACATCTTTCCCGTAATATTATGCCCTTAAGGATTGTTCTGTATTAGATGGAGTAGGACCTTTTTATAGACAAGGACTGACATATTATGGGACTGACTGGGACCATAGGTACTGGAACTGACTTGGAAAATAAATATGCCCGATCCCACCAACTACCACCTAGGAAGCAGACCCCTAAGGAATTTCCATACAAAACCACAGATAATTTGAGTGATTATTATAACTGTCATAACCTTTAAGATATAAATCCATACAAAATACAGCATGCAGCTACTTAAGTGAGGGAGATTCTGGGCGTAGTTGTAGTTCTTCTCGTTAGAGTATATGTGTTCTGTGTTCTGGGCCAAGTATATGTGTTCTGTGTTCTGGGCGGAGATATTTGGGCACCTAACTAAGTAGAGCTGCATGCTGTATTTTGTATGGATTTATATCTTAAAGGTTATGACAGTTATAATAATCACTCAAATTATCTGTGGTTTTGTATGGAAATTCCTTAGGGGTCTGCTTCCTAGGTGGTAGTTGGTGGGATCGGGCATTCTTTATTTTCATGTAACTACCTACACAATTTTTGAAACTGTCCCCGAATAAAAAACACAGAAACACATTGATTCAAAGAAGTATGTTCTACCTAGGTAGAGTGGAATTCGTACAAGAATGCGCCGAGAATTCAAATATGTGGGGCACCATGTAACCCTCGAAAATCTTAAAATAAAATGGCATAACATTGTAATGGAATAGAAACAATTTCTGAAAATGATAAGAAATTGCATAATTTTTGTTTAAAGTTACTTCAGCCAGCAATCTGGTATAAGAATAGAAAGTAAAATAGGTACGTAGGTATTTTGTAAACAAAAATGGTTCCGAAACGATTCCTTCTAGGTTCTAAAAAGTTCTAAATACCTGCAAAATATTTTTCATTGTCTATGTTTTTTTTATTTTTTCCCATGGCAACACTGTTGTTTTTATTTGAAAAACGTGAAATGTGCGCCGCGCTGTTGGTTGTTGTTGAAATTTTCAACATCGTTTTTTGAGCAATTATAAGTGTTATCACAATTTATGTTGTTTATTTAGCAAATACTAATTATATACAACAATGTCATATTCATCGAGTCGAATAAATGACAGTGAGTCATCTATGTTTAGCGCAAATAGTAGTACGGTGACCGGCGGAGATTCATTTTTTGACATGAGCGGGAGTTTGACAGATATTACTGGAGGTAAGAGAAAAGGAAATAAAATAAAATTATATATTGTCTATATACGTTTGCCAGTCACGGCCGTGCGATATTCGTGTTTTGCCAGCATATGCACCTTTATTTACCGATGCATAAATACTGAAATAAAGAAATCGCCATCGTAGTTCGTATTATAAAGTTTCTGTGTGAATTGGATTTAGTTTTATCAGCAAGTTATGTTGATTATAAGGCAAACATTGTAAACTTTATATTGTGAAAGTGACGGGATTGCACACTGGTAAGACGTACGCGTATTATTTTTCACTCAATTGTTGGTTTACTAACTCAAATCTGTCATTAAATGTTGGAAAATAAAGTTCTTTGTACTGTTTTGCGCATAATGTAATAATTATTTTTCTTGTGCAATAAGTTTTAATGGATGTGCATTGAATTTTGGTACAATCTGGCAAAGAGATATTTATATTTTTTCATTGACATACTTAAAACTCATCTCTATAAACAAGTACTTGAAATGATTAACCTTCTAGTAACACATAGGCCTATAATAACCTTAAAAAAATGTTTTGTGTGAAATATTAGAATTCTTTCATCATTATTTAAGTTTGCAAATAATATTTTACATAAATTTCCAACTTCCGTGGTAGTTTTACGCAAAAAATATGTGTAAATAACCTCAAATTTAGAGAACTTAAAAAAACATAAGATTGTTAGGACATGTTGAGAGGATGAAAGAGACGGGATAACTTATAAGATTAGGGATAGAGGCGTGAGGAAGCGTGGCTCTCCAAGACTGACTTGGACCTATCATGTCGACCAGATTGTCAAGGACAAACAGATGTGTGAAATTGAAGAATGTGATGGGATGTTTGTTTAAGGATAGGGCAGTGTGACGTTCTGTCCTCTCTGCCGACCCCACAGAGGATGCGGCGGCAAGAGTTAAATAGATTTAATAAGAAAAGACTCAACATTTTCTTAATTTTTTGCAGATAAATCTCTTCTCATAGATCTAACGCAATCGAAGATGGAAGATCCAAGTGGCAAGCAGAGTGGTGGTAACAGAGATGATCTGTTATTCGGAGCCTTGGGGAGCAAGTCCAAGAGTACCCCCTTGAGGACTGGAAATCCTAGAGACGTTGTATTAGACGTCGGAGATGACACGGCGAGTTTTATTAGCAAGGAAAAGGGAGATGGAGATATTAAGAAAGAGACTGAACCTGTAGAAAAGAATACGAGATCTAATAGTGATGATTCACTCATGATGGTTGTCACAGGTAATTATTTTTTTTTACATCTTTTATGTGCCGCTTACCATCACTAAGGTCCCATATGCATTGAGCGAAAATCGTTCTATTACTGCTTCATCTTTTTCAAATTTTGTATGAGAATATCAGCCTGGGAACAAATTTAAAAAAAGAGCCTGGGAATTAATTGATAAATCTACAACAGTCAACATGTTAACCTTATAATTACCAATATTTTGGCTAAATTATACTTCTATATCTTAAAAACTGAATGGATAATCCACAAGTCCCGTAAATTTCGGGGGTACTTTAGAATATTTTTTCATACAAGGAATTTACAAATAGTATTGTAATTCTAGGACAGTCAACTGGTAGTCAGTACTTTTATCCATCACTGTCTAGAGTTTCAAGACGATGCTTTCACTATTGGCTGAGAAAACGATATGACCCCAAAGTCGAATGACAGCATTATAGCCTCTTAACTTCCTTCTATTAGGCTTTATCCGAATGAAACAATAATAATCACTTACTAAACTTGTTTCTGTAAACCACAATGTCATTAAATTTGCTTTATTCACTGTGCCTCTACAATATTATGTTATCGTATTTCAGGGATCTACATAAACCATTCTTACGCTTTATATGGCAATACCTCGCTTGTTTGCAAACTTCCGTCACTGAATCCATTGTGAATCAAAGGTTGTGTGTGCTTAAAACGAGTCACTTTTAGATTTTAAAACTCAAATACGACCTTAATCGTAATAATTATTGGAAAGGTTTCTTGTACATTTTTTGTAGACACATTTCACCATTTAAAAGCATGAGAATATTCAATTTCAATCCATGAATCTGTGAACATGCAAATGTAGATGAAATACTGTTGAAATTGATGAGACTCTTTTAATGTTGGAGATAACATGAGTCAATGTCCACAAATGGCACTGCATTGTGTTGTATTATACTAATTATTATTTCATCTATTATATTTACTTGTGTATCAAATTTCAACTTATCTACTACATATCCCTCACAACACCTGCATGGCTTCCTACTGAACAAATACTAGTAATTATATGTCCATATTACATTTGCTTTAGCAGGGCATTGTGGTAGGAATTTCAGTACTGTATGACCCAAAGTGCGTCATTTATGTTCTATTGGTTTCACTTCTTACAATTATTTCACTCAGAATTTATAGTCCGATAGCTTTGTAGATTTTCACGTTCCTTGTTAATCTCTTCTCCATTCTTCTCGAGTGTACCGTGTGTAGATTGTCGATGATGTCGAGTTTCTAGGACTAGTCTAGGACTACATTAGTCCTGAAGATGGCCTCGGTAAGTAGGCCGAAAGCTCGGCAATCTACACACGGTACACACGAGAAGACTTTATAGTATATGCATCATAAACAAATATAACTTTCATTGAACCCCTTTTCACCATTAAAAAAACAATTGGCATACCTACCTATTTTAATTTCTGTACCCCCCATTCAAAACGTATAAATGTCAACGAGATGAGAGCGTTGTGTCTGTTTTACACGCGCACAGCATTTATTGGTTATCCCATCTTTGGGATGTAGCCAAAAAGTGATTTGTCAAAACCTGGTAGACTCAACAGATTGTAGCATCATTAGCAAAAAATGTTTTAAAAGTTAAGAAAATATTGTTTTAGCTTTAAGAAAACGAAAGCGAAAATATAGTCTTACCGTGATAAGCCAGCTGTACTTCAATCACAGTTAACTTTGTTCAGTTACAGTTAATCAATTTGTTTCACATTGCACGGTTGCATATTTCATTTCTTCTTCCTCATTCAGTACTTTGCCCAGTAATTTTCTTTGGAATACGTATCGATATTACTTCATTAGTTATTTTCCGATAATGTCACGTAGCAACATGAATCTAAGGAAGAGAAAACGCCAGCATAATTATTACAGTGAGTCATAGAAATTTTCATGTGATAAATTGATTTTTGTAGCTGTACCGATTGTTTTATTACTACACTATGTTTTCACGCAATGATTTTGTGTATCTCTGTCTTTACAGAAGAGTCTTTGAATTCAGGAGATCAGAGTGATGTGGATACGTCTCTCGAAGATGAAAGTGATTCTTTTAATGAAAAGAGTAAGTAACAATTTTGTTATCGGCATATTATCTAATGTTTTGGAAATGAGAGTTGGTCAACGTTAAGTTGTTCGTCGTTTTTCACTTGCATTGGTGAAAATCGGTTTGTGTCTTCCAAGGACAATAATTTATGAATAAATTATTATAATGAGCGTTCAGAATTATCGTACGAACGTATTATAGTACGAACTAAAAAGGTTTGGACTGGTGTAAAAACGTTTCTAGCTGACATAATCCATAAATACAATTAACCTTCATGTGGGGTAGTTTTATTGTAAATAATGAAACTATGTAATAAGATAGTACATATTTGAAATTTTGATTTAATTTTTCTCAACATTTCGATCTTGTCAGTCACCGCCTTGTTATCCTCAAGTGATGATGTGTAGACTGATTGTTTAATGACGAAATAAATTGAGAGTGTTTTTCAACTAAAAGTGGTTGTCTTGAATTGTAAAGAGAGAAGAGTATGTATAGTCTTCTATACTCTAGAAATAAATTTTGTGTTTTTCAATTAACTGTTTTTTTTATATATGTTGTCAGAAAAAGACGGAGCAACTCAGCCCCTGATGAACCCCAGTACGACCAACATGAGGATAGCCAACATTGATGACAACCTCCCACCTACAGTCACACTGTTGAAGACTCCAGAGGGTGCCAAGGTTTACATTGTAGGAACGGCACACTTTAGCGAGGAATCACAAAATGACGTTTCCAAAGTATGTGCTTTCAAAGTTTCCTTTTTCAAAACTGTGACTATAGTACCACTAGTTTGCTCTCTAACGTTTCTCGAGATAATATATATAGGAGAAAAATCTTTTTTAAAAATCTACTTGGAGCAGTGTGTGAGAGTGTGTAGAGTTCGTTACAATCCGATCCAGCATTCCTTTACGTCACCTCTCATCCAGATTTCTTGAACTTAGCTAAGATCTGCTTTGAAATACTATAATGAAAAAAGAAAGTTAGACTCAATCAAGACTATCGACATTCTCAAAGTAAGTAGAGAACTATAGCCTGGCCACTATAAAGTGACAGAAACGTCGATGGGGTGAAGGCGAGCTACGGTAGCAGCTAACTGGGTTTGTTGGTACACAATATGTATATTATTTTGTCTGATTCTTGCCTGTTCTTCAATTAGACGTAAACACCCCTTGTTTACGTCAAATTCACGCAATTTGCTATATACATGCTCTCCTATTTCATACACTCAAAACATAAATTATCCTTCTTTGATGATCTGGTCGACATGATCAGTCCAGATTAGTTTTCAGAAGTTTGGTCTTTCTCAAACACCTTCTTTAACTCATTTGTACATAATTCAATTATACCACCTTATAGTCTAGCATCCTCTTAAAACATTTGTGTGAAATCGGCTAATCGGTTTATTTTTATATTCTAGGTCATACAGTCCGTACAGCCTCACATAGTACTAGTTGAGTTGTGCAAACAGAGGATCAACATTCTACAGCTGGACGAGAAGACGATCCTCGAGGAAGCCAAAAATATAGACTTTGAGAAAATCAGAGCCACGGTGAAACAGAATGGACTTTTCAATGGACTCATTTATATTTTACTGTTGAACATGTCGGCACACATTACAAAGCAGTTGGGTATGGCGCCTGGTGGGGAATTTAGGAAGGCCTTGCAGGAGGTAATATCATTGATAAATGTTTTGTCTATTTCGTAACTACCATCCTATTTCATTGTTCCTCATGGGAACGCAAAGAGATAGGTCATTGCTTTTGGATGCCTCGTGGATTGAACAACAGTTTTCTTTTAGCAGTAATTTTTTTTGAGGGATGAGGTTTAAACTGCAAGTTCCAAAAACAACCATTTAAAATCTTTGCGAACCAAATAACGCTCTGTATTTTCTGTTGGATGATCAATATTGTTTGATTCTGTCGTGCATAAAACGAAAAATGCGACAACCAGTTACTTTACAGTGAAAGAATCACTTATTTCATATAAGAGGTTTCAATGTTATTCTAGTTTATTACATATCCCGGCTTTTTTTTTTTGTTGATGACCTTATACTTACATATATGGGTTTATTTCGATATAGCCAAATTAATTTTTTGAAAATACGCAAAATGTGTCGTTAATTCCAGGTGAAGAACATCCCTCACTGTGTCTTGCACTTGGGTGACCGCCCCATTCAAGTGACCATGCACCGAGCACTGTCTGCCCTCTCCTGGTGGCAAACCATCAGACTAGTGTGGCATCTTCTCAACACTAAGGATATCAGGTACCAAACTTAATTAATCGTAGTCCTCGTTTGGAAATTACATTATAAAGATTAATGTCACTCTAGTGCACTGCCATATCTACAAAACGTACAGCAAATTCATCGGGTAGGTGGTCGTATTTCTGACGTTTTCGAGATGGGTCCTGTAAGACTCGGGGTTTCGTAATACTTCCATAAGACACTTTACATCTTTCTTCAGCAATGAAGTTTGCTACCCCCTGTGAATGACGTGTAAATGTTTCTGTAAGATCGTTCACAACATTCACTGGTTACACCACTATTGGGTATATCTGATGGTATATTAGTAGTGATCTATACTTTCGACGAGATGTCAATTGGTCAGTTGTTAATATTTGCACTCTGATTGGCATCGATGGGTGCTTTCATGATTGCACAATGTACGTAGTGATCTTAAGCTTTTTATTCGGACCCTCATACGACAATAAATATGAATTATATGTAGTCCATCTGTTCGGCAATCTTTGCATAATTTCTTTGTGATTTCCAGTAAAGAAGAAGTTGAGAAATGCAAGCAGAAAGACTTGCTGAGTGAGATGATGGCGGAGATGGCTGGAGACTTCCCGACTCTGCAGCGTGTGTTTGTCAAGGAGAGGGACACCTACCTTACCTACTCACTCCAAGTGGCTGCCACATCCAAGAGTAAGTGTCTTTAATAATTTGATCCATTCTAAAATACTTCACAATTTAACGGTGCTAAATATACAGTGGTCCACTGCTAATTGACGGACTACTGTACTGTATTTTTTGCTACTGTGCATTATTGGCTGTGCACCTTTCCATGGGCACCTTTATTTAATACTAGGGTCAACAAGTCTACCAAACGGGCTTCAATATTGACATAATAGCCTGCATTTTCAACAGGGTCCTGAGGGCAAAATTACTACCCAATTAATTGAAAGGTTTAAAAAAATATAATAGGTTTGAAGCTCACACATTTATTAAAAAAATTATAACGGATGACATCTATTCAAAATTTTGTGAGTGAACACAAGCGTGCATCGATCATTTGCTTCTTTATGAAATAATAAAATGTCTTAAAAATTTCTAGAGCCATCTTAAATTGCAATATTGTTGTACCAAGTTAGTAATATTCCTTATCTTATTTGTCTTTGATATAGGTTTATTATTTTTTCCAGCTGACCATTATGGTCCCATGAGGGTAGTTGGTGTCGTGGGTATTGGTCACGTACAAGGAATATTAGATAATTGGGGTAAGGTACATCCCAGAGAAATTCCACCAATCATGAGGTAAGAAGCACTTTACAATTAAATATTTATCTATACCCTCATGCCGTGTCCCCTGCAGGGTATGCAGAGAGGACACAGCGCCAGACTGCCCTATCCTTAAGCACATTCCTAGCCTCCGTCGCATTCATACAATTTGTCCGATTTCTTTTGCTCAAAACGTATCCATCCTTGAGGATCTGATCGACATGATCGGTCCAAGTCAGTCTCCATGCCTCTTTCACCCGAATATATTTTTAGTCATCCTGTCATTCTCTTAACATGTTACAACACCCATCTTACATCCACTCATCTCTCTAAAACCTCCCTTGTCAACCCCCAACCCTTATCCTATCTCTCGAGTGTTTTTCCTCACATTCTTCTCAACTACCTCACTTTCACTGCATTCAACCGTGATTCGTCCTTCTTCAGCCGTGTCCATACTTACTTTACTTTTCGTTTGGCTTCTGGTGAATACACTTGCATCTTCACCCATCTGGGCTGAGTCAAAAAGGAAGCACTCGCTGGACCATCACAGCCTCGGGTCTAGTGCCGTCAACCAGTCCACTGCCTCCGGTGTCGCCTCATGGATGTCCTGGAGGCTTCCACTGAACTTCCTAATGGGGCACTCTTGCACCACGTGTCTCACTGTCTGCACCGCTCCACACTCACAGTCAGGGCTGTCCCTCTTTCCCCACCTCCAGAGTGAGTAATTGCAGCAACCATGCTCTGTTCTCACTCTGTTCTGCTGTACCCAAACCCTTCGTGGGAGATCGAAACCTGGTACTTGGATTTATCACTAGGTGTTTGTTTGTGATTTCTTCTCTGGCCCATCTTTCCTTCCATTTCCCCTCCAGGTCAAATTCGTCAGTCTCCACTGTCCATATCGGGTTTCGAGATTTCAGCCTTTTATGAGGTGGGTGAAATATGTCTGTAAAGGCTGGTAATTCGGGGTTCTTCTGGATCTTGTTCTTTTCCCTGACCGTGGCATGGGTTCTACGCAGATCTGGGGGTGCAATATTGGACAGCACTGGCAACCATGGGGTTGGAGTTGATTTTATGGTGCCCGTGATGGTTGATGGAGCCGTGTCCATGTCTCACTAGCATACATGAGGCTCGGAACCAGATAGCACTGCTCCAGAATGTCTCCAGAACATCATATTTATTTATTTATTTAAACTTAAAGTAAACAACAAACACATATAAATATACAAAATGGACATAGTACAGATTATAAAACGTTGTTTACTAGGGCGAACTTATCGCAGAACTGCGATTTCTATGTTCGATATTATAATATGTTATTAACAATCTGCATTTCTCTTTCAGTATTCCGCCACCGTCCATGTCCAGTAAAATAATAAAGATATCCTTTAAAGTGGCGTTCGTAGGATTAATAATTTACACAGGATACAAAATAATTCCTCGAAGGTGGATCCCTGGCGGATAAACCATACACTGTCTTGGAGCAACGAATGTAGATGTAATGTAACAATGATGGCGAACCTTTTTATATCACGACTGAACAGTTGAAAGATTTGTATTGCACATCGGAATTGGAAATCTCCACTGAAAACTGTAATGCTGATTTCTTAATTTATAAAATTCGTTTGATTCAATATTTATTATGTACAAATATTAGATTTTAATGAACCAGCAGTTCCTTTTTAGTCTCGCGACCCCAAAGACCTATCGTGGAAACTGATTTTGCCGAGATTTATTCAAAATGCAATTTATGGACCGTAATCGTGCATGTGAATTTAAAAAAATACCAAAACATTCTAATTACCTCTGCTGGGGTAATTACCCACAGGTTGGGAACCCAGGTAATTAACCATAAGGTTTCACTTATATGTATCATGATGTTTATCCAATATTTATTAAAAATATATCTCATTTCGGGCCTGGATCTGAGAACTGGAATTTTCTTCCCAGTCCAGCCCTAATTCCAAACCGTGTTTGTCTTACGCCACACTACATACCTTTGTTCATAGACATCTACAAATTTAATATTTTCCTCAATTTTGGATTAGTGGAGATTTCTGTTTATGTTGTGCATACATTTATTTTATTTTTATAGACCACACTATAATGTCTAATTAGGTATTATTTTTATTATTATATAAGTACAATTCTTTTAAAATAACTTGTTTTCTGATGGTCGCCATCATTGCTTGTAAAACTGTATACTTACTGCTTATTAGATAGAAAATATTTTTTCTAATTTAAACGTAATTTAGTAATGCATTTTAATTTACTTACTTTGTCAGTCATGATAAGTTTATTATTTACAATTATTCTTTAAAAGTTCCTTAATAGATATTAAATAATGAAAAATAAATAAATTAAAATATGTACTAATTCAATGCTAAAAAAATAGTGAATATAAATTGTCGAAAAACATCTTAGAAATTGTGTAAATTGTCGCCAATATTGCAATAACTCATAAATTGTTTTTTTTTTTTTTTTTTTGATAATTTCATAAATTGAAAATGGACTTCTACCATGTCGAAATCTTAATACGTATATAATTTTTTTTTTCATCATCTTTTAGACCTTTGTCACATTTTTCCATTCATACATATTTTTGACCTGAAACTTGTTTTACTTACCTATATTTGAAATCCCAATCTTCAATTTTTTGTTGCAACACCATGTACGTTGATAATTTCTTATGCCATTTACAACTGAGGTGACACCATTTTATGAAATGAAAAATTGATGTAATATGTTCTGTAAAATTTGGGTAATACAAAAAAAAAGTTTCTACAAAATTGGCAACGAATTGGTAGGTTATTGCCTATTTTTAATCTGCCAACCAACGAACGGTAAGATGTTAAAAATTAAGGAAAATGGAATTTTGTCTTTAGTCTCCGAATCTAATTCTGATCAAATTTTTATTACATTAGGGACAAAAAATATTTTATGTATAATTATATTTTTTTAATGTATAATGGTCAATGGAGTTACTCGATTCAAAACCCAAATGTAATTAGACTTTAAATTGACTAACACTCTTAATTATGTAGTAATTATTTTTTAAGCTATTTATGTCTTAGAAATATCTGCTGTGTATGTTAAATCATCCCGTTCATTTTAAAGTCATTCGGATTCGATTCCCAGCTGAAACATGAGCCAGTTTATTATTTCGTCTTTAAACCACAGCAATCGGTAAATACGGGAGTTATGGGAACACTTACAAAAAAACCGACTTTATTTTATACACATAGATTATTATACTTTACGACTATCCACTCGTCTGCGAGTGATCTCACAGAATGAAACTAGCACAGCAGGTATTTCAATGAACGCATAAATGGTTACTATTATATTTTAATTTTTGCTGTTTTATGTGCTTAATTTTGTTTACCATAATTGATATTTGTATTTGTTTGAATGTAAATAATTTTATGTAATTTAATCACAATTCATAATATTCACAATCAATATGCAATATTGTATTATGTCCCGGTTACTCTGGGCGGACTAATGCCGTGAATGAAGTTGACTGAAATCTATGCATGTTATTAAAAATTATTGTACTTCTGATTTTTATACTTATGTCCTATGATTTCATCTCCAAATTACTATTAATTTTTATTGTTCATTGTTGCCTATCGTTCTTATGTCCACATGGACACTTGAAATTATCAGTTTACATTTCAAATTCTTAATTACTACAACAATAAAAAACATTTCTTTTTTATTCTAGTCTCAAACTTATCATTTATTTTATTCTATCACTTCATTATTCGCACCATATTATCATTTTGTTTCTATACATAAATAGTTTTACAGATTTTGTTTTCCAAATCAAAACAGAAATACTGTCCGGCACTAATCCAGCACTTCAGTACTCTCGCCACCTCCGTCGCTCCCCATGCTCAGTTAATGCCTACATATTTTAGGGGAAAAAAATGAAAAAACTAAATATTTAGATTAAAATCCACAAAAAATGACTTAAGCTTTCGCAACTAGTATTCGAGGATTTGCACCCTCATTATCAGGCGATTGTGAAAAAAGTACATATTTTAAGACAAATTATTGATTTTTTCTGTACCATCCAGTAATCCGAACTTTCCAATAATCTGGCACCCTCTGGTTTTTAATAGTACCGGATTAGTGAGACTCGACTGTAGTGACTTTTCATACAAAGAGAGAAACTGCCACATGTTCAAGCCAAAAACGGCATCATAAATTAATTTCATCAAATCTACGAATTCACACTAAGAACAACTTTGTAGAACAAATGTAATAATATGCTTATTTTTCTCTCTGCCCTACAATGTTCCTCTTGAAAACACAGTGAGGTCACAAGTTTCGACCAATACATGACAAAAATTGTGAAGTAAATTTCTTTGTCAAAATAAATTTTCATGCCGTCAAATCATTGTCAACTTATTTAATTCAATTGACTTGTATATTTTTTTGTATTTTTATTATTTTGTATTGTCAATAACGGTTGTAATTTTTTTTTTAAGAAGAAGAAGCTTTCCAGTGTGTATTATTGTTTTATAACTCATCCACGAGAACCGCAACCCTAAAGCTGTACGATTAGGGTTGCGGTTCTTGTTGTCCATGTTGTAATATTTTGGGTTTTATTTTAATTACTAATAATAATAATAAATGAACATAAGTAAATATTGTATAAAAACGTGTTTTATTTATTTATCAATACATTGCATAATGTTGTGTTAATCAGATACTGAAGGAATAAAGAGGTGATGTAACTTACACTACCAACATCAGGGCTTAAGGTCCCATATGCACTGATAACATCTCTATTATTGCTTCAACTTTTGTATGAGGGTCCGGTCACCGTATACCTCCGTGTTTGGTATCTCACGTAAATGGAGTACAAATCGTATCTTTTTTTTTACAAATTTTGATTCTGTCAATTCTTGGTGGAAGGCGCCATTGGAATGAAGAAATCCAAGCGCCTCGGAAAGGCGTGTTTGGTATCGTTTGGAAGACCACAAAAAAACATTTCTAGGATGGGAAGTCACAAAATATTACTCGTGCTTATTGAAAACAGGTTTACAGGTGTATAAGCGCTTATGGCACGACAGAGTTGTAATTCACTAAAATTGTTGCAATTCAGTCAGTCTGGAAACGAGAAGAAAGTTCTAGAATAATCTAAAGATTTTGTATCCTAATCTAGACTTTGAACGTGACTAGGTCATTAGGAAAATATAATATGCGCTTCCATACATACACATGTGTCCAACCCGTCTCAAGCTTTGAATACAGATCAGTCTCGAAGGGAAGCAATGGTAACCGTTAACATTATTTACATACAGATCCAACGATACAGAGTAATGTGTTTACAAAACTTAAACCTATCAGTAAAATTGTAATATGTAGTGTACTATACTTAAAATTAACAGCTTGAGTGCGATAACCAAGGAATTTCCAAATATTGTGATTTTAACATGTAGTCAATACTTTCATCTATCACTGTCTTCAGTTTCAAGGCGATGCTTTCAGTGTTGGCTGGGAAAACCATGACGCCAAAGCCAAATGACAGTCTCTTAATATAAAATTTGTACAAGTCTGCAGCTAACTACTGTGTAAAATAGAAAATTCGTATAACAATATTATCATTATTGTCTAATCACAACGTACACGAGATTACTGAAGCTCTACAAGTTATGTCAGTCGTTCATTACTCGGCGTCCAGTGCGCACCTGAAGCCGAGATTCCCCGCTGAAGAGTCGGCCGTGTTGGAAGATCGAGCGGCGCACCTGTACCTGTAGCAATAGGATTTGTGGCAAAGGTACGACCCCCCTTTCTTCACTCGTTCGTTACTCTGCAAATAAACAATGTATGACACAAACTTTTTTTTATAAATGAATTTGGGTTTATCGAAATTAACCCAAACACATCTTTATACACTTCACAGTAATCTATAAAAGCTTATGTCAAGGAGTATGTTGGCATCGGGGATCGAACCCGTGCCCACCAGGGGTGGCATTTTGCAACTCTACTCGCTCGCTATGCGACGTACATACCTTCTCATTGGTCCAATAGTCGCTGGTCCACTCCCATACATTCCCGGCCATATTATAAAGACCATAGTTGTTTGGTGGGAAGGAAGTCACTGGACAGGTACTGACGTACCCGTCTTCACCAAGATTTTCATCCGGGAACTTTCCTTGCCAAATATTAGTCCTGAAAACAATGGAATATCAATAATCTGAAAACGTGATGCAAATCTGGTACGATATTCCAAAAGCAGTAATCTGATAACACAATACTAAATCAGAAATAATTCACGGTCCTGTTGAATAACTATATCCATTTGATGGTGGCTAGTGTACCCATGATTTGTTAAATTATTCTTAAGACCATGGTCTTTAAAAAAGGCTAGTCAAAGTTCAAATTTTGATATTAACGACTAATTCTGCACACCACAACACAAGCGATTAGCTTACTGTGAATTGTGCAAAAAACTGTACGGGTTTGTAGAATCTAGAAGTCTTTGAAATTGATGACATACCAATGTTCTCCACGAGGCATCAGCTTGTCCCCCCAGGGATACAGTTTGTTCTCTCTGCCCCCCCGGCACCCCACCTCCCACTCTTCCTCCGTGGGCAGCCTGCCCCCCTCCACTACCCACTTGCAGTACTCAACGGCGTCATTCCATGAGACGTGAACCACTGGATGGTCCGTGCGGTCTGAAAGGCAATTCGAAACAATTTTTTTCGAAACAGTTTAATTTTGAATATCACAATTTTTATTATGTGAGAAAATAAATAAGAGATGTAGTCAATAAATTTATATTTACCTGTTATGGAAGATCCTTTCCCCTCAGGCTGGTTCCAGGACGCATAAGGCACCTTGAACCACCATGGAGCTTGCACAGCTCGGAAATCATCCAATGCTTTCTTTACACTACTATTTAGGAACATTCCAAAGACAAAACTATCACCGAAATCTTCAGCTTCCGTTAAATAATCTGTGTCTATAACAAACTTTGCAAAATCTTCATTTGTTACTTCATATTTATCTAAATAAAATGGTTTCAGTTTCACTCTCTTGGCAGGACCCTCTCTATCAGCAGGTATCACAGGTTTATCTGTTCCTATTAAATATTCCCCACCAGGAATTAATGACATTTTGGTCAAAACTTCTTCTTTGGTCAGTGAAGGCACAGAATCTCTACCATCTGAACATCTTTCCGCCTTCAAACATTGTTCATTATTATTACTAGATGTATGAGGATCCTCATATTTCTCGTGAGCAGATTTAATCTCCCCATTATTTGATCTACCGGCTGAACACCCACAAGAAGAATCCTCGGAATTAACAAAAGACAAACAGACAATTAAAAGAGCGTTTAACAGATGGAATCTAATAAACATTGTAATAACACTGATAATTTAAGTTTAATGCATATAAGAAGCGTAATGAGTGTTGTGGAAACGTTAAATATTAAAATAAAAACATGTTTTCTAAGCAACTGAGGATAATTAGCGCAAACTAACAGAAATAAAAACAGTTCGACCGAAGTCTGAAAGCGAAACGTCAATTTAAATTGATGATTGACATTGACATTTCCCTCCCTGTACAATCGTACGAACTTCACGTGACTTGTACTGCGATTGTTACAACTGATTACAAATGTTGTAAACATAAATTGTCTATGAAACTCAAAGGGGGCGGCTGTCAAAATATCGATTATTTTCTTTTTTATATCGCGACTGAATGAATTGTTTGTAGTCGTATTTTAAGCTATTTATGACTGAAAGTAATCATATTTTTATACTAGAAACAATCTATTTTCGTATATCTTTTAAAAATGAGTGATATATCAGTAATCAGTGATACAATAAATAAGTTAACCAATAAATTAAGTGATACCGATATCAAATCTTCGCCTTCATCTCCTATTACTGCGAGGAGAAAATTTCATTTTAGAGGTAGTGATATTATAATTAAAAAATCTACGTCGGAAAATAATGTAAATGCTATAAAAGAACCCCAAAAGACTGTAAACGAAGACAACAATGTCAAAAGAAATTCAAAGTCTGAAGATTGTTTAGTTGATATAGATAAACCGGCTTCATCTAAAGTGCAATTATCTGAAGAAAATAGTGATGTAGTTGACGGTAAAAAGGTAAGTTCCCCTATTTTACTTTGTTCTTGTAAAAAAATGTTGTTTTAAAAAGTACCTACGTAATAATATTGTCGTATGATTATAAGACGGTAGGTTATAGACATAGGCCGGTAGGTACCTACCCGCCTATGTGGTTTAAATGTAAATTTTACTTCGACGTATGATTCATTCACCTGTGCAACTGTCACTTAATTTTCCAACCCTTCATTGGAAAATATTGTTACCTTTGTTGGAATAAATTTATTTGTTGCGTGTGATGAAATGACGAATTCAAAATGTACTTGATAGGTATAGTAATTGTTCCGCGACCTACGATGTAAATTATATCCTATAGTAATTTACTAAAATAATATTATTTATGATTCCAAGAATAGGTAATATTGTGAATAGTTGAAATGAACGAAGGGGTGAAAAAAACAAACATTCTAAAGTGTGCTGCACCTACCTATACTTAATCGTAATATTATTCAAATTAAATTATTGACAATTTTTTATGATTGTAAAAACGAACTTTGGTAGGTATAGTAGGTACAGATAAGTAAAAATAACTTACCTAATTAGACATGTAAGCTAATAAGAAAGTTTGGGATTACTATGATGACATTTTTCGTGAAAACGTTTCTAACCGACCTAATCTTTGAGTAAAATTAACATAATCACCATAGTAAGTGGGGTTGTTTTGTAAATAACGAGACTATTACGTCGTCGCTTTACTTATGTAAACATTCGAAAAATCGATTAAAATAGAAAATCATTATCACAAACTGATCCAATATTGGAAAAAATCTATCGCTCATTTTCACTACGGCACTGAACTTTTTTTACGCGGGAAAGAATTTAGTCACTTTTGAAAAAAACATTCTACAGGTGACCAAGTAGGATCCGAGTAAAATTTTTCAATAATTTCAATGCACAGCTACAAAAAGAAGGTATCTACCTAATGCATTTACTGGCTATAAAAATTTATGCGTAGGCCTACTTTAGCCATCCCGATTCCAGATATTAACACGTCAATCATTGCTCGTCTTAATTATTTTAAATGGACGTGATGTAAACACTACAGAGATAAATAAATACCTACATAATAATAAAATATATTTTATGTCGACCAGCGATGATAGGATGAAAATAAAGTATTGAAATAGATCCATCACAATTTACTATTACTCATAATATGTAATGTGTATTTTACTAAACTTATTTTTGGAAATGCTGCGGCCAACGCGATATCAGAGCTATGTTGAAAATGTTTACACATATTTTGGTAACCTACCTACGTACGTGCGTCGTATTAAAGTATTTGGTACTTGAGAATACGCAATACCTACTACTTACACAAGATCTACCTACCAAGCTATCACCAGGTTACGTACCTAGGTATGGCCACCGTATAAAATTTTTGTATACATGCAACTTTTATATCTGTATTTATAAAAAAAAACAAAAAAAAACTCGTTATTAAATTTCTTCATTAGTGCGGTGCGAATCATATTGGGGTTACTAGTACGTAATATACTAAAATCGGGACAAAAGTTCCCGTGTCAAAAAAAAGACTAGATCTCTTTTTTTTCGGTAAATATGATCCAAATATTGGCCGGCAATACCGGGGGCCGGGGGATACGCTATGTATGGCGACATGCCAAGAACCAAAACCCTGGATTTCATACAACGCCATTATTTTCTTAAATTGCACTTTTTTCGCTTTCCTGTAAACATGACTTTACAGGGCTGACCAGGATCTATATTGTCATTTGTCATATCACCATTCACCAGTGATAATGATAAGAAATATGAATGCCTAAATCCTAAATGTGAATAAGTACTAGGTACCTACGTTGAAATAAATTAAGTGTCAATGTGCATGGCCTTAACCTGACTGACATTGAAAATCTTATTTTGGAGTGAGATAAGATAAGCTGGAACTAGTATTATAATATTGGGGGAGTGGGTGGCTGGGCACCGGTCCAGAAATTCTGTAGGGGGTGTAACCAGTATTTATAGGTAGAAGCATACAGTATCTCCTGAGAGATGAACAGTAGTTTGAGAATAGGGGGTTGAACTGCGACGCAGTTTAGTATAACTAAGGCATGCGCGAGAATGTTATCGTCGACCTTTGTAACATGTTATTTTATTATATAGTACCAGGCTATATAAGGCAGCGACATAATATATTAAGTACTACCTAGACAGAGTACTCAATGCTCGAAGTGTAACAAAACTGGTGCCCACAAACTGTCAAATCGTATGGAAAATTTTGACAGTTTGTGGGCAACGGATTCGAAATTTTGCTCTCATAGTTAAAAACGGTATTAGTTTCAACGTTATTTAGGACTAAAACGCCAGTTTTAAAGATGTTTTAGTTTTTATTATTGATATCTTGTTAATAGTGTGAGCTTTGCGACTCTAAAATACCAAAAAGTGCCGTGCGTGAAATTGCTACACTTCCGTTCTATTGAAAATACATAGAATCAGATCTCTAGTACTTAATATGCAATCTCTTTGATATAAGTCATGAAAATAGCACCCAAACTTTGCCGATACGTTTCCTTTCGGGAACATGGAGAAATCCTAGAAAAAAAAGTAAATTAGGTACTTACTTACTTTTTTAAGGCTTTTTTATTGCATTATGCCAGATTGGACCTATTATTTTATCTTTGTAAATGAAAAAAGTAGCTCGGCGGTAATCGTATTTGCCACTAGCTAAATAGTCCCCCGTGAGAACCCCCGGGTTGTTTAACTGCCCTCCACTCCTGGATTTCTTCGAGTTTTTTTCGAGTTTCCTGTAAAAGGCACATGAGGGGCATTATTGTTACTGTAATTGGATGACGAATAGGTGGGTGATTCTCCTCCCGATAAAACACGATCGTGACTCGTGACCACCACGAAGGGGCCTTTTGTTATAATATATACCTACCTATTATGACGATTGGTTGACGAATAGATTCGAATTGCGGTCCGCTATAATAAAAAAAATAGTTGTGAAACTTAAACGCCCTTGTAATCATTATGGAATTATGGATTAATTACAGCAAATTATGGAAAACTCCTCACATACTTAATACAATGATTGAAAATTGCAAGATCGAAATTGTTCTGTCAAAAATTCAAATTTGAATGCACCGCGTTCCAATATGTTCGACCGCTAAACTACGAATAGAAAAATTATTGGTATCAAATTTAGACCACAACATCAAAATGTACAAATATTTGTATGAAACGTTCGTAATATGCGTAGTATTTAACATTAACCTTTGTATGCAGAAGCTCATTGTTTATACAACTTACTTACGTTTGTCGCATCGTAGAACATTCTCGCTACCAAAACATGGATTCATTTTGCCGCCAGTTTGTTTTTTAGCGAGCCGCTGCGTGGTTTGTCTGCGCGTTGATTTTAACGTCGTTTATTCAAAATAAACTGTCTTTTTCTTATTAATTTGACATAAAAGTGTGAAATTTGCGTCAGTTTTCATAGAAATATCAACAAATTGACCTTTCTGTTGTGTTATTTGTGTGCGATTTGGTTTATTTACCGGAGAAACGCATTTGTCGTCTCTATTTTGTTTTGGTAAGTAGGTACCTTCTTATATTTTATTACTTTTAACTCCGCATTTGCGTATTTTGTATTAATTTGATTGAATCTGTCAGTATTTTGTATATCATTGATTAATAGAAATGACTTGTATATTTTAATCTTCTTTTATATTTTCTACTTTGTTAATTACGTTATCCGTTTGCTTGGATTTCGTAATTCGTAATTCAACTGTGTATGTACTCATGTAAATTTTAATAAATTTGATTAAAGTAGGTACCTATATTAATTAATTTTTATAAAGCAAGTTCTGTCTGCGCAATTTTTGTTTTACAATCTATGGATCAGAAGTTGTGAACCTTTTTTTACTACTGCCGACCAACACCTTTAAGTATATTTTTTTTTTCAAAAAGTGCTAACTGCGGGATTTTTTCGCTTGTCTCGGCCGCGGGTGGGCCCGGGCGAGCGTACAAGAAGAAAGAAAATATCACAAGAATGAGTAATCAGTAAATAATGCTATTTTACTCAAGAAAACATCTATAACTTAATACCTAGATACTATTTGACTGCTTTGATAAGTGGTGAGGTTTGGTGACAACCCTGCGTTCCCAAGGGGAATGAGATGGGTAGAGTTACACCTAGATTTTCCCCTTTACAAGGGATGTCCAGCGTAAAGGGTTGTTTGTATAACTCCCCCTACTTTCCTCTTTTCGATTATTAATCCGAACTTATAAGAGTGCACACTGCACATCGCACTCGGCTGCACAGTGCACACTGCACTCTACTGCACACTGGCAATCACATTTATTTTTGAAGATTTTTTTCAACGACCTGGACTTGTATATAAACGTAACCTACAAACCCAAATACCTATACACTCCTGCACACTTCTTAGTATAGACTAAAAGCTTGTGTCGTGAAGCGCAGATTCGAGCGCCGGGATTTGAACCCAGCACATCACGCTTGGATGACCGACGTTCCAACCAACGATACTCATTAGTCATTAGGTATGTTTTTTGCGCAAACTTCGTGTCTTTGGTTTTGTTTTTCTACCTGTTTTGCTGTTTTTATTTACCTCACGTATCATGACATCATCACTGCTGTACCTACTGATCTTATAGTATGCTGTACTGTGCACAATATACAATCCTATATCATAACTACACATAGTTTGTATTATAAATAATATGCAATCAGTTTTATTCCTAGCAGTTCAAAGTAAGGGACCGGTTTGCATATTATTACACTTTGTACTGACTGGCCAGGATTAATAACATTCAGAGATAGAGAACTGCTTTAAAATAATTTAGTGATTGTTGGAACATTATGGAAGTACATTGTATTTTTTTTTTTGTAAAATAAAAAACACTGTGTTTTACTTCCATTATTTAATTGAGTACACACACCAGAGATCTTTCAAAGCTTCTAGCTTCATCTTCAGTGGTTTTCTAAGAACTAAAAGTTCATAGATCATTTTAGTTCATAGAAAACCACTGAAGATGAAGCTATAAGCTTTGAAAGATCTCTGGTGTGTGTACTCAAATAAATAGTCGAAGTAAAACACAGTGTTTTTTATTTTACAAAAAAATATATTTATGTATTTTTTTTAATTCTACTAACTATGGTTTAAAAAGCCTGTCAAACAGATGACAATGTTGATGGTTAGAAATTTAATATATGTAAAAATAGATAGAAGGTAATTTCCAAAAATTTACAGCACTTGAGTTTACCTAATTCCGTAGTCCGCCTGTTATCTGTTCTCCACACCACATCCCATTTATTTGCGGTCGGCGGCTCAGATCCTCTCTCTCCATTTGCCCCTATCAAAGGTGTCTTCTGGAGTAAGCTCCAGGTGTTCCATGCCCTCTGTGATTGAAGGGACTTCTTCGGACGTCCTCTTTTCCTTGGTCCTTCCACTGACCAGTCTGTTGCTCTCCTTGGAGCGTAGTCCGCCTGTAATCATGTTGATATAATGTTTAAGGTAAGATGCAGTGACTCTAGCTAGCATTCCTATATTTTTTTTGGTAACCGGTCCCTTTTCATATTAAAGCCAAAATCAGTTAGACTAATTTTGCGCTTACATTCTCGTACAAAATTTGAAAAAGTCGATGCGATAATAGAAGAATAATTTTGCTCGGTGCATGCGTTTTCTTCAGCACGCTTAATTGGTCGTTTGAAGGTCATCGTGGAAGGTTGCCAACCCCTGAGTTGACAAAACTAACTTGTTATCGTGTTCATTGGTATGTTTTTAATACTCCCTAACTAAGCTAAAGCTTGTTTAAAGTCTCCCTTGGCTATTTTTTAATCTGATACACCTACATACGCGTTTTAAGCATTGAGGGTTACTTGACTACTCATAGATAGCTCTAGCTGTGTGCATTAGAAATTATCATTTTAATTACATTTACAAAGAGAATTTACCCCGTTCCTATTTTGATGCCCAGCACCATTTTATTGATCGCATAAATTACATTAGTTACCCTTTTTTGAAGTAGACAGATTATGCAACTATTTATGTATCTGTTCTTTCAGTTAATAATACGCGGAGGCAGGATTTGCGAACACAATTCTCAGTATTATCAGTCAGAAAAGTCTGCATATCATTCATGATTGATATAATTCACTAATTCATCAGCCTAATACTGGAAAAAATTACTTATCCAGATATCATGGATGTCAAAGAATTAGCGGGGCCTAAAATACAAGCCTTGTGCCTGAAATATAGGTATTTTGTAAGCTTAGGCCATGACTCGACACGCTTGCCGAGCCCGACGAGTGTTCACAAGTAAACTGTTAAAACAGCACGTGGATGGGGCGTTGATCTTGGCTCGTGTAGGTTCGTGAACACTGCTGAACGGTCGGTTTCTATACAAATAATGGAAGTTGGCGGCAAGCGCTATAGTCCAAGAGCCCGCTGCTTAATTTATGACGTATCTGTTTTTTGATCGAAATGTGGTACAAATTATAGCTTACCAATAGGGTTTTACATCGCACTAGGGTTGCCTATCAAAATCTTGCCGCAACCCCCCCTGCCCCCCTCGAAAATGTCCCTCTTCGCGGTTTTTCGCATTTTATAGGAATATGGTAAGAGATAGGAGAAAGTAGTCAATGACAAAAATTATCCTTGCTAAATTCTCTACAAAAAATGTTATATCAATTTTTTCGTAGAACTAGCAGTTTACCCGCAATAGCCGGTTCAAAACCGAAATTCATTTAAAAAATAAAAAAAATGAATTAAAACTAAATTGGTTGAAAATTGATAAGAGCTACAGGAAAATAGTCAAAGAACGAATTAATTACCATAGTCTTAGCTACAAAACGAGCTATAATTTATTTTCATACATCAATTAACTTAGGAGTTATTGCAATAAAACTCAGTGACGAAAATTCTTAAAATTTAGTTTTTCATAAAATAACCAGCGATATAGCGCCGCAGGCCAAATATTTTTTTCCATAAAATGTTAGTGATAATGGGTGGAAGAAAGTTAAAGAAAAAAATTCAAAAAAAATTTTTTTTTTTTCAAAAAATATCCTGTTTTTCGACCGGCCATTACGGGTAAACTACTAGTCCTATGAAAAAATTGACTTAACATTTTTTGTAGAGAATTTAGCAAGGACTATTTTTGTCATTGACTACTTTCTTCTATCTCTTACCATATTCCTACAAAATGCGAAAAACCGCGAAGAGGGACCTTTTCGGGGGGGGCAAGGGGGGTTGCGGAAAGATTTTGATAGGCAACCCTAGTGCGATGTAAAACCCTATTGGTAAGCTATCATTTGTACCACATTTCGATCAAAAAACAGATACGTCATAAATTAAGCAGTGGGCTCTCGGACTACTAGCAAAGCGTCCACACTATTGTCACTTGTTTGTCGACGATTGCCAAGCGTATGGAGCTGGTCTCACAATATTGCTAGTACTATAGGCTTTCTACCAAAGAACTGCGTGGAAGCCAACTTAGGTTTTTATTTTATCGAAATCAGTATTTCGACTTCAGCCTTAGATACATCTATTTCAATCATAAAAAGTCAGAATTTCCATAAGTTAACGTAACTCCTATTTTCTATCACACTTATTCCACTCAGAATTTATACTCATATGTATTGGGATACTAGACGTTTTTCGCGATTATCTCAATTTCGACCGTTTGGTTTAAAGTCGAATTAATTATCATTAGGACCTTGCTCCTCGCAGTTTTATGAACTTGCACTCGCCTATTAGTGGGTTGGGTAGGTAGGTACCTTATAGATTCTATCATTCTAGTCTAGAAGTCTAGATATGTGACATCTCACTCAGGATGTGTGTCATCTCGTCTAGACATATTGATCTCAGCACGCAATATTCTCACTTACATTGGTACCTTCACTATAAATTGCATGTTTGGTGCATGCGAGGTTTTAGACTTTAGAGTACATAGATCATAGGAGATTTTCACCCATCGTAGGTGTGGGTTGACCGGTTGTTGACTACAGCTGCATTGTGTGACGTCACGACAGATCATAATGTTGCCATAATCGCAAAACGATTTTACCGTAAAATATGAGGTTGGTTGTGAAAATAAAATATTGACATTAGTTTCAAGTTTGGAGTGGATGATTGCCACAGTTGGCCGAAGCGCGGATTTTCAGGTGGAGTATACCTGGTTCGAAACTCAGCACTGTTGACCGTTGTTCTGATTTCTGACATTTCGTTTTTTTTTTCAAGAAATAATGTTGTGCGAAGTTCACACACGCTTGGCATTTTTCGGAAACTCCACGCTTGCAAACAAACGATAAACGTGGGGACTCAAGCGCTTCCCACAAACTTCCTGTGATTTGTGAAAAATCTGACACAATTCGATCAGGTCGGTCACAAGTGCTATAATATAATATATCACAAGTATCACAGGTCACATATCACAGGTCACAAGTGCTAGCGAATCCACACAAACCAAGACAAATGTCCTATCCAAACGTTTGAATTTGTGATGGCATTAGAAATGTTATGATGAATGTTGGGGCCTTGTGACCTCTCTGTGTTCTCTGGAGGAACTTGTTGAACTGAAATATTGTTTTCGGATTGCGCAACAGACAACTTTGATCTGATCTTATTGCTATCGCTAATGTTTTGTAATATTTTCCAACTACCAGTTGATGGTTGAATGTAGTAGTAATGGATTTATTGAGACATGCTGAATTGCTGAATGTATTGTGCGATTAACATACTAATCCACCAACCATTTTATTATCGTTTTTATTAAACTACGTAACTACTAGTGTTCAGAGACCTGCTAAACAGACACTCAAAATAATATTGCCAGTTCGAGGTTTCTTAACAAAAAAATGGATTCATCTAGTGACACAATTGTTCAACAGGGCCCTACAGTTAGTATCTTCCACAGACTTGGAATTTATTGAAGTTCGTCATCTAGTCGCCGTATTCAATAAATTCAAAGTCTGTGAACGATACTATACCTACACAGTTTTTCATTCTAGCTACATCTATTATAATGAACTTCCACCAAAAACCTTCGGTCAAAACACTCAACGTTGCTAAACAAAAATTCGAATGTCTAGTCTTTTGTAATTCTATCATAATGTTTTACTACAAAAATATGTTTTTTCATACACTACACACAGCAAAAAATAAAATACAAATACTAGTGTGACGAGAGATTAACTTGTGTCGGTTTTACTGCCAAAGGTTTTTTTCCAACTCCTTCCCACCAACCACAAAGCACTTTGATTACAAATTAAGAGTGTGAATACCGACATTTCACAAATTTCTAAAAACGGGAGATCTTCTATCTCGACAACCGTTACTAAATATGCTTTGAAACAAAATAGGGTAGATGCATTGAACCTTTATCTAGGGAATAACCGTAAAAGATTTTTTATATCTTGTATAGAATTCTCAAAAAAAAATAATTTAAAAACACCTCTGTACTTTTTTCCGAAAGACGGAAACTCGTTTCCCGAAAGTCGCGGAGTAAAATTTTTTTTTTGTACTGATAATTTGCATCAAAATCTAGGGAATAACCGTAAAAGTTTTTTGATACACGCAAAATTAACCCCAAAAAATGGAAAAAAACGCTATTTTTACCATTTTATCATGCGATTGTCACGTGATTTTGAACCTTAATACCGTGGGAAATGTCTGTGACGTCATTCCTGGTGCCATGCCCTTAAATACGTTTTATTTCTGTATTGAACCTCATCTCATATGAAACTTTACAATTATTTTGAAAACAGTACCAAAGCGATCAGACATTTGCCATTTATTATTATGGATGGATGGAGTACATGTATATCTACTTCTGTGTTAAATATTATGATAATGAATGTTGTATTTTTCTGGTACATTTACCACAGATTGTAACATTATAGGAATAGAGGTATTATGCATATGCATACAAAGTACATTATTTTCTTGTATATGCACTCATCTTGCACGAACACCATGTTTATTATATGTTCACAAGATTATTTAACACTTTGATGATAACTATAGGTAGTATTTATTAAAGGTCTGCTAATAAGTTGTCAATATTGGCATGATAGCCTGCGTTTTTCAACAGGGTCCTGAAGGCATAATTTATATTATATACGAGCCCTGAAATAATTTCGCCCTAGTTAACACTTTTGAATGATTTTTCTGTTTGTTTTTTTTTGACATTCTGTATTGTTCAATAAATTAATAAATCTCATGTACCTACTCGGGTTTTTCAAGAATATAGGGAGAAGAAAAATTAAAAACATGATGGAGATAATCTAGTTTGTATTTTCTTGAAAGAAATCGTGGTAAATGGTTGTTGTAGGCTTCATTGGGTTGAACTTTTTCAGGCCCGGCGTGAAAAAAATCCGACAGTATTTTGTCCGGATTATCTCGATTTTTTGACCGGAAAAAACTAATAAAACCCGGTATTTGGAAGCCCTGTTTATTGTGTATGATTATTTCCTTGTCATTTTTCTTGTCATAATGTTTGTCATGTTATTAGTGTTATTGCATATTGCTGCATTGTCTCACACATATGAAATGTCATATTTAATGATTTATTACGACTTCATGAAAGCATGATTATTAGAATTTTACAATAAGAGTTTACGTATTGTCTTTACTGGGTACTTAGAATGAACATTATTACGCAATGTTATGGTGTCACATTGTAAGTGGTGGTGCAATAATGTCTTTCTGTAGAATTAGTATTACATATTGTTGTTTTATTCTTGATTTTATGACGATTCTCTTCGTAAAACTAGTAGCCCTCAGTGCGATTCACACAATTTTTATTGACCACACTGCCCTACACATATTTCTTGCTTCCGTCACGTTCATTCAATTCATCGTACCTACATGTATAATTTATTCCTTTTAGTCAGCTGATTCTTTCAAATTCATCAGTCATGTTCATTGGGGTTAGCTGTCTCCCCCTAGTGAACAAATATTATAGCATATATTACATGTTGACTGTAAGACATGTCGGGTTGACTGTAAGATATTGCGTTCGCAATAAGTCCGCCTTTTGGCACACCAGATTGTCTTATTTTTTGTAATAATTGTAATCATTTTGGTCAATAAAGATTTATTTATTTATTTACATGTAAATAAATACATTTAATATTCCGTTGCCTTAACACTCTAAAAGACCAATTCTACCCGGGCAACTTTTTAGGCGAAAAGTAGCATTGATGCATGTGGCATGCGACATTTTACGTCATTTTTTTGACACACGTCGCCCACTTATAATCAGACGACACTAGGAAACATTGAAGGAAAATCCCACGGGCTTAAAGCCCTCCACATCCCCGGGTAGTTCAGGCGCATTAATAGCGACCTCTTTACCCGCACTTCTAAGCAAATTTTGAGGCTAGCTTTAAGGGAGCCCCCCGGCACACCTCACCCCTAAATTACGTTCCTTCAGTGTCCTTTTCCAAGGCCACAAATGCCACAAGTCACAAGTCGTTCAGCGTTGTCTCAGTGGAGTTGGGCCTTTAGCTTAGGCCTAATCAAATAATTGTATTCAGCGTCGCCAACTTGATAATAATGAGATTAATAATATTATTGCATATTATATGTGTTACCGTAATCGACCACTTTCACTCTTACAATATTAACTGCCATCGGAGCATAATATCATATTTTATGAATTCTCTGATATGAGAACTAAAATATATTTTATACATATTTGATCATTTTATTGCATATTATCAGCTGTTTGTCTGTAATTCGCTGGCGCTAAGTCTATTAGCCTAAGATATTTTTTTTCAAATTTTGACCGGTCATTCCGGGTAAACTGCTAGTTCTATAAATAAAATGTAGAGAACATTTTTTGTAGATAATTTAGTAAGGATTGTTTTTGTCATTGATCACATATCTTACCATATTCCTAAAATATGCAAAAAACCGCGTAGGGGATCTGTTGAGTGGGGGGGGGGGCAGGGGGGTAACGCGGTAAGAATCTGCTAGGCAACCTTGTGGCGATGTGTGACCCTGTGTGTAAACTTATTTCGATTTAAAACAGATAGGCCATAATTTTGGTGCCGGATCTCGGGCTATAAGCTTGATGGACTAGTATCGCATAGAATAGGATAGATTTATTTAAAATCTGTATGTACATTCACCCTTCACTTAAAAATAAATAAATAAGTAAAATGTATCCGACATACAGCATGTGTGTAAATAAATAAATTCTTTTGATAAACAAAGTCAATGAACAGCAGACGAAAGATTTATTCGTTGATGTAATTAGAATTACATTCACTGAAATGTAATGTACAATGTTTATACTATGAACCAACACCTGAAATCATAGCATAGTTGATAACTTCTTTTTTAAAGGAGAATGCTAAAAAAACCCAGGCCCGGCGCAAACGAAATGATAGATAAAAATGAATAATTAAATACTGCATAGGGGCCTTATCGAAATCAATGGCTTTTAATGTGTGAATTACCTATTCGAAGTTTACGTTGAATTTGTTGAAACAATTGAATTGATTGAGAATTGAGATCTTATAAAATGGAATAATAACATGGATTTATAATACTAGTAAACTGGATGGAAAACATATGTGTTTGTCTATACATTCTGTTCGGTTCTAGGGAAAATGGCCAGTTAGCCAAAAGAAGCAAAATGGAGGATTTTCCATACTAAACGGGCTATATGAAACTGCGGTTTTCACATGGATTTTTGGTTTTCACTGTTTATATTTTAACTGAAAATGAATTATAGACATCATATTGACATAATTATAGGACCAAGGGATGTAAATAGTCCGTTAATCAGGATTTATAAGCAATTTTATAACACAGGAAACGGCACACGGTGGAAGTAAATTAAATTACTTTTATTTATTTTTCTTATTCTTTTTTTCAGATTTTCCTTTAAGAATTAAACCCTATGCATCGCTTAAGAAAAAAAAATGAGAAAAAATGTGTTTTCAGTAGTTTCCTATCACTAATTATGATATTGAATATCACGGATGTGAAGACGTTTTAAATATATCATTTATTATGTAGGAATTTATTTTTTCATATTTTTTGTCATTTAAAGCTAATGTGTATGTATTTATGAATTTTCGTGCAATGTTTAATTTATGCTGTAATTAATGACAATAAAATAAATTTAATTTAATTTACTTCCATCGTGTGCCGTTTCCTTTGTTAAAGAAATTGCTTATAAATCCTGATTAACGGAGTATTTACATCCCTTGGTCCTATAATTATATCAATATGATGTCTATAATTCATTTTCAGTTAAAATATAAACAGTGAAAACCAAAAATCCATGTGAAAACCGCAGTTTCCTATAGCCCGTTTAGTATGGAAAATCCTCCATTTTGCTTCTTTTGCCTAACTGGCCATTTCCCCTAGAACCGCAATAGTCGGCCAAGAGATGAATCCAGTTTACCAGAATTATTATACATCCATGAATAATAACAATTTTCCAATATTTCTATTGTCTAAGTTTAAAATGGTTCAGGGTGACCTTGAGCAAAAATCTTTAGACCTGCTTAATATACATATTATGCAGAATTATTGATGTTTTGCGTGTGTAGTTTATGGTCATATTATTAAGCGTGGGTCAAGGTGTTCGAATTTCAAACACACTATTCTGTACATTTTAAAAAGACTGACTATGATCTATGGTTTATCTTATGTGCATTTTCGTTCGAATTTTGAAATGATGACTCAAAGGACTTGACCTTTGATTTTGTTACCGTGTCCGTGAATCATCGCAGGTAAAATACCTCTCTCGCAAACTTTCATCTTGTTCACGGTGAGTTTACGATATTAAACCTGTTTTAGGTTTGCATCAGGAAGTTGTGTAAGATAAGCATTAGCGGAGGCTGTCTTCATAAACTTAAATATTAATATAATCTCAATAGAAATATGAGAAAACGTACTTTAAAATCAGGTAGGAGAAATTCTGTGTTCATTGCTACTATGGTCGCAGAGAACATTGCTTTTTTATGAACTGTGCGTCAGGACCTCTGAGTGATGGCCTATTTTATGTTGGGTGGTTAGCTGGGGTTTCTTTGCTTAGTTTCTATTTTATGCTTATATAGTCTGTCTAGAAAGAGATTGTCTTGTATTAAATTTGAACTCGATTTTTGTTTGCTGGGAACGATGACATTTCCATTGAAATTCTACAAGGGTTGCCACAGGGCTACATGTAGTGCCCTCTTCAAAAACGTTTCTTAACAGACTGCACACTCTTACTAAGTATTTGAGTTTGATGATTGACTCTTCTAACATAAAAACCAATTAGCGTTTTCCAGTATTGTTAAAATAACTCGCCTTCGTACGTCTTCTTACTCATAGAACTAAAGTACTCGTATCTTTAACTATTATAGACTCTAGCTAAGGTAATGAAATATAATTATTTGCAAGTATTGCAATTCACTTGATGACAGTGAAAGCCAGATTCCTTCTTTATCTGCTAGTGCAAAATTCTCAACTATGTATCATTATGTATTAGATTTAAAGCAATTACCTTTCCGTATTGTTACGAGTATTTTCCTTTTTCTTAGGTTGGTATTACTGTAATAATAATAAGGTTTAACTATGTGCTATTACTTGTGCCATCATCAGTTGTTCTACGGAGAGTGACATCACTTCAGTCAACATTGTAAAGTATTTTTGACTTTGTAGTTTTCACTATCGTTTTCACGTTTACTTTACTAGCTCTCTATATTATTAATCCAATGATTATAGTGTCTTCAATGTTGCCATGTTGTGTTTAATGACGTTTTAACGTCATTTCTCTAAACAACTCTCCTATATACTGAATATAAATTTTAATCTGGCGAAAATTTGCGAGGTATATGGTTGGTTATCTCCACTAGTTTGAACGCCGTGAATTTACTATGAAATGCAACATTTCTCGAAATTTGCCTTCTCTTTGTGAGCAAGCAATATTGGTCTTTAAAAATCTAGTCCCGTGATTCATAACAAGTAAATACAAAGCAGTGTGGCGAAGTCGAGTTAGGCATGTCAGGAGCTATCTGTCTCTCAAGGATTTTTTTTACAAATTTTTGCAGCAGTCGTAATTATTTGTCGATTTGCTAAAAGCATGTGCCTTCCAAAATTAACCCACAAAAATCGTCTTTCCCTGTTAGGCAATGTAAACCTCTCTTACTTGAATGAAAAGTGCACACTGATCAAATGCAAGTAATCAACATCTGATACTCAGTCGATACTCGATACAGAATAGAGATACGTACTTTCCTTTTGAATCGATACTCGATAGTAATTAATTATTAATGATAGTGATGATTTCATCAGAGTGACTGCATAAGAATATGCAATGTAATATGCAATGGGTAGATACATACCTATTAATGATGTGGTAAGTAAATCTATCTGGTGGTTGCCGGTATCGTTCGCGTAGTTTTATTATTAGTCATCTTCGGAAATACGAGTCATCCTCGAAAAATAGAAAATAAATAAAAATAATTGCCTGAAATCGAGAGGCACGCCGCTGTAAAGTGTGAGTGATTTAAGCCAATATTAGACAGTTCACTTTTACTTATTTAATAAGACATTTGGAATCCTAAGGTTTACATGTATTTAGGGATGCGGGAATCCCTGTGATTCCGGTGGTCCCATGTGAAAGTGACGCTTGTAGACACGCAATATCATATTTACCGACTGTAGACAATAGTCAATAGTGGCTTTTATCTGTAGTAGACTTACCGGAGTAGACAGAGAGAACAAAAATCCAGACTGCCTTATGTATGTGCGAATTATTTTAGTTTATTCAGTTTTCAGTCTTATTACATGTCTTTACAGTTAATATCTTTTTACCTATTTTTTTCATTATTAAGTAATTGTGAAATGTGCAGAAAATTCTGAAACTAAGTTTGGCAGAACGGGCTAGTCGCACAGATTCTCTTAATTGCGTCCATATAGAGAAATACCATTGCGTACAATACGAGTTTAACTTACACTTACGTCATAATGCCGTACTTAATGAGATCAGATCACATATTTCCCATTTCCCATAGAGAGTAGTGGTTTGTTTTGTAATAAATTCCACTATTAAGGGCCATATAGTCACTGAACATATGAACGATTGCGTCCCGAAAAGGAAGATTACTCAGTTATTACTAAATATATCATCCTAAGACTTTAAACGTACATAAACTAGAATATACTCGTATTTTAGTGACTATAGCGGTTAGAAATCTTTTTTTTTTTATTTTCTTGATAAAATATTTTGATTTCAAAGTTTGCTCTGAAAATAACTGTAACTAGAGATTATTCTCGTAGTTTGCTTGGATATAATGCTGTAATTTGTACCTATTTAATAAATACCTATTTAGTAAATACCTATTTAAGGTAAAACGCAGTGACTCTAGTGGATATTTTGTTGATATTCGGTCCCCTTTTCAGTTTTCTCTTATTTTGCGGTTGCACTGTCATACAAAATTTGAAATATTTGAAGTTTTCTCGAGAACGATTTTTCATCAGTAATATCGCCTCTTAAACTACATGCATTAATTTTTCATACACTTTTTATATATAAAGAGTAGTAGACAATAATATCAACATGTTGACATAACTCTACTTCAAGTAATAAGTAATGTTATTAAATTGTCGCAACTACGTAACAATGACTTATTATTGTCACTCACGTATGCGAGATAAGTACAATATAGAAATACAAGTTAGTAACATTTACAAGTACGGGTGGATTGCGCGCCTAACTATTTGCAGCAGTAATATTTTAAATGTGCAACACAAAATCATGGCGAAAAGTTCTATAACGATGACAAGACAGATTTTATCTCGAAATTTCGTGTGTCGCAAGAGTGACTGGTAGAAAAAATACAGTTTTTTTATACCTATGTCTGATAATGTTGCCCGTGTTATTTTAAACCAATTCCTTCTTTTGGATTAGTAAGATTTTGATAGTGATTGAAGCAGCGACATTACACATTAGTTTGGGCATGTTGAGAGAATGAATGATGACAGGATGACCAAAACGATATAGGTACACGAGTGAAAGATAAATAAAAAAATAAATAAGTAAATAAATCTTTATTGGCCAGTAAATATGTATAGTAACAAAAACAAGACAATGCAGTGTGCCAAAAGGCGGACTTATTGCAAAAGCAATATCTTACAGCCCGTCAACCCGAGAAAAGAAAGAAAAAAATGTGTGAGGAAGCACGACCGTTGTAGATTGATCATGGACTGCTTATGTCGATCACATCCTCAAGGACAGACGCGTTTTGAGTAAAAGAAACCGAAGAGGGTGTATGACAAGTTGCACGAAGCAAGGAGTGTGTGTGATGATAGGACAGTTTGGCGCTCTGAAGTGGACGCGGAATAGATAAATAGGTAGACATTTCACATTAAGTACTAGTTCCTGTGTGTATATATATACTCGCATTTGCTACCTGCTAATTAATTATATCACTATTCCAGTAGATACCTAGTTATATCATTAAAAATAATAAAATCACAGGCTAACTGCGTCTCAGTTCAGTGATAACTATTAAATATAACAGTCATTTGTGTAAAAACATTGTAGGTACTTATACCTATAATTTTATAATGATATGCAAAACAGCTAGTTTTTTTTTTAATACCCTATTAGCTTATTATTATATGGTTTAGTTCCTATAGGTAGTGAATAATCACTGTGGTTTTAGGAAGTATTCATTATATTGTGACAGTTATTTTTGCATTAAATTAGTACTTAGTTATAAAAGTAGCTACTTAATTCTTTGTTCCATCTACGCTACGGTTACTTCGATGCGGTTGTGCTTTTTATTTTGTTGTCATCATTATAACAACTCCTGTTAGTATCCCCTCCCCTCACACCGCGTCTGTTTCGGGGTAGGCAGAGGTAAAAGATCGCCATCCTTTCTTGTACTTTAAAATAGTTAATGCTTCCATCACATTCACACAATCCGCCATACCGTACAATTCCTTTTTCTCAAAAATCTAGTCGATACATTGCCGCAGACAGAGGGGTTTTGGGGTTCAAACCCCCCCCTGAAATTTCTCAGCCAACCCACATAGGAGAAATGATTATTAAATTAATTATCACATTATTACCACATCATTTTTTCATCATGTCCTGAATTTTCAATAATTAATTCCATTAAATCACAGTTGTTTCATTAAAAATTTTCGCCAGCGGCGCTTATCTAATTAAATCGGAGGTTTGTTTACAAAAATAATCTGGAAATTAAACGATTCTGCTTTATCTAACTTCTTATGAAAAAAAATTCTAGTAAGTATATAAAATTGCTAGTCATTTATAATATTGTGATCCAGAAATATATCCAAATGCCTTACTATTGAAATCAACCAGGTTCACCAATTTACCCATTTTGGAAAAAAAAACCGCCTGCGGTGCTACTTACTCCTATGGTTGTTACTTATTGTTTCTGATCCTGAGCTCGAACTACCCCCGAAATTAATTCCTGGCTACGGCCTTGAGTCAATATGATTACGCAGCTTACCCTAGAACGGTCACATTTTCTTACGTCTCTCTATAGCCAGTTAGATTCCTTATCTTTTACCTCATTCTTTATACGATCCATCAAAGTTTTCCCACATTATCTCCTTAGGGACCTCATTATTTAGCATATACCTATTGCCTCTGATTTTATTGTCATAGGAACTACGTGCGTGTGTGAAAGGTTTTCTGACTGTCGGAAATTAAAAGTCGATCGCAAATGTATAATTACAACTTGCGTAGTCGAAATTATACTGTGTATTTATTAAATCTTAATCGTTCGTTAATCTAGTCTGAATCTTACACAAATTCCGTATAATCTTAATTTTATTAATCGATCACGATCGATACCTTTTACTACACAGATTGCGTACTGTTTCGTTTGAACTGATTTAGTTTACTTTACTTCATCGATTTAGTGTTGAGAAATAAATAATTTATCTGGCAAACGATAATCTCTGCCGCTAATAAACTAGTGATGCTAATGATGCAATAATCTACGTAATAAACATCGAATTTTATGGCTTGTGGTAATAAGTCACCTAAATAATTCACTATATTTTTAAAATAACTAATAATAAATGGGGTTAACTGGAAGAAATCGCAATTCTGCGATAAGTTCGCCCTAGTGAACATGTACTATGTCCATTTTTGATATTTATATGTATTTGTTGTTCACTTAAAAATTAAATAAATAAATAACATTTATCCTGAAAAATTTCATCATGTTCTCTGATTCCATCGAGGTAAAATATGTTTCATACATTTGAACAGTAATTGTCAAAATTTTGTTATAAATTTTTCTAGGTGAACTATTCTCCATACATTTTCGATTCTCTCAATAAAAAATAATACGAAAATTTGGCCAATTTTTGAAGTTTGAGAGCACAGGTGCTATTTATTTTACAAAAAAAAATATGTGACAAACTTCTAGGAAATTTTTTGCCTTTCATTTTGCATAGAAAGATAATTTATAAAAAAATGATAGTTTTCGAGGTACAAGTCTCAAAAAAATGAAAATTTACCCAATTTTTTGCATTGTCCGTCACGATTTTTTGTTGGCAATCCTCGGTTTCAGCACTCCAAAAAACATAAGAGTGAAAGAAATCCAGACTACCCCACAACTTTCCTGGTAAAAACGCAATTTGCTTATATTGGCCTAATATTATCTCGATGATATTCTCTGCAATAACATACCGAGATCGATGAATTTTTAAATAACCATCGCCATCTCTAAAATGTTAATTATTTATTTGTAGTTATTTATAGGCTCTAGATTGAGTAGTATAATATTTAGTTGGTACAACTATGACGTAATTTAATTTATGAAAATTTTATTAAATTAGCTGAATGTGGGACGGCCATAAAATTAGCTCTAATTATATTTTTATTAAAACAATGTATTACTTATATTATATTGCACCATTTTATTCAATTAAGAGGTGACAGTTAAGTTCTGCAACAAAGTTGCGTCAATTTTCAGCTTATCTCTTTGGTTTTTCATTGCATCGATTCCACCATTAACTTTAGGTTCTATGATATCGCCGCCACACGCTTGCGAGCGTCCAAAAGTTATATGTGTTAGTAAAAAGGCGCGTGGATGGAACGCTTGTCTTGACTCGTGTACGTAACCGACCGTTGACGCCTTTTTACTCACGAACACAAAAAACTTGTGGACGTTCGCAAGCGTGTGGTGGCCATTAGGAATTTTAATAAGTCTACGTGGGTTACATGGATGTAAAAACATTGCAGTATTTTTTATTGCAGATGATAGAACTTAAATAACATGAAAACATTGCGATAAGCTCGCCCTAGTGAACAAATGAACGTTATGAATTATATTCGTAATGTCAATACATCTCTGTATTTTGTTCACCAAAAGTGTAAATGAATAAATAAATAAAAACTAAGGAAATACGTACCTATACGTTGAGATTTCGGTAAGAAGATAGTGGGTACATGGTTGGTGCAGTTGGTTGAGGCGGCATTCTCTCAAGCGGGAGGTGCCAGGTTCAAACCCCGGCGCTAGCGATATTTATTCCACACTTTGCGATACAGGCTTTTAGCCTAGTGAGGTGTGTAGGAGAGTATTTGGGTTTGTGTATGCAAACCCAGATTTTTTTTTATAAAAAAAATATACATCTCTAATAATAAACGAAAGTGCCTGACTGAATGAATGACTGAATGTCTGACTGAATGACTGACTGACATACTCACTCATCAACGCAGAGCCGAATTGGCTAATCCTAGAGAAGTGAAATTTTGAAGGCAGATAGGTTTTAATACAAAAGCTTCCACTAAGAAGCGATTTTTGGAAATTCCGCCCCTAAGGGGGTGAAAAATAGGGTTGAAAGTTTTTCAGAGTATGCGAATATCTCGGAAACCAGACATTGTACGAAGTTGAAATTTGGCACATAGATTCTACTATTAAAATTAGTAATAGGCTGTTTCGCCGTTTTTTTTAAATTTTTATTTAAAGGGATGAAAAAGGACATAAAGAAAAGGGGTGATTTTTAAATGCCTCTTAATACGGTAAAAAATAATTTTATAGGAATTTCCAAAAAATGGATTCCTAAGAAAGGGTCAAAATATGATATTCTGTCCAGAAAAAGAGTCAATCCTTAAGGGTTAGGGCGTGGGATTAAATTTGCTTTGATAGTAACGTATCTCGGTAAACACTGAAGCTACAAAGCTGTAGTTAAACAGTTGCATACTTCTTTTAAAATGAAAAAAATTCGTCTTACATTGTTTAATCAAAAATTGAGGATAAGGCCATGAAAAGGGTACTTTTATAGTTGTTAGTTGATATAAGTACTCTCCTGTATACGTGAATATATACACGTTTTTATAGGTGGTGAAATAAGTGTATTGTTATGCGCTCAGTGAAGCATGGACTCTGAGTAAAAAAATATTTGCAATTTCGTTAATTGTATTTTTTTCATAAGCCGTACTAACTGTATTGCCCAGCATTGCCCGTCTAGCCAAGTTCTACTTGTGAAGCTCTTTTATGAGACACCAAACAATGTGGTATGTGGTGACTGGATTCTCTCGATCACTCTGTGTCTCCCGATGGTCTGAGGACGCATAAAAATGACTTTCTGAAGATTTGAATTTCTTTTCTAACGCCCTTTCATACCATACCACACATGCTCCACACAACCCTTGAATCCCCTCATCAAAAAAATTTCACAGAAGGTTCTCAATTTCCAGAAGTTTCTACCACACAGTATTGGTTTCCATTTAGCAAGGCATTTGCGAATATTTAACGCAAATATTAAGTAGTAGTTGTTATTTTGCTGGACTGACTATACTATATTTTACCGTACTACACACGTCTATACTTATGTACACAGGTGGGCACACAGTCATCAGTCTGTTTTTACATACATAATATATTGCATAGTGTGTTTTATCGATTGTGAAATACATATTATTAACCCCGCCCGTTGGAACACCAACGGCGCGAAATTTAAATTGCAAAATATAAACTTTTAAGTAAAATAATATTCGTAATTTTGTTAATTTGTTAATTTCAGAAAAAAATGTAGGTATATAAATTTTGATGATACGTATTAATTAATTCAGACAATTTAGATGACAGATTGTGATGATTCCCAATAATAAATATTTTAGTTCGTACCTATGGTATATACCTAACATTTTTCACCTTCTCCTTTATAGACACCTAAACCGTTCATCCGATTGAGATGAAACTTTGGAAAATTATTGTGCTTGCCCCAGGGAATGTTCTTATTGTGGTAGGGGGTACGAGGAGGGGGACACTAAGGGGGCACGAAGGGGGGGGGATCCACACAATTTTTCCGTAGCGAAGCACGGGTAATACAGCTAGTAGTCTACTATGGCGAGGATATATTTCGCAATTTTTTCCAGCTTGATTTCTCAAAATTTCAACGAATATGCTTTGGGAAAGGGCAAACCAGGAGTTTGATGATTTGCTTATGCTCATTGTATAATACTCGTACGTCTCGTAATTACAACTATTTTATTAATTGTACAGCAATAAATGCTGATCGGTAAAATTTGTTACATCAATATAAATAGTATGATATAATACAGTGTAAGTAAGTAAGTACCAAATAATTATCTAGTATCTACCCATTTCGCTTACATATTTTTTAAACCTGTTTTTTGTGTGATAACTCTGTCAATAGGTAATAACATATGCATGCAGGTACCTTATAACCTACCCAATAATGTATAATCATCACTGATTAATAATAATGATTTAAGAACGAGTTATTTTAAGGTACATTATTGAACTAAATTTATCATGTATGTGATTCTTATGTAACAACGATTATTGTTTGTAATGTTTACTACATTTTTTTATTATGATCGCGTTTGTTGCACATGTAGCAATAATACTTGTGATCTTTGGAGGTACGAGGTACATTATTAAAACACCCTATTCGATTGCTTTTATTCTATCTTTGAGGATCCGGTCGACATGATCGATCAGTTTTGGACGGCCACTCTTCCTCACACCTCTTCTTTCATTTTTACTGTGTTTTGGGTACTTTCATTTTTACTGTGTTTTGGGTAAAGCTTCCGTACAACCCTCTCAGATCCACTGTTGGATGTAGGCCTCCACAACTCCGTGCCCTGTGCACACTGCACACATGCGGCACATTTCTTTGCATCATCAGACCACTTTGCCTGGGGTCTGCCGATACTTCTTCGGCTTGTTAGTTCTTGGTTAAGCTTGCGTAAGATTATTCACTGACGACATTGTATTCACCTGGTCAATACAGATCTAGTGTTACTACCATCAAAGAATACTTGCACCAACACGGCATTCCATACTATTTTAGCTAACTATATCAATTAGTCAAACATAGACATGATTCATGAGATATGTAATAATGACTACATTCACGTAATATAGATTCAATGAATTAGATTATTACGTTGTTTTATTGAGTACGTCAGTGGCCATTATAACGCTTTTATTCAGCCGGAAGAAGTATAACTTATTATGTGTGTATGTGGTATGTAATTCTGTCTTTGCTTCAATCTCTGATTTAATGTTATAGACAAAGAGATGTATGTGTAAGTATATGTAGATGTGATAATCTCGTGTGTTACTATGTGTATATCTATCTCTAACCAATCACTTTCTCTCTCGGTTGGTGGAGACTGAGAGATACGTAATTTACATGAATAACCTAAACATTATTGTGGCACGGATTCACGGCATTTCAATCGGTAAGGCACCGTCTATTTTTTTACTGTTACAAAGCTCCTACCATGGGTATGTCCTGGACACCATGAAAGTGGCTCACACAGCTTTGTCAAAAAATACTTCTTCTCCTTTTGTACGCACACGACCATTGTACAAGTCATCTAGGAGTTGTAGCTCCACGTCAACATTCTGTAAGTAGTCTACTGCCCTTGGCGTACGGAGATACTCAAAAGAGATGACTACTCCTTTCGCGATGGAGACATTGTGTGGTACACAGATGGACCCAAAAAATGGTCGGGCAGGTCGTGGAATATTCGGTGTGCGCCCTAGGTTGAGTCTGGGAGGGTACGTCCCGTCTTTCAGGCTGAAATAATCGCAATCACGGAGTGTCATCCGATCATCCACAACATGGAAACATTTTTACCCTCCCGATAGTCGGGCAGCTCTACGGGACTCTTGACTCCGTAAAGGCGAGACAAAATTAACTCTTGAATGCATACAGGTTCTGAATATTGGTCTCACGATCTTCCTTGGAAAAATTATTCGTTTGATGGCCAGTCCTTCTCTTCATATCTGATACCAGTACTTTTGCAAACGCATTAATCTTACAACCGATAGTTACCTACATTTAAACATTATAAATTTTACTGTTATTATGATTTGATAGCATTGAGCCTATCAGAATAATATTCATATCTATATATTAAATAACTTACGATGATTTATTCATTTTATCTGCATTGTCTCTGAAGTTATAGCATTACACAATACTCTATTAAATGCAATAGATGCTGTAAAAATCCCTGAGGATGGTTGGTCGAAGCAGAAGTATGTTTTTCAACGGACAAGATTTCGTACGACGGGAACCGTAGGGTGTTCTATTTTCTTTTCGTCTTTTTTTTATTGATCCTCAAGAATGGACGCGTTTTAAGTAAAAGGAATCGGAGAGCGTGTATGACTAATTGCATGAATGTGACGGAAGCTGGGAGTGTGTGTAAGGAACTCTGAAGTTATAGCATTACACAATACTCTATTAAATGCAATAGATGCTGTAAAAATCCCTGAGGATGGTTGGTCGAAGCAGAAGTATGTTTTTCAACGGACAAGATTTCGTACGACGGGAACCGTAGGGTGTTCTATTTTCTTTTCGTCTTTTTTTTATTGATCCTCAAGAATGGACGCGTTTTAAGTAAAAGGAATCGGAGAGCGTGTATGACTAATTGCATGAATGTGACGGAAGCTGGGAGTGTGTGTAAGGATAGGGCTGTCTGGCGCTCTGTCCTCTCTGCCTACCCTGCAAGGGATGTGGCGTGAGGGTATAGATAGATATATAGATTTTTTATTGATATATTCGCTTGCAGTCCGAGTCTATGTTATGTAAAATTATTTATGCCAAATTTCAAGAATATTGGATAATATTTAGAGGTAGTACACTTTGATCACTTTTATCTCATAATGTTCATAGTACTTAGTACTGATGACTTTCCCATGTATTTCTTTGATCTCTTGCACCGATTTGGGCTACAATGTAAGAGATATGTGTTTTAATGCTACAACATTTAATGCAGAACTTATCCAAAAGACATGAATTGGGACGAACATTCATGTGCCTCTTCTTTCAATATTAGTTCATTAGTGTGAAGATGGCAAGCCAAGATACATATAATAGGTACGTACATGATGTTTAAATTTGCTTCATACAATATTGGAGAAAAACTTATCATAATAATATGTACAAGTGCGTATTTGAATCTGATGTAGGTAACTTTATAAGCGACATTCTCTCAACATGGTTACGTATGTAATATGGTTACCGTGTGATACAGATCTAGTAAGTAATCCGAGACACGAGTACATCCGCGTATCTAGTGTTGTAAATGTAAATGGATCTATCTGTGACGTCTTTATGACATCTTGGACCAGGTCAGTTACATGTCTACGTAGATCTTACGGTATATCGATTGATGTTACTCGATCGACAGATCTGATAGATCGTCCAATTCTATCACAGTTCGCTCGTATGTAGTCTGTTTTACAAATAAACGACACAGTGTAACATTGTAGATGCCAAAGAACTTTTTTGCGTAAGGATGTGACAATCGATTTTACGATTACGATTCCTATTATAAGGACCAATTGACGATAGTATACCAACTCACAAGTTATGATTGAAACAAGTATTTTTCAAGACTAAATATGACCCTTGTAACAGAGTCGATAGCATTTTCTTCTATTCTGGCATCGCACACGATTGTTGTGGATGCTGCGACATTTGTCCATCTGTTTATAAATGTAGGAAGGGAATGTGGTACGAGCAAGAGGGACAGAAAAACGGTTGATAGTTGAAAAAAAAACACAAGATTATCCAGTAATGTCGATTGATCTGTCGGAATCGGTTGCTTCCTTGCTCGTGAGTAATCGTACTTGTGTAGACTCGATATCATAAGTGTTCACACCTGTACTCATTACTTATGTATCTGTCGATACACAAGTCGTTACTCGTTGTTCTCACTGTTACTCGTTCAATTCATTAGTTGTGCTAATAGTTCAGACTGCAGTGGTTCCAGTATACTATGGAATCAATTAAGTGTACCCCATATCTAATACGGTGCTTTTAGATTTCTCGATGGAAAGTTGTGGGGTAGTCTGTTTTTCTTTCATTCTGCATGTATTTTGGGGTACTGAATCCGAATCCGAGGTTTGACAACAAAATTTCGTGACGGAACATGGCGAAAAATGGGAAAAATGGAAAAAATTTCACTTTTCTGGCGAATTCTGGATCTGAACTAAAAAACTATCGACTTTTTGTAGATTATCTTTTTAGCAGAATGAAAGTTAATAAAATTTCCGACAAATGTGGTGTATAAATTTTTTCTCTAAAATAAATAGCAGCGGAGCTCTCATGCTCAAAAAACTGGCCAAATTTACTTGTTATTTTAAATTGTGAGAATGGAAAATGTATTGATAAAGTTCATCTTGTTACCTTTATAACCAAATTTTAAGAATTTTTCGTCATATTTATGAGAAATATTTTACCTCGTTGGAATCAGTAAACATGAGGAAAGTTTTCAGGACAATTTTTATTTAAAAATATAGTAAAATGTTTAACCTAAAAAGGTTTAAACATTTTCACCCTAGGCAATTTACTATATTTTAAAATAAAATTATTTAAACATGTTTTGCTCAAATATTTCAGGATGTTTTTAAATAAAAATTTCGTTAATAGCTTGCCTTGTGCTTTCTGATTCCAACGAGGTAAAATATGACTCACGAATTTAAAGAATAATTGTAAAAATTTGCTTATGAAAGTAACAAGGTGAAATTTCCCAATACATTTTCGATTCTCATAATGTAAACAATACGAAAATTTGGCTATATTTTTGACCTTGACAGCTCTGTTGCTATTCATTTTAGAGAAAAAAATTGTATCGCAATTTTGTAGTTATTTTAACGCACTTTCATTTTGGTTTAAAAGACAATATAAGAAAGTTGTCAGTTTTCGAGTTCTAGTAAAGAAATCGCCAGAAAATGGATATTTTCGCCATTTTTTTGTATTTTTCGCCATGTTCCGTTACGAAATTTTGTTGGCAAAGCTCGGATTCGGATTCAGCATCCCAAAAAACGTATAGAATGAAAGAAATCTCGACTACCCCACAACTTTCCATCGAGGAACTGATTTGTGTCTAAAGTTACTGGATTAATCTGCTTGTATCTGATCGGTACATGAGAGTTTGTTACGTAGATGCATAATAATGATTATAAATGTCACAGTGTGAACGTCGCGGAATAAAATTTATGTGAAAGTAATCGTTTAACTTGCTGTATTAACAAGAATGTTACAATATCGGTAACAATACTGCAAAATATATTGACACCTATACGAATACTCGAGTATCAATCGTGTTTGCATAACCTTTTTCATGCTGCAGAAAGTTGAAGTCGTTGATAAAGTGTTGAAATGTTGTGAATATCACGGATTGAGTAGGGAAATTTTAAATGGCAGCGGGCAGGACATGTGACAAGAAAAAACAATAGTTGGATGGACAGGCTTATTAACCCTCTCACTACCAGTGTCCTTCCTGGAGGACAGAACGCAAAAACAAATAAAATTCATTTGAAGCAAAGTCTTATACTTAATCCTTGGTAAACTTATTATAAAATGTTTATTGTTTATAACTAAATATGTTTTACCAGTAAAGAACTACGAGTGTCCTCCGTGGAGGGCGTGGGGCGAAGTCCTAAACGGAAAAACGCAAAAATTTTTTTTTTGTTCTAAATTCATATAAAAATATATAGATATTAAATCCATAGACAAAAAAATTCTATGACCCCTCTATTATATTCTGGTAGTGAGAGGGTTAAAAATGGAGATTGTGGGCAAATAAAAGAGATGTCAAAAGGTCACAGAAAAGATGGTGTAGTGATGTAACGTAAGGGTGAGAAAGGTGTGAGACAGAAAGGAATAGTAGAGGCCTATATCTTGCAGTGGAGAGATCAAAGCTGAAGAATAACTTGGTGTTACTCTTTCTATTAGCCCATCCATGCCCAATTCGGGACCTTATAATTATTATCAAAGGATACACGAGGCGTTCAGAACGGGTAGTAAACACCTCACTACTTAACAAATGTCTAATTATCTGTATTTCCTATTAAAGGGCACGCAATATGAGGTCTGTCCTCCATTTGCTTGGTTCAGCAAGCGGATATGCAGAAGAATAATGAAACTGTTACAACACTTTTGATGGATTTAAAACGTTCGAGTTGAATGATGCAAGATTCGACAATAAGATAGTAATTAATCCTCTTTGAAGTTATTTATTTTATACATTTTGATCGTTATTATTTTAGTTAACGATGCATAACTTGACAAAACACTCAACGAGGCGTCACAATTAATATTATGTAAAATTATTTGTTGTAATAAGACAATACTCAATAGGTAATATAATGATCGAGATAACTGATCTTTTAATATCAGTCAGTACGTCAAAAATACGACCTAGTTTTTCATTTCCTTACTTGAGGATTGAGTCCCATGTTTGCCCATGGGCTGGCGGTGATATGATCGTTTTTGCGGAAGAATATATCTACAAAATGAAAAAGCACAGAATAGACCAAACCAAACGACAAATATACTATCAAAATTGTTGCTTTTTTGGCCAACTGGCCTACCGGATACACCAAGCACCATAAGTGAATCAGTTCTAACTTGTATGATAAGTCTACGAGCTAAAATTGAACGTCTTCAGATTTCGATCCAAACTGAGTCATCGATCAAAACAATAGACCATGATTTACGTAATAAACCAGTAGTTATCTCACATACCTGAGATCGTGTTCAATAATTTGTACACTTATCATAATTATTTTGAGTGTTACAACTCTATTATAATGCGGTTACGGTCGGAATATGATTGATATAATTTAATTTAGAAACTATCGCATTCAATCACGTAGACCGCAATATTACAATTTTGACACATTCGTGGTTTGGTGTGAGTCTATTCTGTGCATTTTCGTTTTTATCTTTCCGGGCTTTCCTTTTACAAGAGACATTATTTTATCTTCAGCCCATCTTTTCCGAGGTCCACCTTTAATCCTGTTTTGTGTGTGCTTTTCTGTTAGTCCCTTTCCGTGATAAAATGTGGTCTATAGTGATCGATCGATTCGATTTATTAATTTCTGACTATTACTTTACCCTCCAGACCAGGGAGGGCTCGGGGTTCTCCAGAAGTGCTCTCCTAACGAACCCTTCCCCAACTTTTCACAGTTGTCGATGTTAAGAATATGTCTTTACAAAATCTTATTCTTTTCTGCGTCTTTCTCTCCACTACTGGATAGGCCTCTTTCTGATTATTCCTGACTTCTCTAAATTTCCCACGTCTTTCTATCCTTGGCCCTGTGCTGCCATTCACGTCCCGGGAGTTTCTCGATATCTTCGGTTCTTTATCTAACTAACTATCTACAGTTGTTTTCTTTTAATGCTACTTTGTTACCTGCTAAATTTATTCCCCACCAAACACTCGTATCTGTTATTATTGTTAGTTCATTGATTGAAGTGAAAATTAATTCAATACAGTATTCTTTCACTGTTGTGTTTTTATTGTTTGTGGTTAATTTGATAGTTTTCGATACGACATGTTAATTGGTTATCGCGATGAAAGTTTTGATTTTATTATTTTCATTTGATTACTAGTTATTGTTTTATTTTGTAATGTCATTTTGCTGATGAACGTGTTTTGCCTGTCGTTAAAAAACAAAGTACCTGGTTTTTGAATTTGTATGAAACCATAGAATAATTTTGTAAACCTACGACGATTCTCAATGTCACTTTTATCTCTATCTCTGCCAGAAACCCTGACATCAATTTTCAACCATCTTCCCGATTTCACTGATTTCAATAATTTGTTACACTTGCTCGTTTTCTACGATAATACCGCGAATAAAAATTATGAATAGTTAAGATAATAGGATGACAATAGAGTTATGTGGCTGAAATAGGGGTGATAGAAAATGCGGACATCCTAGGGTACCTTGATTGATCATGTCGACCAGATTTTTAGGGACGGACGTGTAGGAACTGAGTAAAAGCAATAGACGTGCATGAAGGTGAGGGAAGCGAGGAGTGTGCAATGGTATGGCAGTGTGGAATTCTATTCTCCCCGCTTACCCCGCAAGAGACGAAGCATGAGCTAAAGTAAAATAATAGGTAGGTGTGTACGGAGATTTGACGGGAAACCGTAATTTTAAAAGTTTATAATTTTGCATTATCATAATTAGTAGTGCCGACCTACAGACACCGCACGATTTCATAAACATAAATTATAAATTAAAAGTTAATTGACGTTTCAATTTGATGATTATCTATTATTGACGTGTTTCCAATAAAATATTAGATACATTATGTAAAATTTTATTCGATTCTTTTTATGACCATAACCGTGAGTTTTTTTATGTAACCGGTATTCGAGAAAATTTGCTCGTTGTTTTTTTACAGCTTTATTATGCGTGTGTTTTTTGTGGAGAAATTGATATACGGTTCAATAAAATAAGACATTAACACATTTAATTGTCTTTGACGTAAAACAAAACGTGTGAGAAAACAGTGTAAACTACATGTGAATGCGAATTTATAATGTACGTCATATATTCGCAGTGAGAAAATCGTCTAACGTATAACTAATACGAGTAGAGTAATCGATTTAGTATCGATTATGGGTTGTTTTTTGAGCAGCTTCCGGAAATCCACACCAGGCGGCAGCACTCGTGTAAGGGTCTATTGTCAAAATTCACACTTATAATATGGCGGTTGAATATTAATTGATAGTGTTGTAAAATCACGAATCCATGGTGATCCATGCAACTTACAACGTTATTGAAAAAAATTGACCATTTGTGTTGTCGTTTTAGGTTATACACCTATTCTATTTTCACGTTAAATTTGACAGTAGACCCTATTTGCCAGTCCTTCTCTAGCGGGAAAAAAGAAAAACAGACAACCCTTTGATATTATTCAATACTTCCTCGAATATTCCAGAGGTCCTCGCAAATGTTTGGTACGAGTGAAAAATGATTATATTTTTTAAGGCTCGCGACCCAACTATGATGTCACGGTCATTTCCCATAGCATTAAGTTCAGAATTGCGTGAACAATCGCATGATAAAATGGTAAAAATAGCGTTTTTTCCATTTTTTGGGGTTAATTTCGCTTCAATCAAAAAAACTTCTACGGTAATTCCCTAGATTTTAGTGCGTATTATCAATACAAAAAAAAAAAACATAATTAAATAGAATAATAATTTTTCTCCGCGACTTTCAAAAAAGAGTTTCTATCTTTAGGGAAAAAAACAGAGGTGTTTTTCAAAATTTATTTTGAGAAATCTATACAATATATACAAAATATTTTGCGGTTATTCCCTAGATAAAGGTTCAATATATCTACCCTATTTTTTCCAAAGCATATTTTAGTAACGGTTGTCGAGATCAAAGGTCTCCCGTCTTTGAAATGTCAATAATTCAATATGCGTACTCCTAAACTAAATACTTTCCTGTCTACTTCACAGTTAGCTGAAAGCTTGATATGATTTTCAAAACGCATTTCTGCAATTCAAAGGAACCGTTCCTAAAACAATGCTTTCTATTCCTGCTGATGTTTATTGTTATTGAATTATGTTAGTGTTTGTGAACACGAACTGTTATGGTTTAAGATGAAAAGAGAGAAAATGTGTGTGCAGTAAAGCGGTCATGGAACCTGTTAGCGCCGCCTCGTCTCCACATTTCCAGGAACATGATACAGATAATTTCTTAGGAGTTTGGAGTAGATGGCATTGCAATCTAATAAACTATTTCATAAAACATGTAGCATAAATCTATACGTTAACATTTATTTGAATCGCATTTCGATTAAGAAAAATACAGATCATATTTTGAGCGGCTATTTGGTACGATTCTTTAATTTATACGAGTATGTGCGACGTGCGTAGTTACTAAAATAAGACGTTATTGTTTCAATTGCTCGTAGTATGAACATAGTAGAAGTTTCTTCTTCTTCTTCTCTATGTGTCCTGTTGGGTCCCCCCGACGTTGACGACCACTTGGGAGAACGCCTCTCTGTCCTGGGCAGTGCGAAAAAGCTCCTCCACAGTTCTGATCCCGGTCCACTGCCGAATGTTTCGAAGCCAGGATAGCTGCTTCCTTCCGACCCCCCTACGTCCTTCTATCTTCCCCTTCATAACGAGTAGAAGTTTAAAACACACTTATTTTAGGTCTAAAGTTATAGAATCGGACCGCTCCGTCAACCCTCTGTCCTCCACAGCTGGATATAGGCCTCTTCCATACTTCTCCATTCCTGTCTGTTGTTTGCTGCTCGCAGCCAATGTTTTCCCCCCCCCAGCGGCTATGTCGTCGGACCATCTCTTTTGGGGTCTTCCGACGCCTCTTTTATTCTCCCAAGATCTCCACCTTAAAAATTTTCTGGGTTCATCTTGTGGGGTCTTGCCTTGCATCTGTCCCGCCCATTGCCACTTCACACTTGCTACGCGATCCATGACGTCTGCTACTTTGGTTCTGTTCCTAATTTCCTCATTTCTTATTCCATCTCTTAGGCTTATACCAAGACGGACCTATTGTTTCATAATTAGGCAATTCTAGTTTATGTATCGGATTACATAAACATGTGAGAATCCTGTTCGCCGAGAAGTACACAAAAACACGTGAGTTTTTGCATTTTCGTTTTGCATAATATGCATACAAGTATTTTGAAGGAATATCATCGTCATGCAGTATTGAACAATGTGTTTTGTGTGCAGTGAAATGGGACATATGTTCACTGCACGTGTTTGCATTATTGTTGTGTGATAATAATATTATGAGATGCATTGTGCGGATACAATTGTTTGGAAGTGTAATGAGGAGTACTTTATTTCATAACCAATGTTCTCTAATGTTGGTGCGTGTTCCGTATAATCTAATTTTTACCAAATTGACGGCTATAGGCACTGAGTTTTGAAACCGTCTGTGGACCACCAAACGGAGTCTTGAAATTAAAGTTTTTTAAAATTCATTGTATCCTAGCCTAAAGGTTCGCTTACACGAGGAATTGTCGATATAGGTAATTGCACCGAGTAGTCGAGCAACCTTTGGAAGTGTGAAAAAATAGGAAATATTGCTGAAATAATTGCGCAATTAATTGCTCCAGTTGGAGCAATATGAGTTTCCGAGCAATTATTGCTCAAAAAAATTGCCCGTGTAAGAGAACCTTTCGGTGTGTATACTTTCTTTCTTTTCATGTCATGTCCATGTCTGACTAGCGCACATAAGGGTTGGAACTATGACAGCATTGTGGACTAGCACTTCTGCTTTCGCAGACATACTGCTACTACTTCTTCTTGTTCAACCGTCCCTCTACTGCTGGATATAGACCTCTTCTAACGTTTTCCAATTTCTTCTACTTTGAACTTTGCTCAGCCAGTTTCTTCCTGCGACTGGGACTATATTATCATCTACCCATATTTTTTGGGGTCGCCTTACAGCTACTACTAACAACCGGTTTTAACACACCATTTTTTGTCCATTCTTCTTTCAATGTCTCAGTCAAAGCGTTCATCCCTAGTGAACAAACTCCTGAAATATGCATACTCACTCACTCGCTCCAAACACTATTTTATATCAGATTAATATTTTTCCCATAGATTTTTCCATATCGTACAATTTTAAAATCCTAGGGATTGTGTACCTACCTATAATGTTCTGTTACATCCGGAAGTGTGGTATGCAAACACTTGATACCAGAACGCAATGCAGTGTGCAAGTGTACTGCACATGTTTTGTTACTCGTACGTACTTGCTATACCTAGCTGGTGGTACACATCAGGGATGAGGGGATTTTTTCCATACTTTTTTTTTCAAAGTATTCAAACATTTCATAGCATAATTCACTTGGCCATATTTGGCTTAGATGAGATAGTAAATACATGAACATGAGAAAAGATATGCCTGGAAAAGGAAGATTACTCAGTTAACACTTAAGATTTAGAAGTAGGATAAATAAGAATATATTTTAGTGACTTCTTCTTCAGCCCTCTGTCCTCCACCGCCGGATATAGGCCTCTTCCATTTCTTTTTGTCGGTTGCAACTTGCAGCCAATTTTTACCCCCCACAGCGGCTATGTCGTCGGACCATCTCTTTTGGGGTCTTCCCCTCTTTCTTCTACACCTCTTATTTTCTAATAAGTTTTAGCGACTAGCGGTTAGAAATTGATCGTTGTAAAATTTCCCCATTTACATTTATTTATGTGTGCTTTTCAACGGTTCTTGATTTGTTTTAATATCTTTAGTTATAGTGCATATTATAATTTCCAAAATTATTCATGGATATCATAGTAATGCCAAATCTTAACCTCAAAATCACCAATAATTTATTATTTTTATATGGTATGTATGAGAGAATGCATCCCTGCTGAGAGGGTTAACAGGATGCAGTTGTAAACTAATATTGCGTGCTGGTACTTATTGTGTTAATTACTACTTCATGTACCCTACATACAACTATAAAATACATGTCATCATAAATATAGGTACACATTTTGTTACTTATAGGTACTTAGATTTGCAATAATATACCCGACAGAAAAGATATACCCAACCAGAAACTGACCCAACCCCATCCAGAATATTTTCTGAGCTCAAATCAATCGAGAAAGTCTGTGCTCTAAATCGTTTTAACTCTAATCCTCCTAGCGCTTGTACTATGAGAAGCATTGTCATGTTTCTACTTGTTTTTTTTTTACAAATCATTGTTGGCTGTATAATGAAAATGTGTTAAAAAAATCAGAATGGGTGGTGAACCTCCATATACCTATTCTTAATCGTCTTACGGTTCGCATACACGAGGAACTATTACCGAAATACTCGTAAATCCGCAATTAATTGCTCCAGTTGGGGCAATTAATGGAGCAAATATTTCGACAATGTTTATTCCATTCCCTCATGTCGGCGACACGAATTGCTAGATATATCCAATCGGTTTAGAAATTTTAGTCAATTATCTTTCTCGTTGTTCTGAGTTCTATATCGTTGTCTCGCTTTCAATATTGCCGAAATAATTGCTCGCCATTGCTCCATTTATTTCTCTATGTTGATTAATACAAGTTGCCGCAATTATTGCTCCAAAGATTGCCCGTGTAAGAGGACCTTTACATAACTTGAAATTTTTAAATCCATTATTAGACCTACAAATCATATTTTATTGGTCGACATATTTCTCTATGACTATCCATTTTATCAATGGTCGCTGTATCTTCAACATTAATATTTATGAATGCAATACATTTTTATTGTAATGTATAGTTTTGTTTACAATTAGCGATATTGTGTTTAATTGTTTTAGGTATTTTGTAGATAATGTACAGTTATGTATACTTCCTGTCCTGTGATTCATAGCTAATAATAAATATTAATCATACTGTGACAATCCTAACAATTTATAGGTGACTTATGCCCAATCCCACCAACTTCCACCTAGGAAGGGGAGCCTTAAGTAATTTCCATACAAAAACAGAGATGATATTATAATTTGTTTAGTAATGACGGCAACCTAGAGGAGCATAAATTCATATGAAATTCTACATGCGACTCTCCTACGTTAGGTGCCCAAATATCTCCGCCCAGAATCTCCCCAACTATGAGTCGAGGAATTTTATATGGATTTAGGCTCTGCTGGCTGATGTTTTTAATTCAATACATAATAATGTCTGTTTTTGTATGGAAATTACTTAGGGCTCCCCTTCCTAGGTGGAAGTTGGTGGGATTGGGCATCAGTGTTTAAAAGAGCCCCCTGAAAAGATTTAAAAGAAGCCAAACCAAAGTGTATTGAAAGTCTTGATATGACCAAAAATGATACCAAAATTTCAAACACATATCTTTTTTCCAAAAATATCCGGTATTTTGGCCTTTGATTGCGGGTAAACTGCTAGTCCTACAAAAATTTGTATCGAACATTTTGTAGATAATTTAGCAAGGATTATTTTTGAAAATTACCACTTTCTTCTATCTGTTACCGTATTCTTAAAAAATGCGAAAAACCGCGTATTAGGACCTATTTGGGGGCCCAGGGGGGTGGCGCGAAGAGATTTTGATAGGCAACCCTGTGGCTATGTATCACCTTATACTATACTATACTATACTACTATATACTCTCACGCCACCTCCCTTGCGGGATAGGCAGAGAGGACGAATCGCCAGACTTTCCTATCCTTACACACACTTCGGGTTTCCGTCATTCATGCAATTCCTCATACACGTTCTACGATTACTTTTACTCAAAACACGCCTGTCCTTGAGGATGTGTATGTGTTAAATTTCATTTAAATCACATTTAGACCAAAAAACAGATATATCATATTTGTTACTATCAATGTCTGAATCTTAATTTTTAAAATACCGTCGCTAATCAAAGAGTAGCATTCATTACAAAAGTGCAATTAGTTTTCGTGCGTGTGGCTTGCGCTTTTGTGTATAGAATAACACACGTACATAGATAGTTGCATACAATAAACAGCTGACCGGCTTCGGACGGGAAGTCCTCATAATGATAACATCAACATTCAACTACTATACATAACGTAATATTATGTACTTGTACATTTATTTATTATGCTATATGAACCTATTTACCTATACAACTGATTCATCAGCACGATTCAATATATTATTATAATAGGCCCAGATAATTATATTATGTATTATCAAAAATGTTAGGTATTCACAAAACAATAGGTTGTTCATGTCTTATGACTTTAATATTTCGTTGACGGTATTTAATTAGTAAATTACCAATACTACAAATAAGTCCTATATGAATAAGATGCCTAAGAGACACCGTATGGGCCAACTAGCATAGGAACGTAGAGTTAGGATGTACAAAACATGCATAAGACCTATCATGACACGGTGAGAGCTAAACACCTTCTCAGAACTACCGAAATAGAGACGCTAAGACCCATTGCGGACAGGACCCTTAGAGACAGAATAACCAATACCGAGATACGCAGAACCTGTAATGTAGAAGACATTGTCCGATGGAGCAGGCAGAGAAGGCGTTTCTGGAGGGATCATGTTGAGAGAATGGACCAAACAAGACTTCTCAGAGCCGTGATGCACGAGATCCCAGAGGGGTGCTGACCACGGGGGAGACCCCCAAAGAGATAGCGAGAGAGCTGGACATCCTCGTCGCAAGACCAGGACTGTCACATGTCAACACAGATCTACTAGAAGAAGATGATGATGACTAGGATACGGAACTACCGTTCATTCATTTGAATTTTATATTTGTTACTAACATCGTTAACTCACAAATCACATGATGATGGTATGATATTGAAATTGAATTTGACACATTTTCTAATATTTTTCGTTCTTTTTCTTTACAGGTAAGTTAATCTCTATGAAATTCATCTCACGAATCGTATTTCACGTTGAAAAACACTGAAGGAAATTGGTAAGTCTTATTTTTGTAGGTACGTTTCTATAGACCTATCTTCAAGTCCGCTTCCTATGAGGACCGTGTGTTTTTACGTCGCAAAGACTGCGACGTAAAAAAAATCAGTTTTCGTGCTATAAATTTTGGCACAATAAAATAAAATTAAAAACAATCAAGTACCCTTTTTGATATCTCATTTGAAACAATATTGGGAAGGCGTTATCGTACAAAATATGCTACTCATGTCCAAGCAACATTCATTTGGTTGAGATCTTAATACAAACAATGTTATCAGTACAATAATAATGATGTAGTATTGTTTATTAATAATTTGCATGAGTAATGTATCTACTATTGAATTTCTGATGAATAGACTCCATTGAATTGAATATAAAGGCATACCTTCATCATACCACGTATAATGCTAATGTCTACTCAGCAAAACATGGTAATGTCAACATTATTTTTAGAGTGTTGACCATTTCATACTAGCTGTTATTGTTTGGTACAAAAGGCGAGCAACAGAAATGACTGGAAACGTTTGGAGAGAGCAGTGAAGAGATCAAGGCTGCAGAAGATTAGATGATCAGGAGCCTCAAATAAAGTGGTGTCCAGTTATCCACATGGACCGTAGCAGCGAACGAACCAGCGATGGATAGATGGAATAGTTGCGGCCTGACGACCGCTGGGAATTGAAAAGAGGCAGCGATGGGTCGATAGTTCTTGGAAAAAGCTAAGACCCAGACAAGATTATAATGCTGAATATGACAATGATGGTTATACATCAATTTCCATCTACTAAAATACACTACGCGACAAAAATTGCAAGCTGCATTTGCATATTATTTATGAGTTTTTTTTTTAGTTCTTGGACCGTTTTAAAAGTTTGAAATCAGAATTAAGCCAAATGATCTTCATATTCTTACTCTTGTTTTGGTCAGGGGCTCGTATTTAATATCTTCACCAGGGAACCTCCTGTCTTTTACAATTTCCAGAACCATACACCTTTGCTGCCCGATTTTACCAGCTATAGCTCTGAAATATCCCTCGGATTTTAGAGCATTTAGTGGTCTCCATACTAACGAAATCTGCATTGATCGGACAAATACACCTACCCAATTTTTTCCTACTTCCACTTTCTTCTCAACACTTTGTTCTAAATGGTTTCTTTGGCCCTAAAAAAACTAAAAACAAATAAGATTAAATTTGTTATTGTTTTATCCATTAGTTCATTGTGTGTTTTTTGTGTTTAGTTGTGCTCTGCAACCATTATGGGCTTGGCAAAAAATACGTAGAATCAAATAACTTAGCACCTTTTGTGGTGTTTCCCATGATTAAGAATACATTATCGAAGAAAATATACGCAGTAATTGATAAAAAAACTTCTTCTTATAGTTTTTCTCCTACTGAGTTACGAGGTACCAGTATGTTATTACGTAGGTAAATTGTTTCCCGTCACGCTGTACTTTGCCATATAAGGAAAAGTTATTATTAGAGATATCTACGTATTGATTATCGTTTTTTTTTCCTTCAGTTCTTTGCCAACCTTTTTTATCTCACTTTCATTAGTATGAGAACTTATCTTATTCGCAGATCGGCGGTTCATAATCTTTTTATTTTTGTTAAATCTTTGGCTTTTAACATTCTGCATTTTCAGATGCGGCTTCTGTTACTGGCTTCTTCTGATTTTTTTTCATCTACTGGCATTTTAATTGCGTTTCATTCCGTTTCTTTCCATTATCCACCAGAGTTTTAATTTTGTGTCATCTTAACCTTTCATTCGCCACAATATATTATGTGGATTTCCCCAAAGATACATCGGTAGCCCAGTCATATTCCATCGGTGTAAATTTGAGGTTTCGCTGCTGACTCTTCTTCTGAATCTGAAAGCTTGAAAAGAATCAGGGTAAGAGTAGAAGAAGATTGTTTCATTTGAGTTAAACCAACAAACAGCCGTGAAGGCAATGATTTATTTGATTTAAGAATAAAATTACGTAATACTATTATCGTAAGATCTAACGATGAAGTTTATATTAAACCCGTTTACAATTCAATGAGTTGCCAGTTTTAATCTGTTGGCACATTGCATTTTCAGATCTAGAAAATTACTTCATTGATTATTATTTGTCGATATAAATTATGTAAATAGTGTTTCTTTAGCTATCTGCCATTGTAAGTGAACGGCCATAATAACACTGATTATTTATACTAATGAGTGCACCGATTAAATGCTATTTTACGTCCAATAAGGTGCGCTTACTAAGAAATTTATCATACTTGTATGCCAAGAGTGTATCAAGGTGCGCTTACTAAGAAATTTATCATACTTGTATGCCAATAGTGTATCAAGGTGCGCCAAACGCCTGTTGTCAATGGTGTTAACATTATTGCATTAGCATTCTTCTAGGTTACAAACGAATAAATGAATTGATTTAAACGCCTCCTTACATTAGGGCCGGTTTTTTCTATTGAAATGTAGAAAGGCGTGTCGTTAAATGCTTTTTTTTAAAACTGTTTCTTAGTTTGTGCCCTAACTTTAGGGCTGAAATCAATACCTACATTGATCCAAATTCGTAGTTTTTTTTTCATTTCTGGTCATTTTTTTCAAGTTCATTATAAACCAGTAAGTGCTGATATCAGTCAAGAGCATATATGAGCAGTCCGTGACATCACCAATGTTTTCATATTGTGGCGAAATATCATACAGTGGGATGATGACGATTATATGACGTCGCAGTGTTTTGACCAATGATGGTGGATCATCGGGAGTACCCAACCTACGTAATACCTACCTATGTAGTTTATAATCCTTGAGTAAAATCCATGTATATTTTTGTTTATCCAGTAAGAATTAAACGTGTCCTTCCGTTTACTAGAATATATCTTTCTTTCCACTTGCTTTCCGTCTTGTCATCTAAAGGGAATCCCCAGGGGTCACTTAAAAGTACCGCAATGTTTTGAGAATTATTTTCATTTATCTCTAAATATACTTATTAGTTTGCTAAATAGTTTTTAGAATTTGATTTCTTTTTTCAAGTAATTACTTATCTTTAATTTACTGTTAATTTCATTGAGAAACTCGCCTCTGCGTGGTGGTGAAACACTTTAGATTTTAGTAGGCGTAATATAATCCGATTAACAACAGTTATCCTACGACACAATTCTCCCGTTACAAGGATTGAATTACAATGACATTATGTAGGCGCAACAAAGCATGCATATTATATGTAACTAGATGTAATGCAATGCCAATTGTTCTGTAAGTGTTTTAGTTTTTTGCCTATGAAGATCCGGAAAGAAAGGTGGAGGTAGCACTAGTCAACTTGCCAAAACAGAATTCGCTATAGTAAGGTCAGTGCTGATTTTTAGAAGCTTCATAATTTCTACTATTGCATTTTACAGCTGTTACGTTATTACAGCAGGTACATGGTTTGAGCCAGGTCTCCCAAGCGGGAGATGCCTGGTTCAAACCCCGGCGCTGGCGATGTATTCCACACTTCGCGATACAGACTTTTAGCCTAGTGCAAGGTGTGCAGGAAAGTATTTGCCCAGATTCTTTTCATTAAAAAAATTGCCAACAGCTTCCAGATTACTTCGAGTTTTGATTTTTTTGCAGTTATTTTGGTCTGTCGATGACAGCGTGCAATGTATTTTACCTACCTACATAATCAAACTGCACTTAAATAATACCTAGCGAAATTTTAGAAAACGGTACCATTACGAAATCTCAAATTATACCTACATGTCGCATTGAATTTTGTGTGCATTACTGATTGGAAAATCTTGCCGATTTTCCTGTGTATGGAACCGTATGATCATAGGTAGATTTAAAATATTAGAAAGTGAATAGTTTTTTGTAAGAATATATATTTAAACAATAGATTCAGAGATGATAAACACAGACAAATCTAATGTAATAATGATGTATCATTCATATCATTGTTACTGTTTGTTATATAACGTATGAAGAATTATAATAATACCCAGTGTATATCTTATGCTTGTTTTTATTCTATGGTCTGATGAACTTAAATGAATTATATCATCGAAGGTATAGAAATTGACACAGATTGGTTCGAAGGTATATTGCATTCATATACGTTAAACATTCGAACTTGTAACTGCGTTGTTTTTTATTGCTTCTCAAGTACCAAGTTTTGTTCCTAGCTTAAGATTCGGGTTCCTAGCTCCCTAGGCCGCGCCGACTGGGATTTTAAGTAACGAATTTGCCCCCTTGATGTAATCTGATCACGCCACATCTCAACGAAATATTTCTACTTCATTTTCTTTAGTTGGTCCTGTTGGTCTGTGTAACAGAAATTACTGCTCTTAAGACGATGAGGTCTAGCTGTCCCCCCATATCTTAGGTGTTCATCAAAGTGGACGCCGGACGGTGTCCAGATGGGATCTCATTGGTTGTTGTGTGTGTGAGCCTGTCACTGTTCATTCTGGCTATATGGTCCTTCCATGGATCTGCTCCATCGAGAAATAAAATATTTGCACGTACCTTTTTTTATTTTTCAGATTCGACTCAGGGACTTTGGATATTTCACGAATCCGTGCTGCAACTAGTTCATTGATCTGTAAAGTACGTACAGCGTAGCAAGACTTGATTTTTATGTTCTGTATGTTTGTAGTATCTACACAGATATAATAATATGTCTTTTGTATTCAATTAGTATCCAGTGGAAGTACATGGATTGTATGGTAATAACAGATTATTAAGAACCAATACAATAGACACTTAATTAATTAACATTGAAACAATGTCTGGGAACTAATTAGAGTGACGTGCGCTGCGCATGTCATCTTTATTATGTTCCTATGTTATTATTCTAGCAATGTGATAATTTGCTAAAAAAATGGAAAATAGCTGATGCATGCAAGTCAAAATCTTGAAATTTGCTGCTCGTCATTGTTGCACAAGCCGACTGCTGAGAAATTAAAAGGTGTAGGACGAATTGCGTGAATGTGACGGAAACAAAGGAAGGAAGATGCGGAAGTGTGTGTAGGGATAGTGAGGCCTGGCGATCTGTTATCTTTGCCTACCCCGCAAGGGGATATAGTTACCAAAGATGAGGTAAATTTAAAGAGGTGGTCGGTAGCCTGGTTGGTAACGCGCTCGACTGTTAATCCAGTGGGCGCGGGTTCGGTCCCCGATGCCGACCTACTCCACTTCACGACATAAGCTTATCATTCTTACTGTGAAGTGTACAAAGGCGTATTTGGGTTTATTTCGATAAATCCAGATTCATTTAAAAAAAAAGTTACCACATATTAATTTTGGACTGCAACTCGTAAACCGTTTACAAAGATTACATTGGCATTTCTAAACGTACAAATATCTAAGTATCTAAATATTCTTCCCTTTTGATGAAAAGTCTTCAAATTATTTTATTTACCTAACATAATATAGTATTGGTAATTACATTATCGCATTGTTGTTATCGTTCACTTGAAGTCGAGTTACGCTACTACTAAATACTAGTAACCATTACTTAGTAAGTAGTCTATAGATTAACATTTTAGTATCGAGTTGTATACCGTACGTTGCATACGCGTCGAGAAAATACGTAAACATAACATTCAAACATAAATTCATAATAAATAATAACATTTAGTCATATAATAATTCATTCATAACGACTACTAGCGTTTGTTTTACAGTTGACAATCATTTTGTTTTTTTTTTCTTCAGCTAGCATTTGTTTTAGTGTTTCCGTTGTTTTTAATTGTTTTATAAAGTGTTCTATATATTGTTGAGTTATTTAAACCCAGATTTGTGAATTCTTATCTTTTAATTTTCTGTTGACTCTTGTGATTGTTTTTCGTTTTAATATTTGATCAAAATATCTACCAATTGTTTTGCTCACTTCTGTTTTGATTGAATTTATATTGTTTTATAAGTTTTTGTGGTTTGTTTGGTAAAGTGCATAGTTTTTGTTGTTTTTACCACCAAGAGCAAGGAGTACCCACCAACAATTAGGTATATATGAAAAATTAACAATGATTATCTAATTTTAATCACATTTCTTACTTATTTCCTTGCGTATTTTGTTGTACACTTCTGTTACTACGAATGAGATGCGGGAATCCCCTGCCTGCGACTGTGGAGACCAGTACAGTCTATCCAGTGTATCGTGGAGGAACGCCCTCTGAGAGCGTTCTCTGGCACATATTATATGACTTACATAAAGTCTCTCGAAATGCAAATGCCTTGATGCTTTGGACGTTGCTCTCTAGTGTGTTCCCTGGAATTATTTTACTCTCTTTATCTTCTGACGATGCCACCTTTTAGCGCCCAATACTACACGATAATAATAATACGAATATCAACGTTCTGCGTATGGCACCAAACAGCATAGAACGTACCCAACATACAACTACAGCCAAAAGATGATTAACAATTTAGCTCCTAGATTGGTTCTAGAACAGCTCTAGAACCAATCTAGCTAAATTTATACTAGCGAGGGTAAACTGAACCAGACGATCAAAAGACTGGGTATAATCTGGAGCTGATGGAGAATGGTGTCACCTGATGGAAGTAGGCAGAAAGGCTCGTCCAAAACCAAAGAGCCTGGAGAGACTTTGTTGGGTCTATGCATATGCTCCACCTAGGGAGCGTACCTGTAGGAAGAAAAAACATATAATCAGCTCATCATAACACTTATTGGTATTAGAAAAATGTTTCCTAATCTTCGTTGACTCATTGTCAGTCATCAGTCATTAAGTACTGATTCCTATTAGTGACGCCCATAGGTGACGCCTAATCGTGACGTTTACATTTGTTGTGGTTGGTTTGAAAGGAAACGGTATAATAATTGGGTTAAATGATGTTCTATTTAGTCTTAATTAACCCATTTTCTTTGTCTATTTAAAAACTAGTTCACGATAGGTGTGTGCTGCACCTATTTTTTAATTTTTTTTTAAAGAAGGGTAAATGCGATTAGTGCAAGTAGATAATTTATCTACGTTTTTGTTTAATTATTACAAAGTGTATTGTGTTGTTCGTTTTGTAATTATAATCCTTGTTATCGTGCCACTTTTATTCATTTTCCATTACGCGATTAGAAAAAAATATGGTCACCCCTTTCGGCTACTCTGGGTCACCCCTTATGGTCACCCCATCGGTAGTTTTGACTGATAATGTTGCATTAAAATCGCCCATGAATGTAAGATTCACTTAAAAAAAACTGTTGATAGTTTTGCCTGTGGCCGAAGATTCTTCGTATAAGGTAATAATATTGAAATTAGATTAGAGTATTAGGTTCTTACCTATCAGTGGTGAATGGTAGGTCTCTGTAGCAAGGAAGTTGGGTTAACATTTTTTATTGCATCATCTCATATTAGGTAGATACTATTATAGCTGTTATATTACCAAAAGGTAATTAGATGGTAATCGTTCTTAGGTATCTTCGCGTCTTCTGCTTAATCAGTATCTTCCATCGACTTTGATTTAACATTCAGGCGAGTAGTTTACCTTCATTTTGCAGTCGCCTGATGATTCCTCTGATGTCATCTGAATCAAACATGTGTGAAAAATTTCAAGGTGCTGGGTTATTGCGGACTTTCTTAAGATGGAAATCTAGATCCAGACAACGGAAGATGAAGTTTTTAAAAGTGTGGCAAAATAACAAATAATGCTATTCATTCAAATTTTTGAAATGTTGACAAATCGGTGAAAAGACTGATGCTTCTTGTTAACTGACTGTTACTACTGATCATATCACCAGACTCATTATTAGTAACGGCGGTATGGCAGGTACTTAACTAAAATAAATAACATACTCGTACTCATATAAGAGCTACCACAGTTGTAACATTTAGGCGACATGTAAGTATAATTCGTAGATAATTTTGTACTTACATATAATCTTATCGCTAATCGCTATCAAAACTTCAAAAATATGTGTAATAGGATATTGTAGATAAGTACACCTGAAAATTTGAAGACTGTGTTGAATTTACCTGGATTATCATTCTTTTATATTTTTTTAATCCTTTAATGGACTACAAATAGTTTCAAAAATGTTTCAAATTAAATAACGTATCAGTAGGGACTAGGAATTTTCGATGCTATTTTTCGAGAAAAGGGGTTTATAAAAAAGCGGTCTTATTTTTCGCGAAAAATTGTGTTTTTATAATGCATACATTTGATTAAAATGGACTGATTTGACTTCTTAATATACAAGTGTAACTCTAAAAAATTTGTACATGAACAATATTTTCTACAAAAAATACTTAGTGAAAACAATGAAATAAACAAAAAAATATATAAATTATTCGTTTGCACGGTTTTGGAGAGGTTCTTCTTAATCCCAATGTATCTTGTCTTTTAATATTGCTGCAATTACCAACGATTTACGAAACAAAGACGAAATTTGCGTGAAATATGGGAAAATTCGCGTTCTATCGGTTAAATAAACATGAAACTCACTTTACGAAATTCGCGAAAAAAAATCGTTCATCAATATTGCGAAATTTTCCATAGTCTGTTATTAGGTACGATGCTTGTGTAATTTAGCGCGTGTGAAATTGTATAAATCTTTGATAACAATAGATATTAACATTTTTATAATACCTCGAACACTTGACCTATCAAGTCAATATAGTTTTATCACAAAAAAACAATGTTATCTAAACATTAATTGTTTTTTCCTAATCCCGTGTTGATCTGTGTATAAAGTATTAAGATTAGATTAAAAGATTACGAGTTCGTGTAACACATTCCAACCATTGATTAATATTTGTTTAGATTTTATTGCCCATTTGGTTTAATTTGTGTGAAGTGTGAAAATCGTTTCAATTATATAAAGTTTTCTGGGTTTGTTTGTACGCAAACTCGAATGCATTTTCCATACCTCCACTTTACCAGGTTAGATTTCCTCTTACTAAACATTTTTTATGTGCTTAAATTTAGGTAAGTATACAGTTATCTGGTAGAGATCACAGCACTGCGACAAGCTCGCCTTAGTGAACATCTATTACTTGTGTTAACTTACTGCTGTATTTTGTTCACTAAATATTTTATGGTCTTAACATTCTGACCTAATAGTGTATTTCGACACCTTTCATGGGAAATTCCTGGGAAACAAATTGTTGTTACAAAAAAATACATTCAATGATAGTTTTACAACAATTATACCATCAAATGTGTATCTTAAAAATGGTGTAACCAGTAAAAGATTTGGTGTGTATTAAAAAAAATCGCACAAACATACGAAATTCAAAATGGGTGCGGCGAGTTTCATTGCCGAAAAAGATGTGAAATGTCTTATGTTAGTATTACAAACACCTGAATTTAACAGTACACTCGAAAAGATATCACACAAAAGTGTGAAGTGTACAAAGATGTCTTTGGGTTGATTTCGATGAACCCAGATTGGTTTATTTTTTAAGAGAAAGAGAAAAAGAAATGCGCCCTGTTTTTTACTCGTATCTGAGTGGCTGTTATTTGTTGCCTTTAATTAACTGTTCAATAAATACTCGAACGCCAGATTGTACACATCCTTAATTAATTATTTTCTGTGTCTACATACATCTCTGCTAATTAAAGGTACACCGTATAATGACGTAGATAACTCTGCCCCCACAACTGAAGTTTACTCACGATATGTTCATCAAAGGCTTCGCTGATTTCAGTACATTTGAGATGACGGTATTTTCTTTTCATATCATTTCTACCCAACACTTCTCTTTGTAAAGAACTTGTATAGTCGGTTCTCTTTCTGATTACAATGAGTGCTTCTTCTTTTTCTCTTAACGTCAGAACGTGAGTTTTTCCCCTTATTTCTACTTTTGTTGTGAATCTCTCTTCGTGTCTGTATAACAAGACGTATCCTTCATAATTTTCTCCTGCAATTAGGAGTGCGAGTGCTGTTTAAAAAGTAGCAGACAATTTAGAACAGTGATTGTACGTAATGTTGTATTTTGTCGGGTGTTCATAAAAGTTCAGTTTCAAACAATTTGAATGGTTTTTAACAATATTCTCATTCTAAAGAGTACATGGTTGGTGCAGTTGGTTGAGGCGGCAGTCTCTCAAGTGGGAGGTGCCAGGTTCGAACCCCGGCGCTGGCGATGTATTCCACACTTTGCTATACAGGCTTTTAACCTAGTGCAAGGTGTGCTGGAAAATATTTGGGTTTGTGTATGCAAGCCCAGATCCTTGTTATATATAAAAAAAGACATTATCATTGTCTTCAGCCCTCCTGCGTCCATTGCCAAACATAACTCTCTTTGAATCTGCTTTGTCCAAATATTATTGTCCGTGGTTCTGGTCCATGACCAGCCCAGTTCCGTTTCTGACTGGGGATTTCGTAGATGACATCGGCCACCGTGGTTTTCTCTCTAATCTATATTTACATATTTCCTTGACACTCTTTGAAAAACCCAGTATATATTTTCGTTGTGTTTCGAACAAGATGTTTTATAGACCTTTCAAAATTCAGTGCACATTTTCACATGACATCGAATAAACCAAATCACATGTTCGCCTTGTCGCTCTTTTTTCGCCATACTTATTTCGTTTTCTCAATCACACAATGAATTTGGTCACTTACTTGTGAATTGTGTGTAACAGTATTTCACTTAATTTGTCTTAAAATGTCTAGATATCCTTTTGTAAACCTATAGTTGGTGTAGAACAAATTTTGTTCGAAATTCACATTAACCATTTTAGTTTAGGCGACATAAGCTGTGACTGTTCTTTTTGGTTAGACCTGTGTGTGTTATATTTGGTAGCAACAACAATTCATACATTTTTTATACTCTTTACTCTACATAATATAAAACTAGGTTTACACTTCTTATAATCTTAGGACACGGTTGTACTAATTCTTTTCAGGCTTTCGAATGATAATTATTTTAATGGTCTCTCCATTTAAAAAAAAAATTCATATTTATCTTCTAGAAGTAAGAAGTTTTTCGTATCAACCTATGTAGGTATCGACCTAAAATAGAAACGAAACAGGAAAATAAAAGGAATTTCGTTATCTCGGTTTGGTGGGACACGGCCAGTGGGTTTCGAATACCGGCATTGGCAGTTTTCTCGCATTCTTTCTCTTGGGCAATGCACTCGTTTTCAGGGTGCATAGGTACGGTACGGCAAAGAACAGGAGTAACAGATATTGCCCAGCGTATCGCATCTCTCAAATGGCGGTGGGCAGGTCACTTGGCTAGAGATTCAGACGATAAGTGGTCGCAGAAGGTCTTAACCTGGAAACCTAGAGCGACTACCAGGAGCGTAGGAAGACCACCACTACAATGGAGAGACGACCTAGTCAAGTAAGTTGGTGTCAACTAGATACAGAGAGCCCATGATAGAGCGGTGTGGAAGCAGATGTAGGAGGTCTTCGTCCAGAGATACTACATCGCGAGTAGGTACCATTTTGTAAAACCCAGATTTCTATTGAAATAATTTTAGAGATTCTTGTTTGAAATTTGGGGATGGTACCTACCTTACTACCGTGACCAGGAATTGGCCATACTTGACCATGTCGACCAGATTCTCTAGCTAAATGGTCGGGTACTGAGCAAAATCAATCGATGAGCATATATTATGTGAATACAGGACAGTCTTGATCTGTTCTCTCTGTTCACACGCAAGGGGACCTATATAGCTACTATAGTGTATATTTAATATTTACCAATTTATTAATGTAGGCATCTATGTTCTTTGATTGTGTCTATGGTATAAATTATTTATCTATGTATTTATACTCTGACGTCACTGTGCATAATAGATAATTTGACACCTTTTCAGATAGTAAAATATGAGAATTCATTGTTTCATCCCATTCGAATTAATTTTGACAGGTCAATGATTCGATTACGATCGATTGTTATTGATAATCATAATTAATAAATTGACATATCTGCGATTGTCACAATACAAATAGAATTTCTCTGTCAAATTAGCGACCTTTGGACATTCGGTACATGGCATGGTAGGTACGTAAGAATAACAATAGCATTTCAAATTTTTAAATATGGAATAAGATATGTTCGATTTTCGGTTGCTATCTTATTTCAGTGTTGTCATGATAAAAAATTTGGGTAATGAAAGAAAAACAATATAACAATATTTTTTTATTATCTGTTGGTACACAATTACTGCACGCGTAAAATGCAAGAAGAAAACTGGAAGACATTCTATTTATTGATTTATTATTTCAGTGAACAATCTCATATAATGAAATAATACCCAACAGATACATAATGTTTGAAATATAATTGAATCTAAAATATAATAACATTTGAAAAAAAAAGTGTAAAAGAGGGTTGTATTTTTTAAGGATCTAAGCTTGCATACACAAACCCAATACTTCCCTGCACCACTAGGCTGAAAATCTGTATCGCAAAGTTTGGAATACATCGCCAGCGCTGGGTTTCGAACCTGACAAATATTGGTATGAGGAAAGTTGGAAAACAAAGTACTGGTATATCTTCTTCTTCATGTGCCCTGTCGGGTCCCCCCAACGTTGGCGATCACTTGAGCGAACTTGTCCCTGTCCTGCGCCGCTCGGAACAGCTCCCCTACACTCCGGATGCCGGTCCACTCCCTTATATTTCGCAGCCAGGACATCTGTCTTCTACCGGGCCCTCGGCGTCCCTCAATTTTGCCCTTCAATATCAGTTGGAGAAGGTGGTATTTCTCCCCGCGCAGCACATGACCCAGATATGAAATCTTCCGGACCTTGATAGATGACAACAGCTCCCTGTCAACTCTAGCTCGCCTCAGGACTTCGGCATTAGAAACCATGTCTGTCCAGGGAATTCTAAGCATTCGGCGATGGAGCCACATTTCGAATGCTTCTAGTTTGTTCATTGAGTTGACTTTCAAGGTCCACGTTTCACATCCATACAATAAAACAGACCACACATAGCACTTGATCATTCTTTGGCGGAGTTTCAAATTTATGTTGTCATTACAGAAGAGTGGTCTCATTTTATTAAATGCAATATAATAAACAACATAAACATTCAATGCATTCTCTACAAATAGTGCGTGCGTATATTCAAGTTAGACGTGCGAGTGCATCAACTCAAATGGTTTATTATCCAACATTGATATTGGCATCACGTATGCCAGGCTGTCTGACTGCTGCACCGGTAGTCATACCATGGGATTCCCTTATTGGGTGAGGTAAAGGATCTTCTTAATAAGGAACCACGCATATGTAAAAATAGACGCGAAAATAACATGCAGTAACCATTTTAATAGATACTTAATCAATTAATTTAAGTGCTGCAAAAAATAAGCATACAAATAGCTATCGGAGCTTGAATTTAACTGTTTTTTTTTAATATTTACCTATTTATTGAAGAAACAGATACAGCACAATATACAACACGTCTAATGAATACATTAGTAGGTACTTACAAATATTAAAGCAATATTTTACTGATTTTTGGAATATGTTGGTACTCTTAATAGACGTCTAAATAAGCAGACCTATTACCGACTACTCCCGAAATGTCACAAATTAAATGAACTTAATAATTTTCTGTATATGGGGTGAAAATAACTACCTTTTTAGTCATCTTTATGAATTGGGTATTAAGAATTCCTACGATTGATGAGTTCGATTGTGTGGATTGAGTTTTAATTCAAGTATCCATATTGATTCATAGTTCTATTTCATATATTCTAAATTTAGTATTCAGAATTTCAACAATGATTGGTAATCTTATTAATTAGTTCGAGTATTTGCTTAATCCAATTACCATTTTAATCCACTTATATAAAGTTCAAATAAACTGAATGGAACTATATTGAATTCGTCATCTTGGCATAGAAATTTTCTTATAATAATATACCTACATTCCTTCTAAGTTTATGGATATTTTCAATTGTTGGGAAATTGAGAGATTCGAAGGAAAAAAGGTCTTATGACATTTTCATGCGCCAATTTTTGGTTCAGTTTCTCAAATAATTTATGTACGTGCGTAGGTAACACGTTGTACAGATTTTTTTAAAGAGTAAGTTTCGATTCTAAATAAATAAAGTTGTCTGCATTGTCCCTTGAAATTTAAATAACTTTCACAGGTTTCAGCACCTCAACAGTTTTAAATTGTAGTAGGTACTGTTTTTATAAACACGTTTCAATCGCTGTATTTTATTAGTTTAATTTTGAAATTAATTCATTATATGCGTGCTTCTTCTTTTTTTAGGATCACTTATTGTTTTATGTTTTTTTAAAGAATCTGGGTTTATCGAAATAAACCCAAACACATCTTTGTACACTTGACAGTAAGCTTGAAAACCTTGTGACGTGAAGCGGAGTAAGTCGGCATCGGGGATGGAACCAGCGCCCGCCGTATCAACAGTCAAGCACGTTACCAACCAAGCTACCGACAACCTCAATATACCGACAACGCAATAAGTCCGCCTTTTGGCACACTGCATTGTCTTGTTATTGTAACTATACATATTTACTTGCCAATGAAGATTTATTTATTTATTTACTAACCTCTTGTGTAAATAAATAGTCCGCCTTTGGCACACTGCATTATCTTGTTATTGTAACTATACATATTTACTTGCCAATGAAGATTTATTTATTTATTTACTAACCTCTTGTGTAAATAAATAGTCCGCCTTTGGCACACTGCATTATCTTGTTATTGTAACTATACATATTTACTTGCCAATGAAGATTTATTTATTTATTTACTAACCTCTTGTGTAAATAAATACCCCATATTTCTTGAGTACAAAAATAATAATGGTTTGGAAAATTATGCTATACCTCACCCGAATCTGTTCTGAAGCCGCGTGATTCAAGATTTTAACGAAGTGTTCCTAACTTGAAATAATCCTAATTTGAAATTTTTCTAAATCACTGAGAACTTGTAGGTTAACCTAAGATTGAGAATTTACGTATATCGTACCTGTGTTACACTATCACAATTTTTCCGCTCCGGCTCCCAAATTGATAATATTCGTTCTTGAACCAATTTAATTCCCTGCTCCGGTGAACTCGAATCTCTTATAATCTTGGGAGTAAGGAATAACGATGGATTGGTGCACAGATGTAGCATGTCCAATTTTTGGCTAAATTGTAAATTATATCTTTATACTGTAAAAACATCGTTCAAATAAATAAATTTTTGAGAAATAACCTTATTCATTGGGACCGATTCTATAATTTTTTGAACTGAAATAAGTGTTTTTAAATTTCTTTTACAGTGAAATATTTGAAAGAAGAACGTCTTATTTTAGTTACAGATTAGGACCTAGTATGTCCTTTGTACTATTTTTCGTGTCAAAAAGTCTTATGTCAAATACAACAATAAGTGTAAAAAAAACTTAATGTGTAAATATCAGTGGCGATGGGTGAATTTCTGCAGAAAAGAAGCCGGGGCTATCATTTCTTATGGGATTACGTCAGATTAGACACTATTATACCTATCATTAATACCAAAAGGTAACTCGATGGGAATCGTGTTCTCAGGTAGGTAGCTTCGCGCATGATAAATGTATTGCATGCCCGGACGTGACATTTTTGCATAAAAATAAAATTCTTAATTTTCCCAATATCTCAAAACATAAAAATTGTTTTTCTCAAAACTTACTAAACTGGACATGCAATACCTGTGTACCAACCTAACGAAATGTGGTCGATGGTTTATGAGTAGGAACTTGGGAACCTACTTAGGATAAGATGTTTCCAGAATCGACAATTTCATATCTGATGTCCAGCGCCGCCGGCATGACGGAATGAGACGAAAGATTCATAAGTCGTTTCATTTATGTTTTCTGCTGATTTTCCAAAGGCGCTCATTTCGTCAAAATATGCTTTTTGATGATAGCATTATTTCCGTGAAAAGGAAATTTGGATGAGTACTTACCTACCTTCACAATCGTTCCTTATTCGAATTATTGAATTAGGAATGTCAATATTCAAACGTTTTCTGATGTGATCAATAATTTGACATTACATTTTATCGGTTCTCTAATCTTTATCCAAAATTCTGTAAGCCTAGCATTTTCCCTATGAATGATTTAACAATTACTACTGTTCATTCATGGGGTAACCAGCAATGGCTGGGTGTATTAAAACACTATACTCTAACTCTCTCTACACAAATATGACGGAAAATGGTGGTAAACATCTTTGCTAAAAAAATTGTATTGTACAATGCCTTATGAAAGTTTTACAAAAAACGTTTTGCTCATGCAGGATACTAAAAAATATACCTTAAAAATGGTACCCTGTAACAAAGGTTTTGCGCAGAAGTTTTTAATTTACTGCGAAGTGTGCAGGAAAGTATTTGGGTTTGTATCCACTCCCCTTTTAAAAAAAATACCCTTATCCATTTTTTTTTTCAAATCACAAATTAGACATGCGAAAAGCTAGAAGGTTGGAGATGTTTAGTACTAAATTAAATATATTAGTTGATGTAAAGTACAGTGGACGACCAAGGAAAGAATACCTGGACGACCTGTGCCAATATATGGGCTTCGACTCATATAAAGAGTTGAAAAGAACCGCACAGGTAGGGATGAGTGGAGAAGGAGACATGGGGTTTTGCTGCAAACCAATCGTAACGATTGAAACTGGAGAAGAAGATTCGTTGACGAGTACATTATTTATTTGTATTATATTATTTATCATTGTTGCTGATTTTGGCAATGAGATGTCGTCAAAAATAAGAAAAATGTCTTAATTAACAATGGAATTGCTCGCATAATTAATGTAAATGTTGCTACACTTTACTTAAGTAATCGTGTTCATCTTTATTGATGACCTTCAAGATATTGTGTCAAATACTTCATTTTAGACACCTCAATAGAATCATTCACATGCTTACTACTTTGCAGTACTATATAAACTAGAAGTCCCCAGTGCGATTCGCACCATTTTTTTTGTAATTAATCTGGGTTTATCGAAATAAACCCAAATACATCTTTGTACACTTCACAGATAGCTCAAAAGCTAGTGTTGTGAGTCGGGGATTGAACCCGCGCCCACTGGATTAACAGTCGAGCGCGTTACCAACCAGGCTACCGACCACCTCAAAAATTGATGGTTATTTGTATGTATAGTCAATCTGAAACTGTGGTCCTACAAAATAAAACAAATTTTGTAGGTGTACAAGTACATCTTGTGTGTCGAAAAAAAGAATCGTTATTGTTTGTATTTTTACTCTGTAAATCTTTGGATGATAAATAAATGAAAAAAAAAAATGAAATGTAGGAATTCTCAAATAGGACGACATGGTAGACGTAAGGTACCTAAATTTTGTGTATGTTATATCCAGGGTTCGTTAAAATCCGATATTTATAGATAATAAATACGAACTTATAAGGCGATTTCATGTTGCGCCACGAAGGGACCCTTGTATATTATACAAGTCCGATGTAGATTGAATTTATTAATTTTTGCGCAATTTTACTTAATTATTTTAGAGCGAATGAAATATCACCGACATTATTCAAATTATTATCAAGATTTAATTACGAAATCCGTAGAATGCACATAAAAGGTACTATATTCTTTAGACTAATTTACAGCCTTCTCTCGAAGAAGTTTAAAAAGCGTGTTAGGGAGAGACTGGTTGGAGTTTCTTCTTGGATACTCCAAGACAGGTTGGCTCTAGAACCTAGAAACAATCTAGGAGCTAAATTGTTACTTGGGAGAGAGACCTCTGACGAATCTCTTGGGACAGATGCTTTGATCCCTCGACCGGGTCAAAGGTAAGGGAAGTAGATGTATGTAGGTACATACTTTAAAATCCACGACATATGGCTTTTATTTTGCAATAATCCAGTGTTTAAGACAGGACTCACACATACGGAAATTCATAGGCTGGAATTGATTGTAAGAAAGTTCGACTAAAATCTCTCGTTGAATTCATAATCGGGGCAACAATGCGACCTTGACATATTTTGTTTAAGTACGTGATTTTAGTCGAACTTTCTTATAGTCAAATTCTGATTATGAATCATTGTCATTATAAATATTTCTGGTCTGAATCACTGTCATCCACTTGTTTTCAAATGATCTATAAAAAATTAGATAAATTTGCATTTATCACATTTTGCTGGCAAGTAAGAGCAGGATTTTGCTTTTATCGCATTTTAAGAACAACTCTTATTAGCGCGGTGGTTGTAAGGTTATAATCATTGCTTCATCTTCGTTATCAGCTGATGAGATTAGTCTGTTAATTACAAGCACTCTACAGATAACCGACTAGATAGGTTGAGTGTGTAGTTACTAAGTAATTGCGCAGTAGTTCCTGTGGTATCAGCTAACTACTCACCATTGCTCAATGTTGTTACCACACCTTATACAATTGAGATATTAACTGATAGTGAAATAATTGTATCATTGTTTATTCTGATCTGCGTCAGTAGGTATACCTATTGCCAGAGGTGGGCATCGTTAATCAAAAAGTTAACTTCGTTAATCGATAATCCGTTAACTAAAAAGTTAACTTCGTTAATTGATAATCCGTTAACTAAAAAGTTAACTTCGTTAATCGTTAAAGCGTTACATTATGAAAAATGTAACGGAAGTTAACGTTAATCCGTTAAAGCGTTAATGTAAAAAATCGCTGTTATATGGCATGAAATAGAACTACATAAGTACAACTACTATCACATTAACACTATCGCGATGTATCCCAACAAAATTAAATTTCTTTTCCAACTCCCAACCCACATACGATACCACACATAACCCCAGACATCCCTTGGATTATCTAATGCCAGCGCCTCCAGTGGATGATGTCAATGCAAACAATAAAATATTAACGGACTTAATATTAACGGAAGTAAAATGTAACGGAAGTTAAATAATCCGTTAACAATTTTGGGGGTTGAGAAAAGCGTTAAATCGTTAACCAAAATGTTAACTTCGTTAATTAACGATTAACGGATTAACGCTTTTCTGCCCAGCTCTGCCTATTGCGTTATCATCTACAACGCAGTTTTTAGTTCTAGGTTATAGTATTTTTGTATATGAGTATGTTTACCTACGTACAAGGCTGTCTGAAATTGGATTATTTTTTTATTTACGTTTAAGTCAATAAGTCTAGTCTAAGAAAGAACTAAGCTCGTGATAAGCTCGCCCTAGTGAACAAATGTTATGATTTTATATTTGTGATGTTAACGTATCTCTCTATCTTGTTCATCAAAAGTGTAAATAAATAAACATGTATAAAAGGAGTGTAGGTAATTGATTTCTGGGAAATCTGGAAAATGTTTTTATCTTTTCATTAGCATACAAAATTACTTTTACTTTGGTTCGTTGCATCACTGCCAATTGCAGTACCGCCGAACGAAAAAGTCTCAGTCAGAACCATTCGCTGAGAGTTACTATCTATTAAAAGTTTCGTTGAAATCCCAATAGATGGTGATAGCATGGATGAATTGGTGCAATGTGGAACGTGAGCAGCAGCATTACACATACTTTTTATAGAATCTGCTAAAATGATGACATTTGGCTGTAAGATGTGGCGGAATGGCTGAACTTGTGATCACTTAAGGTCAACGCCTATTCTGGGTCTTCCCAAGGGAATTCATATAATGCTGCAATGTGTGAATGAATGTAGCTGTGTGGAGAGAGTCTCTATTGCTTTATTGAACATAAACTTCCCGGGTTATAGTCCTCAGTCTGTCATCTACAATCAGTGCCCCTTGATAATATAATGTTTCATTATAGTGACATTCAAAAGGGGGATCCTCGCCTATTGTACGTATAGGTACAAGGGACCTTAATGAAATGTTATCATTTCGATTATAACTAATTATTTCAATTGATTGTAATATGGCGGGTCTTTGGATGTCCATATTATAATAAATGACAATAATTTATTCAACTATGTATCACATTACGTGACATGAAATGTAATGAATGTATTTATTAATATTAATCTATAAGACCCAAAAGGTCATGGAGTAGGACAAGAATTACTATAGATCTAGAGATGACAAATAAGTGAATTAGATTTTTACATATAAATGACCCATTTCGAGTCAATGGCCATTACAGCAGATTCTCTTCTTTTAAAAGGCAAAGCACCCAATCACCAGTGATGCATGATTACAGTAGATTCAATGATCTAGAAATTTTGCGTTTACAAACAACATCCATCCTTATTCCCTTATATCCTTGGTTGAGTCGGCGGGAGCTCAAAGCATTTGTGTATCTTCGCCAGAGGCCCTGTCACTTGTAGTTTCCAGGACCTCTGGCTACTCCAACCACAGTTTGCCAACCAACCACATAATATTCTGACTATTCTATAATAATAATATTTATTCTACTCCAAGTCGACAGGCTTAAAAAGACAGCCAGACAATTGAAATGCTGTATTATACGGAGCTGATTGAGAATGGTCTCGCCTAGAAGTAGAGAGGCTTGCACAAGGTCGTAAAACCTAGAGACACTTTGTTGGGTCCATCCATATGCTACATCTAGGGAGCGAACGTGGAAGAAGAAGAAGAAATTTCCAATCATGGTGCGTACCTAAGTTGACGTAGTTATTAAAATATTTGGATAAACTTGTACCTTATTTAGCACGGTTGTTTGATCGCGCACTTCAACATGGGAAGTGCTGGGTTCGAATTTCAGTGTCGACGATGTACCATGCACTTTACGACCAAAGCTTTTAGATTACTGAGAGGAAGATACCTAAATCATTCAGGTATTACTGGCTTTTCATGTCTGCATCTCGCAGATGGCATATGTTGAGAATTTTCTCAACGAAAGGCGGCAGATATCAACATTCACATAATAAGTTATGCGAACTCCCTTGGGGAGGGGAGCAGGATGGATGTTCCGACGCTTACGAGTCGGCTTTGGCTGGCTTAAGTGATCACTTTATGCCCAGGGCAACGTTCACCCATTCCACCACATCCTGCTACCAAAATGAAATTTTTTGGCCGTTGAGTATATAATACTCAACAACCTATTTCATATGCACCCAATTTCAGACACTACCGTCATCCGTTGAGGAGCGGTGTAACCTGTTAAGTGTGCATGAAAGTATTCCGGCTTGTTTGCACCGCAAACTATTTCTTTTGTCGGCTTTTTACCATGTATCGTATCCCTACAGGAATTCGTCGATAGCGATTATGGTACCTGTGATGGTCGCGTGTTCCTTTTAAGATATTTTTATATCAGGCCATGGATTGAATAGTAAGTAAGTTAACTGAAGAGATTGGGTTTTAAAACCACAGGTAACACAGCATAAGAGCTTTTAAATTCTTGGATTAGCGCTGCTGGTTTGTTAATAGTTTTGGATGGTGGTTGTTGTAAAATATTAATCACTTTTCTTCCATTTGCCCTGTGGTTTTCTAGACAGACTATGTCTCGACTGGATTTCGTGCTCCACGGTGCAAGTTTGAAATATCTTCTGGAGTTATTTGTTCTGTAATAATATGGTCTTTTCAGAGTCATGTTCCATCGTATGATGACATGGTATTGTAAGTCTAACAACGGCGTTTCTGTTCATCTCAATTATTTCACTCCCAAAGATTTCTCCAAAAATGCCTTTAGTAATTGTAATCTCCGACGGTTTGATCAGTTATTTCTTGGCAGAAAAATGGAGCTCAGACGTGTCAGACAGTGACATAAATTAATCTGATCTGGCAACCGTATTTGCATCACCCGGCGTTTATTTAGCCGTATTCTGAGGTCATATCAAAATATTAAGCGATGTGGAAAAAATGAGTGAAATTATTATATTTGACATAATTTTACATCCGGTTATGATTCTATAGCCTCGGGGTTCGTATTTCCATCGCTTATTCTCTCTTTCATTCCTGTTCCCACCTCTCTCCCTCTACCCCCTTTCCCGGCTGTCTGCCTGTCACAATTTCCTTCCGTAATTTAAACATTTTCCGTTACAGCGCTGCTGTCGCTCTGCCCATCTACCGCTCTCATCATCATCCAATCATCCTAATGCAATAATGACGATGAACGCTAAATTATTATCGTTACTAGTAGCCCCTATTGCGACTCGCACCAACTGATAATAATAATAATAATTGGACTATTTTGGGCGCCGTTTATCGATAAAATCACCCCAAAGGCACCTTACATTTTCTTCATCACTATATAGGATCGTCACAAACAGTAAAAATGATTGATTAAATCACCACATAGGATCGTCACAAACAAAATATTAAAAATGAATCTAATCAGTTTTGGCTAACTCCCGTCATTGGCTGATCAGTGACCGACCCGTAGGTACGCACAAAGAAGTGAGTCTTCAGCAACCTCATGAACTTCTCCAGGCTTTTGGCACTGATGGGCATTTGTGTACAAAAATTTGCTATTGAAGCCCTACAAAATACTCATTTAGGCGTACATCTTTGTATGCGAAAAAATCTAGCAAGCAATCTAGAACTACATACTTATTATAATACGCCCATGTTTGTGGATGTTTCATTGTATTTTCTTAAAAGAATCAAGCTATCATTAGAATAGATTTCACAATGATTTACACCCGGCCACTAAATGGAACAGCAAAGATTCCACATTTATTAACAGTATAAATGAAAAGGGCATTGCCAAAATTACCCTGATTCAGAAAAGAACAAATCAGTGTTATGTCTCCGCGTAAAACAATATCGACATATTCTGATGCAGCCGGTCTAACCTGAGCCCCCTACACAAAGAGGGTCTTGTATATTATAATTGTGATTTGCAATCTCATTTTATTATCCATTGGATGCCGTATTTCTGTAATTTTAATTAATATCTGGTTTAATTTTGCTGTTTAATTTTCTGCTTTTTCCAATAACCTGGCCGATTCCATAAAATTTACAGATCTACAGCACGACTTTTAATATTCAACACGTAAAATAAAAATAATTATGGCACGCTTTTATAATCTTTGCAACATTCGTATTCTCCAGTTTCAATCGTCACGATTGGTTTGCAGCAAAGCCCCATGTCTCCTTCTCCACTCATCCCTGTCCTGTGCGGTTCTTTTTCTCTCTTTATATGAGTCGAAGACCATATCCTGGCACAGGTCGTCCAGGTATTCTGTCCTTGGTTGTCCTCTGTAGTTTGTCCCTTCGTTCATTAATTCAATTAATTCAAATAGATTATTATTATTAGTAACGTTGAGGAGGACAAAATCTGATTTCGATCTGAATTTCTGGAACCATTTGAAACACCTATTTTACCTACATATTTTAAATCTCGATGTTTTTGACCGTCGGTTTACTTGGTGGAAGTCCGTTTTTAAGATGAAAAACTAAATATTTAGATTAAAATCTACAAATAGAGGATTTGCACCCTCATCATCAGGCGATTTTGATTAAATTTTATTCACAATCGTCTGATGATGAAGGTGCAAATCCTCGAATACTAGTTGCGAAAGTGAAACTCATTTTTTTGTGGATTTTAATCTAAATATTTAGTTCTTCATTTTTTCGTACATATTTTACTTTTTTAGATATCTGTTGAATGTCTAAACTACAAACCTTATATCTAGTTTATTCTCCTAAAACATTGTTGAATAACTTATTCATGTCACTGTGTGGTTTTGTCTGAATAATTAAAGAACTTAGTTCCACATACATATTTTGACGTTGAAATTGTGACGTAATTTATTACTATACAACATTGACCTGCCCTTGAAGCGTGTCAGGGCCTGTAAACGGCGGCTATCCTGGGCAGAGCTAGTAATATGCACAATGTACATGCATAATAGTTGTGTGCATGTACGAGTACATTGTTATATGTTGCACAGGGCGAAATGTATAGAAATTCAATGAAAATGTGCCAAGGCGAAGTAGCAATGGTGTAGGTAGTTTTTGTTGTGATTGAAACAAAGGTTCCATCAGAAATTTGTAAATAATGTGTTTTTCTAAGTATATGAAAATAATGATGCATTATTAGCATCGCCTGGCCTCGCCTTTTTAACAATTGTTTTTTTTTTATTGTTAAAAAGTATTCGTTTTTTAGTAGGCAGTGCCTGCACTTGTACACTGCACCTCTGTCGCTGCCTACCCCATATTATAGAATTATTAAATACTGGATGGACTCAAGGATGGACGCGTTTTGAGCAAAAGGAATCGGAGAGCGTGAATGACAGATTGCATGAATGTGACGAAAGCTGGGAGAGTGCGTAAGGATAGGGCTCCCTGGCTCCCTGTCCTCTCTGCCTACCCTGCAAGGGACGTGGCGAGAGGGTATTTATAGATAGATTTAATACTGTGATATTTATTTGTTTATTCTTCAAGTATTCTAAACAACTACAATTAAATTGGAGTTCCTATCCTCATCTTCTTTTCTTAGCGCTTGCTCAACTCTATCCCTCGGCTGCGGGTGGTGCCGTAATATACCTAGTGGTAGAGTGCCGTATCCTTATCATTAAGTGTTTACAGAACATAAAGCTATGTAAGTAAATTGAGTGTAACATGTAGTTATCTCAACAGATACACAGCAAAGGATGGACTTTCCATCAGGCTTATGACTGATCGTCCACTAATGTAATCACCTTACACTTAAGTAACATCCATCAGTCAGTCGATGATGATCAGTCATAGGCCTGATGGAAAGTCCATCCTTTGCTGTATATCTGTTGAGATAACTATTTGTTATATTCAACTACGTCTACTAAGAAAGTCCGATGTTTGATATTAAAATTGGTAGTCAGGTACTTAAGAAATTTACTTCTGTAATAATTAAGAAAATTTCAGTACTTTGCTTTTATATACCTACGCATCTTGATATAAGGTGTATTATTAATTGCTTCTAAGATAACAAACACTTACAAGTACATAGGTAAGTTAAGTGTTGTTTTTACTTAATAACTCTACAATTTGAACAGGTGAGATAATGGACAAATTAGTAACTGGGAGTCACGTATCAAAAAGCATGTTTTACATTTTTATAACAAGGAAAAATTTAGAAATCGACAGTAATATAATAACGTAACAAGTAACGCTTTAGCTCCTAGATTGGTTCTAGAACAGTTCTAGGACCTTGCTAGAACCAATCTAGCAGCTTAATTGTTACTAGTGCAGTCTGGAGTGGAAGAAGGTTTAAAAAGTGTCATGCCAGAGAGTAAAATGTTGCAGCAATAGTATGTAAAATATAAGCACATCGATCTAAAATCTCCTTCTGTAAATAATAATATTAATAAAAACTTTATTGAACTAATAATGACATCCATTAAACAAATGGCGGGTTTATTGCCATGGGCAATATCTACCAACCAACCACTTACTTACTTTCCGTGTCCGGAACACCATCAAATTTGAAACCCCCAATATTCAGCCACCCGGATAGCCCTGGCGTTCGCCAGTAGCGCATCCTCGGGCGTGCATGTCGCACCTATTTGGGGACATGAAAACAGGTGACTGTGGTCCTGTTTGGCACCACACTCACAGGTGTCTTCCTCTCTGTAACCCCATTTTTTGAGGTTGCTGTAACAACGGGAGACACCTGTTCTCAGTCTATTGAGTGACCTCCATGTTGGGTACGACAGGCTGTGCCTGTGCCAACTGAGGTTTTGATCGGAACTTTTTTGCAAAACGGTCGATTCCGGAACTGAACTTCGGGACGTGTGTGGCCAGGCTAACAGTTATTCATTGTGATACGCTTGAATAGGAGGGATTATTTTGCTATATAGAAAAATAAGTAGGGTGATTTGTTCGATGGTTTAATTTGTCTATTACATGGAAACTAAGGCACTTATATATTTAGTAAAATGGTGAAATATCTGAACCCTGTGAATTTTTAAGTTCAAATAGTTCATCACTTCGCGATTGCAACGATTAATATGTACACTTTTTCTCCCTCCATTGGAGGTAACTGTGTGGGCCCAGTACTTTCTCGCCAGAGGTGCACCCGGCGGGCCTCCGGGGGGCCTTCTATCGGGAGTGTCGTCTCCATAAAGCTTCTCCTCGACTTAAGTCTGCAATGACGTGTCTGGGAACCGTACATTGGGTGTCTTGGGTCTGCTCGCTGTTTGCCTCGTTCAATTTCTGCTGCAACATGCCTTCTAGTTGCGGGAGGGGCAATACCCACTATAGGGTAGAGTTCTTTGGTGGGTGTTGGTTTCAGACAGCCAGAAATGATTCTAGCTGTCTCATTTATTGCCACGTCCACTCTTTTTGCATGTGTCGAGTTGTACCATACTGGTGCAGCATATTCGGCAGCAGAAAAGCACAGTGCCAGGGCCGATGTTCGCAAAACATGGGGTTGAGCTCCCCACTTGGTGCTGGTAAGTTTCCTTATGATGTTGTTCCTGGCGCATACTTTTCCCTCGACCCCTTCGCAGTGTTCCTTAAAAGTTAGAGAGCGGTCTAGGTGGACACCCAAGTATCTAGGTAAGTCACACCAACCACTTGACAAATAATACAAAACGTAATGTGCGTACAAAAGTGTACGTAAAATGACTAAATACAATAATCTGTAATATTCAACCTTCAAAATGTGACGGTACATTTTTTTTAATGTTTTGCACTATTTTTACCTTTTCCACGTATAGTTTTTGCATGTGATGCGTTTTGATCCTAAGTCACTTACGCTATTTTTTACGTTACAACTTTTAGTATGTTTGTTCTTTACGCACATCAGTACCCGATGTTTGTTAAGAGATTACAACATTGTAAAGATTTTTTTGTAAATAGTACATACAAAGTTACGTGCTTTGTAAATACGCAGATGAGACCGATAACAAAATCAAACATTCCCTCTTAAACCGTCGTAGTAAACGTCAGTTGTAATTGTGGAGTTGGGCGGATAAGCGCTAACAGCGGGCGGTCATCGCTTGGCACGTCGCAGGCTGAAATTTACGTGAAAAGTCGCGCGAAAAGCTGAAACTTTTAAATTGAAAATTTATTATAATTTACTGTTTATAATGGTGTAATTTATTATTTTAAATATTTATTTAGATGTTTTAAATGAAATTTACTGAGTTTGTTTTACAGTAAATTACTATCAGTGGTGTATATCTTGTACAGTTTAAGTTAGTGGCTTATTTACTGTGTTTTATTTTTCTAAGATAACTTGTTGGATTGCTTAGATAAAAAAATATGACGTCTGAAACAGATTCTGTTGTGAGTACCTTTTTAATTTATTATTCAAGTCATAAAGTTTTAAATAAATTTGTATTATTACAAAATTATAGAGTTTTCAAATATAATTATTTTATTCACCATCTATACGTTAAAATTTTAACGTATGGTACGAACGTAGAATTAGTACGGTACCTAGTTAATTAACTCCCCATATTTTTTCATCCTAAATAGTATAACCCGCTCTCTCCATACCGTTGTCTTCTTATTTTTCATTACTTTTGAGTACCAAAATCTGATGGTAAATCGTAATCATAAAGGTGATTTATATATGTAAAAAAAACACCTTATGCATTTACCAATATTGGTAAAGTCGATGATTTACCAATACACGGGCTTGTGAGCGGCGTATAAGCCAGTAATACACGGTTCACTTTTATGAAATAATTCCCCAATCAAAATTGATAATCCGATTGTGACATTGGGTGATTTTACACAGAAGTGATACGGTCTAAACACAAAAGTGATACAATCACCATACGAATTGACATAAATGTCTTTGGGGATGGAGGAATTCCCTGATTTATGATACCGGTGATCCATGCAAATGTGAAGCTTGTGATACATATCAGCTTAAGCCGTGTGATCCAATTAATTTTCACGTGTTTGATGCTTGATTCGGAACATTATTACGACTTATTATAATATTATCTACCTGTAAGGTTTCACACCATAATGATGTCTTTAATAATTCTAATTAGTATAAACTGCCTCATTGTACGCATATAATTACTACTACGCAGGTTTGAAGACGCTGAGCTATGCATACCTAATTATATTAATTTACCTACCAAATATTGTTATGAAGATGAATGAGTGACGTCAAGATATAAGCTAGGGAACCTATATAAATGAAAGCGATGTATAGCATAGCATAAAATGCGCTCTAGCTCCTAAGCCATTGGTCCATTGAAAAAACTTGAATAGCATAAGTAACAGAGAAATTGACGATGATGTGGTTACAACGGTTGGCGCATCAGTTGGTTGAGGCGGCAGTGTCTAGATCGGGAGGTGCCAGGATCGAACCCTGGCACTAGCGATGTATTCCACACTTTGCGATACAGGCTTTTAGCCTAGTTCAAGGTGTGCGGGAAAGTATTTGGGCTTGTGTATGCAAGCCCAGATCCATTTTTAAAAAATCGTGTAGATTGGTTTGCACCAAGAATTTTCGTTCTTTTTTTCCACGCCATCCTGTCACTCGCCAATCTCTTCACTTCCGTGTAGGTGGTACAGCGCACGCTCTGGCGCACGATCAGGCCCATAAAACTGCTTCTCGGACGACCTCTCACATTACTGCCCTTACCATTCTATAGAGAGAAATTAATGTACTTTAATCTTGCACTAAACATTTGCATAATCCCCCTAAATTACAAAATAATATAATTGTTGATCTCGATTACTCTTGAGTAGAATTTTTGCTCAATTCGAGCACGCTCCAGCGCCTAATCCGTTCATCTGAGCAAAAAAATTCTTACCACCATTCGTAGAAAATTTATTGTTGTTTATTATTGTCTTGTAGTCTTAAACACATGTGTTGTGATTATGAGCTAAAAATTGTAAAAATGGCTTTTTTTTCTTAGTTTTTCTCTAAGTTTCTTAGTTTTACTGACTAAAAAACGATTATTTTTTTCCGACAGCACAATAATTTCGTTTTCTGGCAACGGTGACATATAGCTCTTGAAATTGTTCTGTGGTTGCCAAAAAGCTACAAGTAGCCATCTCATCAAAATCCTTTTTAAGATAGTGCAAGAAGTTCTCTTCCCACGAATATATTGACGGAATCAGTGGCGTATATAGGTTTTCATTTCGGGTGGGGTGGGGGGAACTAGTATTTGACTTTAGGGGGGGGACTAAGCCTGACTATTCAATATGATTTCTTGAAAATTCTTAAGCCGAAAAAACTTTCTATATAGTAGATGGCAAATCATTGTCTGACATTTCGGGGGGGGGGGGGAATGCACCCTCGCCCCCCCCCCCCCTATATACGCCCTCTGGGTCGGAATAGGTACACATCCTTAATATAATAATATCTTCATCCTGATATAAGTATCTTGGTTTATAATTGCCCCCTGTACATAAGTTGTAGGAGTAGTTTTGTGTCATGATACTTCATACTAACATTCAAGTAGGGAATATTGTGATGAACACGCTCTACTTGAAAAGGTGGCTCTGTTGACAACAATACATATTATATATTAACCCCTCTCATCTTCATCATATCGTGAGAGATTCTATCTCATCAGTATTATCATCATACTAGCTGTGACCCGTCAAAAAATGACGGGGTTTGCGGGGTCAGCAGAGATAACAGGGGTCTGAGTCAAAACTCACCTGTTTAAAAAATCGTTTAGGAAAGTATAGAATAAGTAGATGTAAGTACTTAGGTTAGCTTATTGGATTGTAAAAGGCGCCCTTGAGGTGGACTTGCTCTAGAAAACGGCGCATTATAAATTGTCCATGTTATTATTATTATTATAAATAACGACAGAAACGTTGGCGTTTTACACGTTGTTACCATGGTGATTACGTTATCACTATAGCAACGATATTGCCATGTAAACGACGCGTAATACGCCAACGTTTCCGTTATTTTTTGTATTTGACTCAGGCCCCTGATCGCCAAACTTCCTTACACGCATAATTGTACGTAAATTCTTACGGTAAATTAAATTTTTATTAACGTTCTATTTATGAATAAATTAAACATAAAGGAACTCAATGTTTACCTAGCAAACGTAATTAATTAAAGCTGCGAATTCAAAAAATGTCGACATCTACTGAGTAGACTACTGAGGTTGTGGACAAACGATATGTATTACGCAGTATTATGTAAGTAAATGAAAAAAATGTGGTATATTACCTAGCTGAATAATTTTCGATAGTACCTGAAAACGCTGCGATCATGAAATGTTTTAAATTTAGTTTAAATTCGAACAGCTTGCAAAAGTTGCCACGGTCCTGCGTTACATTCATACCCGGCTTCGAGTAGAATTATGTAAGTTGACTAATTACATCGTGTCCTCTAGTTTTTATGGGTGTAGGTTGCCTACTTTATATCCAAACTTAAATTATTGTACCAGCTTTACTGATGTCAGGAACTTACAAAGGTACTGTTGTAACTTATATCCAGTGTCGTATTTTATTTCACATGCGGGAATATTATAGTGCGAACACACACACCGGCCCTGCTTCAGCCTAGCATCAATTTTCAATAGCACCAATACTGTAATCAGTTTAAGTTTGACTGCTGTGGGTCTTCCGGGCTTTGAGTAGTGACTAGTGGATGTAAGGTACGTACACCACAGCTCTATAGCTTGGAAAATACATATTTAGATCACGATATAACTTGGTTAATGGTAGAAAATGAAGGATGTAATAACTTTTGTTACTCGAGACTAAAATGTTCCAGGACCATAATATTTTAGTTAGGTTGCATAGGTACTAAATCCAGTGTCCAGGAATCAATAAAACACTACAGTACACTCTCAGACTACATATTTTGAGTAACGATGGAGCAGAATCATGGCTAGGACACAGACCAATATAATTAATCAAATACTCACACGCTTATGGAAAAAATGACCTTAATTACATGTAGGTACCTATGCAATATTGGTTGCATCGAACCCAAAATAAAGGCGCAGACCCGCCGAACACATGCTAGATACAAACAAATCTTTATGTGATAGTTTTTCATTTTCACCTTTAAAATGGACTTCCACCATGGACCATCAGTAAAATCCTGTTTGATTAGGTACGTTTTTACGTTATGAAAGCAGTACCTACTTAAAAAATATAATTGTGGTATTTTTTTCATAAACCCTACACGCATTTTCTAGTGAAAAGCATAAAGTGGGTCTCTTCTGGAAACCGTCCCATTTGCTTTAGAGCTCTCCGCACTTCATATTATGTACAAAAAGTTGAGAGACCGAGTGAGATCCTTCTCTGAAGGAGTTTGGGATGTTGCTGAGTCGAGTGGCTCGGTTTCAGAGGAGAGTTATTATTGAAATGAAGAGGGGATTTGGGAAATATGAATATCGTATTGTTTTTCTTTTTAACTTGAAGTTTGAATAATATATCTGAAGAGTCGTTCTTTTCATATTATTTTGAAATACTCCATTTTTCTTTCTTCATCTTTTCTTTTAGGGTAATCAGAGAGAAAAAACGCAATACCGTTCGATCCTCACGTACATTCAGCTCTTAGTAGGTACATTATTGGTTGAGTAAAGAAAGTCAGAGCGCAACCAATGTATAAATGGACTATTGCGATTCAAATCCCAGTGCTGACGACGGATAGGTACATTTAGCACTTTATAACCCAATTATATTGGTTCACCGTCCATTCTGGATATCTTCATTTAGGTTGCAAACAGGTAGAATTGTATGGGTGTACACCTATCGCCGGCTATAACTCTACACTCGCCGAAAGCTATAATAGTACATATGTAATAGATATTGACTTTGTGGAAATCAAATTCTCATACTCGAATTTAAAGTGATCATTTAAGCCATGTGACACAGAACGATTCGTCCCATATTTCAATGTACAACAGTTGACATTATGAATTATTACGTACAAATTTGTGGATTTTTATTCGTAACATGTCTGCCCTTCGAGAAAAAAAATGGTCGAACAAAAACAAAATAATGAACTATGTACTGAGAGCAAAAACAATGCACGTATAATCTGTCTGTGTTTTTGAAAGAAATGGCTGAGAAATACAAGTATTTATTTGAACGTAAAAAATATATTAACTAATATCGTTTGTAATTTATTTACATTTATGTTAATTTATACCAAGGCCGTAAACATCTTCATATGAGAATGGAAACAATCTCTGTCTTATTGAACTAATTTTACAAAGCGTTTAGGTAAATAGATTCTTTATCTTTCGTTGTCTAATTATTTTTATTGTCATTGGAGTTTTTATGAATATTCATTAGTGGTCAGTAATAAAGAAGATGTGAAGATGATATCTATGTTTTCCTAACATTACAAAAAAATATAAGACAACATTTGTTCACTAGGACGAGCGTATCACAGTGCTAAATCTCTGCCAGCTAACCCCCTTGTTTCTGAAGAATGCTGATCCAATGCGATAAAGAATCGTGATGTCATCTAGTTTACATAATTTGTAAAAGCTTCAGAGCTCTAAATTGTCGAGTATTGACTTGAAATTCGGTTAGAAAATTTGTTAAAAAAATAGTTTCAACAATGCCAAGTGAAGTTAAATAAAAGCGTGTAAAAATAAGGAAAGAATTGAAAGAATACAGGGACTTTGGTTTATACTATGTTGACTGATTTTTTTCTATTAAAATTGTCGCAAAAACCTAATACACAATTTTTAGTAGTAATTACGATATTTTTATCAGTATTTTTCCTTCTATATCAGTTAAGGTGTGATCCACTAATTGACCATGATTTGTTTCTTTGCAATCCGATAACGCTGCCTCACCCTGTATAAGTATTATTAATCACCCACCATAAAGTAGATCATACCTACCCATGGTGTTTATCATAATAGACCATTAACGATCATTATATCATCACCTTCTTTTATCTATCACCTTTTTGCACGCAAATTGCCCGCAAATCGTTTAATACACAACGGAAATTAGATATTGTTCTAATAGACTAATGTTCTATTTGTTATGCTAAGTATAAATACATATTGATTGAGGCCTTGAGTTCTGAATGTGGTATTTTTCAGAACAAATATCTCGGCAGTCTGACTAAATCTGAATAAATTGTAAAAAATAGGGTATATACATTAAGTCTTCCTGTAGTCACCAATGCATTACTGTAAAAGATCTCTCATATCCTAAAACAATGCAAGAACTTAACTTTTTTTCTGTTTTCGTTTCAGAATCCTGTAGATGATATTTTCGCTAGAGCTCTGAAGGAACGCCTTGGACTCAAAACGGAGGGTAAGAAATTACGTTGTGTTTAAATATTAAGTATACAATATTAGTCCAGGTTCGAATCTCAGCGCTGACGATCTATTGTGCACTCGCAGACACAAGCTTTTAGCTTACTATGAAGTGTAACTTATTTTTTACGTCTTGGAACATCGATTCGCCAAATTTGATTCGGGGCTTCAACCACTGCCACTTTTTTGCGGAACTGGTCCCATTTTTCCGACATTTCATCATTCTCTGCAAATTTAGAATTAGGACAAAAAAAATACATAGTAAGTTTCTCATATTGCTGTGGGAGTCAGTGGGAGTGTTTAAAACAGGAACAGGAAGTTAATATCTGAGAAACCGAGCTTTTATGAAGCTTTTTATGAGAAGTGCTTATAGGTGAGAATGCCGTTGTTAAGAAGGTGCTTGAAAAATGTACAAGCACTCTTGTTGCAGGTTCAGAAAAAGGTTTTTAAAAGTAGTTCATCAGAAATACTGCAAGATTATATAGGCACACTTTAAACGAGACATACCTGCATACATTTGATAATAATTGCGATAGCTCTATAGCAATAAACTCGCCCTAGTAATTATTTGTTAGTACGATATCTATTATAATTATAGTGTAATTTCTGCTACTTTGACTAGCAGAAATGAACTGTAATGTACTTATGTTATTTCCGTTAGGAACACATTAAAAAGGTAGTAAGAGTTGGCTATGAGGACTCTAAAGGCCAATAAAAGTGTTTTTTAATTCATGACACTTACTTTTTATCTCAGTTCAGATAGTCAGTAAAAGTCAGTATTTTTACGTTTCTGTGTCAGTAAATTAAGTCGTTTTTTAAACAATGAACTTGATTTTATATCCCTGTAATTTTCACTTGAGAAATAAATTATTAAGATACCTAAAATTTGCGTTTAGGAACTAAATGCCTAATTGAGCACATTTTAGGTAAGTATACAAATTTTGTATGTGTTTATTTTTTTGTTTTGAAGAGTCAATTCAAGACAGTACCCGACATTCGACAATCCTGGATTTCGTTCAATCGTGAGGGCCTGTGTATTATAATTGTGATTTTTTATTTACTCTAATAACACAATTCATACACGTTTTATGTTAAAATTATTATAAAATCGAGATTTAATTCGGCGAATTCGCGATGTTAAAATATTAATTTAGTTGATTCTAATTTCCTTGTATTGCACCCGAGTATAAAATTACTATAAAAATGATAATTATTGATTAAAATAATTATTAGAGTGTGACAAATCGTTTAATTTGTAGTTTAATTAATTATGTTATTAAAAAAACAACACATTAGTATTGAATTCCGTGTTTTATCAGTCTCCTGAGTTGTTCTATAAAATATTTTGTGTGTCCATGTTTGCTGCAATTGTAACAATATTTTTCATGAAGTTATTAGATGATGAGCGACTGTAAGAGAAAGTGAATAAGCTTAGATGGTTTGGCCATGTTGATAGAATGAATCATGACAGGAAGACCAAAAAGATATGATTACATTAAAATCCATAAAATAACCAGTTTTGTTGAAAAAAACAGGTTCCTATTGATGTAAATCGGATTTAAATCAATTTTGGACATAATTGAGTTAATAATGATATAGATCGGATTTTAGCAAACCCTGGTTCTGAGTAAGAGAAACCGGAGTGTCTCTATGACAAATTGCATGAATGTGACGGAAGCTAGGAGTGCGTTAAGGATATGGCTGTCTGCCGTTTTGTCCTCTCTGCCTACCGCCGAAGGGACGCGGCGTTAGGGGATAGATAGATAGAAATGAGGTTAGAAGGTCGAATCAGTTTTACAAATCCGTAATTGAATTCGCCTCCATTCCCTCCAATCATATTGTGCCATACTGGTGTGGTCTATTTCTCCAGTATAAAACTTTTATGCGCCCTTGTATCGCTTAATACAACTGTTCTACTTTTAGAAACTTTATAGAAAAGCTATGATGAATAAAATACTGATGTATGACAGTTGGCCACTAGGAGAGATATCAGATAGTAACACACGTACTTGGTCTCATGAATTGTAAAATATCCCGTGTGACCTAAATATGAAGAAATCACATCAACTCTATTATTTCAATTGTTAAAAATTGTATTACGATTTTTCATCTCATTGTTTCAGCCCATAGATCCAGCATTTATAATACGTACTTACATAATTTCTTAGTATATTTTATCTAGATTAGCTCGCTACATACATGTATTACGATCTTTTCTACTGGAGAATTATTCAGTAGTTTTTAAGTCGTAGAATATCTGGGATACCTATATTTATTTCATGGTTGGTTTGCAAAGTCCACAATTGATTTCATGAGCTGTGATTTCGAGAGATCTTCGTCCATTCTACTGAAGTGTTATTTTCTGGATAGCATAGTATTTTTTTAATATTTCCTAAAAAATAAAATACCATATAAATTTACTTTACTACGCTCTGTAACTTTCCTCAAGGGAACACAAGGAACTCGCAAGCCTTTCTCTTTCATCGTAGCTATGTGCAGTTATTACGTCCTGCTTCTTCCAATGTTAAGGTGCAATTCCTATTTACGCGTCTTACGTCAGCCGCACACGTCTACAGATTTTGACACATTATTTATTCTTCGTTTTTCTTTTCTTCAATTTAAGCGATTCTCGGATCCCCCCTCCATTTTTTTATTCATCAAAGTAATGAATTGTAAGAAATTACCTTTCGGCAAGTGTAATGTAGACTCAGAATAATTGGATACAGTCCACTGAACTCGCATCTATTCTTGTATACTACGAGTATATGTCAGAGTTCAATACGTCTATTAAATAGCAAAGGTTTTCTTACATAGGCGAGGTGGGTTCGTGGTCTTTCTTGAGACAGTTGGCCAAATTAGATACAGGATTATAGAGACTGCAATGTGCTTTATAATATCGATGATTGATTATTAAATTTTCGATGGTTATACATAACGGAATGTTGTGGGCGATGAAATACACGGTAAATCTCACTTCGTTGTAATATGTATGGAAAATTGAATCCAGCCAAAAGGCCGACATGGTAAATGGCCGACAGGACCAATTTGCCGACAAGTAGTACATACAACAAGGTCGAAAGGCCGAAATACAAATGGCGACAAGCAGAATGGGCCGAAATCAAAAAGGCCGACAGAGCGAATGGATTTCTTCAGCAATGCATCCATTTTTAGTGTTTTAATATATAATTTAGGATAGTTTTAATTGCTCGCCAAATTGACCTCTAAAAAGTACGAAACGGAGTACTCTAGTGCCTTAAGGAAAGTTTAGCATTTTTTTGTCAATTTCAGTGACGGTTTTGAACCCCTTTTTGGACGTGTACGTACAGAATATTGTTAGCTGTATCGCGTGTCCAGTGATATATCCCGTAATGGATAATGGTTCTGTGTTTATAAATAGAAAAAGCTGTTATCCGCGGAAGTTTGTTGGATAGATCCACCTCATACCACAACATACCATCAATATCCACCAACCTGCCCGTACAATAAACGCCTTTTGTCTATTGTCGCTAAACATTTTGAAACTTTCTATTGCCCTCACCTCTCTCTCTAAATCTGTTAATATGAAATCCGTGAACAGAAAAATTTGAGCACAAAAATCGTAAAGTCATAAATGTGTCCATTCTTTTTATATTATGTACGAGTATATAAATAAATAAATAAATTCTATGATTTTTTTATGTTTCGTGCTTTCGGGCACTGTCATAATAATCATAGGAAACCTAAGGTGAGACAAAATATTGCGGGGTAACCAGAGAGAACATATCATCACTCTTTTGGCTTCCGGTACGTTCGTGCAATTCGTCATACTCGTACACACTCATTATTATTATATCCTACCCATCTCAGCTTTTTAAAAAGCCGGTAGTATAAGAAAGCAAGGACGGGCAAAAGCCAAGTCCTTGCTTTCTATAAAATTTGTAGTTATGAATGATTGTTTAGAAATTTCCGGACTATTGAACATGTGCTAATTATAATTGATTTTTGAAACTCTTTATATATATTTTTGCCCAAATCCAAATCTTTAATTGCTTTGTGTAACGTTTTTGGTACGACCCCCGTAGATGAAATTATTACCGGAACCACCCTTACTGAATTTTGATGCCACATATCCCGTATTTCTTCAGCCAAATTTGTGTATTTAGTAATTTTGTCTTGGTGTTTTTGTCTTAAATTTTGCGTATTTGGTACGGAAACATCAATAAGAAATTATTATTATTATTATTATTATTACACACTCTACGATTGCTTTTGCTCAAAACGCATCCGTCTTTGAGTAACTGGTCGACATGGTCGAGCCATAGTTCTTGGACATCCCCGATTCCTTATACCTTTCTTTAACCCAAGTAGGTATATATCTTTGTCATTCTTTTATCATTCATTCTCTCTACATGCCCCAACGACTTCCACTTGTTCACTTTTCTAGTTGCAACAATTCTCTCCTTATATTGCTTGCGAAATTTATCATTGCCCAATGCCCAACTTTCAAACTTTTTCCTTTGAGGGATGTGATATACTTCTTTCGACCATACGATAAATAAATAAATAAATGTCCTTATATTTGTTACCTATGAGTTTTATACGAGTGAAAAGCATTAAAAAATGTTGAGAATATACGTTGCTAATCATTGGTGACGTCAATGAAAGCTGTATAGGTAGGCACTTACATTCTGTGTTTGTGTAAGCAAGTATTATAGTAATAGTACTCTGATACTAGTATAGGTGATATTCATACACAGGTAGGTACCCAGAGGCTATGACGTCATTCGCGTAGTGGCAACACTGAAGGCTACTACTATTATAATACACAACCTGTCAAATCGTCATCTTGAAAGTAAAAATAGGTACTTACTCAACAGTTCGTTACAGAAATAGAACATCATTAGTTTGCGCACCCATCTATGTTTAAATTTGGAATAAGAATGTGTCTATTGTTTATGGAATTGTTTATGGTGGATATTTTCGAATTTGAATAAAGAATTTGCATTTCAATTCTAATTTCATTTGTTTTTAGGGCGACATTGGGATTTCGACTGCCTGGTAGACCATATTCAATTTGTTCTCTCTTTTGTAGTAGTGAAGAAATATATTATAACCTTTAGATTAGATTGATAAGAATCTGGGCATGTAAAGACAAAGCCAAATAATTTCGGCACATTTCATAACAAGTAACTTATGTTATAAGCTGGGGTTGTGAAATGTGCCGAGATTCGAACCCTGCACCTCCAGATAAAAAGTCCGCACTCCAACCAACTGCGCCAACTATATTTTGGAAATATTCATGAATCGTAAAGGTGGTATTGTATGTAAACAAATCGCATTGCTGAAGGTCGTGGCATAGAAAACTGTTCAACATTACTTAGTAGTTAATTAACGCCACTTAGAAAATTGGTATTGTTTTATATTCATTGTCAATTTATCAGTAAATTATAATAATATCTCCGTATATATTTGAAGTAGGTACCGCTAGAGGTAGAGCTAAAAATATAGTTTAAAATCCACGAAATAACTTGTGTTATACAAGCGACTAGTGTTCGAAAATTCTCAACCTAATCACCAGGCGTTCTGACCCACTGAAATAAAAAAATTGGCCCCGGAATTTTCCCTGGCACAGAAATCCACTTGTGTTACAAATAATAATTATAAGCTTTATTGCAAATGGCGGGTTTATTGCCAGTGGCAATATCTGCCAACCGACCAAAACCCCATTATTGGGATATATTCACCAGAATGTAGTAGAAATACCTATAGTAAAATTATTTCAAACTGTCGATCGCAGTCATAAAATTTGACCGAGAAGGGCCGACTATCTGCTTTATTCGCACCTCTGGCATAAGTGCGAATAAAGCAGATGGTCGTCCCTTCTCGGTCACACTTTATGACTAAGTTCGACAGCTAGAAATAATTTGACTATAGTACTGATTTTGGATGTAATTGGGCAAGGTGTGCGATTGTTCGTATCACGCTCGAATAATAAAAAAACAATATTATTAGGTGTTACTAAATCAATTACTTTCCTACATATTATATTTATTTTATTACATTATGAAGTATCACGCGATATTGATGTCTGTCTGTCTATGTATCTACTACCTATACTTACTTGGTTATTGCTGTTATTACTCAATGATAAAAAAAGCGAAATTCTCACACCGGTATTACACGAATAAAACACCTGATTAATGTAGCAATAATTTATATATTACAGATTTAATTACACTTGCGTACATACTTATGTCTATGACTATCAGTGGTGTTCAATAATTCCCACCATATCTTTACAAATTCTATAACTTTTTGTACTAAAACAGGTATGTTTTAAGGCCCGATATGCACTGAGCAAAAATCGTTCTACTATCGCCTCAACTTTTCTCTGCGACTTTCGGTAAACTAGTTTCTGTCTTTCGGAAAAAATATTAGATGTCTTTTTCACTTTTTTTATATGAGAAATCTCTCTCTCTCTCTCTCTCCCTGGGCAATTCTTATTCCCACATGATGGTGGGGTCTGCCATTCTTGTCTTTCGCCGCCACTCGGCTCTATCCTGTGCGTCCTCCGGGGATGCTCCACAGTCTCTCATGTCTTGCCTCCTTTTTGAGAAATCTATATAACATATAAAAAAATATTTTACGGTTTTTCCCTAGATACAGGTTTAATGTATCTACTCTATTTTTTCCAAAGCATATTTAGTAACGGTTGTCGAGGTCTAAGGTCCCGTTTTTAGAAATTTTTGAAATGTCAGTATGCGTACTCTTAACTGTCTACTCAATTTTTTAAAAGAAGTTCGCAGCTTCTTCATGGAGTATAACTAGAGGCTCTCATTCGCACAAACGGGGCATTTGTTTAGTAAATTATGAATTAAAAAAGAGAGTACTTATCTATATTTTGGATGGAGAAGAATTTGGAAGTGGCTGTTTAGGACAGAGTAATGACGTGAGGGTTGACGGACAATAGATCTATTCGGATATTAAGCAGTGTTGTTAGGATTAATGTAATTACGCTTGTTTATTTCAATGTCCTCCAGAATGTCCAGTTTTCTCCCCTTCCATTTTGACAGATTAAAAATTCATCCCCTATGCTTTGACAAATTATTTAATATTTCATCAAAAGCGTTATAAGTCACTATGTACCACTATATTTAATGGGGCTACCACTATAATACTTGTGACCGACAGGGCGACAGAACTGCGCCTGATTTTAGGTTTAATGTAACCACCCCAGCATCAGCATACATGTTGTTTTGTAAATAAAGTCATTATTCTCTTTAACCGTAAGAGGTATTTAATTTTTTAATAGCCTATGTCCTAGCCCTGGCTAGAATCCTGATTCTGCTCTAATGTTGTCGTTGACTTAATGCAGTTCTGGACAATTAACATCCAGACCTGCATTGAACTAATCCACACCTGTTTTATAGTTTTGTTTTGTCACCATGTGTTTTTTGCTGTAACTGTTTATTGATTTGCTGTATTTGATTTGTAATGTTTGTTCAGTATGTAAACCTGAAGATTCCAAGTGCCTTAAATAAGGCCTACGGTTGATCAAAAACCAATCAACCAATTGTCTACAACAACCAATTTTCTCGTGTAAAACTGATTCCTGGACGTATACTATAGGTACCTGTGCGACCTTACTAAATCATTATGGTGATACTTTGTCCATGTTTTGTATCATAGAATAAATATATAAGTAATTAACATAGTATATTAGTTGTATTGTTTGATTACCTAACAGAATAAGCCCATTGTTTAATCATTATATTATTTACTTACTCTCTTTTGACATTTTTAGCTACAAACACTTTGAAAGCTTAGGTATTATTACAAGTTTCTATATTGTTAGCAACAGGGTTGATAATGTTATTTAAACAAAAAAAAAATTTTTCAGTCATAATGGTATAGTTCTCTGACGATGTTACTGTTTAGGCCATGTTTTTAGAATGGCTGTCGACAGTTGACCAAGAAGAGATGTTTTTTCAACCCCTTTAACATTTGTACTTACAATATACGAAAGTAATGTCTGTCATGAATGATATGGTTTTCTTTGAGGATGCTGATTGTTGCTTTTTGGCAACCGTAGTGGCAGTACTTGTAGAATTTCAGCATAAATGTCATTGTTGCCAGCAAACAAAATTGTTTTATACACCTATACACCTATAGGTGTAATGCCACCCAAAGGTGTAATGCCATCTATAGGTGTAATGCCACCTATAGGTGTAATGATAATTTATTTTTTGAAATTGACGTTGATTATGAAGATTTTACTTAATGTTCGGTTACCAGCAACAGGTGTGCTGGTGTGCATTACCATTACCAATAGATTCATAACACATGCCACGTAATAATTGTGTATGATTCGACCACATAACCATGTCGTAGCACTTCCTTGTAGCATCGTAGCATCTGTCTACGCTATGTTTTCAGTGTAGATATTTATTTCAGGAAATTGCAACCCTTGATTATTAACAACCAGTCTATGTATTGCTATGTTTAGTTGACTATATAATATAATAATAAGGCTTCGCTGCCTCGCGACATAATTACCCTCACTGGACACAACGCTCATTCCTGAGTAGATTCTACCTAGTTCACTACACCATTGCGTCGATTACGTTTTTTAGTTGGTATTTTTTTCTCTTTTCAGGGAGACTGTTAAAAGGGAAAAATAAGAAAAATAGTTTTCCATGTAGGTAGAAAAGAAAACATGTAGGCACTCCCTTCAGACATCGAAGTTTTTACTACTACTAGATACTACTTCTAAACAATTACGGCATATCTCGATAATGGGGTAACTAATGAATGCTGTGTGTATAAAAAAAACACAAACATTTTCTTTGCAACGCACGACTCACGCAAAACGAAGAACGACGGAAAAATTGATATTTTTAGTCTCTACCGAACCATCGTTTGATTGGAGACTCTCCAATGACACATTCCATGATTCTCTGTGTTCTTCTTCTTTCTCAGTAATTTTAATTCCAATGCTGGACATAGGCTTCCCCTTTGACTTTCCACAGATCCCTATCCTGGGCATGCTGCATCCACTTGCTTCCTGCGATTCGCCTCACATCGTCAAACAATCTTGCCTGAGGTCTTCCTACGCTCCATTGGCTTGTTCTAGGTTGCCACTCGAGAATCTTTTGTGGTCCATCTAGAATCTGAGCGTCTGACAACGTGTCCTGCCCATTTTAAGGCAGATGTCCGTTTTATCACGTCGGTGACCTTTGATTTCTCTTGTATCCATCCATTTGTCCGTCTATCTGTTAACGAAATACCCAGCATTCTCCTTTCTCGTTATTTCTCTTAAATTTTACATAGTGTATTGTTTTTTCTTTTTTAATAACATGTTATGTTACAGGCGCATTCTTCCCGTACCAGGTTAATAGTTTACTCTGTAGAATGTAGATATAGTCTGGTATTAGAAATGGCACAGTTTTTATTTAGTCATAAAACATCACGACGTGTTGTCAACAGCGATCTGTTGCTTTTGCCTTTTCCCGATAAATGTTTCAATTAATCTTTCTTTTTCCTCAAAAGTGACGATTAAATTTATATATTGCAATACTTTAACGAATTCTTTTCTTAATTCAAATCACAAAACTGATTAGGTACATTCTAAATTCAAACCTTGCGCATGTTTTTAAATGCGAATAATCGAATCGAACATTATCCCATTGTCTTTTAAATTCTAATTTCATCATTCCTGCTTTCTAAATTCAAATTATAAAACTGTTTCTATTGGAAACTTTTGTTTTTATATTTGCGTTTTCGAAATAATGTTCCTTGGAACTTACTCGTATTTAATCTCAGCTGATGTTCTATTAGTTGTAGTTCAATTGTTTTGTAAATTTAAAATTCGAATTGATTCCAATACAAGTATTTTTTGTAATGTCACAGCTTTATTTTTTGTGAGAAACATCGGTTTTCTACACGTCGTAGTTTAAATAACAAGTATACAGCAAATGAGGAACTTTCCATCAGGCTTATGACTGGCGTTTGGAGTACCGGTGTATGGAGGTCTGGGTTCGATTCCTGATGGTCTGAAATGAATGGACTGGAACTGGTGAATGTTACTTAAGTGTAAAGTGATCACATTAATCCAGTCGGCGATCAGTCATAAGCCTGATGCAAAGTCAATTCTTTGCTGTATATCTGTTGAGATAATTTCCTGCCATTCTAAGTATTTTTTACTGATATTTACGCGTTATTTTGGAACATACCGTTAAAACTCGTAAATTATATTGAATTATATTCAAAAGACCGAATATTTACCACATTTATATAACATGTTTATATAAACCGTCATACATGTTTCCATTTGATTGATTTTTCGCCCATCTCGCTTGGGTGTAGATAAATTAGATTGTGGAAGTAAATATTGAGGAATTTATTTCCAATATCCTATAATATCGATGATAATATTTACATATACTGTCGTGTCGATATTTTCACCATTTTTATTTGATTTGCCTACACTTTTAGATAATGTTATTTCCATAACAAATTGAATTGTGAATTTTCGTAAACGGTAAAAAAATACGACAAATATTTGATTTAAGTACCGTGCGTATTGTGTGTGCTTAGAATATTCGAACGATTTTCAAAAATAACAAACAATAGCGTTCCATTTCTGTGCTCTTTTGTTGATTCTTCTCGATAAATTTGACCCATATTTGACCACAATTTGACGTTTTGGTCTGTCATTGTCAAAATTAAATTTAAGTGTTACACATTTTTTTACAGTTATTCTATAAAATCCGAAAGGATGTGTATAAAAAAATAAAAAATGATATAAAAAGTGTCGCAGTCAATTAAAAGAAAATAAAAAAATAACTTAAAATGTCATTCGGTCAGGCTTATTTCTTCTAATATAAAGTCAGTAAAACTATCTTCAGGTCAACTAGGTACCTATGTCTTTGTCAACTAAATACCAGTTCTTTTAATGGTGTAACCAGTTAATATCGTGTAAATTAGCACTTTTATCCTGTGATTAATTGAAGCAATGTATCTGAATAGCAATACAACTTTGAATGGATGCGTGAGTAGACCTGCCAGTCAACCAGCGCCCACTATTCTGGAGAAAATGTGTATATTTGAAAATGGTACGTTTCAATTAAATTATTATGAATGAAGAATGACAATTTCGTTGTATTTATATCGTTGGCTCAGTCGGTTTGAGTGCCACCTCTGTTTATAAACTGTCGGCTGTAGGCTGTCGTTATGTTTGATGTATTATGCACATCAAAGTATTTGAGTTTACATGCAAAATAACATTGAATGATTTACTTAAACATGCAAAAAAAAAATTATTCCATATACTCACGCCGCGTCATTTGAGGGGTAGGCAGAGAGATCAGAACGCAGAACTTTCCTATCAACCTTACTCACACTTTTTCCCTGTAATTCATGCAATTCATCATACACTATCTACCATTTCATTTATACCAAAACACATGCTTTCTCGAGAATCTGGTCGACATGGTTCACCTAATCTAAGCAGATAGGTATAAGTACGCAATAAAATTTAACCTGCAAATTTAACCCTAAAATTTAATGATAAAACATCCGTTTTAGTTTACATACGGCAATTAAAAAAAAACAAGATAATATAGTACGTTTACAATAAGTATGTAATGCTCACCAGGGCGAGCTTATCCCTGTACAGCGATCTCTTCCAGCTAACCCGACTCTTCTCATTAGACAGATACTTGATTAATTTTCAGAGCTATACCCTTAATTATGTTTTGTATACCTATACTTTGCACTCTCATAGCTTTTTACAAGCTTTCACCATTATAAAGCGACACACGACTAATAACCAATTATTAATTAACGTCACCGTCTCCCATATATGTAGTACCTCTCTTGCAAATTCACGCTTTTGTGCTTTATTGGGTCAATTTAATTAATAAGAACATTTTATTGACAGATCCAATTTATAAGCATACGTGTTTTTTTTAGTTTCGTTTTAAGTATAAAAAAAGCTTTTAAAACCACGCCATTACTTACCACGAATTAACTCTGACTAATCAAGTTAGACACTTTGAAAAACAGCCTGACAACTTTAACAGGCGAACAAACCAGCTGGCCATCAACCAATAGAGGTTGTATTCCGAAGCAGCTTTAGTTGATCGTGCAAACCTGGACCACGATTAAATTGATTAAAATTTACTAATTGAAACGTGTTTATGATAAAGCAGTAGGTAATGTAATATTTTAAGCTGTCACATAAAGTAAATAATATGTCTGCAAAATATAAAGGTGCTGCGATATTGAGAATTATTAAAATTTTAAGATGAAAATGTGGACTCAGACACCACCAACAATAGATGAAGTTGAATAAAAAAATGTAGTAGAAACAAAGTATTACATAAATAATATTATTTGAATGAAAATGCCCATTGCGTTTTCATTTTAATAATATCACAATTAATGAACTTCTACCGAGAACCTTTAGTCAAAACACTCAATATTGTTAAATAAGTGCATAACTGACATTGAAACTTAGCATTTAGCGTTCAATTATGCTGCATGTGTTGATTTTATCTCAAATAAGTACATAATATGTACGATTATACCAGATTATACGCAGCTGATCGATGCAGTATAATCTATTGATAAGCGCTCAATGGGTGAAGGCTAACCGATATTATACGTAACTTAACATAATGCACATAATAGGCGAGAGATAGGTTAACTACAAGTCGCAGTATGTAGGCTGGAACACTGTGAACATTGTGTGTTTACAGAGAATACATAGTTAGTAAATACTAAATGGTGTTAAGGGCACACTGTATTGTACAGTAGGACTGCCACCTACTGTGTAAATATACTTTATCTACCACTTACGGGATATGTAGAGATGACTGAATGTTTTATCTCGCATTTTTAAAAACCGCAAACGTAGATTTTGTTTTTTCAAAAAAACGACGTTTTCTCAAAACAGCCCCTCGGGGAAAAGTTGTGGGATAATCTAAATTTCTTTCATTCTGCACGTTTTTTGGGGTGCTAAATCCGAATCCGAGGTTTGTTAACAAAATTTCGTGACGGCAAATGGCGAAAATTTGGCGATTTTTGCTTATAGCTCGAAAACTATCAACTTTTTGTCAATTGTCTTCCTATGCAAAATGAAAATACATAATATTTACGTACTCTTAATTTGTGATACAAAATTTTTCTCTAAAAAAAATCGCAGCAGAGCTGTCAAGCTCCAGAAACTGGCCAAATGTTCGTATTATTTTAATTTGTGAGAGTCCACAATGTACGGAGAATTGTTCACCTAGTTATATTTATAACCTAATTTTAACAGAATCTTCAAATTTGTGAGACATGTTTTTCCTCGTTGGAATCAGCAAACACGACGAAATTATATAATAAAGGATAAATGTTTTTTAAAAAAATAGTGAATTATTTAGGCTAGAAATGTTGCGACCCCGAAGTCTTGCGACCTTTCTGTGCTCTCACGGCGAACAGGGTGAATTAATAGTAGGACAAAGTCACCCTATAAACTCAGATAGATATTATGTATATTATGATATCATGGAATTTTATAGTCTTCAGTAGTTCACACCTTATTTGATTGGAAAAGGTCAGTTCAGTTGATATTGTTAAATAGAGCTTTTTAGGTTAATTACCATAGAGCAAGTAACACAGGGCTAACAGTATCAGCTAATCTACGTAAAGTATCTATTCTACTTATACTAGATACACATTACACAGGCCTGAGGCCATACCACCCCTGTTGCTTTATTTAGACGGAGGTCAGCCCTATTATTCCCCGAGTAGTCCGAGAGCCCGCTGCTTAATTTATGACGTATCTGTTTTTTGATCGAAATGTGGTACAAATGATAGCTTAGCAATAGGGTTTTACATCGCACTAGGGTTGCCTATCAAAATCTTGCCGCAACCCCCCCTGCCCCTCCCGAAAAGGTCCCTCTTCGCGGTTTTTCGCATTTTGTAGGAATATGGTAAGAGATAGAAGAAAGTAGTCAATGACAAAAATAATCCTTGCTCAATTCTCTACAAAAAATGTTAAGACAAATTTTTCATAGGACTAGTAGTTTACCCGTAATGGCCGGTCAAAAAACAGGATAAATTTTGAAAAAAAAAAAAAAAATATCAATTTTTTTTCTTTAACTTTCTTCCACCCATTATCACTAACATTTTATGAGAAAAAATATTTGGCCTGCGGCGCTATATCGCTAGTTATTTTATGAAAAACTAAATTTTAAGAATTTTCGTCACTGAGTTTTATTCCAATAACTCCTAAATTAATTGATGTATGAAAATAAGTTATAGCTCGTTTTGTAGCTTAGACTATGGTAATTAATTCGTTCTATGACTATTTTCCTGTAGCTCTTATCAATTTTCAACCAATTTAGTTTAAATTCATTTTTTTAGTTTTTTAAATGAATTTCGGTTTTGGACCGGCTATTGCGGGTAAACTGCTAGTTCTACGAAAAAATTGAGATAACATTTTTTGTAGAGAATTTAGCAAGGATTATTTTTGTTATTGACTACTTTCTCCTATCTCTTACCATATTCCTATAAAATGCGAAAAACCGCGAAGAGGGACCTTTTCGGGGGGGGCAAGGGGGGTTGCGGCAGGATTTTGATAGGCAACCCTAGTGCGATGTAATACCCTATTGGTAAGCTATCATTTATACCACATTTCGATCAAAAAACAGATACGTCATAAATTAAGCAGCGGGCTCTTGGACTAGAGTAGGAAAATGCGAATTAATAGGTAGGCGTTAGTTTTTTTCGCATGTTTATTTATTTATTTACGTCTTTGGTGAACAAAATACAGATTTATGTCACATTACATGTAGGTATTATAACATTTGTTCACTAAGAGAAGCTTATCGCTATGCCGCAATCTCTGCCAGCTAATCCCATTTTCTTTCTAAACTTACATGATTTATTTGCGGGTTTTTTCCTGAAATATGTATTTCAACAATTTATGAGTAGGTAGAATTAACAAAAACACCCTAAAGGGGTAGTTTTGTAAATAATGAGACTAACAATGTTTCGTCTCTATGTAAAAGATATGAGTTTTTGAATCTTTCATTTTACTTTTCTCAACAGTTTCGTGACGATCTTGTTATTCTCCGGTTACAAAATCCTTGTCCCAGTCTTTTCAGACATTCTGCCTGCATGCTCAAACCATCTCTTATTTTGTTTGATAATAATTAATATGAAGTGCATTTTTTAAATGAATAAATCGTTAAAAATGTTCTAAAACAAGACAATGCAAAACCGATATCTTCCCGGCAACCCGGATCACAATTTTTATTACCATTTATGGTAATAACAAGATAAAACAATTGGCATTTACTTACTGGGAAATTTCACTACGTAGGTACTTGATTATAATCAAGTGAAGGTATGCTGTTATCAAAATCAAGATAATTTAATTTCACTAGCAGTCTTGCCCAGAGACATTTATGCAATCCTGAAATCCAGGCACAGGCCCGCTGGACCCAAAAGCCAGTAAATATTTAATTCGTGCTAATGTGTATTGCCTGCACTTATTCCAATTTGTAATTAATAGGATAGTAATCAGTATGACATCTGAATTACTCCATTTCACGAAATGTTCGGATGCACGCACGTGCATACATACGACATTCGTCCAATTTATAATGTAGATGAAAATGATAATATCAGATATTATACTATTGACAATAGATAGCATTAGATTTTTATCTCGAGTTATTATTGAATGTAACAGTGGTTTCCAAACAGTTTTCGACCCATCCGTCAGATTGTCACATTTCTGTAAGAACTCTTGAGTGATTTCCCACCCTAGACCCCCACCGATTACTAGATTTCATAAGATAATTGGGATTAGAGGGGCTAGGGACTGCTCCAACTGGCTAGCAGGGGTAAAGATTCCTAAGGATACGATTCCCATCTAGTTACCTATTAATTCAGGATGATAAAATGATGGGTCAAATCTAACATAGTAATTCTATAAAAAATATTAGCTCCGGCTTCCCTCCTAAAGAAATCCACTTCTCGTCACTGCTGGGCAGTCACAAGATGGGCAGAGTGGGAGAAGTACAATAGATCTTGTAGGTCGCAGTGGGTATTACACCCCACCCAATAAAAAACGAGAACTCTTGTTACAAAGTTGTGAAAATACTGGACTATTATTTAATCACATCCTACTACTTATATCTAATGTGTATTAAATATAAAATTTTTAATTTTTCTTTTCCAGTTGCTAATCCCGGCCGCGTGATGGTGCTTAACGAAGGTACTGGGGGGGCGCCCCTCCCCGAAGGGGGTCCTGGAGACGGTGGTGGCCTCATCGCCCCCAGACGCCTCATCAACCCGTGTTTAGAATCTACACCCCGACAAGATCTGCATAGAGAACTCATGTTCAATCAGAAAATGTAAGTTATTATTTTCAACTAGGTTACCCTAATTCCTATAGGTTCCGAACGCTTTACGTTTCGTTACTCCTAAGGCCCATGGAAACTGGTTTTACCCCTCACTCGAAAAAAAAATGTAGAGCGATGGGGGGGAGTTCTCCGCAGGATGGTGCGAAAGACTGAAACTGTTCATCTTCTTATTTGGGTAACTTTGTTTTTACTCCATGGTTCCTTATTTTATAACCAAAACATGCTAATTACACCCACCAAGTAGCCGTTTTACCTACGATGGGGTAATTACTCACGGGTTGGGAACACAGGCCTTGATATAAACCATTGGTATACTCGTATATGCCGCGATCTTCCTTATAAATATAGGATTTTAATGAACTTTTAATGCATTTTCTCCAAGTTGTGACATTTGAGTTCTGGAGTTTTAGCCATTTATTTGGCAGTAGTGATGGGATGATGTTTCATATTGGTCTTGCTGATTATAATATATTGTTTTCATCTTTATTTTAGTGGAAAGAATGTTCTAAATCAGAAGAGTGAATTACAGAAAGCATTATCAAAACACAAGGAGAAGAAGATTATGATCCAAGAGAAAGATAATAAAGAAACACCAGGTAACCTTTTAACTTTTTTCCATTCACTGCAGCCATGTATTTCGTCAAATGTTTCATTTTGTCCAATTTATGGGCAGACAACAGACGAAAATCATTTACACAAGGCACACATTCTGCAAACTCTCTTAGAGTGCACAAAGTGCTTAATGAAGCTAGTATTCTTAAAAATTTGGCATCACGGGTTCACATCCCCACCACGCCACAAACCTGGCCGTCACGGTTGACCTGGGTTATTGGGTTATTCTTGGATGGCCTCGTTTCCTAACACCCCATCTTTCACCCTTGTACGACATCATTCTATCTATCTATCTATGTAAATATGTATATAGATTCTATACCATCATGCCACATAGGCAGAGAGGACAGAGCGCCTGACTGCCTTATCCTTACACACACTCCTAGCCTCCATCACATTCATTCAATTTGTCATATATGCTTTCCAATTCCTTTTACTCAAAACGTGTCCATCCTTGAGGATCTGGTCGATCGGTCCAGATCAGTCTTGGGCGGCCGCGTTATTTACACCTCTCCTTTCTCCCAGGTACATCGTGGAGACGTGCCCTCTGAGAGCGTTCTCTGGCACATATACCGACATACATAACGCCACTGCAAACGCCTTGCAATGGCTTGATGATTTGGATGTTGCTCTCTAGTGTCTCCTGGATGTAACAGCAAAATATCCTTGACTCCCTTATCTTCTGACGCCAAACAATAATAATAAAAACTAATATTTAAATGTTTTTTATTTCAGAATTGGAAAGGGCGATACAAGAACGAGCCAGAAGACTGGAAGAGGCGATGAACAACAAAAATGAATCTGAAAAATTAGAGCCATCGTGCAATCCTCAGTACATTGAAGCTCGAGCAAAGTTGAGACATGCCAAGTAGATTTATCATTTAGGTTAATATTATAAATGTAAATTATTATAAGGATGCTGTAATCGTAATCTTACAAAAGAGTGTGGACAACCTTTTTTGCCTGGCCACACACGTCTCGAAGTTCAGTTCCGGAATCGACCGTTTTGCAAAAAAGTTCCGATCAAAACCTCTCTCTGAATTAAGCGTCACCCCGATTTTAAATTCAGAAAGAAGTTTTGGTCGGAACCTTTTTGCAAAACGGTCGATTCCGGAACTGAACTTCGGGACGTTTGTGGCCAGCCTTATATTGGTAGGTTTATTCCAAGAAGAAATGATTTACTGTCTGCAACTCTTTTGTAAATTATGTTGGGTGAAATAAAAGGTATCATCATTGTTAATGAAACGAACAAACTACTACTACGTACATTTTAAAATAATGGAATTATTGCCTTTGAAGTGCTTTTGTGTTCATGAAATCGGCTTTTTGTTGTGTTTAGGGTATTGCTGAAGAATTATGTGCGATTTGTAAATCGTACAATATTCAATCCTTGAGATCTTTCGCACTGAGATTTTACGCTATTTGTGTTCTTTGTGTGATGAAATAATTTATATTACCATTATTCCCTGGATCCACAGATATTGGTTTCCGAAATGGATGGAAAATTACGATCGATTTAATGAAAGTGAGTAGCATTATGATTTGTGCTATATAACGTCGTGTGAACCAGACCGAGGCTGTTGCAGATATTCAAATAACATCACCATGGCAACCATCAACCACTATCGAAACGTCACTTTTGTCCTGGTGATAAATGCTTGATACATAGACTACTTCTCCCCGTACATTTCTTGTCATGATATTATGTGACGTCATCAGCTTCTTAGGTCACTTAGGCACGACCTGTATGTTAATGTTTACGACATCCTCGACCAGACTTTATGTCCAGGTCACCAAACATCCAACTGTGACAGTAAGAATGTTACAGAATGAGGTTATGTTTTGATTCCACGTTTTCTAGCGTCTTGTTTACAAATTGTACATTTCTTTTCGCAATACCCTTCGATATGTTTGATGCTTTGTGTCGTGTGTTCAAATTGTTTTGGAGTGTATAATATTTTATTGACTTGTTTTTGATCGAAACAAAAAAGAAGAATAAATAAATAGTGTCTGAGTCAGAATTGCAATATGATAAAAAAATAAATGTACTACTATTTAGGAATATTATTATATTAACATTATGCAAAAACTAAATATTATTTTATCGAATTACCTTTAATAATTTAATGTGTATAAGTTGTATTATGTAAATTAGATATTTGTGTATAGTATTATGTATTATATTTGCTATGTATTAGTATTGTTGTTTATAGTTTAGCTGATATTTTGTGTATTATAAAAATTAAGTATTTAATGGCCAAATTAATGTTATATATATCAGAATGCACTCTCATTGACAGAAAATGTATCAAAATATTACAAAATCTTGTGCCATTGACGTTTGAAACCTTGTGAATTTAAAATAATCTCTAAATAAGTAATCGTAAAAAAAGTTAAAGAAGCCACGCTTGTATTTCTCCTTATAAAAATCTAATTTACCTATTGAAATGTGGTTAATGATAAAACAGTAATACAATATTAAACTGTCACCCCAAGCGAATATCTGTAGAAAATTTTAAGGTGCTGGGATATTGGGAAGTTACTAAAATTTGAATATGAAAATGTAGACGCAGACAGCACCAAGAACAATGACATAAGAAGTCGAATAAATTTAATGTGGTAAATACAATATGTGACGAATCCATCTATTGGAATATGATCAAAACATTTACTACTACCTTAGCCTAGTTTCGAATCAATTCTGTGTATTTATTTAAAAAAAGAATGCTTCATTATTTTCTTTTTAATAGACTAAAGTGTTTTTTTTTTCTCTGAATAATTCTTGGATTTTTTGCATGAATTCACTTGTATGTACAATATTTATAGAGATATGTACCTAATTTACTACATTAAAAAAGTACAGTCTATCAAGAAAGATTTGGTTTCTACGCTTAACTTTTCGGCAATCATTATGAAGACACTCGTAATATTTCGGTAGAAGAAAGATCATTGTTGCCAGAAGACAAAATTGTAGTCGCAAATTATTTTGAGACCAACTCTTCCTTGACAGATTGTAATGACACTATAGCAATAGAGCGATATAATACAAATAATATTACTACTTACAAAATATATTTAGTCCCGTTGTTTATTAGAAAATATTTTATTAAATCTATACTCAGAAATTATTACTGTTAGCTGATTCATTGATTGTCTCAATATTTTTCCTCGTACAATGGAAAATTTATTTCGAAAGTTTAACAGTTGCTCATAAATTTTACCAGCGACAAAATAGTAATATTAATTTTAGTATTTATCCTTTCAAATACTATAACTAATAATGTTTTTTCCCACAAAATACTACAAGTTTTACTACTAATAATTACTTAGAAATAAGATTCATTCCTAAAAATAAAGTGTCCTGTCGAATATAACTTTTTTTTTTATTTAAATGGTCACTCGTGACAATTTATAAACTTAAAGATAGAGACATCTGTGTGAAAACATTACAAAACATTGAGCTTCAGTGCACGCCACACAGATGGCAGTATGTCAAGATTTTATTTAAATTGTTTTTCAAGAACGATTCCTAGTAATTAGGGAGATGTGGTTATGCCGTTTTTTAAAATAAAATATTGAGTATAAAGATCACCACCTTGGATCAAGCTAATGTGAGAATAATTAATAAAAATATGTTTTGTGTGGTGTTAAAGACATAAAAATATTCTTGTCTATGACTAAATACATTAATTCAGGTTGTACTATTCTCTATGCTTGGCGGAAGTATTAATTTTATTTCCGCCCGAATAATATGAATAAGTTGTGAACTTGATATTTATTTCACATTGAATCGGTGATTCTCAATATTGTATTTTTAATTTCTAATTTTAATTCCTGTTTTACTTGACTCCTACAGGCATATTATCAAAAATCACTATTGTAACTTTGATGTCATATTAATAATCTGTAGTAATGATACAATATATTTTTTCACCCGAGTAGGATGTAGATTTATTGTTGAAATGTTGATGTAATAGTGATTCCATAGCGACTGCACTCTATTTTTATATGTACACATATTATTAACAAAATAATACTTAAACTTCCAATAATTAGAGTCCAAATATTAACAAACTTGTATTAACTATATTGTATAATAAAATCGTGTTCAATTACTACTTACTTATATGGAGATGCAACCTTATGGTTTATCGTCAAAATCAGTGTTGTCTTTAAGTCACCAGCCTCAAGACAATTCTCGAGTCTTTTGGGTTTGATTCAAGTTGAGTCTCAAATCTTTTAACTCCCTGACTGCAAGTTAGCGTGAGTCCTATAGCATTTTTAAAAAGGCAAGTTGCTAGTCGTCTCACATAGTAGAATCATTTGACAATACTGGTTTTTAATATAAACTGTTACGTCTTTAAATTGAACAAAATCTAGAATTATTAGACTAATCCCTATTTATTATTGACTGATTAGTATCCCATATTATGTAATTTATCCCTAACTAGTAGTTGATACCTGTGAAAGTTACACAACCAATACGTGTACGGGAAGAGGCCCTCTTGATTTGTCAAACTTTTACGGTCATTTGATTATCAGTACAGAATAAAATCTCTTCTACTTTCGGGAAACGAGTTGCTGTCTTTCGGAAAAAAGATCAGAGGGGTTTTACACAATTTTTTTTTGGTACGTAATCTATACAAGATATAAATAATCTTTCACAGTCATTCCCTACATAAAGGTTCAATGTATCTTACGAATTTTTTTCCAAAGCATTTTTAGTAAGGTTGTCGAGATCTAAGGTCTCTCGTTTTGTGAAGTTTTTTGAAATGTGAATATGCCTACTTTTAATAAGGAGGGTGACAAAATGAGTTTGTAAGTTGAGCTGAACTCAATGTACCAATACCTACTCGAACTATAGCGTTAACGTTAAATTGATTTATTTGAACCATAAATTACCTTATGCCTTAGTTACCTGTTTGAATAAATATTGTACGGTTATCGTTTTAAACTTGTTAAATTAGTTTCTCCTTAAGTTTTTGCTCAAAGCCTAATTTTATAATTTTTCTCATAAAACTGTTTATTATTTTAATCTAATTTGTAACAGCTGTATTGTGATTTTCATTTTCTTCCACTCGTTTTGTAGATTATTTTGTACTCAAAGTATGTTTTAATTTACGTTAATTTTATTTTAGTTCATCTGTTGTAGTATTTGGAATTGGAAATCGACAAAAGAAGATTGTGCCAAAACTCTTGTAAAAATTGATACGAAAACGAAAATATTTTACATGGATTGGCTTAGGTTTTGGATATATCTCCATTACTGAAAGAGTCGTCGGGTATCCCTGAGTAGCAATGTTCTTCTTCTTCCTCAGACTTTAAAGCCCATTGATGGATATAGGTCTTCCCTAACATCTTACCTCGGAAACAATATAACGATATAATCAGACCACCTTGCCTGTTGTCTGTCCGACGATAGTTCTTGATCAGATGATAAAATCTTTTTGGTCCATCGTGAATACTGGCATCTGACAACATGTCCAACCTAACTCCACATAAAACTAGCCACCTTTAAAATTACAGGGGCCTGAGTGAAAACACGAAACGTTGGCGTTTTGGTGATAATGTTATCACCATGGCAACAATACGTAAAACGTCAACGTTTCCGTCACGTTTCGTGGCATAACCCAGACGCCAACATCGGTAGCAGTCGGAGTAGCGATACATTCAAATAAATAAATAAATAAAAAAGTGTAAATACCCCACCCTCGAAACAACTACATAATAATGCCCTATAATAAATAAAAACTTCTTTCATCATTAATTATTGGATATTTTTTCCTATGATTTTATTTTCGTCATTATTTTTTTACCATTACTATGATTAATTAAATTGTTGTAAAGATAAATTAATGATATTGTTTCATTTGCTTTTAATGATCTACTATTATATTATTATGTGTAATGTGCCTGTAAGTACCTACCTATATTTTAATAAAACAAGTGTTACAAATACTTTTCTGTGTTTTTCTTTTACTTCTACTTTCTGAACCACATAACTTGTCATGTGAATACATTTTTTCCCTAAGTTTGGCTTTGCTTGATGTAATAAGTAAAAAAAAAATGAAATTGTTTGCTATGTATATCCAGTGGATATTTCAATTCCAAATTGCACACGCCAAAAATTGTGTGAACAACTTGGATCTGGATATTTTGCTCAAATTTCATTACAATCGGAAGCTTTGGACAGTGTTTGTTGAGTTTCCGCTTTCTGTGAGAAATTAAGCATAACTGTGCTACTGAGCTGAGTTAATACTGGATAATTGAGGATAATGAGACGTCCTTTGTTAAATAATAATCTTTTTTGACACTCATTTTCACTGCAGGTGGGAAGTGTTAAAAAATTGATACACATTGAAGGACTCCCACGGGCTTAAGGCCCTCCGTATCCTCGGGTAGCAAAGGCGCATATAGCGTCCTCTTTACCCGCGCTTCTTGGCAAAATATTTTTAAGAGGTGGGGTCAGGGTTAGCCAGAAGGGAGCCCCCAACAAACCCCACCTCTAACGTACATTCCTTCAGTGTCCTTTTCCAAGGATGGAAACATTGCTACAAGAAAATGACAACGTTCACATATTAGTTTAATCCTACACTACCACCATCCGTACGAATACTATGGAAGTTCATGTGTATACTACCGCCGCCTAAAGAAATAAAAAAAAAAGTCATTTTATACATTTCTTACTAATCGGAGTGTTGTTGGGTAATGGGAAAGTAAATCGTTTCTAGGATCCCAGAAAATCACTACTTTTCATTCTGCAGAATTTGCAACAAACGGGTAGATCCCCTTTCAATGTGAATATCCTGCACAAAGCAACTCTGTGTGGCAGACCTTGTGACCACTGTGTTCTCTAAAGGAATGTTAAAGGGCGAAATTATAGTAGGTAGTAATCGTATCATCATATCCATTCCTTCAAGTCGCGTGCCTTGTGGGGCATGAAGAGAGAACTTCTGCAAAGAAGAATGCAAAAGTCATCTGGTTTCGTTCTAATTATTGTAAAACGTAATCGATACTACTGGATTGAATGAAATAACCGGATTGTTTAAGTAGTGTAGTAGTTGTTTCAGTATGCACTAGATCCATTAATGCAATGTAACTATATCCAGTATATGTATCTATGGGAAGTGTCACACCATGCGGTGTGGCTAGGGTAGCTATTTTTACCCACTTCTATACAATCATGGTAATGGGGTAACCAGTAAATGCCGTGTGTATGAAATATACACGACATTCTCTCGATCTGCATTTATTTGACATTCGCAAGGCGAACCTCATAGATGAAAAAATGTCTTATGAAAGTATTACGAACACCTTACTTTTACAGGACACTCGAAAATGTATTCAAAAAGTGTGGGGTCCATTCTGCAACGCAATAACTAACGGAGATGCTCCTGTCCTAAAAAAAGACAAATATTATTTATTCTAAATGAATAACAGTAAAAGTGGGTTGTATTGAAGGGTTGGTTGTATTGTAATATTGCTATATTCTTCTATTCAGCCCTGGTCTCTCCGCTGTTGGATATAAGCCTCTTGCCTCAAACGTTTCTCTTACCTTCTATCACACGCCTTTCTCATTCATTGTTTACCCGCTACTGAGGCTACGTCGCCTACAAATCAGTTGCTCTATCGAGCTGATGGAAATCAGGGATCAGAAAACTGGATTCGAAATACTTTTACTGTTCTGCCATCTCGAAAGAAAAACACAAGATTTGCTCATCAATGTTTATTTATTCGAATAGTAATGAATCATGTCTTATTTACATAATGAGTTGAAGAATAAATAAATAAATAAATTTGAATTCATTGTCATTTATCTCGCGATATATAATATGTATTAAAATCTACTTTATAATCTTGACATGTTATCACTGAATCTATTGGTCAAGCGTCATATGATTCTAAGACGCAAAGGAAAAAAAAAGAAAAGAAAACGTTAAAGTATAATTTAAATGGTTGGAAAATCACTAGGTGTCTTTTGATATTAACATAATAATTACTGCATAATTTATCAATTAATTGACAGGCACATTCTTGTCTAAGGTACACTATATGGTAATTGAATTGCTAATCCTATGGGTGACTGTGTTTCGGTACCTTTTGTATCTAAGAAGTGCAAATTTCTCCGCAACATCTCACCTTACTCAGCCACACATGGGAGTAAGCTTCATTGACTGCATCACTTTCTATACAGCGAAGATGGACTTAGTCTCTATCGAGCGCTGATCATCGTAACAATCTCAAGAAGAAAGCGCTATATCGTTTTACTTTCGTCGTCTCACTAACGTATCAACAAGTGGACTGCATATAAAACAACTAACAATTTTATTACAAGTCCGGTTAGCATTATCGACAATCAATATGAAATCAATGACGCGATTTGTTATTATTTTATCAGTGTTTACAATATACATTATCCTCGAAGTCCAAGCACAAAATTTAACCACCGAAACATCCGCCGAAAATACTACGGTAACAAATTCAACAACGAGCGATAATCGTAAAATCAGTAGAAGGCATTTACGTACGTTATACGTCGGTAAATCGAACAACAATAATTATAATCGCAACAGGCCGAATCGTAACAAACGGAGAAGAAAGCCGAAACCGAGGAGACCACAAAATTTTATTAACCACGATTCAAGTTTTTCGACAGATTTTGAAGACATTGACTTCAAAAAGCAGTTACAAGAAGATAGAAGAAACAGATATGAGAAACATAGGGAACAATTAGAAAGCTATGAAGATTATTTGAAACATCCTGATTTGGGTAATTTGGGTCACGTTTTCGACAAAGATGAAATAAAAGACTTATTCCTAACAACCAATTTTGATTACAACAAACTCGTAAGAGATTACAATACCAAATTGAAAGAAAGTGGACGTCCAAAGAAGACTAAAAGACCTTCGAAATATAGAAACGAGTATTACGATGACTCAGAAGGCACGTATGATTTTAGCGAGTATGGAAATCCTGATTCGTCTGATCCGTTTTACAAACACCATTCAAAGTATAAGAAGAACGATGCGACCCAACAGTTGAGTCCTGTCCTTCAATATGAACTCGATAATCTGAAGGATTTTGGCGCACATCAGAATAGTTACGGTGAATACACGAATCAGGGATCAGAAAATGATAATGGTGGTGGAACGTATACGTACACAATGCCACCAGAAGAAAATTATGAAGATGTGATGAACCATTTTGACGATGAGAACTACACGCTGGAATTACTGAAAACATTCAAGAAAAATAACACAAAAAGTATAAAAACTACTAATGATTTATATCCCAATCATGCACCGACATACTCGAACAACTATGGAAATACGTACAGTTTCGATACAAAACCAGTGGAGAAAACTAAAAAGTATTCTTTCGATACATTGATTCCCAACGATATCCCAAATTATTCAACAAACAACAACGGATATAATTTGGACAAATTTACAACACAGGATATAAAATCTGCTGTAGACAAAACTAAAAACCTTTCTTTCGATACATTTCCAAACGATATTCCCAATTTCTCAAAAAATCATGCTGCTGGATACAATTTTGATAAGAAACCTACCATTGACACTTCTTCACCTACAAAATATACCTTATCGGAATGGAATGTAAAACACGGTGGTGAATATTTACCAGAATTTGATAATACGAAAAGAAATCCACTGTCGACAAACCCTGTAAGAGAATTTTCGGAACATGAACATAAAGATTTTTCTGTGGACGTAGTGAAACAGTTTTACGAAATGAACAATAATTTTCATACGCCTTCCTATACCACTGGAATCACGGTGACCTCAAAGCCTATATCTTACGATCAAAATAATTACCTTTCTACGAAAAGTTATGATTTAAACGATAACGGATTTTGGAAAGACGATGGTGGCTGGAAGGTTTTGGATACAAATTCTCCCGGTGGATCACAATTTCCGGTAAGTAAAGAGCTATTAACTACTCTTAACTACGGTCCACTTTTTGATAGGTCACATTTCGATATGCTCTGAGTAAAAATTTATCTGTTATAGCTTCTGTTTTACCAAATTTTGTGAGGATATGTATAAGACTTGAGCGGCAAATAGATTTTGGCTTATTGTATAAAAATGGGACCGCTTGTCAAAAAAATATCTACTGGAGTCACTGCGTCTTACCCGAAACATTTTACCAACCAAATTTCCGCATTACAAGACTCTACGGAAATAATTTCAAGTTTCAGTAATTTTCAGAGGTAACTTTGGAATATTATTTTATGGAGAAAATTTACAATAATCCAATTTCTAACTCCTAGAATCACTACAGAGCATTTTCAATTATCCATGTTTTAAGTCTTAGGAAGATATTTGGTATTAGCTGAGTGATCTTCCTTTTCCCTACTCAATTTTTCGTATAGTCAGCTATATTCCCTCTCAAGTGATTTTTGGCGGGTTTTCCATCAGATTGGAAAAAAATGAGCTAATGCCTAATTAGCGATTCTTATTTCTTCATTAACTGTGTTGTTTTTCTTTATAATAGTTGAGTTTATGTAAGTTTTTTTTGCATGTCATCGTCAGTTATGTATTTAGAAAACAATGTCTTGGAATTCAACGAATGTAGATATTATACAGCACGATGTTTGAATACATATGAATCGACTCACCAGGCACGCAAATAAAACGCATAATCATAATTTCTCTCAATTCACTCTCGGACTTTTGATTAATTAGCTCTTAATTGATAGTTATATTGACTCTTATAATTACTGTTTCATCCAACATGTACTTTTGTCCCATATGTAATTCTGTCCTGATAATATTCTATTCTATCACCTCATGCCGCATCCCTTGCGGGTAAGCCAGAGAGAACAGATCGCCAGACTTTCCTATCCTTTCATACACTTCTTGCCTCCGTCACATTCAATCAATCTGATTCCTTTTACTCAAAATATGTTCGTCCTTTAGAATCTGGTCTACATGGTATAGTCACGTAATTCTTGGACGGCTGCACTTCTTCACACTTCTTCGTTCACCCAAGTGTATTTTTTGGTCATCCCGTCATCATTCATTCTCTCATCATGCCCAAACCATCTAAGCTTATTCACTTTCATTCTATCTAGTCACAGCACCCGTCATACAGTCACTCATATCTCTAATAATTTCAATGCTTATCCGATCACACAATTTTTTCTCGCACATTCTTCGCAATGATCTCATTTACATTGCAAACAACTTTGATCGCCCCTTTTCAGCCATGTTGTGCACCAGCACTTTTGCTTTCGTAGACGTATCGTTACTTCATGTGATTTTAAATAATTTATCGATTCAGAAGCTTTCTAACACAATAATTATCGATATCAGATTAATTTATTCAAAATCCATTCTTTCGGTCAATAAAATATCACATCACAAAATTTCTAAATTCACATAATATACTCGTATCTTTAAAAATCAATTTTATCATGTGCGACTGATGGAGAAAAATATGCAGATATTGATGAAATTTATGATAGGTACCAATCATTGTCGAATTTATGGAATGTTATATAAAGATGAATCAATTTGATAAGATGTAGTAATCTTTTTATTATTTGATATGTTTATGTGATACAAAAAATATTTTCACTGAAAACATATTTGCCTCATCGGTAGACTGGATAATTCTAGATCGGTAATCTTTACATGGTATCTAGATTACGCATCAAATCATTTTTTATATTCAGTTTTCTGATCAATTAATTTTGAACTAAACGTAACCATACCTCTCTACTTGATTGTAAATCGAAAGTGATCTCACACATGCGCGTACGCATATTATCTCCCATAAAAGTGATATATTTTTTACATTTTCCCTACCAGATAGTATCATTTTTTTTTCATTAACAAACCTTTGATAACAATTTATTTAGCCTTCAGCAGGACCCTGTTGAATAATGAATAGGTAGGTACGCCACTAGATCAATTGCAAACTTCGAAAGATACTTCTTCTTCTTTTCAGCCCCTTTCCAGGGTCCCCGATATAGGTCTCTTCACTTCTCTTCCACAATTCTCTGTTTTGGGCGCTCTGTCTCCACCCATGTCTTACCAACTCGATGATATCATCGGCCCATCTCCTTTGTAGATGGGCCGATGTTTCCCTACACTTCGTTTATTTTTGTAGGGTCTCCAGCTCAGTACTCTGGGGGTCCATCTGCCGTCCTTTTGCCTTTCCACATGACTCGCCCACTACCATTTCAGTGTCCCTACTCTCTCCGCAAATGTCCTCAAAGATACTTACCCTGATCTAAAAATATTTTCTTTTTAAACACAAGTTTTTATAAGATTTTCTTTATCAAAACATGTATTTTTTCTTTGTCTGAAGATCACAATCTTATGATAATAATATGTACATAATGATAATTCAGTAGATTGCAAATTGCAATAGAATACCAGTTACTAATAATCTGCAATTATCATGTATCATACAAGTAATCGTGGGATCGAATCTCGATATTGTCGATGTATCTGCTGTTAAAAAGATAAAGGTAGGTATATCAGATATTAAAAACACGTGTTTTTAGTATCTATCTATCTGTACGCTCACGCCACGTCCCTTGCAGGGTAAGCAGAGAGGACAGAGCGCCAGATAGCCCTATACTTACACACACTCCTAGCCTCCGTCACATTCATGCAATTTGTCATACACGCTCTCCGATTCATTTTACTCAAAACGCGTCCATCCTCGACATGATTGGACCAGATCAGACTCGGGCGGCCGCGCTTCCTCACCCCTCTTCGTTCGCTCACTCAAATATATCTTTTTTGCCCTCCTATTATCTTTCATTCTCTCAACATGCCCAAACCATCTTAGTTTATTCACTTTCATTCTTGTCACAACACCAGTATCTATAGTAGATCGTAAAGCATACTTAGATCGGAACAAGGTAAAATTGCCTTAAGAGTGTGCATACCGACATTTCAAAAATTTGTAAAAACGGGAGACCTTCTATCTCGACAACCGTCACTAAATATGCCTTGAAAAAAAATAAGGTTGATGTATTGAACATTTATCTAGGGAATAACCGTAAAAGATTTTTTATATCTTGCATAGATTTCTCAAAAAAAAAAAATTAAAAACACCTCTGACCTTTTTTCCGAAAGACGGAAACTCGTTTCCCGAAAGTCGCGGGGTAAAAATTTTTTTTGTACTGATAATATGTGTTAAAATCTAGGGAATAACCGTAAAAGTTTTTTGATAGACGCAAAATTAACACCAAAAAATGGAAAAAATGCTATTTTTACCATTTTGTCATGCGATTGTCACGCGATTTTGAACCTTAATGCCGTGGGAAATGACTGTGACGTCATTATTGGTACCAAGTTCTTAAGTATCTATCGTAGATTGTAAAACATACTTAGATCGGAACAAGGTAAAATTGCCTTAAAATTGTCTATCTTTTGAGAGATTTAACAGACAGAATAAGATAACTGCTGATACACGTTATTTCTCGGTTGTCTTGTGGATCTCCGCCTCGGTGAACAATCTGCTTAAATCTTCAGAATATTTAAATTTTATAGTAAACATCTTTGTACAAATTTACATAATATAATCATTTTATCATTGTTGTTCTAAGTATAATAATTAGTTTATATACAAATGTCTTAATTTGTATAGATGCTTCGTGGGTAAAGTAAATTTACTTACAGGCTTACGATCCACGTAGCGCCTATACAATATGCATGAATAATTAAAATCGTCGCGATATTCGTAGTTAGTTCGTAACAACAGCAATACCATAAGAAATGCAGACATTGAAACAAAACAAAGAAAAAAAATTTGTGAGACATATTGAAGAAGGTCGTGATATGGTTTGGTTTATTTGAAAATGTACATAATAATTTGAAGTAATAAATAAATTGAAAAGTAATAAATAAATTGCGCCGCATGCATTTTTTTTGTGAAACAGTTGTATTTTGATGGATTTTTTATACTAATTTTAGAAAATTTATGACCTGATGAGAAAATGTGTGGAAATAATGTGATTTTTTGTGAGGTTTTATCGTTTAGTATGAAAAAATATATACCTATTCCAATCTCTAGGGGGAGGGTTGCCCCCCCTGCCCTCCCCTGACGACGGCCATGCTAGGTACCTAATCATTTCGAGCAGTTTTCTTAATAGATGGATTAACTTCCACGATGTTTGTGACTGATCGCTGGCTGGTTAACGTACCTTCACTAATTCCAGAATTCATCCATTTCATCTTGGTCAGGAGTCGGGACTCGAATCCAGAACCCTAGTTTGAAGAATTGGTATTCTGCTGCTTTTCCTGCATTGAATGAATGACGACAGAATGCCAAAAAGGGTGGTAGCCCAGTTGATAACGCGCTCGATTGTTAATCCGGCTGGCGTGGGTTCAATCCCCGATGCCGACCTACTCGCAGTAAGCTTCTCAAGCTTACTGTGAAGTGTACATATATGTATAGGGTTTTTTCGATAAACCCAGATTTAATTAAAAAAAAATTGAGGTGTTAGGAAACAAGAAAAACCCTGGTTCGACCTTTTAAAGTGGAAGAAAAGAGTGTTTATGGGGATGTAGTCCATCGTTCTTTATTCTTTTCTCTCTGCCTATTTCACAAGGTTTTATTTTTCACTTTCATACGAGTATTTTATACGTGAATATTTAATTATTTGTATATTTCAGATGGATATACCACATCCCATAATAGTACCAGTCCCTCAGCCGTATCCGGTACGCGTCCCAGTGACGAAGCCTGTCGCCGTTCCCGTGGTCAGGGAAATTAAAGTTCCCGTAGAGAAAGAAGTTCCGTATCCTGTTGTCAAGAATGTTCCTTATCCTGTTGAAAAACCTGTTCCGGTCAAAGTGGAAAAACAGGTACTTATAAATTATTTATTTATGGGTGGCAGAAACCTTTTACTAAAATGTCATTTTGATTAGTTCGTCCATAGAATTATAGGATTACCTGTTGGCATTAGGAGTATATTTTTAAAGTTGATAGAATAACCTTGGAAAAGTTCATTCAGGAACCAATCGGCTCGACCATGTCGACCAGTTGCTCAAGGACGGACATGTTTTAGTAAAAGGAATCGCAAAGTAAAATAGGGAGATCTGGTGGCTATCATGGCTACGATGGCTATTTACCCTATTTTTAAACATTCAAACTCACACAAACACAAATACTCAAACTCACAACTACGATAGGAGCGCGAAATGTTATGTACAGCAAATGAGTAAATTACGATGTAATCAAAAAGGTGTTGAAAATTACATTAGCCAACGTAACGTTATATAAGAACCAAACGACTATACAAATATACATTATAGATGCATTAGGAGAAAACAAAGATGCATCGTGAAGCGAAAGTAAAAGCTGCCATGTCATATAAGTCACGACTGGATCTTATCTCTACACCATACACGAAAGCTCTGACGTTGAACTTTACAAGCAAGCTTCTTCCATGCAAAAATCTACCATTTAATTTATCAATAATAGGTAATGTTGCATTTGATTGACCTTTGTTGCATGATGCTATGACCTTCGTTTCCATTGTCAATGTGATTCAGCTGTATTAACATTATTTATATGCTAGTCTGGGTGTGTTCTTTTAGCAGCTGGTATAATGTGGGATGATACTCTTAATGGAGTACATTAATAGTAATGTTTAACCTTAGAGAAACTGGCTGTTAGTGGAAAAACGTGACGTTTTCATGAGACTTGGCTATTATAGAGAGTTGGAACTTTATAGAGACTTATTATTGGCATAACTTATTGTTTATTTGTATCCAGATAGATATGAAATATTGACGATACGGGATATAAAAATGTTTACAGTAAATTATTAGTTAAAGCAAAAGCAACAAATTATCCCAAATGTTTCGGCAGACAATGCAATATGAAATCCAGTGTTTTTTTTTATGAAACAAATCTTCAAATAATATTAAAATTAAAAACCTCTAACGACTTGACTTTTTTCCGTGATTTACGTAAGTGTGAATGAGGCGAAAGATTATGGTAAATCTGCACTTCTTATCTCTTTAGGTACGGTTATTTTTCTATGAATTTACTGAATGGCGCATTCGACCATGTTTAGAAAATCATAGATAAACCAAGATCGACGTGAAGGGACAAACAATTTTAAAAACCCCGTTTCTTCCGAAAAGACAAAACCAAGACTACAATAATTATATATTTCCTTCAAATATCCAAGACCAAAATGGAAATCAGAAATATTGGTTCACATCTGCATTTGATAATCTTGACTAATATTCTTCTTCTACTTCTTCATCAGCCTATCCCCGTCCACTCCTGAACAAGGCCTCCTCCATTTGCCTCCATATTGTCCTGTCCTGTGCAGACTGCATTCAGGTTGCGCCGACATGTCGGACCAGGTCATCTGTCCATCTCAGCTGTGGCCGTCCCACTAATATTTCAATTTCAATTTATTTATTTATGAAACATAATATAGTGGTACAATGTTTCTTATAACTAATACATACAATAAGATTTCATTAATATTCCCCCACTAAAGCAAGACTTGTGTGTGGGAGAAGTGTTCAGTTTTTAATTTAACCAAAGTATTACTACAATAACTTAAAAATCAATTTAAATAATTGTACTATGTCTGTCTGTCGGTCCATCTGTGCGCAGCGCGCGACGAAAATAAATAGTACCGTGATTATTATGCAAACTAACGGATCGAATCTATGAAATTTTGAAAATGTTCTCTACACTAGCGCTTTACATCGGACGAAAAGTGTTGGTTCAACAATACGTTTGACGTAATGTGAATTCAAACTTTTTGAAATTTCGAATTATTGGTACTTGGTGAATACAGTAACTTATAGGTAGGTACGTACCTACTTGATACAGAATGCATCGAGTTTTTCGAATCATACCTACATACTATATATATAGTAGGTACGTATAGCCAAATGGAATGAAAACAGTTTTGAATAGGTACTATCAGTTGGTTCGTATGATTTTGAAACAATCAAGTACTACATACATACCTACCTACCTATTATATTAATTATTGATAGAGTCATTCAAATCATAATTACTGTAGGTATAATATAGTATAGGTACGTATGTAAAATTAGTATGGAAAGTAGGTAAGACCCTATATTTTTTCACACCAAATAGCGACCAATTCTCCACACCTCTTACCGAAAAGACGGTAATGTTACCTTAGATTATTTTTAGTGTTTATTTTTTTAACGTGCCCAAACCAGAAGACTATCAGACCGATCTTCAATACTGTGCGAAGTGCACAGCACATGGAGTGGATATGTATCAAATACATCCTATATAGTGAATGTGAAGGGACATAACGATTCACGACAACGAATTAGGGGATTCAAAGTAATCCATATACCTACTATATTCCAGTTCGCCAACTGTAAGAAGATGTTGGCTACGAAAAGTTTCGCATGGTCCTATATTCGGCATGTTCCAATAATACAAGACACACAGGGTTACCCATGCTCAGGAACCCCCTTGCTCTTTACGATACATTGTTCCTATTACAATGACATCAGAACATTGTCAGGGCAGCATTATCAACAGCAATAGCAGGGGCATGGGAAAAGACTGAACCTTGTGATTTCCCTGATGTGTTCCTTCGATTAACTTTAAAGACCGTGGTAGAGTGGCAGTATGAGTATGGGAATGACACAGGTAAAGAGGAGTCTTGTGGCTTTCACGGGTGGGTACCAACTAAGAAAGTCGACGATGTGAATCTGGTTCTACGACTTTCTTGACGATATTGGAAAGACGGGGAAAAGACGGAGCCTTGTGATTTTCCTGTGTTCTCTCGAAGAATTTTGAAGGGTGGAGTAGTAATAGTGGTTACACAAAAACATATTAAACCAACCTCCGTGAATTCACGGGTAGGTACCCACTAGTAATATAATACCAAACTACAACTACACACAACATATACATTGTACACAGTCTATCTATGTTTATTCGAATAGGCACGTCACATCGCCGGTACCCAGAAATTATCTAGTAGCATACCGACAATGCAACAAAACTAATTCTGCATGTACATACAATTTATCTATACATAACATAACAGTACATAATTATATAAATTTTTGCAACATTGATATACATATATTTATCTATATATAAACATTCAAAGAATATTGACAATATTATTAAGTAGGTGAATCTAACCGGTAACTGAGTTGATCCGTAGCAAATATTTTTTTACTTTATTTTTATAGCTGTTTTTGTTTTGTTCGGACTTAATGTCCGGAGGCAGAGAGTTGTATATCTTCAAGCAGATATAGACATAGTGATGCTGGGCAGCTGATGTGTTGAGCCTTGGCCTAACTATGTTACCACGTGTACGGGGCCTACCACTTATTTCATATAAGTTTTTTGCTAGTTCTTTTTTTATATGTTTCAGTCCGCAGTACGTAAACAGCTTACCGACGCTCACCACCGGGAATAGCTTGAATAATTCTATTGTGGCAAAATCTGTGGGTTTTCTGAGGATTATTTTAATAATTAATCTTTGTGCAATCGCCAAGTTTTCCAGGTTCGTTTTATACGTCCCTCCCCATGCTATTATACCGTACTGCAAGAGTGATTGAATCAAAGCAAAATATATTATTTTAATTATTCTTAAGTTAACAATATCTCTTAATCTAATAATTATGTATATGGTTTTTCTTATTCTTTTGGTAACGTTTTCAATTTGTTTTTTCCATTTCATATTCCCTTCAATTAGGATCCCCAAATATTTTACACTGTCTACTTTCTGAAGTTTTTTACAATCACAATGGGAATGTTTACAGTTAGCGTTACAGATTTTGATATCTATATTTTGTGGAGCAGGTTTCTTTAGGGAAAATACTAAATAATTGGTTTTATCAGTATTCAATGACAGAAGATTTTTATCGAACCATCCCTTAAGCAGATTAACATCACTATTTGCTGCTGAATTTAATTCGTTCCATGTAGGTTTACTGATAATGATAACGGTATCATCGGCGTATGACACAACCTCACCCTCGGTACTCAGTCTCAGCATTTCGTTGACGTACATTATAAACAACACAGGACCGATCACCGTTCCTTGCGGGATTCCGTATTCTGAGACCCTTGGTTCGCTCAAAGAATTGTATATTTTTACACTCTGGGGTCTACACGACAAATAACTCTGAAGCCACGTCATTATTCTACCTGAGACACCAAAGGACTTCAGTTTTTTAATCAATTTACCGTGAGAGACGCTGTCAAAGGCTTTGCGCAGATCTACAAATATACCCAGGCATTTGTGTCCCCGGTCAAGATTTTTCATTATGATCGATGAAACCCTGGCAATAGCATCCTCTGTTCCCATATTCGGTCTAAATCCATACTGATTTCCTGCTAGTAGTGCGTGCGTCTCCAAATACTGTACCAATTGTTTTTTCACTATTTTTTCGTATATTTTAGCGATGCTGGAGATCAAAGATATTGGCCTATAGTTATTTATGTCTTCAGCGTCGCCTGACTTGTATATAGGAGTAATGATGGTTTTTTTGTATATAGAGGGAAACCTTCCTGTTTTCAAACTGACATTTATGATATGGGCAATAGGTTTACTGAGTAGTTCTCTGCAGTTCTTTAGTAACGCGTCATCGATCTCGTCATAACCCGGAGATGAGCCGCTTTTCAGATCCATGATTGTTTTAATTACTTCAGTTTCATTTGTTAATTTAAAGTCACAAAAAGAATACTCGCCATTCGCATCCTCAGTAGTATCCGAATCCCATACCGAGTTCTGATCCCCTATTCTTTCCGCTAATTGTTTTCCAACGTTCACAAAAAAATTGCAAAACAGATCCGCACACCTAAGCGGTTCATTCTTTGCATCGATTCTTTCGTTTTCGTCATGTAAAACAGCCACACCAGAATAAGTTTTATTTCTACCCATAATTTGATTAAGTGTATTCCATACTAATTTAGGATTATTACCGTCTTTCTCTATTTTAGTACTATAATATTTATTTTTTGTTGTTCTGATAAGAGAGGTCAAGTTATTTCTGTATAGTATATAATATCTTTTCAGACTTTCGTTGAAAGGGAATTTTTTTGTTTCAATAAATAATTTTTGTTTTTTGCGAGCAGATATTAACAGTCCAGTGGTAATCCAGGGTTTGATCATTTTACGGCGTGAATTAATATGTATTATTTTTGTTGTCGTACTAGAAATGATATGCTGTTTTAGAGTATTCTCGAAGTTTTGGGCACAAACATCACTATCGTCAGTCAACAAAGTACTCATCCAGGTTTCTTGTTGTAGGCTCTGTTTTAGGAGATCATGATTAATTTTACGTACCGTAATAGGACTACACGGCGAATGCTGGCAGTTAGATTTAATATCATGATATGCCATAACACACGTATAATGGTCCGTGATGCTAGATTGTATAATACACGACAATATGTTCTCTGTATGATTCGTATTGACCCATATGTGATCAATACAGGATGGCTTCTGATTTTCTACTACACGCGTGTATCCATTTATACAGGACTTGTAATTAAATTCCGTCATAAGGTTAATATACTCCTCTTTCACGCTAGATTTATTATTATTGCTAATATCAATGTTTATATCACCCACAACAACTGTAAAATATCGCCTAGAACCGGTCATTATACCTCTCAATTCACCAAAGAACATACTAGGAACAGATGCGTGAGTCCTGTATACACAAAACAATTGAAATGTTTTATATACTGACTAATACTATGATATTTGATTTCAGGTCAAGGTCGCTGTACCAAAACCATACCCAGTCCAAATTCCCATTGTCAAGAACATATACTATCATAGTCACGGAACCCCAGCACATACCGATGATTGGAATTCAGGACCAGAAAGAGAAAGAGAAAGAGAAAGAGACCATCGTGGCAATTATCAAGAAAACCACGAAGCATGGGAAGATGATGGACCTGCGTCATTTGAGTACGAAGAAGTCGTAGAAGAAGAAACAGTACCTAAAGAATCTCAAAGACATTTGTGGAGAAATGGAAGACCAACAACAAAGAAAAGCAAACGTAAAAACAACAATGCGCAATTCGAAGACTACGAAATTGAAGAATACAATAATTTCAGACCAAAAAAGAGGAGTCCTCCTAGGCCGGTAGAAAAGAATAGAGATGGACATAGAAATAGTGGAAGAAATAGAGGACAGAGTAGGAGGAAAAAGAATCCTAATCGAAATAGATCAAGAAAAGGAACCAAACGTTTGATAATTACGAGGCGGCAGTCGGACGATGATTTAAAATAATATATGTAAATAATTAAAATGTTAAAAATAGATAATTTAAAAAATGAGTAAATCGTTATAAAATCCATTCAATGGTTACATTTTTGCATTTAATATTTTTTATGCATTTATTTTTGTACGAAGTTTTAGAAGTATAAGAAATAGTTTATTGTAATATAAAAATTCATAAATTTTTATAGTAGGTGATTTTGTAAATATTTCATAATTTAATCTTCTAGGCTTTCGCAGCGTGATGAATCCATTTCTATGTTGTTGGTTCTTCGGGTTTCCTTACTGCGTGTATAGTGGTTGAATAAACGAGCTTTCGGCAGCGATACTACTGCCATCTTCAGGGTGAAGAGTAAGTAAGGAAACCCGAAGAACGAGCAACTAAGAAATAGATTTCTTAATTTAGTTTTCGTTTTTCACTTATAATTAATTTTAATAATAGTAATTAGTAATAGTAAAATTTGGCATAAATTTGTTCTCCAAGTAACACTTTGTGCCATTTAAAACTTCTCAGTAATCCAGTCTCTCAGTAAAACCAATCCACGTAATAAAGTCTTACATCTGAAATTAATCAGTTTTACTCTTTATTGAAATTAATGCTTTTTTTATAATATACTATTATTATTTATTTTGTAAATAAAGGTTTGTTTTATTTTATATTTTTTCTTTTTATATCATAATCTGATTCCATTCAACTATCATGCATTTATTAAGACATGAAGCAACCAGCAAGAATGCAGGACAACAGATGGAAGAGGAGACTGCTGGAGTGGAGACCAAGGGGCGATGAAATACCACAAGGGACGACATTAAGAGGTTTGCCTGATCCCAGTGGATGGGAATCGCACAGGAGCGGGAGGAATAAAGGAGGAGAGGGGAGGTCTATGTCCTGCAGTGGGCAAACGCGGACTGATGATGATGATGGAGCAATTTGCGACGATGCATGTGTGCATTTCGTCCCAATAATTCTCAAAAATATGGATTTTTTAGTAGGAACAATGTATATTACATATCCATCAAAATCTGCAGCTTCTAAGCCAAATCCCTTGATCGATGTTTGAACTTCAACTTATCAACTCAGCAGGCGCGAAGCTACCTAAGAACCCGATTCCCATCGAGTTACCTTATGGAAAATAATGATAGGTATAATAGTATCTAATATGACGTAATCCCACAAGAAATGTTAGCCCCGGCTTCCCCTCTGGAGAAATCTGCAACTGCAACTCAGTCAAATGTATAGTTCCTAAATTATTCACATTGGCGCCTGTGTAGCACTATTGATATTAATTCACATTTAAACAGAACTTGTTTCGAATTAAATAATGAAAGCTGTGACTACATTACGCTAAAAAATGTGTATTAAATTAAAGCATTTTATATTTTAGCGTAGATCCGCATATTTAGTACTTATGATAATATAAATTACGTTACAAAATTATTTGTTATGATTTTTATCGATTGAATAACAGATTGTATTACTTAATAAGAAGCAGTAAAATTTTTATTGAGAAAATGGCGCTTCTAGACGCCAACAGGAATCTTCAAAGTGATAATTTGCATATTCACTTTGTTTGGCTGTTATTTGTATAATCTGTCTGATTAGAATAGAGATGTGAAGCACTTTACATCGATTGAGGAATAAAATATATAAATATAAAAATTTAGACAACTCAAAACGGTGTTTGGCATCGACGTCGAGTGCCTCATATCTCTAAGAAAATCGTTTAAAAGGAATAAAAATGGGGTTGTTTTGGAAGTTATTACGATTTTTTTTTGAAGAGTAGGCATATGGGCATTTAAATAAAATAGGTGAAAAACACCTCTTTATTTTTTTTCGAAAGACATCAACTTGTTTCCCTAAAGTCAAAAGATTTTTTTCTCGTATTTATAATATGCATTGAAATCTAGTGAATGGTCGTAAAAAAATACAATGTAGTATAATTAACCCCAAAAAGTAAAAGAGAAAAACATGTATTTTTTACAGTAATATGATTTTGAACCTTAACGCCGTGATTTAAGGGCATGGCACCAGAAATGACGTCACAGACATTTCCCACGGCATTAAGGTTCAAAATCGCGTGATAATCGCATGATAAAACGGTAAAAATAGCGTTTTTTCCATTTTTTGAGGTTAATTTTGCGTCTATCAAAAAACTTTAACGGCTATTCCCTTGATTTTGATGCATATTGTCAGTATAAAAAAAAATTTTACTCCGCGACTTTCGGGAAACGAGTTTCCGTCTTTCGGAAAAAAGGTGAGAGGTGTTTTTAATTTTTTTTTTGAGAAATCTATACAAGATATAAAAAATCTTTTACGGTTATTCCCTAGATAAATGTTCAATGCATCTACCCTATTTTGTTCCATAGCAGATTTAGTAAGGGTTGTTGAGATAGAAGGTCTCCCGTTTTTAGAAATTTTTGAAATGTCGGTATGCACACTCTTAAGCGATAATTATACCAATGATCCAAGAATGTTTATCATCAGTTGTTAATTAGCAAATAATTAGAAGACAATGGATTATCTTCAATGTGTTCACAATTGTGCGAATCGCAAATATACTAAAATGTGTAGCATCTACATTAGGTATATTCGATGAGTTAGAAACTAGGGTTTCGTAAAAAAATCTTCGATGCTTTATAGGTTGTGTTATTTGAATCACTAACGATCACTTTAGAATTATAATTTCATAGATCTTTTAACATAATCTATATTTGATCATAATTATGTTAAGTGATGGTTTCATATTATGTTTTGCCGTGGCGTAAATAATATAAAGATCCAACAATATTTCTAGGAACATTACTTGTCTTTAAAAAAACGTTTGTAATAGACGAATGCGTGTCATTCCCATTTATGGAGACCTTGTACTGCAGCTTGCAATGTACCGTTCATTCAATTTTTCGCATATTATTTGCTCACATAACATTCGTAACTTTAGTGTCAAATATTGATATTTAAATAATTAAATAGGAAGTTAAATACAGCATTTTTCCGGCAAAATTCTGGAATAGGGTAAACAATAATTAACAAAAATCGTGTGCTTCATACTATTTGTGGTCACTAATTCCTGAATGGGAAATTGTTGTAGAAAATTGAAAATTAGGAATATGTTATGGGGAAAGCTTGAACACAATTATCCAGAAAAGAAAACAGCAGAATTTAATAAAAAGATGCTATTGAATTACAGTTTTTTCCTCAACAGAGACGAGAGGCATCTTCATTCACATATTGTAGAGTTATGTGAACTCTCTTGGGGAGGAAGCAGGATGGGTGTTCTGACGCTTACGAGTCAGCTTTGGCTGGCATAAGTGATCACTTTTTTTTTTGTAAGAATGCAGTTCCATTCTTTTTCAGCTCTTTTCTCTCCACTACTGGATGTAGGCCTCTTCCAAACGTTTCTGTTCTTTTTTATCAGTCGCTTTTCTCACCCACTGTTTACCCGCTACCAAGGTTACGTCTTTTGGGGCCTTTCGACACCTCTTTTATTTGGCCATCCATGGTCATGATTCCCATTTACAAAGTTTTGTCTTGTTATAGTTTCACGCAGACTTCAAATTAGTACTTACTCAATTTTAAGAATTAATTTAGGTTAGATATGGTAATGAAAGGATATAAAATAAATTGAATTTAAAAATGGTGACAAAAGTGCAAGAAGTATTTCGTGGACTGTATTGTGTGGTAGGTGAATTTGAACCAAATTGCGTATTTAAAACGAATAAATTGAATAGATGTGTGATGTGTCCAATATGTGATTACATTAATGGAGACATAATCTAGGTAGTTACCTAATGGATGATAACAGAGTGGATTTATTAATAAAGTATTAAATATGTAAATTTGTGTATTTGTATATTCACGGACAGGACAGGTAAATACTATCGCCTTGGCATTAAACAAAACATACGTATTATCTCCGGTTCACCTCAGCCCACTAAAACTACACCGTGATTCTTATGTAACTAACCACCAGAGCTGGGCAGAAAAGCGTTAATCCGTTAATCGTTAATTAACAAAGTTAACATTTTGGTTAACGATTTAACGCTTTTCTCACCTCCAAAAATTGTTAACGGATTATTTAACTTCCGTTACATTTTTGAAATAGCTAGCGTTAGCTTTAACGATTAACAAAGTTAACTTTTTAGTTAACGGATTATCGATTAACGAAGCTAACTTTTTGATTAACGGTGCTCACCTCTGCTAACCACTAAATCTGGACAATGGGTAATATTATTGTTGATATTTTAAAGTTTAAAGTATTACAATACCTTCTACTAGAACCACAGTAGGTATCTCAGTATTTTGCCTCACATGGTCCAAAGTTACCGTTACTAAAAAAAAAAAACATTTATTTATACTCGGAATATAAGTACTAGTTTACTGCGATTTTTGACAGCTAACCCCAATAAAATTAATGGAAAATTTCGCGTATGATCATCAGCTCGCCTGGCTTGAACAGTTATCGTTACTCCTTACTCAAAGGCTAATGAGCATGCAACTTCCAGCAACTTTATGAATCTTGAAATAATTTAAAATACACAGATAAAAATTATTTTCTTCGATTCGAAAAGAACATTCAATTGATAGGTTTTGTCGGATTTGCTTTCACTAGGCGGGACAACGAATTTTCACCCTTTTTATTATCAAACATGGGGTTGCTAGCGTAAGTTGTCAAGAAATAGATGGTCTCAGAATACCTATCAACTACAATTTTTTTGCTAGCAGTGATAACTTTCTTTAAATGTTGTAAATGTTTATCACAATTTGAAATAATAATGTGTGCGTTTATTTTCAAACACCCTATACCTCTGTGACCTGCCGGCTTGTTTAAAGAAAGACCGACATTATTGCAAAGAAACGAAATATGAAATAAGATTTTTCAATGCGACTGAGCGAGAGCATTGATGCAAAACTGGAAGAGAATGCATTATTGCTAAAATGTGTCATTAATTGTACCTGGATTGGATGTCTTCATATTAATAACATCATTAGGTGAACAATATGTGGATATTGCAGGAAATGTCAACCTGAACATATTATTATGGTAGATATAGTAAATTGGATAAAATTAGATTAGGTGGTCGGTAGCTGGGCCCGACTGGTACCGACTTACTCCACTTTACGACAGAAGCTTATCAAGCTTAATGTAAAGTGTAGGTACTGTATTTGGATTTATTTCGTAAAACTAGATACATTTTTTTTTTATTTAAAATTAAATTTAAATTGTAGTTTCAAAAAAAACCTCAAAGCTGTTGACTTTAGACCATATAAGGATCGTTTACAAAATTTAAGCCGATATTAAAGGGTTCACTTCTACGGTGTAATTCCCCAAAATTTTAGTTGTGCCTCCTAACTTCGAAGCTGGTGACGCCCACGGTTGATGCTTATTGTCTCTGGTCCAGAGCTCGAACCCTCCCCGAAATGAATTCCTGTCTACGGCCCTGATCTACCGCCATAAGTTCTATTGACCATACGTTCTCGTGAAGCATCCATATCTGGTTACCAAAGGTGAATATTGGTTTTAGGTAAATTAAATTTAGAGAGTTTGGCCTTTACTTTAGTAATTTAGTCGCCCTCGGTAAACCACAGGTTTGTAACATCTGATACATAATAAGTTGACCCATCATAATATTCTCTCATAATGTGAATCTTCATATATCTCCCTGACACTTGAAGATCCTTCAGTATCTCGCTAATTTGTCAGAAGACCACATCGCCCAACGACACAGCTCTCACAGAACACTCTAAACATTCAATAGGTGAGTACATTATAATCTATACTATATTTTTTTTAATGGGATTGTCGGTGTTTTACATTTGAGTTTTTTTATAATTAATTGTATGAATAATTGTAAATATGTTTCCATTCTTGGACAAGGACACTGAAGGAATGTATGTTAGGGGTGGAGTTTGTCGGGAGGCTCCCTTCTGGCTAACCCTGAGCCCACCTCTTATTTTTTTTTGCCAAGAAGTGCGGTAAAGTAAAGAGGACGCTACATGCGCCTGTGCTACCCGGGGATGCGGAGGGCTTAAGCCCGTGGGAGTCCTTCAATGAATTTGAGTTTTTTTTTTAATTTTACTCTTAGGTGTCTATCCTCTTAGCCCAGTCTATGCGTGTATTGCGTGTATAATTTTTTGCCAAGAAGTGCGTGTATAATTATGTTTGAAATGGTACTAATATGGTATTGTACCAGAAATGTATGAAATGTTTTATTGTGTATAATTCCTAGGTTGTATACAATGTATACAATGCCTTAAATCGACAGGAAATCTGTGAAATAAATTAATTTTATGTAATTTTTTTGTATTATAAATTATATTTTATGTAGGTATTAATCTAATTATGTGTTAATGTAATACATTATATACACATGAATTATGTACTCATTTACATTTTTAAACAGCAATCTAAAATATGTTAAATCATGTAATTATGTGTGCGACTTCAGTTTACCTGCAAAAATAAATTAGTTCTTCAGTTTGAATACATTTTTATTCTCGATTTTTTCTATGTGCCAGATTGGCCGAAACAAATAATAGGTTTTGGGGTAATTAAAACATGTATGAATTAAAGAACCCGTGACATATTGTTATATAAAATTTCTAATTTTTTTTTTTTTATTCATCTCAATATTCCAATTACATAAATAATACATACAATAGTACATTTGTTTACAGTATAGTAGGTATATAATTGCCAACCCCGTTAGGTTATGACCTGTATCGGGGTTGACAATTAATTAAAATAAAGACATCTTCATTCCACAATTTTTCAGGATTTCCTACTATTTTTTATTGTATATTACTTATAACAGTTAGGTATACATATATAAATATTTTTCTATTTCATATGTATGAGGTAGGTACCGGTACCTACTACCATACCGCGATACATATTTAGGCCGATAAGGCTGGCCACACACGCCCCGAAGTTCAGTTCCGGAATCGACCGTTTTGCAAAAAAGTTCCGATCAAAACCTCTCTCTGAATTCAGCGTCACCCCGATTTTAAATTCAGAAAGAGGTTTTGGTCGGAACTTTTTTGCAAAACGGTCGATTCCGGAACTGAACTTCGGGGCGTGTGTGGCCAGCCTAAATGTATAAGTACCCATAGATATGTAGTATCACGCGATATCGACATTAATTTTGTGATACATATTCGCTGGGTTCTGACGAATTGCTTTTTTACGATTTTTGCATGTCGCCTATTTATTTTTTTATTACTAGGTATATAATATTTTATCGATACTTATTATTTAATATTTCATTGAAGTATAAAAATTTCCAATTATTGTGCTATCTTTCAGACTGATTTATTACTGTATTTTGATGAATCATAATATTGTTTTATGTGTAGAAGCGCACTTATGTTTATTGTTCTTCGTATGTATATAAAATAATTTTATTGTTATTAAAGGTCTTTGTTGTAAATAATTGAAATACATATCGTCAAAAACTAATTTACATTTACAGTCTTACTTCTGTAATTATTTATTCTTCACGTGAATACAGAAACATGAAACATCATGCAATAAGAAACCGCGACATTTTTCACTAGGGCAAGCTTATGATAGGTATAACTATTTAGGTACAGTAGATTCTAAGACATTTGTATACTTAAATCCTTCTGATTATCATTTTATAAATTAGTCCCGAATAAACCTTGGTCCCAACACAACCCATTTTATTCAACTTTCTGATACCTGAAGTATTGCCTAACACTAAAATGGTGACCCCGACGTGATCTACAAAAAAAGTGCAAAAAAATGTCTTAGGATCTAGTGTACCTAAATAGTCATATCTAGGTAGGGGGTGTCCATACTCCATAAAATAGCAATGTCGTGATTTCTTTCAGCTTCCAGCTAACCCATAGGTATTTTTATTTATTTATTTAGAGGTGCTTATCCATGCGACAGATTTAAATATACAATGCATTAAACAACATGTTTCATTCATCCATCACCAAACAATCATAAGCAGTGAATAAGCACACAGATAAACCATTCATAAAGGATCAATTTTTCACACACAGCAAGAAACACACCATACAATCAACAAATAAACAATGTACACGGCTGTACAGGAGTCAGAGAAGGTCTTTAGATAGGGAAGATGTGGAGAGGATAGGGATGGGATTCCGGTGTAGATTTCGCCCTCCTATGCTCTACTGCAAACCCAGCACCTGACACACGTCTTTCCTATAGATACATATATCTCTAACTCTGATAGATTGTCATTGTAAAAGTTGGTGGCTCTGTAAAGGTGCTCCCTAACTCCTGCTTTAGTCTTGTTTTATGAGATGTGACTTATAGTTTTTAATACTAATATAGGTTATGATAATATTTTTTTCTTATGCACAGGCACAGCAATATGCACCATACCAAGTTGACCATTCTCCTGATCGCTCTCTGCAACTTCCATTCTTCTGAAGCTCTCCAGTGCGGTGAAGTAACATGCCCACCAGCCTCCAACACGTGCTCCCTTAAATATTTAATAGCTACAAAGAACAGAAAAAAGATTACTACAGTCACCTGCTTCGATACGAAATGTAAGTCTATCGAATATCTTTATTATTACTTAATAATTCTAAAGGAATAAAAATAGCCTTAGGTTAAGAAAACGATATGGTTTGTGATCCTACTTTTCTGTATACATATATTTTACCTAGTACCACAATAAACCAAAACATGGTCGTGAATGAGAAATACGTTGTCAGCACCCGTAAAGTTAGGAACCTGTACTATAATTGGTAGAGGGTGCAAATGGAACTCCTTTTATGACCATCCATACTTTAGTAATAAAACTAAACTTTAAATGGTACATACGTAGAATTAGCATAGCATGGACCAGAGATAAATAATCCATTATTGTTATGCCCCTCTCTTTATATCGCTGTCACAAGACTTTTCTGTGGTTTTGAGTTTTATTCACGTCCTATGTCTGTATGGATATGGTGAACCTCAATTTCTCTCATTTTGTGAATATTACTTTTCAGTTCATGTGGTAGATTATCTATCAACTTTATTTCTCAGTAATGAATTCCAGCAAAGGACTGAATTTGACCCCTGAAAAACTAAAACCACCTTCTAATATTTCAATCCTTCAATTTACAGTAAGGACAGTTGCTAAAGAATCTTACGAGGAGCCATTGGACGAACAGGAGTTCCCACTGCCTATAGTTGAATGTGGTGGACATCGCTGTAGTCCTGGAGCGTACAACTGTACAACCATATCCACTCCTTATATTAAACGAGTGCCGCCTGTCGAGGAAACTCACCTTACTTGCAGAGATGACGAAGGTAAGAACATGTTCCCTAATTAGTAAAGTTGTTCTCAGTTTCTTGGTGTCAGAACTACGAGTATACTCTTCTCCCAAACAGCTGATTGGTGAGGTAATTAGTAAGTATGTTTCGGTATTTTTTTAAAGTTTACATACAAAACAAAGAACCATGGAGAAAAAACTAAAGTATCTTGTTGGTTCATAAAATTTTCGATAAAAATATATTCTTTCCTCTACCCTTGTTCATCATTCCTTTCTAATTTAGTTTAATTTATTTATTATTAAAGTGAACAAAGAATGTTTAACTTTTCTACATACAACATAAAACAGACTTAGTTATTTTTGCATATAATTTCATCCGCAAATATTTGTGTGCATTAACTAGGGCAGTAATATTTGATCTACGTGTGCTGCGTTTGTTACGTTGTCTGTATAAATCTGTGTGTACCTTGAATGAATAAATAAAATGATGATTTTAGGAGTCGTCCTGGAAGAGAAAGACATTGTCCGTAATCTGAGTATCAAGGAAGCGTCCGGAGAAGTGCCTCCAACTTGTGAAGGATACACTTGTCCTAAAGGATCCCGGAGCTGTTCTTATGATACCATCATTCAATTGGAACCATTCTCCAAGACCACTCATGTGGTTTGTTATAATATTAAAAGTAAGTATATTTTCACAATATTTTATTTAACTTCACTGTAATATTTTTTTCCCCTTGAATCGGTTTTTCAACCACTTCCTGACTACTTAGAGAGCTGAATTTTTGCGAGCGTATGTAAACTCGGTCAATGCGATTTTGTGCACAAATAGATCAGCTTTCTCTAGAGATAAAAATGATGTAAAAAAAGGGTTTTAGAGGAATTGAAGGTCGTGTGGGGTCATGTGTGGTACCGTATAAAAGAGCGCTGGAAAATAAATTTAGGTCGTTAGTCAGAATTTGTTCAACTCAAGCCTTGGAAGACACCGAGCGGTCGAGAGGATCCAGTCAGCGCATCCTGCCATGTTTGATATTTCACGAAAGTGTTTTACTGGTCGAACTTTTTTTCTTTTTACAAATTTTTCTGTCTATTTTTGGTGGAAGAAGCCATTGGAATGTAGGAATCGAAGCGCCTTGGAAGGGCGTGTTTGGTATCGTTTACTAGACCGCAAAAACGGTTCTAGGATGTGAAGTCATAAAATCTTTTTTTTATTTTTTATAATTAATAATAAATTTTATCGCAATAACAGATTTAACATAATTAACAACTACCATAAATATCTTCTTATCTCAGTATTCCTACAAGTAAATGACATCTTCCAAGCCAACAGTAAGGTCATATTGTGAAAGCCGTAGGCAAATGTGTACGCAAGAAAAATAAATATGTACAAACCTTAGTCAAATATAAATAAATCTTTATTGGCCAAAGAAAAATGCACATAGTTACAAAAAACAAAACAATGTTAGTGTGTCAAGAGGCGGACTTATTACAAATGCAATATCTTACAGGCAACCAGAATAATATAAATACCTAAAAATAAAGTTAAAAACTCATAGATATTGTGGAAGATAATAATACAATAATAGGGTACAATTGAGCTCCATAATAATATACATATATATTAATATAGATTCACTCACTCACTCTGTAGACGCTCTGAAATTCATAATTGATTTTAGATTCTATTATTAAAACATTTCAAAATCGTTCAAGCGTGAAGTTTTAAAGCATAAAGTTAGGAACCAACTCATATTTTTTAGCATTTCTAATTCAATGGTACTACTACATAAATACATTTGGTAGGTTTCTATTATAATTATTTGAGTATATGTGACTTTGGTATGAGATACGAAAAAAAATGTAATTATTTTTTAGACTAGCACCAATTCGAGTCCATCCATCTGCCGCGGCCGGGAATCGAAGTCAGACCTCCAACCTCCTTTGCTATATATCTGTCAAGATAACTACTTGTTGCATTCAACTAACTACCACATATAGAATATCCAATATTCTCTATTTTAAAAATGAATTGAGTTAAAATGACCTTCCACAAAGTTACACTCTCCGACTTAGAAAATCTTATTCATATAGTATTTGTTACATAGGTATCGCTAACATGTTATGATACTATCGGTTTGTCTTATTTTAATTTAAAATAAAAATATTATCTTTTATATTTTAGTTTAAAATCCACGTAACTACTTTTCGATAGTCGCGCGTTATAAAAGTCGTTACGAGAATTTTAAACTACCTATAAAGTCTTTAGATAGACTGCTATCGTAATATGTCTTTGGACCTTATTTTTTAAAAATTTATTTTGTTTTATTTTTCTTTCAGATAAAATTACATCTGATGTCAGATTGAAGAATCCAAACTAATAAATTATTGTATCTCTTTATTCATAATAAAAAATATATTTATTAAAACTTTGTAATATAACACAGTATAGGTTGTTTTGATTTTAAACCTCCTGTCCTTAAAAAGAGAAAAAAAAAACACAAATATATGCAGCAGAGTATTTTGAGATAATTTTCGTTAATGCCTCCCACGTGGCCACCTAAAATTCGTTACTTACTTCTTAAGGCCCCCACCCAACTATGATGTCACGGTCATTTACCACGGCATTAAGGTTCAAAATCGCATGAAAAATCGCATGATAAAATGGTAAAAATAGCGTTTTTTATTTCATTTTTAGGGGCTAATTTCGCTTCAATCAAAAAACTTGCACAGCTTTTCCCTAGATTTTAATGCATACTATAAAGAAAAAAAAAATATCTCCGCGACATTCGGGAAACGAGTTTCTGTTTTTCGGAAAAAAATATCAGAGGTGTTTTTGAGAAATCTACACAAGATATAAAAAATCTTGTGCGGTTATTCCCTAGGTAAAGGTTCAATCTATTTACTCTTTTTATTTCCAAAGCATATTTAGTAACTGTTGTCGAGATCTAAGGGAAACGGGAGCGTTTTTAGAATTATTTTAATTGTCAGTGTGCCTACTCTCTTAAGACAGAAAGTTCTCACAAGGGCGAAATTTTATTTAGCTAGTCTAGTGTTAAACATATAATTCGTTATTACAAATGTGGTGTTCAGGGGTCCCTTCAACCCACTCTCTCATACGTTCGTATTTCTTCGCTTTCCAATATTTTTCATGCATGATCTTACACAATTCACAGAATGGTAATTCATATTTCTTCGGTGTAATATAATAATATCTTTTCCACCAGAAATATTCAATATATTCCTTGGGGTTAGCCATAAGCCTCTTCATCTCTTCTGCTAAATCTTTAGGCGTTTTAAAATTGCGCACATCGAGAAAGGAGTGCGGCATACCAACTGTGTTCATATCTGCTCCATTCATTACGACAGGAATAATATCACTCGCGTAACCATTGTATAGTTTTTCTGTTACGTAATCCAAACAATTAGCATTTTCGAAAGAAATATAAAAAAAGTATTCTTGTTTTAATAATTCCAAACAATATTCTTCATTGGGTCCGTCACAAAATGTAGCATTACCACATTTTCCTAAAGTATCTACATGTATGTATTTAGATAATTCTTTAACATATTCATTACGTTTATTTAATGGATAACAATTAGACACCAACCACAAAACAGGTTTAGATTTATTTTTATGGAGATTCATATATTTTTCCACGTCTTTGTCGTGTAATTTTGGTGGTAGCCACATAGGGTTATCCATCGGAGCTATAAAGTTATCTTCATTATCATAAATATGGAAATATGGGAAATGTATATCTGAATCCAATCTGTATGTTGCTGTAACATTAAAGAAATTGTCAAAATATGGTTCAACTGGAAACTTAGCAGGACTTTCTAATGAATACAATACGAATATCTGATGTCCAGAACGATTCGCCGGCAACTCACTTGAACTCGGATAATAATTTGGAGTGTGAACAATAATAGCATCAAATAGTCCATTGTTTGGAAGATAATTTCTATCGTTTGTCACAAAGCATTGATTCGCTGTACAATTTTTCGTTATGAACGGTTCTTTTCCGAAACCGAAATTAAAATCCGTCGTACCAAAGAATGAATTCCATAGTAATATATTCTTCACTACTTCTACATTAGTAACATTCGTTCTAATTGTCGATTCAGTCACAGAAACATTATTAATTATTGTTATTTTATTATTATTTTCTTCTAATTTCGTTGCACTAGGACAAATTTTTGTCATGAATGTTAAATCAGGTGATATATAAAACGCAAAAATGACTATAAATATTAATAAATAAATCATAACACCCGATACTGTTATCTTTGATTTGTACGAGGAGGTCGGATTTAACTTTTCCAATTCCATAACGCCAGAAGCTTTTGAAAACGTATTTCAAAAATGGCGATGCTGTTTTAAGAGTACGACTTTCCTGTTGATTAGCGACTACCGAATGATATGAAAAACGACAATTGGGTTATAGCTATAATAACAATACATATATATATAGGAAAGCCTTCGTGATAAGATAAGAAACGCAATAGGTAGGAAAAACTTTGTGATAAGATTAGACGCAGAACTAAAGATGCTGATAATGATGGACCATGTTGCTAAGTTGAAATGACAGTGCTCTGCACAAATGACCAGACAAGGAAATAGTTCTACAGTTATGTTAATTAATATGAATATTTTTAATGAATGAACAACTGATGTATCAGAAAGAAAAACCAGGAACCTAAACAATGTAGGTGCGTGTGAATCCATTTTGATTATCTCACGTTCAATGTTTTTATATATAGGAGAATGCTCATTTTGTATGGGAAAAAAAACCAGGCCCGGCGCAAACGAAATGTAACTCAATGATAGGTAATAATTAGTAATTAAATACTGCATAGGGGGCATCATCGAAATCAATGGCTTAATGGGTGATATACCTTTGATTTGAAATACCGTGATTTGAAACACAGGTTTTCATTCATAGGTAAATTGAGATAATTCGTATTGATTTTATTATTAGACTGGGGTGCCTATTTACTTCAAAGTACTTAACGTGTAGTTCATTTTATCATCTCACATTCACCCACGTTTCATGGCACATTAATATCATTGAAATCCAAATTCACAGGAAATGTTCTCTGGTGTGAGATTACATTTAGGTAACCCTAATGTTGTTTTATTTTTAATTATTTGACTTAGTTTATCTATTTATTAATTCATACACGGCGCAACGCCATTAAATTACATTTCAATTCATACATTTCATATAAACAACAACCAAAATAATTAATTAATAATTAATAATAACAATTAATTATTATTTGTAATTGATAGGTTAATGGGTAGATTTTTGAAAAAGTAGTTAAGAGAATTTAATTTAGATTAGGTAGTTTTTTTTATATTTTCAACAAGTATTTGTCCCCATAATATGAATTCTTTGTGTACACTGTAATAGGGCTTTGAATGAAGTATATTAAATGTAATGTTTTTCTTTAGGCTAATTTGTATTCAATGTCTGTAAGTGTGCCTTGCTGATAAATAAATAACCTAATATTAAACATATAAATTATTATTACATATGTGGTGTTCAGGGGTCCCTTCAATCCACTCTCTCATACGTGTGTATTTCTTCGTTTTCCAATACTTTTCATGCATGATTTTACACAATTCACAGAATGGTATTTCATATTTCGTGGGTGTAATATAATAATATCTTTTCCACCAGAAATATTCAATATAATCCTTGGGTTTGGCAATGAGCCTCTTCATCTCTTCTGCTAAATCTTTAAGAGTTTTAAAATTGCGCACATCGAGAAAGGAGTGGGGCATACCAACTGTGTTCATATCTGCTCCATTCATTACGACAGGAATAATATCACTCGCGTAACCATTGTATAGTTTTTCTGTTACGTAATCTACACAATTAGCATTTTCGAAAGAAATATAAAAGAAGTATTCTTGTTTTAATAATTCCAAACAATATTCTTTATTGGGTCCATCGCAATGTGTAGAATTACCACATTTTCCTAAAATATCTACATGTATGTATTTAGATAGGGGGGAGGGAGGGAGTCCCGTCGGCGCCTCCACGTGGCGAACCCTGGGCAACGTGGGTGTCTTCGTCCCTCTTCGGGGGTCGGAGCCGCCTGCGGCGAAGTTCGACGGGATAGGGACGCTGGGCTGATCACCCAGCACCCGAAACTAATTAGGGATTAACAGGCAAAACACCACCAGGCCTCGGACGCACGGACCCGCACAGGGGGGGGCCCGCGCAGCTCGTGCATCCCCTGCAACGACCACGGAACTCAAAAGGTTTTTGAAAGTCGGGACCTACAACGTGAGGACGCTGAGACCGAACAAGGAGTTGGTTGCCGCCAAGGTAGCGAGCGATTATGGACTCGATCTGTTGGGTGTGTGTGAAGCGCGCCTGCTGGGCTCTGATCGGTGTGATGCCGGGGATTACTCCATGCTTTACTCCGGTCATAGAACATTACACAGGAGAGGCGTTGCCTTGCTCATGAGCAGACGAGCTTCTAGCTCGTTCCTTGACTGGGATCCAATTTCAGACAGGATCTTACGCGCATCCTTTAGGGCAGCGGGTGAAACGTTGACGGTACTTGTATGTTATGCTCCCACGGAGGATGCGGGCGTCGCTGCAAAGGACGGTTTTTATAACCTTCTGGAGGCTGTGACGTCTCGTATCCCCAGACGGCACAGGGTCATTGTGATGGGCGACTTCAATGCCAAGGTAGGCAGTGACCCGTCAAACGGACCCGGCGTAATGGGTAGGCATGGCATGGGAGTGCTAAATGACAATGGCACCCGGCTGATCGAATACGCGACACTCCATGGTTTCCTGATAGGGGGGACTTTGTTCCCCCATAAAGACATCCACAAATATACCTGGACCTCCCCTGATGGCCGAACCAGAAATCAAATTGACCACCTCTTAATCAGGGCTTCAAACCGTTCTGACTTGCTCGATGTCAGGACATACCGCGGAGTTGACCTGAGCTCAGATCATGAGCTGCTTGCTGGCTCTCTAAAACTCAGGTTCGAAAGATTTGCAAGACCACCTGCACCGCGGATACTTGATGTACGTAGGTTGGAGTGCCCTCAGTCGCGTATTCGTTACGAGGCTGAGCTTCACAGGAAACTTGAACCCGAGAGGTTTCTCTCTGACATACCCTCAGTGGAGGCTGCGTGGGAGAGACTCCGAGAGGTAATTAAAGAGTCAGCTGCTTCGATCATTGGATATAGGGACAGGAAGAATCCAGGCTGGATGTCAGCGGAATCATGGAGACTCATTCAGGATCGTCAAATGTTAAAGGTCCTCAGAGATGGCGAAAGATCCCCGAATAGGCTGGAGACCTTGAGAACTCAATACAGAGAGCTTGACCGCAAGGTGAAGCAATCTGTACGTCGCGACAAACGGCATAACATCGAAGCCACCATACAGCGGGCAGAATCTGCAGCGGCCGTGAATGACTCGAGGACTCTCTTCGAAATCTCCCGAGAGCTGGGCGGCAGGGGTCAGAAAAGAAGAATGGACGCGGTGCGAGACCGCAACGGAAATCTGATCTCTTCGCCTGACCTGCTTAGGGGGAGATGGAGAGAGCATTTTGAGTCAATTCTAAACCGACCGGACCCCTCCTCGCCCTTCAACATTGGCGAGGAGGAGGGAGACCTAAACATACCACGAGCGAGTGGTATAGTTGAAGGACCTCCGAGTCACGGGGAGATTGTGTCTGCTGTAAGGAAACTCAAGAATAACAAGGCTCCAGGAGATGATGGTATCCATGCAGAGCTCATAAAATGCGGCATGAACGCACTCATTGACCCGCTTTACCACCTCTTCAATAAGATCTGGAATGAGGGGCTCTGCCCAAAGGACTGGAGGAACGGAACCTTCATAACACTATTCAAAAAGGGGAACCCTCAGGAATGTGGAAATTACCGTGGAATTACTCTACTGAGCGTACCCGGTAAGGTCCTATCTCAGATCATCTTGAACCGCATCCAGAAACCAATCTTAGCCATACTGAGGAAGCAGCAATGTGGCTTTGTGCCGGGCAGGTCCTGTTCGGACCCAATTTTCTGTGCCAGGTGTGTCCTCCAACAATCACAAGAGTATAACTCGCCAGTCGCTTGCTGCTTCATTGATTTCGAAAAAGCCTTTGACAGCCCCCATAGAGAATCAATTTGGAAGATATTGGCCCTTTACGGTATTCCCACGAGGCTGGTAGCCATGATCGAAGCCCTGCACACGGACTCGGAGTGCAGTGTGAGAACCTCCTGTGGTCCAACTGACACCTTCAGGATCACAACTGGGGTTCGACAAGGATGTGTACTGGCGCCTTTCATCTTTGTTACCGTCATGGACTACCTTCTCAGAAAATCCACGGGGAACTCAGGGGGAGTGCCGTTATTGCAAAGACCTGCCAACGAAACAAACGTGGGAACTCTACACGATCTAGAATATGCGGATGATCTCGCCCTATTCGACACGTCTGTGGGTGGACTACAGCACAGCACTACAATGCTCTACAACAACGCGACACGCCTTGGCCTCAAGGTCAACACTGGTAAAACTGAGTACATCTGTAACGATGCATGTCCGGATAGGGTCACAGCTATGATTGTCAACGGCAATCAAATCTCCCAGGTAAACAAATTCAAATACCTGGGCGCCACCATCACCCCGGCAGGTGACCTCCGGACAGAACTGCCCATTCGCATCGGAGCTGCCAGTGGGGCATTCAACAACATGGACAAGATCTGGAAGGCATCCGGGTTTAGTATCCAGACAAAACGCCGCCTATTCAACGCCTGTGTGATCCCTGTCCTCCTCTACGGCTGCGAGTCATGGCACTTAACCAAGGCTCAAGAGCGTAAGATACTCAGCTTTGAGAATAAGTGTCTTAGGAGGATACTGGGTATCACATGGCAAGAACGTAAAACCAACGAATACGTTCGACGGCGTTCCCAGCAACGATCAATCCTGTCAGTAATACAGGAAAGACGTTGGTCGTGGCTGGGCCATGTTTTGCGAATGCCCAACGACAGCTGGCCAAAGAGAGCGCTGTTTTTCCACCCACAGGGGTCCCGACGCCCCGGAAGACCCTCTTTCACAGTGCACCGTTCCTATGACAACGAGATCAGAGCGTTAGGAATGACGTGGAGAGAGGTAATATCACTCGCACAAAATCGCTCTGAATGGAGACGCCTGGTAGCCTCCCTGTGCTCCCGAATGGAGACATAAAGGGCGTAGTAGTAGTAGTAGTATTTAGATAATTCTTCAACATATTCATTACGTTTATTTAACGGATAACAATTAGACACCAACCACAAAACAGGTTTAGATTTATTTTTATAGACATTCATATATTGTTCGACATCTCTTTCGTGTAATTTTGGTGGTAGCCACATAGGGTTATCCATCGGAGCTATAAAGTTATCTTCATTATCATAAATATGGAAATATGGGAAATGTATATCTGAATCCAATCTGTATGTTGCTGTAACATTAAAGAAATTGTCAAAATATGGTTCAACTGGAAACTTAGCAGGACTTTCTAATGAATACAATACGAATATTTGATGTCCAGAACGATTTGCCGGCAACTCACTAGAATTTTTCGGATAATAATTCGGAGTGTGAAAAATTATAGCGTCAAAATCTCCATTGCTTGGAAGATAATTTCTATCATTTGTCACAAAACACTGATTCACTGTACAATTTTTCCTTATGAATGGTTCTTTTCCGAAACCGAAATGAAAATCCGCCGTACCAAAAAATGAATTCCATAGTAATATATTCTTCACTACTTTCACATTAGTAACATTCGTTCTAATTGTCGATTCAGTTACAGAAACATTATCAATTGTCACGTTTCTATTATTTTCTTTTAATTTCGTTGCACTAGGACAAATTTTTGTCATAAATGTTAAATCAGGTGATATGTAAAATGCAAAAATGATTATTAATATTAATAAATAAATCATAACACCCGATACTGTTATCTTTGATTTATACGAGGGTATTGAATTTGACTTTCCCAATTCCATAACGCCAGAAACTTTTGTAAATGTATTTTAAAAATGGCAATGCAGTTTTAAGAGTACGACTTTCCTGCTGATTAGAGATTTACTGAATGACATTAAAAACAATTATGCTGTAGCTAATAATAATATGCAAGAGAGCATTCGTGATAAGATAAGAAATGAATGTAGGAAAGTGTACCAAATTACCCAAATTATCTGAAAAAGAAGCTATTTGACGTTTGTGTTTACCGAGTGCTCACCTATAGCTGCCAAACCTTTGTGTTCACAAAGAGAGTTTTACACAAATTATTAGTGACACAAATAGCCATGGAAAGGAGAATGCTGGCTATTTAACTGAGAGACAGGAAAACTAATGTATGGATCAGAGAGAAGGCCAAGGTTGTTTATCTTGTTCATACAGTTCCCAGTCAGAAATGGAGTTGGGCTGGTCATATGCCCAGAACCACAGACTCTAGGTGAACAAAGAATGTCCTGGAGTGGCGACCTAGGACAGGCAGATAAAGGGTTGGTTGGATGATGTAAGACGAGTTGCGGAAGGCGGTTGGATGTGGTCTGCCCAGAATTGGGAGCTGTGGAGATTAATGGGGTAGGTCTATGTTCAACATTGGACGCAGCGAGGTTGACATGATGATGAAAGTTTTTTGATAGGATTAGACGCAGAACTAAATATGCTGATATTGATGGACCATGTTGCTAAGTTGAATGCATACAGACGAGGAAATAGTACTACAGTTAAGATAATTATTTGAAATATTTTTAATCGATATGAATGAACAACTGATTGTAAATAAATAAACTGATGAATCAGTAGGAAAAACCAGGAACCAGGAAGTAATGTTGGTGCGTGTGAATACATTTGAGATTATCGCTTGTTCAATGTTTTTGTAGCACTCGTCAATTTACGGGCTCAATCCAATAAGTTCTTTATTGACAAAATGTTTGTTACTCGTAGATTTAGAAGCATTTATTGATGAAGAATATTTTTTATGGAAATTTTACAACATCTGCTTCAGCGTCCATTTGACCTCGAGGAGAATCTTCAGTGAATAAAAGGCGTGGTTTTTTAAATTACTTAATATGTTTTAATTAAAATGTCCAAAAAATCACGCCAGAAGTTATTTAACACACAAAATTTCTTAATGATTCCTAAAATATATTGGGTTATGTGTGGAATAGCATCCCGAGTAACTAAATTGGTTTATCTAGATTTTATTTATTTTTTATTTATTTTAAATAACACACGGCGCAAGGCCATTAATACATAAATGAAGCTAACAGATATTACAGCAAAGAAAAAAAAGTATGGCAAAAAACAAACTAACATTCAACAGCACTCGTTCATACATCTCACACATACAGAATAATAGAAAAATAAAGATATAATAGTATATCATACTATATGAAAACATGAGCATAGTAATAGTAATGAAATAAAAATAAAACACACACAGAAATAAAAACAAACATTCAAAAGCAAGCATAGCAGTAGTAATAAACAAAAATATATATTATATATATGTATATAAGTATTAAGCATGGCTTAGACATACCATTCATACATATCTCACTCATACAGATATACACAACAACAAGACAGAAGATGCAACACTCATCCTCAATTTTCTTAGTTTTGTCTTGACGCCACGGACGTTTTGATATATGCACATTAATTCTTTGCGTCACGTGATATAACGATTCTGGGGACGCAATTTGTGTATCTAATTATCAGGTTCGATTCTCCCTTGCTCCTCCTCTCAATGAGCTCCTCCTTTAGTTTTTTGTAGTCGTTACGCTGCATCAGGGTCCGGTCCTCGAAGATCTTCAATGTCCCAGGCAGCTGGAGCTTGTTTCTCACAATGTTTCTTGCCTGCTCCTCAGTGCTCAGTATCACCTTAATCGGTCTAGCCCTGTCGGTAGGCTTCCCAAGACGGAAACACTTCAATTTTGATTCTTCCACCGTTGGATCGACCTCCTTCAGCAAGCTGGCAACCTTGGCTGTGTCATCCCTCGCGTCGTCTTCCCTGGTAGTTAAGTGAGTCTCTTCAAGATTGCAAATAATTATATTTTTCCTACGTCTGCATCTTTCCTCGATCTCTTGCATAAAGCTGGCAGTGACAGAGATTGACACGGCACCGATACTGGATTTTAGGGTCCCAAGGTCATTTTCGATCTTCAAAATTTTTTCTCCAATTTCCTTATTTTTAATTTCGACATCATTGATTGCAGACAGCTTAACAGAGATAACATCGGTGATGAAAGTTTCCATGCTTCTAATCCTCGCGTCAAACTCTTCGAACCTTTTCGTGAATGTGTAATTACTTTAGTTTTAATATTCGTTATTCTATTACCACATGAAAAGTTTATTATTTCAGAAAACGAGCACTATAATCCCTCTAAAAAATCATTTATTTAATAGCCTGTCGACATGTAGGTACGAGTATATTAATAATAATATTTAGAACTACGTAGATATCACATTTTTCTAATATTTGATAACACGTATAAGATAAGGTAAATTGAGATAATTGGTATTAGTTTTATTATTAGACTGAGGTGCCTACTTACTTCATTTTATCATCTCTCTCACATTCACCAATGTTTCGTGGCATATTAATATCACTGATATCCGAATTCACAGCAAATGCTCACTAGGGTGAGGTTTCATTTGATTAATCTAATGTTAAACATATAAATTATTATTACATATGTGGTGTTCAGGGGTCCCTTCAATCCACTCTCTCAAACGTGTGTATTTCTTCGCTTTCCAATATTTTTCATGCATGATCTTACACAATTCACAGAATGGTATTTCATATTTCGTCGGTGTAATATAATAATATCTTTTCCACCAGAAATATTCAATATATTCCTTGGGGTTGGCCATAAGCCTCTTCATCTCTCCTGCTAAGTCTTTAGGCGTTTTAAAATTGCGCACATCGAGAAAGGAGTGGGGCATACCAACTGTGTTCATATCTGCTCCATTCATTACGACAGGAATAATATCACTCGCGTAACCATTGTATAGTTTTTCCGTTACATAATCCACACAATTAGAATTTTCAAATGATAAATAGAAGAAGTATTCTCGTTTTAACAATTCCAAGCAACGTTTTTCGTTGGATCTGTCACAATATGTAGCATTACCACATTTTCCTATGACATCTACATGTATATATTTAGTTAATTCTGTTACATATTGGTTACGTTTATTTGATGGGTGACAATTAGATACAAACCATGCAACTGGTTTAGATTTATTTTTATAGACATCCATATATTTTTTCACATCAGTGTCGTCCAATTTCGGCGGTAACCACATAGGGTTATCCATCGGGGCTATAAAGTTATTACTATTGTCATAAATACGAAAATATGAGATATGTAGATCTGAATCCAGTCTGTATGTTGCCGTAGCATTAAAAAAATTGTCGAAATATGGTTGTACTGGAAACGAAGTAGGACTTTCTAATGAGAACAATACGAATATTTGATGTCCAGAACGATTCGCCGGCAAGTCACTCGAATTTTTCGGATAGTAATTCGGAGTGTGAATAATTATAGCGTCAAAATCTCCATTGCTTGGAAGATAATTTCTATCATTTGTCACAAAACACTGATTCACTGTACAGTTTTTCGTTATGAACGGTTCTCTGCCGAAACCGAAATTTAAATCCGCCGTACCAAAAAATGAATTCCATAGTAATATATTCTTCACTAGTTCCACATTAGTAACATTCGTTCTAATTGTCGATTCAGTTACAGAAACATTATCAATTGTCACGTTTCTATTATTTTCTTTTAATTTCGTTGTACTAGGACAAATTTTTGTCATAAATGTTAAATCAGGTGATATGTAAAATGCAAAAATGACTGTAAATATTAATAAATAAATCATGACACCCGATACTGTTATCTTTGATTTATACGAGGAGGTTGGATTTAACTTTTCCAATTCCATAACGCCAGAAACTTTTGTAAATGTATTTCAAAGATGGCAATGGCGTTTTAAGAGTACGACTTTCCTGTTGATTAGAATTAGAGGTTACTGAATAACATGAAAAACAATTCGGCTGTAGCTAATAATAATATGCAAGAGAGCCTTCGTGATAAGATAAGAAACGCAATAGTTAGGAAATAGTTAGGTAAGCCTCTATGACAGAGATAGGAAAACTTTTTAAGCGGGGGGCCACATAAAATAAATAATTATCTAGGCGAGCCAAAAAAAAAAACAGTATACCATTTTTTTAAAGTAATAAACTTTATTTTTGATTATTGCTTATATATTATTGTTCTACTAGTACGCCTACGCGAGTTTGCGTGCAAACCCAGTTAATATTTAGATGAGATAATATCGTACTTAAAACGCATTGACAAGGGCCTCTGAGATACGATCTCGAATGTGCGCTCCGAGAGTTTTGAACATCCGGAATCCAAAACGAGTGTTCCAAAACGATTTGGTAACAATTCTGTACTTGAACTATATGGTGTACATACTAAAGTCAATTAAGAAAATACAAAGGAGTATGTTGTCGCGGTATGGTGAGCCACTGAACGCAATGAAGTGCGGGTGAACATTGATAGTAAAATGACTAGTTCATACCTACCTACAAGTTATTAAAAAACCCTTGCGCAACTGAGCAAGGGAGCAAAAAAGTGAAAATAAAATAAAATCGATATGCATGCACAACTGATGCATTATCAGCAAAATCAGGATCCTAAACAGTGAAGGTGCGTGAGATCCATTTTTTTATTTTCGTACGTTCAATGTTTTTATGGCACTCGCCACTCATCAACATCGGAACATCAGACAGACATTCAGTATTCAATACGAACCTTTTTGAGAGATGATCGAACTTAGACGAATATTAGGAGAATGAGTAAACCTTCTCCATTAGCATTAGCATTTTCAGTGCTAAATACGATAAACGCTTTGTTGAAAAAAAAATTGGCGGATTTAGAACCATTATTGATGAAGAATGTTTTTTTAAAGAAATTATACATCTGCTTCAGTGCCCTTCACCTCGAGGAGAATCTTCATATAATTCATGGATAAAATATCTACATGTATGTATTTAGATAATTCTTCAACATATTCATTACGTTTATTTAACGGATAACAATTAGATACCAACCACAAAACAGGTTTAGATTTATTTTTATAGACATTCATATATTGTTCGACATCTCTTTCGTGTAATTTTGGTGGTAGCCACATAGGGTTATCCATCGGAGCTATAAAGTTATCTTCATTATCATAAATATGGAAATATGGGAAATGTATATCTGAAGCCAATCTGTATGTTGCTGTAATATTAAAGAAATTGTCAAAATATGGTTCAACTGGAAACTTAGCAGGACTTTCTAATGAATACAATACGAATATCTGGTGTCCAGAACGATTTGCCGGCAACTCACTAGAATTTTTCGGATAATAATTCGGAGTGTGAATAATTATAGCGTCAAAATCTCCATTGCTTGGAAGATATTTTCTATCATTTGTCACAAAACACTGATTCACTGTACAATTTTTCCTTATGAATGGTTCTTTTCCAAAACCGAAATTAAAATCCGCCGTACCAAAAAATGAATTCCATAGTAATATATTCTTCACTACTTTCACATTAGTAACATTCGTTCTAATTGTCGAAGCCGTCACAGAAACATTATTAATTATTGTTATTTTATTATTATTTTCTTCTAATTTCGTTGTACTAGGACAAATTTTTCTCATAAATGTTAAATCAGGCGATATGTAAAATGCAAAAAAGATTATTAATATTAATAAATAAATCATAACACCCGATACTGTTATCTTTGATTTATACGAGGGTATTGAATTTGACTTTCCCAATTCCATAACGCCAGAAACTTTTGTAAATGTATTTTAAAAATGGCAATGCAGTTTTAAGAGTACGACTTTCCTGCTGATTAGAGATTTACTGAATGACATTAAAAACAATTATGCTGTAGCTAATAATAATTTGCAAGAGAGCTTTCGTGATAAGATAAGAAATGAATGTAGGAAAGTGTACCAAATTACCCAAATTATCTGAAAAAGAAGCTATTTGACGTCTGTGTTTACCGAGTGCTAACCTATAGCTGCCAAACCTTTGTGTTCACAAAGAGAGTTTTACACAAATTATTATTAGTGACACAAATAGCCATGGAAAGGAGAATGCTGGCTATTTAACAGAGAGACAGGAAAACTAATGTATGGATCAGAGAGAAGGCCAAGGTTGTTTATCTTGTTCATAAAGTTCCCAGTCAGAAATGGAGTTGGGCTGGTCATATGCCCAGAACCACAGACTCTAGGTGAACAAAGAAAGTCCTGGAGTGGCGACCTAGGACAGGCAGATAAAGGGTTGGTTGGATGATGTAAGACGAGTTGCGGGAGGCGGTTGGATGTGGTCTGCCCAGAATTGGGAGCTGTGGAGATTAATGGGGTAGGTCTATGTTCAACATTGGACGCAGCGAGGTTGACATGATGATGAAAGTTTTTTGATAGGATTAGACGCAGAACTAAATATACTGATATTAACGGACCATGTTGCTAAGTTGAATGCAGACAAGGAAACTGTACTACAGTTAAGTTAATTATTTCAAATATTTTTAATCGATATGAATGAACAACTGATTGTAAATAAAAAAATAAACTGATGAATCAGAAGGAAAAACCAGGAACCAGGAAGTTATGTTGGTGCGTGTGAATACTTTGAATTATCGCTTGTTCAATGTTTTTGTAGCACTAATCAATTTACCGGACACGGTCACCTGGGCGACGGACACTTGGGCGCCGGACACCTGGGCATCGCTTCATCTGAGCGACGAGACACGTGGGCGACTGGACACCTGGGCGACGCGACATCTTAACGACCGGTCAGTTTGGCGACGCGACATCTGAGCGATCGGCATAATAAATCCCTTTTGCAGACGGAATGAATTTTTTTATATGATTTCTTCAAAATGACATCTTGTTCATGGCGTATTCAAGAGCTTTTATTATCAGTTAATTTTTTACTGCTATCAATTCATTCACAAGAACTTTTCCAACTGGTGTACTTAAGTAATAATTAAGCTAATTAAAATACAAATGAAACAGGAAAACGAAACATTTAGAGTGAGATATCACGTTGAATGAATTCATAGTACTTACCTCATTCTAAGTATGTGTAGGTATGAAACCATCACCAATACATTACAAAACAGATAATATATGTTCAATAGAAAAAATACACATCTGTGTATTTTTCTACGTGTACCTGTACCTAGCAGTCAATTTTATTTTACTTTATATATCAATAGCTATACAAAACTTTCTTGCATTATTTACAGTAAGTTAAAAAAGCTCGTATTGTAAAATGTAAGATACATCGTTAACGGTAAGATTCAAAACTATCACCGCACCCTTAATAATGTATTTTGTAATACACAGGAACGCAAAGACGTAACTGCTGTAATGTTTCTGTCTTGTATTTTTTTAAGCTAAAATAAATAATAATAAATAATATGTAGGTATCTACAATTTGAAGAGTACATTTTATTTAATGTTACGATCGCACGCACTTACAAAAAAGTGTATCTATGGTCGCCCAGATGTCGCATCGCCCAAGTGTCGCGTCGCCCAGATGTTCCATCGCCCAAGTGTCACGTCGCCCAGGTGTCGGGCGGCGCCCAGGTGACCGTCGCCCAAGTGACCATCGCCCAGATGTCCGGTCGCCCAGATGTCCGGTCGCACAGATGTCCGGTCACCCAGATGTCCGGTTGCCCGATTGTCGCGTCGCCCAGATGTTCCATCGCCCAGGTGTCGTGTCGCCCAGGTGTCGTGTCGCCCAGGTGTCGTGTCGCCCAGGTGTCGTGTCGCCCAGGTGTCCGGCGCCCAGGTGACCGTCGCCCAAGTGACCGTCGCCCAGGTGTCGCATACCGTCAATTTACGGACTCAATCCGATAAATGCTTTATTGAAAAAATGTTTGTTAGATTTAGAACCATTTATTGATGAAGAATGTTTTATTATGGAAAATTTACAACATCCGATTCAGTGCCCATTTGACCTCGAGGAGAATCTTCAGTGGATAAAAGAGGTCGATTTTTTAAATAACTTCACATGTTTAAATTTATTTGTCCGAAAATTCATGCCAGAAGTGATTTGATTGGAAACACAGTTTTTTCATTCATAACTGAAAATTTCTTAATGATTCCTAAATTATATTGGGTTATGTGTGCAATAGCTTCCCGAGTAACTAAATAAATAGTTAAGTATAGTTTAATATAAATTTTGAATAGCAATATACCCACAGAGCGATGTCTCAACACAGGACCATTTAGGTTCTAGGGAGACATAAATAGTTATATCCAATTTGCTTCAATTTCTGTTTCTAGTGTGAATAATTTTAATGTATATAGTATTTCAATACTCATTTCTTTATTTTTCATTATTTAACACTGTATAGAGGTAATTTCATTATATTTAGTAGTAGTAGTGTATTGAATGTATTATTGTTATATTTTACTGAAATTAAAAAAAAAAAAAATGGTTTATCTACGAGTAGATTCTTTTAGTTTTAATATTCGTTATTTTATTACCACATGAAAAGTTAATTGTTTCAGAAAACAAGCACTATAAATAAATAAATATGTAAATAAATAAATCTTTATTGGGCAGAGAAAATATGCATGGTTACAAAAACAAGACAATTATAGTGTGCCAAAGGGCGGACTTATTGCAAAACCAATATCTTACTGTCAACCCGATAATAATCACTACAATTCCTGTAAAAAAGTCATTTATTTAATAGTCTGTCGACATGTAGGTATATTAATAATAATAATTAGGACTACGTAGATATCACCTTTTTCTAATATTTGATAACACGTATAAGATAAGGTAAATTGAGATAATTTGTATTAGTTTTATTATTAGACTGAGGTGCCTACTCACTTCATTTTATCATCTCACATTCACCAATGTTTCGTGGCACTGAAATCCAAATTCACAGAAAATGCTCACTGGGGTGAGATTCATTTGATTAATCTAATGTTAAACATATAAATTATTATTACATATGTGGTGTTCAGGGGTCCCTTCAATCCACTCTCTCATACGTGTGTATTTCTTCGCTTTCCAATACTTTTCATGCATGATTTTACACAATTCACAGAATGGTATTTCACATTTCGTCGGTGTAATATAATAATATCTCTTCCACCAGAAATATTCAATATAATCCTTGGGGTTGGCCATAAGCCTCTTCATCTCTTCTGCTAAATCTTTAGGCGTTTTAAAATTGCGCACATCGAGAAAGGAGTAGGGCATACCAACTGTGTTCATATCTGCTCCATTCATTACAACAGGTATGATATCACTTTTGTAAGCGTTGTATAGTTTTTCCGTTACATAATCCACACAATTAGAATTTTCAAATGATAAATAGAAGAAGTATTCTCGTTTTAACAATTCCAAGCAACGTTTTTCGTTGGATCTGTCACAATATGTAGCATTACCACATTTTCCTATGACATCTACATGTATATATTTAGTTAATTCTTTTACATATTGGTTACGTTTATTTGATGGATGACAATTAGATACAAACCATGCAACTGGTTTAGATTTATTTTTATGGACATCCATATATTGTTCCAGATCGTTGTCGTGTAATTTCGGCGGTAACCACATAGGGTTATCCATCGGGGCTATAAAGTTATTACTATTGTCATAAATACGAAAATATGAGATATGTAGATCTGAATCCAGTCTGTATGTTGCCGTAGCATTAAAAAAATTGTCGAAATATGGTTGTACTGGAAACGAAGTAGGACTTTCTAATGAGAACAATACGAATATTTGATGTCCAGAACGATTCGCCGGCAAGTCACTAGAATTTTTCGGATAGTAATTCGGAGTGTGAATAATTATAGCGTCAAAATCTCCGTTGCTTGGAAGATAATTTCTATCATTTGTCACAAAACACTGATTCACTGTACAGTTTTTCGTTATGAACGGTTCTCTGCCGAAACCGAAATTAAAATCCGCCGTACCAAAAAATGAATTCCATAGTAATATATTCTTCACTAGTTCCACATTAGTAACATTCGTTCTAATTGTCGATTCAGTTACAGAAACATTATCAATTGTCACGTTTCTATTATTTTCTTTTAATTTCGTTGCACTAGGACAAATTTTTGTCATAAATGTTAAATCAGGTGATATGTAAAATGCAAAAATGACTGTAAATATTAATAAATAAATCATGACACCCGATGCTGTTATCTTTGATTTATACGAGGAGGTTGGATTTAACTTTTCCAATTCCATAACGCCAGAAACTTTTGTAAATGTATTTCAAAGATGGCAATGGCGTTTTAAGGGCCCTTACACATGACAGGCGTTGAACGCGCGTAGGGCAATCGTGCGTTTACAAGTCTGTGGATTTTGTATGGATTTTGACAGTTCTGTTCACATGACAACGAGCGTTTATCGCGCGTTGTCATGTGAACGGGTTCTGGCGTTTCCAGGGCGTTGAGCGTTCGTTACTATAGTTTCTATTGGTTGCTATGTGTTGTGTATTTTTTGACATTTCAACAAATATATACGAGAGATACGGCATTGGAGATTGTCAAATGGATGGATATAGAGGTCACAGTTTACTGAAGGTCTGAAGCTATCTGCCTGCCTGAGTTTGTAACAAGATAAATCTGATGTGGAGACTTTAAAGTCGAAAATACTGCTCGGATGCAGGGATGTATCAGCATACGGAACTACACTTTTTTGGACGAGTCATTCTAGTGGCGGTCAAGCGAGAGAAAAGAAGATAATTGTTGTGGTGGACGCCTGATCCCACAGTGAGAATTATATTGCCAGTTTTTATACAAATTATATAATTAAGATTCGAATTAGCGAATCGATAAGTGATTTATTTTAGCCAAAACTTACATACAAAACATAGAAGGACGATTATAATATCTGTTTGAAGGATGGACGGTCAATTACCGAACAAGGAACGATGACGATAATTCATTCCGACCTCTAAATATCGGAACCTCGAATAACAAGCTACAAGGATATTGTAATATACCTACTATTGTATGGAAAGAAGTTCTTCATAAGTCAGGTGTGTTTCAACCTTTGTTATATTCTATGTGGTTTACAATCCACAACGCCATCGGGAAGAATTTGCGCTGGGAACAATAACCCTAATGTATGCTAGTGAGACTCGGACGTGGATCAAGAAGGACGAATCAATGCTGAATGCAGTGAAAATGAGGTCGTTAAGAAAAATGTGTGGGAAAACGCTGAAAGATAAGATAAGGAACGAGGTTTTTACGGAAATGAGTGACTGCTAGGCTGGTGTTGTAAGGAGAATGAAAGTGAATAAACTAAGATGGTTTCGTCATGTTGAGAGAATGAAAGATGACAGAATGAAAAGGGCAGGAAAATCCCAGAATGACAAAAAATATATATTTGAGTGAGCTAAGAGGGGTGAGTAAGCGCGGCCTCCCGAGACTGACCTGGTCCGATCATGTCGACCAGATCCTCTAGGATGGACGCGTTTTGAGTAAAAGGAATCGGAGAGCGTGTATGACAAATTGCATGAATGTGACGGAGGCTAGGAGTGTGTGTAAGGATAGGGCTGTCTGGCGCTCTCTCCTCTCTGCCTACCCTGCAAGGGACGCGGCGTGAGGGTATAGATAGATAGACAATAACCTGGAGAAGACAAGGGAGGGTTTAGGTATTTAACAGTAGGTACTAGGTAGATAGTCCGTTAGCGTAACATTTCTCTTTAACCCCAGTACTCCCAGTAGCAATAATTATAAATAATCTTTGTTTATTGATTTGAGATATACCTAAATTATTTTAGGTATTGAACCGGATTTATCTGCATTGCACAGACGGAAATACAACAGAGACGAGAGGCATCTTCATTCACATAATGTAGCATTATGTGAACTCCCTTGGAGAGGAAGCAGGATGGGTGTTCCGACGGATACGAGTCGGTTTTGGCTGGCTTAAGTGATCACTTTATGCCCAGAGCAACGTTCACCTATCCCACCACAGCACGATGTGAAGTAAAGGTTCCAGTTGTCCTCTGGCTTCCTCCGAAGTCGAGAGAAATTAATCTTTTGTTAATCCTCCCACACCATTCTGGTTTTTATAACTCGTCATTCACCATCACGGGTGGTAGACTTTGGAATCATCAGGAGCATCAGACATCAGAACTTGTATCATTTTCACTCTCCTCTCCCCAGGCTACACAGACTGGGCAATTTGCATGGTGCTAGTGCTGATATATTTTACCTCAGCCTGCCCCTGTTTAAGAAAGCGGTACTAGAGTCAACCTGATTCTTTATACTTGCTTATTTTTTTTTGTCATTATGTCGAGTGGGTGCAGTGCTGTATATATCTATACATATATTTGTTTTATTGCTATACTGCTATGTTTTTCATTATTTTGCTCATAATTTCTGTATGTGTTGAGCTTTATCATGCTTTGTACACTCATATATTGTATATTTTTATTCTATTGCTGCATGTGCTTTCATATTTATGTATCTTTATTTTGCTATTGTGTCTGTATGTTTGAGATGTGTATAAACGAGTGCTGTTGAATGTTTTGCTTTGTCATGCTTTGCATACTCATATGTATTTTTTATTTTTTGTTACTACTACTACTATGCTATGCTTTCATATATCTATCTTTATTTTGCTATTATGTCTGTATGTGTGTGATATGTATGAACGAGTTGTTGAATGTTTGTTTTTTTACCATACTTTTTTTTCATGTGTTCATTTAATATTTTCATTTTCATCTGTTAACTTTATGTATTAATGGCCTTGCGCCGTGTGTTCTTTAAAATAAAATAAAAATAAAAATAAATAAAAATAAAATTATTATTTTTCTTCCAAGACGGAAATCCGCCGACTCTGAATGTATCATTTGTTGTTTTAATTGTACTGTCTGGTCGTCAACATACTTTGATCCGCGAACTGATCGTTTTGGGTACTCAGTTCGGTATTGTTATTCATATTTATTACTACTTGAGCATTTGCTTTCCTTTCCCGTTTTTCCTCATACCTCCTACTCCTGTGCCTTACTACCTATTATTATTATTTTTTATTTATAAATTATTGCTCTATTAATATCTTGTATCAGTGGCGTATATAGGATTTCATTTCAGGGGGGGCCGATCTAATATTTGACTTTGGGGGGATGGAGGCAACAAAAAATTTGAAGATAGACGTACAGTATGAAAATTATAATAGCGCTGCAGGCAAAATATTCTTCGTGAATGTAAGCGAAAAAGGTCGTGTCTTAGGTTGGTATTAGGCAATATTGTGTGCAGAAAATACAAAGAAGAATAGCGCTGCAGGCGATTTTTTTTTAAATAATGGGTGAAGTGATGAACTTGAGTCACTCTCATGTTTTAAAATAACGTTTTTTAAAGAATTGTTAAACATTACGGGGGGGTTCGCCCCCCCTATATACGCCACTGTCTTGTATATATTTTTACCTTGGATGTAAGACATTGCAGTTCTGCGATAAGCCTACCCTTTAGCCAACAATATTGTTTTGTTATTTGATTTTTTCCCTTGTACCTATCTGTGTATATTTTGGCTGATAAAGTTTTATTATTATAATTATTGTTTTACATATATTCTACCCCTTTTCCGGACAGAGGGAGCCCATAGAGATACGGGTGGCCGACACGTCCTCTAAAGAAGAGACGAACGAGTAGCTGGATAAGGGAGCCTTGTCGGCCCCCTCTCTGTGGTCTCCTTCTGCTGGTACGCTGGTACATTGAAGGAAAATCTTAAGGCCCTCCACATCCCCGGGTAGCTCAGGCGCATTAATAGCGACCTCTTTACCCGCACTTCTAGCAAAATATTATTAAGAGGTGGGCCCAGGGTTCGGCTTGTACAGTCCCAACCAGCGACCAACCCACGTAAGTTTATCTATATCTTTCCGCGGCCCCTTAATGGCCCGTGCAAGAACCTTGGAAGCCGAAGCCAGGCTTCCAGGCCAACGCACTCCAGAGACAGGGAGAAGCGTTACAAGTTCCACAGTTCAAAAGGGCGGCAACAGAAAATGTACGGTCACCGAACTCTGTTGAATAGTCTCTCTATGGAACCTACAAGTCATAACTTATAATCTGCACTCCGCGATGAACTCAGGGCGCGCTGCCTCACCCGTACGGCCATCAGAATACGCACATGCTATATATTTTATTCTATCCCCTCACGTCGCATCCCTTGCGGGGTAGGCAGAGAGAACATATCTCCTAACTTTCCACTTACTTCATGCTTCCGCATATAATTTGTCATACACAACCTATCTACGATTCCTTTTATTCAGAACACGTCCGTCCTTGAAAATCTGGTCTACATGGACATGTCGAATATTAGGAGAATGAGTAGACCTTCTCCATTAGCATTAGCATTTTCAGTGCTAAATACGATAAACGCTTTGTTGGAAAAAAAATTGGCGGATTTAGACCCATTATTGATGAAGAATGTTTTTTTAAAGAAATTATACATCTGCTTCAGTGCCCTTCACCTCGAGGAGAATCTTCATATAATTCATGGATAAAAGGCATTGATTTTTTTTAATTACTTAAGATGTTTAAATTTGAATATCCAAAATTTCACGCAAGAATTTCAAATTTGATTGAAATCACAGGCTTTTCATTCATAACTGAAAATTTCTTAATGATTCCTAAATTATATTGGGTTATGTGTGCAATAGCATCCCGAGTAACTAAATAATAAATTGTTTTATGTAGATTATTATAGTTTTAATATTCGTTATTGTACTACCAAATGAAAAGTTCGTTATTTCAGAAAATAATCACTACAATTCCTCTTAAAAAGTCATTTATTTACATGAAGTCTGTAGATATCTATGACTATATTAATAATAATTAGATCTGCGTAAACATCTATCTTTTTTCTAATATTTAATAACACATAATAATAATTTGATAACAAGTAATGATAAAGTAAATTGAGATAGTTTATATCATATATATGATAACATCACACATTCACCAAAGTTTCATTGGTGATCATCATGAAATCCAAATTCACAGAAAATGCTCAGTAGGGTTAGATTTCATTTGGTTAATCTAATGTTAAACATATAAATTATTATTACACATGGGTTTTTCAGAGGTCCCTGCAACCCACTCTCTCATGCGTCCGTATTTCTTCGCCTTCCAATATTTGTCATGCATGATTTTACACAATTCACAGAACGGTAATTCATATTTCTTCGGTGTAATATAATAATATCTTTTCCACCAGAAATATTCAATATAATCCTTGGGGTTAGCCATAAGCCTCTTCATCTCTCCTGCTAAATCTCTAGGCGTTTTAAAATTGCGCACATCGAGAAAGGAGTGGGGCATACCAACTGTGTTCATATCTGCTCCATTCATTACGACAGGAATAATATCACTCGCGTAACCATTGTATAGTTTTTCCGTTACATAATCCACACAATTAGAATTTTCAAAAGATAAATAGAAGAAGTATTCTCGTTTTAACAATTCCAAGCAACGTTTTTCGTCGGATCTGTCACAATATGTAGCATTACCACATTTTCCTATGACATCTACATGTATGTATTTAGATAATTCTTTAACATATTCATTACGTTTATTTAATGGATAACAATTAGAAACCAACCACAAAACTGGTTTAGATTTATTTTTATGGACATTCATATATTTTTCCACGTCTTTGTCGTGTAATTTTGGTGGTAGCCACATAGGGTTATCCATAGGAGCTACAAAGTTATCTTCATTATCGTAGATATGGAAATATGGGAAATGTATATCTGAATCCAGTCTGTATGTTGCTGTAACATTAAAGAAATTGTCAAAATATGGTTCAACTGGAAACTTAGCAGGACTTTCTAATGAATACAATACGAATATCTGATGTCCAGAACGATTTGCCGGCAACTCACTTGAATTCATCGGAGTAAAATTCGGAGTGTGAATTATTATAGCATCAAAATCTCCATTGTTTGGAAGATAATTTCTATCATTTGTCACAAAACATTGATTCACTGTACAGTTTTTCGTTATGAATGGTTCTCTGCCGAAACCGAAATTAAAATCCGGTGTCTCAAAAAAAGAATCCCATAGTAATATATTCTTCACTTCTTCCACATTAGTAACATTCGTTCTAATTGTCGATTCAGTCACATAAACATTATTAACTCTCATCACTTTACCATTATATTCTTCTAATTTCTCTAAACTAGGATAATTTTTTGTTATAAATGTTAAATCAGGCGATACATAAAATGCGAAAATGACTATAAATATTAATAAATAAACCAAAACACCCGATACTGTTATCTTTGATATACATGAGGACATCGCATTAATGCAAAACTTTTGTAAACTGTATTTAAAAAATGATAATGCAATTTATTTTTACGTCTTTTCTGCTGTTGAGAAGCTACTGAATGATGACAAACACGACAATTGATTATAACTATAATAACAATATGTAGGAAAACCTTCGTGATAATCGTGATTGGACAGTAAACAAATAGGTAGGAATAAGGAAAGCATTCGTGATTGATTAGAAATGAAGAGATTAGACGCAGGCGGTATAACATACAGTGTTTCTTAGTTCGGTCTTCACATATGGCACGGAAACGATGACCCTTATCGAACTGTCTGCCAACAAACTGCGAATAGCTAAAAGAAAAATGGAAAGAATAATGTTGGGCATTAAACTGGAAGACAGGACTGGATATGCAGCCGAACTAAACTGACTGATGTGGTTGAGGCACATTGCAAAAATGCAGGGCAACAGATGGACGAGGAGACTGCTGGAGTGGAGACTAAGGGGCGTTATAAGACCACAAGGGCGTCCATCTACCAGATGGATGGACGACGTTAAGAGGTTTGCCGAACCCCAGTGGATGGGGATCGCACAGGAGCGGAAGAAGTGGAGGAGGAGATGGGAGGCGCCTATGTCCTGCAGTGGGAAAACGCGGGCTGATGATGATGATGTTGCTTAGTTGAAATAACAAGTGGATTGGACAAATGACCAGACAAGGAAATACTACACCTAATTATAGTATACCGAGTTATAGTCAAAAAACCCAAATGAGAAATTTTCATACTCTTCAATTTTCAAAAGACCATAACTCCAAAACAGTTGATTTTTCGACATACATTTATTGAACTTTTTTTCATATTTTTTCATCCTCTATCACTTGTCCAAATATTGGACATAAGGAAGCTACAACCCTGCATTTGATTTTTTTTTATAATAAGGTCCTTTTGAAGAAAAATGGGAATATCTTTTTTTGTAAAGGGAACTATATCCAGTTTTGTACCTTTTTAAAAACTACACTAAATGAGGAAGTTTTTAATATAATTTGCCAGCTTAATGTCATACTAAATTTTTACAGTGTAAAAGAGTCGAAATTTGCTAATAAAAAACAAAAAACTCGAGAGGCGGAAACGATGTTCTTTTTTTCAAAATTGTGAATTAATAGGTTTTATTTTGGACTGTAATCAAATAGCTGAATTATTCAGGATTACGAATCAAAAATTTTAATCCCATAATATTGAATTTTGTGACCGTGGCGATCGAAAAACTGATCGAAGGTGCCGAATTTCACGAAAAACAAAATAGTGCCGATATCTTAAAGAATGAGCGATTTTTAGTAAGGTCATATTTCGATTTTCTGGTAGGTTATGAGCTGGTCTATCACCTTTCCACGGGATGACGTTGATTAACGGGACACCCTGTATAGTATACTTAAATATCACAATCAAAACTTATAATGCTTACCCTGTAGGGTTATGATTTTGTTCATATCAGTTTTGGCTACTTGCCACAAAAATACAACAAAGTATTCCTTACAATAATTTATTTACAATAAATCATATATATCGACACCTGTATTAATAATATCGCCGCTCGCTTTTTACTTTGACTTAAGCGACACAGGGTCAACTTTTCAGGAGAGCGATTTAAAGTTTAAAAAAACAGAAAAACCCTGATAACTTTTTTAATTATGAACCGATTTAAATAAATTGTATGGGGGTTTTGTTCGTGGATTTTTTTTCTATTTTTTAGTATATAATGTTAATAAATATAGTCTCTTTTGTGTGAGTTAGATGGCGCTTAATCCCTTAATGCCTAACCTGATATTTAGTATAATTCGAAATTTATTAATTCAAAACAAGTAAATGACCATTTTCCTTAAAATCATGAAAATTCAAAATGACTTACATGCCATTTGTACTCTTCCTCCAAAAAAACAAAATGACTTACACGTCATTTAAATTGATTTTCTAATAATTCAAAATGACTAACACGCCATTTGTACTCTTCCTCAAAAATATCAAAATGACTAACACGTCATTTATATATTTTTTCTAATAATTCAAAATGGCTAATAGAACTTTTTGTGACAAACTGTATCAAGCAGAACGTCTAAATTAGCACTGAAAATAAAATCGTTATAATTCAAAGTGATTAATGCAACCATGTTTTCCAACACTTCCAAGTTAAAATGGCTAACACACAAACTCTTGTATTTTATATAGAATTTTGTGAGTAATAAAAGCTGAAGATCAATGTATTGGAACTCTAAGTATTCATCTTCATATCTGTTTCAAAAAAGAAGGAAAAAAAAGTTTTCTAAATATATTATTTATAAATATTTCTTAAATACATTCTAAATACGTATATACGTTCGCGCCCATCGCACACAAAAGCAACACGTGTATTGACAATGAAGTTGTTAGTTATATATATATATTCGTATGGTGTCAGGCGCTATAAGATCACATTTAGATCCCGAAGCCACATTCTGGCCTCGGTCGTCAAGTTGTTCAGATCCTCCATCATTCCCCCAAATTGTTAGTTGAACGACCGATAATAATATTTTCAAACCTTATAATTCTGTTTCAAACATTTTGTCTTAAACGACGACAGATGTACCAAATATCAGCTATCGTTATAACCGCAAAAATACTAAAGTGCAAATTCAATTATAAACAATTAGTTAGAACGATTAACGGATAACATAAAATTAAAAAGTAACAATCCAATGTGACTAATGGCTATTTCAATTAAATTCAGTATTAAGTAGAAATGTCTTAAAAGACATGTAAAGAGTAATATCCAAAATTCAAAAAGTCTAAACGACAACTTAACATTATTTAGTATCATGTAAATGTGACTAAACGAAGGACATGTTTAGATTTAATATTATACGATTTGACTAAAGTGCATCTATCTAAATAATTTTGATAAGTCAAAAAAGCTAAAGCGCCACTCGCATTGTTTTATGTGTTAAGTTTGTTTTTCTTATAAACCAAACATTCATGAATTGTGAAAATTTGGCAAAACAAAGCGCCATTCGTGATTTATAAGTTGTTATTTTCGTCGCTTTACCTATTTTTTGAAAGATAAAAGTTGGTTTTTTATTTGACTAAGCGACCAAAAAAGTTGTCTGATTGACCTTGAACTTGGACCATTCGATAAAGCTCGCCGAGACGATTCCAACGATATATATAACTCATTTTATACCTAAGAGGCGCTTAAGTCAAAGTAAAAAACGAGCGGCGATATGAAATATAAATCACATTCTTTGTAATACCTATTTGATAACATAAGATAATTCTAGTTATATTGAGATAATTTGTACCTATTACTTAATTATATTATTACACACTTATAAATACTTATACTTAGGTCGTTTTTTATCATCACACACTAGTTAATGAGTATATTATTGTCATTGAAATCTTAATTTACATCAGAAAATGCTCTGCTCACTAAGGCGAGATTTTATTTAGCTAACTTAGTGTTAAATATATACATTATTATTACACATGGGTTTTTCAGGGGTACCTGCAACCCACTCTCTCATACGTGTGTATTTCTTCGCCTTCCAATATTTGTCATGCATGATTTTACACAATTCACAGAATGGCAATTCATATTTCTTCGGTGTAATATAATAATATCTCTTCCACCAGAAATATTCAATATAATCCTTGGGGTTGGCCATAAGCCTCTTCATCTCTTCTGCTAAATCTTTAGGCGTTTTAAAATTGCGCACATCGAGAAAGGAGTGGGGCATACCAACTGTGTTCATATCTGCTCCATTCATTACGACAGGAATAATATCACTCGCGTAACCATTGTATAGTTTTTCTGTTACGTAATCCACACAATTAGAATTTTCAAAAGATAAATAGAAGAAGTATTCTCGTTTTAACAATTCCAAGCAACGTTTTTCGTTGGATCTGTCACAATATGTAGCATTACCACATTTTCCTATGACATCTACATGTATGTATTTAGATAATTCTTTATAATATTCGTTTCGTTTATTTGATGGATGGCAATTAGATACAAACCATGCAACTGGTTTAGATTTATTTTTATAGACATCCATATATTGTTCCACATCTTTGTCGTGTAATTTTGGTGGTAGCCACATGGGGTGACGCATCGGGGCTACAAAGTTATCTTCATTATCATAAATATGGAAATATGGGAAATGTATATCTGAATCCAATCTGTATGTTGCTGTAATATTAAAGAAATTGTCAAAATATGGTAGAACTGGAAATCTACTTGGACTTTCCAATGAAAACAATACAAATAACTGATGTTCGGAACGGTTCATCGGTAAGTAATTTGAATTTTTCGGATAATAATTCGGAGTGTGAATAATTATGGCGTCAAAATCTCCGTTGCTTGGAAGATAATTTCTATCATTTGTCACAAAACACTGATTCACTGTACAGTTTTTCGTTATGAATGGATTTCTTCCGAAACCGAAATTATAATCCTTCATACTAAAGAATGAATCCCATAGTAATATATTCTTCACTACTTCCACATCAACATTTTTTCTATTTGTCGATTCAGTCACAGAAACATTATCAATTGTCATTTTATTATAATTTTCTTCTAACTTCATTACACTTTGATAATTTATTGTTGATCTATAAACCGCGAAAATAACTATAAATATTAAGAAATAAATCAGAACACCCGATACTCTTATCTTTGATTTATACATCGCCTTAATTTGAAAACCGTATTTAATAAATAAAAGGGATAATGAAATTTATTATTGCGACTTTCCTGCTAATTAGTGGCTACTGAATGAGGGAAAACACCACAATTAATTATTTTAATTATAATAACTATAGGTGGGGAAATCTTTGTGATTAGATTAGAAATCTAGAGATTAGTCGAATAACTACAGATTATTTGATGGAATTATTTGAGATAATGCACTTTTTAATATATGTAATATTTCTAATTTATATGAACAAACCACCGAATTAATTAATTTTAACACGGCTTATTATGATATCAGACATATATATACATACATAGATAATCAGGAACTAAATCAATATACTTAGGTAAGTACTACGTGCGAATTTGTTCTTCATCATCGCACGTATAATATTTTTGTAGTATTCATCATCATTATCACCATGGGCATCGCCAAGGAGGGTATCTGCCCCCTCCCTAAAGATTGGAATATTTATTTCATACTAAATGATAAAACCTCACAACGAATCACATTACTACCATACATTTTTTATCATATCATAATACATTTTTTTTAAATTGTATGACAAACCATCAGTTTCATAAAATAAATCGTCTGCTGCGCTATTTATTATTGCTGTTTTTATAAGGAAAACATTTTTCATATAAATTGTTGTGCAAAGTATTACTTACATTTCAAATAAACAAACCACATCACGACCTTCTTCGATATGTCTCACAAAAAATTTAGCCTGCAGCTCTATTTACGCCTTTTTTATGTTACTTTTTTTCAATTTCTGTTTCCCTCCCTAGCTCCGAGGCTGGCGACTCCCATGATTATCACAATGTCACACCAACATTCGATATCCTACAACACCACGATAACCGATAACAATATACTACGGACACGATGCATACACTTCCGCTATAATAATATGTTTACGCTGCAATAGTTAAAAATTCGAAAACGCATACGCAAGTCAAACGTAAACGATGGTAGCTCTGCAAAGAGCGCCTAAGTGTTCTGTGGGCTGGAACTCTGTTTGGTATTAAATTCAGAAGCTTAACGTGAAAGGGCAGGGGGCGGCATTTTTCGGGAAATTATTTTAAAAAATGCATAAAATCACACCCGTTTCATTAAAACTCCAAAAAATTCGCCTGCGGGGCTATTTTCTCTCTTTTTATACCAAATCAATATCAAAATATAAGTTGTCCCACTCCAGTTTCGAAGTTGTATAGAATTCCTGTAAATTTTCGAGCTCTTTAGGTTTAAATCCCTAAATAAGGAGATAAAAAAGAAAGTTATAAGAATTTAAATATAAAGAATTCTTACTTTCTCTAGGGTGCACATGTAGAAAGTTATAATCATTAAACTGAAAAACGGCCAGAATTTCGACGGTTTTTGGCTCGCCGAAGTATACAAGAACATACGAAAATCAAAAAATGATTCAGACGTACCTACACAATATAGGTTCTTGATTATCCTGCTGATATATCTATGAAATGCTAGCATATCAATTACAGATGCAAATGTTCGTTACCTCTAATAACCTTACCTAAATCTTGTTACTATAGTTATCATTAATAATTATTGTATTGTGCTGAAACGAAGTCCTTTCAGATGAGCAGGAAAGGAAAAAACCCATAGCGACAAAAGAGTTTAAAAAGTTTTGCAAGATCGACTCGATGCATACTAGATTCAGAATAATAAGATTGTGCTGTGTTGTGATTTATTTATTAATATTTACAGCCATGTTCACTTTTTACACATCACAATATTTATCATTTATAAAAAATATTTATCCTAGAGTTATGAAATTAAAAGAAAATGGTGAAAACAAAATGATGAATAATAACGTCTCTGTGACTGAATCGAAAAATAGAACTTATGTTACTAATGTTGGTGATACGGAACAGTGAAGAATATATTACTATGGGATTCATTCTTTAGTACGGAGGATTTTCATTTCGGTTCCGGAAGAGAACCGTCCATAACGAAAAATTGTACAGTGAATCAGTGTTTTGTGATAAATGATAGAAATTATCTTCCAAACAATGGACTATTTGACGCTATAATTATTCACACAGCGGAAATTTCAAATTACTTGCCGAGGATTCGTTCTGGACATCAGTTATTCGTATTGTATTCATTAGAAAGTCCTGCTAAGTTTCCAGCTGAACCATATTTTGACAATTTCTTTAATATTACAGCAACAGACTAGATTCAGATATACGTTTCCCATATTTCCATATTTATGATAATGAAGATAACTTTATAGCTCCGATGGATAACCCTATATGTGGTTACCACCTAAATTACACGACAAAAATATGAAAAAATGTATATGGATGTCCATAAAAATAAATTTAAACCAGTTGCATGGTTGGTATCTAATTGTTATCCATCAAATAAACGTAACCAATAAGTTAAAGAATAATTATCTTAATACATCCACGTACCTAGATCTCATAGGAAAATGTAGAAATGCTATATATTGTGACAGATCCAATGAAGAACGATGCTTTCTTCTATTTATCATTTGAAAATTCTAATTGTTTTGATTACGTAACAGAAAAACTATACAATGGTTACGCGAGTGATATTATTCCTGTCTTAATGAATGGAGCAGATATGGACAGAGTTGGTACGCCCCGCTCCTTTCTCGATGTGCGCAATTTTAAAACGCCTAGAGATTTAGCAGAAGAGATGAAGAGGCTTATGGCTAACCCCAAGGATTATATTGAATATTTCTGGTGGACAAGATATTATTATATTACACCGATGAAATATGAATTACGAATTATGAGTGGGTTGAAGGGACTCCTGAACAACCCATATGTCATTATAATTTATATAAAATGTGACAGTTTTATTAAGTAATATTAGGTGGACAGGCGTTTAATGTCCCTTTGATATGTCCACTATCATATTTTGTAACCATTGCAGATTTTATTAATTTTTCTTTTACGCGGAGGCATGACTTTGCCAACACACTTCTCAGTATTATCAGCCAGAAGAGTCTACATATTATCATTCATGATTCACATATAAACTCATCAGTCTAATACTGGGAAAAATTCACCTATCCAGATATCACGGATATCACAGGATTAGGCTCAGATGCGCGGGGCCTAAAATACAAGCATTGTGCCTGAAATATCAGTATTTAGGAATCGTCTTTCAATATTGCAAGTATTAATAATGACCGATTTTTGCATTTTTATGTATAAATTTTCCGGTAAATCTAATTTTTTTAAATTGTTTATTAGCGATTTTGGTATTATACCTGTAGCTGATAATACTAATGCGATTATATATACCGACCTAGAATGCCAAATATTTTTTTTTCACCTGCTAATTCTGTATATTTACGAATTTTTTCTGCGAAAGTTATGTAAAATAGCAAAATGTTATTTAACATTATAATTATGTACACCATATTGTATTGTTAAATCTTTTATTTCATATCAGCACCTTTATATTTCAATATAAATCTTTACTGCCTTACGAATCTTACGATCCCATTCAGCAAAATTGTACAAAAGGTTAAAACTTGTATAGATAGATGTCGCTACCGATAAATAAATGGAAAACAGTGTTTTCTGTTAAATAGGAATCTTAATATTATGCTCATAAAGTTAATGAATGCATGCACTGTGCACGAATGAAATAATTTATCGATCTAGTTGCCAATAATTTGTTCGCTAGTTAATTATGCAGGTACGTGATCTTATATCTTTAAAATAACAACAATATTCTTCATCCCTACACTATGTCCTTTATAAACCGACACTCATCTTGAAAGCTTTCCTGATTCATTTTAAATATCTAAACAGATTACAAAGTACTGTGTGATTCAAGTTTCTACAAAATATTAATTCCTACAGACTTTGCCTAAAGTTTCTACAATACGAGTATAATAATTCGTACAGATTTTATGCGTTTAAAACGGTTCTGGAACGGTTTAGAATAGTTCTAAGAACGGTCCTATAATATTTCTAAAAGAGTTCTAAAATGGTTCAAAAATTGTTCTAGAACGGTTCTAGAATAGTCCTAAAATCGTTCTAGAATAGCGTACGTTTTGCTGTAATATTTAAGTAGGTTCTAAAACGGTTCAAAAATGGATCTAGAACGGTTCTAGAATAGGTCTAAAATCGTTCCAAAATAGTTCTAAAACGGTTATAATTGTTCTAAAGCGGTTCTATAATGGTTTTAGAACGGTTCTAATAAAGCGGCTCTAGAACCAATCTAGGATTTAAATTGTTGTAAGAGCTGTTCGTTTTGTAAAGATTGCAGTTTCCATTTAACATTGTATCTACTGTACAGTACATATTACAAACTGACAAGTGAACCAGTTTGTCACACCTTATTGCACAGCAGTCAGCACACAATAGGACGAGCCGCTGCCACTCGAATAGGTAATCATTTTATCAAGGCTACACGTTTACATTTTGATTTCAATAATGAGATAAAGGAAATAATATCGAAACACAACACGACAATCTTGCATAGATTTGTAATAAATACTAGTAACTAGCCGTGATAATTCACGGAGAATGAGAATTGTGCATTAGTCCTGAAGAAGGCCTTAGCAAGTAAGCCGAAAGCTCGACAACATCGACTCACGGTACACCTGGGCCCGGTCACGGAGAGTTGTACTTACAAAGAGAGTTGTACATTAGTCCTGAAGATGGCCTCAGCAAGTAGGTCGAAAGCTCGACAACATCGACAATCTACACACCGTATATCCGAGAAGAATGGAGAAGAGATTGTACAGAGACGTTTTTTTGTTAAATAATGACTACGTGTATTAGGTACCTATTATTTGCTGGGGTTAGCTGACAGATATCTTAGCGTTCGGACAAGCTCGCCCTAGTGAACAAATGTTATAATTTATTTATTTATTCTTGAAGTGAACAAAGTGTTTATATAAGACATATATATATATATATTTTTTGAAAGATGGGTGAAGTGATGAACCTGGGATCTTTCTATAGTACCTACCTAGATGGAAAATCATTGTCTGACATTTTGGGGGCGGTGGGTCCCTTCGCCCCCTCCCTATATACCTACGCCCTTGAGGTATGCACCATCTCGTATGAATTGTTAATTGGTAAGGTACCTACCGCATTCTTTTTGGATTTCTACCATATTATATATTAGGTAGGGTCTCTATGACTTTGTACGTATTTGAACAACTTGCAAGAATTGTCATATGGTACTGCGTTGCATTCATACCCGGCCACGAGGAGAATTATGTATGTTGATGATAACCTATACGATACTGCTTCTACAATACATGCAGACTGAACGTAATCAGAGAAGGAAATCAAATTACTACCTATTGTTCAAATAAACTCTTCTAGTCAACCATTACTATTTTACAGTAAACTTTAATGTTCTTTATCATAAATCGTGACACAATTTTTATTTACAAATGTTATTTAAATTCTACTGTCTAAAAAATATTGTGGTGCAATGAATAGCCTGGAGTGGTGTATATGAATAAATAAATAAAAAAGTATTTCACTCGATAAGGGAACTCGGGGCGATGAGATTTTTTCACTTTCTTTTAGGTAGATTGTGTAATGTTTAGTTGTGCAAACAAAATACAGGTGAAACAAAGCAGTATTGTACATTTAAATACACTTACAAAGATTTACTTATTGTATCGGATTATGCATTTAGGTACATTTAACAGTTGATTTGTTTAAACAATTCTCGTAAATTTAACTGGAATAGCTCAAAAGGTCAACTTGTATTTGGGTCAGGTAATCCCACAAGTAATTAAAGTACATAAAGCAAAATGAAAGATATTACAGAAACTGAGAGAAATGAAATAGTAAATAATTATAACAAGTAATCTTCTTCATCAGCCTTGTTCTCTCCACTGCTGGATATAGGCCTCTTCCAAAGGTTTTCACTCGTTCCTGTCTCTTGTCTTTTGCACCCACTGTCTACCCACTACTGAGGGCACATCTTCTGTTTTCCCATGGTCTCCACTTTATTAGTCTGGGTGTCCACTTGTCCATCTTGTCTTGCTATGTGCCCTGCCCATTGCGATTTCAGTCTAGCTGTACGAGATCCATGATGTCAACAACTTGGGTTCTGCGTCTTATTTCCTTATTTCTAATTCTATCGCTGAGGCTCACACCCAGCATCTGTCTTTCCATGGAACGTTGTGTGCGTTTCAACTTTAGACAACTTTTTTGGGTGATGGACATTGTTTCTAGTCCATATGTCGTCACAGGCAGGACACATTGCTCGTAGGTACACTTTGCGTTTTAGACATATTATTGCCTTCTTTATTCTCGAAGATGGGTTTAAGTTTCCCATAAGCCGCCCAGCTTAGTCCTATTCTTCTTCTTAACTCCGCTGTTTGGTTATATTTATCAAGTTTAATGTCCCAAGTATTGTCTATCCACCTTATCTCAATTATTCCTTCTTTTTTTCACTTTTATTTCATTTTGCTTTATTTCTATATCACATATTTTTCTTGTGAATACTTACTGTGTCTCAATCAGACCGCACTTGGGGATATTCCCTTTTGCTTGCCCCGTTCATGGAGGAAGAAGTTATTTAAGGTAAAAAATGAAAAACTAAATATTTAGATTGAAATCCACGAAAAATGACTTTAGCTTTCGCGACTAGTATTCGAGGATTTGTACCCTTATCACCAGGCTTAGTGAACTTTATTCACAATCGCCTGATGTAAAGTAAACTTTATTCACAATCGCTTGATGATGGGGGTGCAAATCCTCGAATACGAGTTGCGAAACCTAAAGTAATTTTTTTATCTAAATATTTAGTTTTTAATTTTTTCCTTGAAACCACTTGGTGGAAGTCCATTTTTAAAGAAAAAATCCTCGGTCGAAAACATCGGGATTGAGAAAATATTTTTTTATTTTAAAATTCTTTATTTATTTCTCCTAATCTTCATACTAGAGAAACGTTGAATATAAATTCAAAAGTAGGTATACACAATATAATATGTTTGGGTACACACAGAGTATGTTATGGAATCATATTAGGTATACATATATACTAAATACTTGTCATACGAACAAAAGCGATATTATTTATTATAGGTAATGTAATGTGTAAAATATAATGTTATTAATGTACATAAATTGACCATTCACATCTTAAACAGGCGCAGTGTTGTTTGGTTTGTGATGGTGGCGAGTCGTTGACAGAGAACAACAGAATTCGCAAATTTCAACACCGTCAACTATACAATCATAATACGAGTTTGCCGGCTTCGAGAGTCAACATTTTGCACTAGAACCTGCCATACGTCCTTGAGCAAGTGAGTACATACTAATCAACCATAACAACTACTAAATTCAATACATTGGTACTTGTACTCGTACATGAGAAGCTGACTCACTTTGAACCTAGTTGAAATTGTTAATCGATTTTTACACATCGAAATGTATGTCTTTTTGATCCTTTCCTCGCTCATTTTCATCGATTTGAATCGTTCGATGGATATTTAAAGATGAATAAAAAAAAACATTTAAAAGCTGTTTTTAAAGAACTCATTCAATTAAGTAAGGTACAAAAAATACCTACACTCCGTTTCACTTTACTTGTCACACTTTTTTATAGAATAACTACGCAGCCAGCGGCCATTTGGTCAATTTGAAACACAGTATACTCGTTAACGTGCAGAATTTTCTGACAATTTTCAGTTATTTATTTTTTTGATTAGTTTAATGATTAATTCACAATTATTCCATGCATTTACATTGTTTCGATGTACCTTTCATAACTGTTTTTACTGGGTTTTTATATAACTTCATCTGTCGTTGTTTTTGATTTGACTGCGTCTGCATTTTCTTCTTCAAATTTTCATAACTTCCCAATGTTACAGCGTCTTGAAATTTTGCAGACATATTTGCTTTATCTACCTACCTATCTACCTACTGTTTTAAACATGTTTCAATTTGTAATTTAATTTTTATTAGTGTGGTCCAAGGAGCAAGAGCAGCTTTTTATTTTATTTTGAGGTTGATGCGTAGAATTTTATTCATTGATTCGACCTCAAATTATTTGTACTCGATGTAGGCATTACAATTTTTGTACTGTCAGCTTTTCGTAGCAGCAATCGATGGTCGATGTATTAGAAATAGGGGTCTGGCATCTCTCGATCAATTTCATTGCTTATAAAAATAGTTACCTAATTTTAATCTTTAAGTAAGTATAGGTATTAGTTACCTACAATCAGGTACTATAATATGTTATTATTATTGTATATGCTTACTACGATTAATAGTTTTTTTTTTGTAATATACTTACCAACATTTTTTATTTCATAACATGTTGTATGTAATCACAGTTTATAGATCTGAATTAATTCGCCGATAATGATTGCCAAAATGTTAACCAGGTTTCGTTATTATCTTATTTAATACATTTTGGACATTTGACATAAATTATGTTTACAGTCACTAGATCGAGGACTAGGTGTAAATATTAAGAATGGTGACCATAAAAAAATAAAATATTCTTTATTGCATAATATATAAATCATACAAAGGGCGGGATTATTGCCTGATGGAAATTTCTGCCAGCCAACCCAAGTGATGTAAAATGTAATAAAAAATAGGTAGGTACAAGTTCAGAATACAAAAATTTTGGCGCAGTAGATGAGCCCAAATGCGTCCCTTAACAAAAAATCGAACTAGAATCATACACAACATTTCTGAAACCTAATTATAGTACTATTATGTACAATTGCTGGAACATGGAATAATATTCAAAACTAAAGAAAACTCCAGACGCATAGTCGTCTCGGTATGAAGACAGTGGTATGGGGAGAGATAGAGAGAGACACTATTTAGCACGAAAAAATATGGGGAGTTAAATAAATCATCATCAATCTATACTAATTCTACCGTACGTACGATTACATACGTTTAAATACTAACGTATGGACGGTACATACGTTTAAATACTAACGTATGGACGGTGCACAAAATACTTCGATTTGCAAACTTCATAATGGCATTTATAGGCTCCTAACTTTGTGTCAACTATACTTTCAGAAATAGGTTTTATGTATAGTGTTTATCGGAGATTAAAATCATGAGTCATATGCATGTATAGGAAGAAGATAATCTTCTAGAGGCCTTGGTTTCCTCACATTAATGAAAATAATTATTCATTATTAGTAATCTTCAATCTTCATGTTTTTCAACTTGGTACCCAGCAGGAACTTATCAATATCGTACTATCTTTAATCTTTTTAGCGGACGTTTTCCCTACTTCATAATCAAGTAGTTAATAATTATTAGTTATTATAATCTACCAACAACTACGAGTATAATTATTTGTCTCAGAATTTCCTGCATTTTAGACCTTGATTGTAAATGCAAGTGTTAACCAATAACAATTTTATTGATCTTACTAGATAATTAATTGACCCTTATGTAAAGGGACAATAACCTCATAAAAGTAAATAAATAATATGCAGTTATGTACTTTTAATGTATCATCACGGTATATACCTGCAATGGGGTAAACAGTGAATGCTGTCTTTATCGGTTTCAATCCTGCGGATTGGTTTGCAGCAAAGATCTGCATCTCGTCCTCCATTCCGTCCGGCCCTTTTCAGCTCCATAAATCTGCTCCAGATACTGTCGTCAAGGGCGCCGTCTAGAGTTCGTCCCCTCAGTCTTACCCTCTGTTATATATAATTACCCTCCACGAATGCTGTACGGGTATAAAAAACGCTAAGTATTTAATAATTCTAATAACACGCATTCTGAATACCATACTAATGTATGGTATTCAGAATGCGTGGCGAACTTTCCTGCTGAAAAACATGTAAATGTGCAAGTTGTGTGAACACTTGAGTTTTATAGTACACTAAAAAAATATGAAAAAAGAGCGGGCGACAATTTAACCACCTGGGAATTCTACGGGGAAATAAGGAACAAAGTAACATTTAGCTATTTTTTTTCTTAAATTTATTGGATTACCCACTGGTTTCCTTGAATAACTTTACATGAGGTTGAGAACTTTGGGCAACCACCAGATAGAGAAGGTATCATTTCCCACCCTAGACCTCCTCCAATGCTGAACTTCATAAGACGTGTAGGACTAGAGGGGCTGGTCTAACTGGGTTGGGTTGTCACCAGATGGGCAGTTTGGGGGGAGTACAATAGACCTTATTGGTCGCAGTACATAATACACCCCATCCAATAAAATAAAAATTAATACCCACTGGTACCACGTAGGTAAGTTTTAGATTATCGGTTTTGAGCAGGCATGGTCTTAAAACGAAGTTTTGCGAAGCTCTTATAATTTTGTACGCGGTCTTGATTTTGTAGCCCGAGTCAAGGGTTTTACATACCTGAGTTACAATTTTTCAAGATAAATATTAGGCACGCAGTAGGCACTATATGGAAAAAAAAATAGGGAAGATACTTCGAACTTTATCTAACAAATAATTTTATGTTCTTATAAGGTATAATTTTTTTTTCTTAGGTGTAGCAAGTATAATAATTAATAACGAGTTATATTTAGATCATTGAAGCAAAAAACCTGATCATGGTCATTCTGTTTTTTTTTTATTTAAACATGTTTCTGCAAAAAACGTTTTGTATTTCAAACAACGAAAACTATAGTGCCTTCTAGAACATACGAGTCTTAACCTTCATATCAAAACACCTCCCTCTTTCATTTAAATTTAAATGGTTTCAATCGACTCTATAAACGATAGCTATAAAGATCTAATAGAATCTAGAAATCGACGCTATAAACCCGTCAAAAGTAACGCATTTCTTACAATTCTTGTGAATCTGGACTGAAATATCGGACGCCATTCACTATATTCCCATGCGCTCCTAGAAAGCCATTATAATCTCTCCCATAGACCATTGAGCATCGTGGCATTACAGATTTTTAGTCTTCTTTTTACATCATCAGCCTCTCAGATCCATTGTAGGATATAGGTCTCATCTTTGATCCTCCACAACTCTTTATACCTAATGGGCACACGGTATCTATGTATTCCGTTTCGGCACATTTCTTTATGTCGTCGGACCACCTCGTCTGGAGGTCTGCCGATTCTTCTTCGGCTTGTTCTTGGTTGTCATTCCATTATCTTTTTAATCCATCGTGAATCCTGGCATCTGGAAACGTGTCCGTGTCCTTTCCTGCACATCAACGCCTTGGTTCTCTCTCAGAATAAATGTCTGGTATTATCTCCCTTAAGAAATTTGTTGCGAATTATGTAGGTATGGTAGGCACTTATTTTTTTCACCTTTGCTAGACAATACTCAATCTAGGACAATACCAAAACTATCATCAGTAGTATGTAAATCTATGGTATTGCCACATTGAAAAACTCATTAACATTACATTCATTTTTAGGTATAACTACTATACAAGTATTTACATAAATATCTACAGTAATAATACTATAATAGTAAGTATGTTAAGTAGCTCCCAATAATGAGATTAGCACATTAAATAACATTATCTACTTAATTACATTGATTTGTGTAGGTAATTTGATAATAAATTATGTAATAATCAATGTAATTTTTATAACAAGTGACATTTCGACATCGGTGTTGCAATATTATAGAAAACGAACAACATTTTTATTAACAAGCAGGAATCTTAACACATGTATCAACGAAGGATAAACTTTCCACCAGGCTTATAATGACTGGACGTCGGCTGACTCAATGTGATCACTTTAGACTTGAGTATATATGTAACATCCACCAATTCTAGTTCAGCTATCAGGGTCTCTAATCTAAAACACTAGTATTCTATTCCTGTGCTATAGCACATATAGGCTAGTGACTAGCAAAGCTAATTGAGGCGAGATGGAGAGATCTATTGAGATTACTAGGTCCATGTTATCCAACTACGATATGTAGAGAATCTGAAGAATGAGATGTTTCAAAGAATTTTAAATGTCTAAAAGAAAAATAGTCAGAACGGTAAGCACTTGCTGAGTTTATTTCTCTCTATTTTCAGAATGTTACCAGTGGTCACCATTTGCGTGCTGGCCCTCGCCTCTACAGCGCTCGCTTCTGGCCAACCAAAGCTGGAACACGCGTGGAAAGAAGTGACATTCAAATGGCCCAACGATGAATTAAAAGCAAATGCTTTGAAATCGGGAGCGTACGTTCCAATAAACAATCTCCCAGTCGGTCTAGCTGTCTGGAAAGACAAACTGTTCCTCACAATCCCAAGATGGAAGACTGGAGTAGCATCGTCTTTGAACTACGTTAAAATTGGATCAGAAGAATCAGCACCATTGGAACCATATCCTTCATGGGATGATAACTACATTGAAGATCCTACCAAAGGATTGAAGAGCAATGCTACCGTAGCCTCAGTATTCAGGTTGTGGGTGGATAAATGTGATCGTCTTTGGGTCATGGATACTGGAGTTTCTGATATTCTTGGTAAGTTCTTCGTTTCCTCCATCAGCGGTCGTTTTTATTCTGAGGATGATCTGCAGCAATATCCAGCACCTAGTCCTTCCCTTAATTCTAAATGACTACAATTTTTCCCATTAAATTAGAGAATATAAACTGGCATCATGGTTGAGGAAAAAGTGATATGGAGAGAGAGCAATATTATTTATTAAGGCTTATTTTTACAGGTGACACAAAGGTTATTGCTAAACCAGCATTGGTGATCTTCGATCTCAAAACAGACAAGTTGATCAGAAGGTACGAGTTCAAAGAATCTGATGTGAAGTCAAAGTCTTTCTTGGCCAATGTTGTAAGTAATCCTTCTAAACAATACTTTTGCGTCTTTTATCGGTTTTTGGTCTTCACCATTTTATTTTTTGGCCATTCGGGGGATCTAGAATTGAATTTGGAATGTAAAATCTACCCTCTCTTAAATTAGATCTCCTCAAAGACGCAGTAATACTGGGATAAAATTACTGGTAAGTACCCTAAAAATTGCTCATGGCTCATGGATTTACCTAAAAATCTGATCAGAAAAAATGCACAAATTTACTGATTATCTAATATTGTGTCCTTACATAGATCATTATGGTCTCCCATTTATATCTCAATTCAGGTCATTGACATCATACCTTCCATTGGCACTTATAGGTTCATGTCGAGACCTTGACCTGTGCTTAATGTTAGCAAATACAAAATCAAACCTAATCATTAATTTTCACTTTTATTCTCATAAACAATTAATTGACAATTATGTTTTATCTCTGCCGACGGATTTAAGTAATGAACAAATTATAATACTATTATGGTAGGTACAATCAGACTCGGATTTTGGACGCTAGTGTTAAAAAAAACTGTTTGCAGTGTAAGCGATTTTTAAAGGATTACTTTTTAGTTTTATTATTGTAACGCAAGACTGATACCAAAAGTTGGAACTGAGAATTGTTTTATCCCTCAGAAAAAGTCCTCTATTTAAAAAAATACAATAACTTCTTTCGGAGTCTTCTTCTTTTGTTGCCATGTTAGGTCCCCTCAACGTCACTATTACCCGAGGGAAAGTTTAAAGAAGAAATCAGTGCGTCTAAATCCCAAAGTTGAACTCAGTAATAATAAAAACGCGAATACACAAAATATTGACCTTATAGTTGTTGAGATTGACGATGTTAGGCACTATCTAGGGGAGTACCCCAGGGCCACCAAGCGGGCCGCTCAGTTATCTGTACCGGACCGTAAAAAATCCGGGCCTGCGGACAACGGCAAGCCACACTTGCGTAATAAAATACAATAACAACTAACAATATAATAATGACATTGTCAACAGATTAAACATTCACGGCAATGGATTGTTGACAGCATGAATAGTGTATGGTCACACCATATTATGTTTTAATATGCACACAGGTTCAATTCATCACAATTACTTGTTTAGTAATTGAATATAATTTGCTCATGTGAAATATATAATATCTTTACAATATTAATGTGACACAGTTTTGAATGACAATATAAAAAAAATAATGTGTCATGTTTTGTAACGTACCTCAGGTATCATCAAGGTAATATTAATACAATTAGTGATATAAATAGCATAATGGAGCACAACTGATATATTTCGTCGCGTTTAGATAATCAAGGCTTCGTTTTTTTTTTATTTGTGAATTTTTGAGCCTTGTTCAATGTCCACTTCATAGTTAAATTATGTCTACTCGTATCATAGGCTGCATTCACCAATTATATTGATAATTATTTATTAATTATCGGCGTAAGCCTTTCACAAACATTAAGTATAAAATATAGTTGCTATAATATAAATAATATAGATGAAATATAAAAAGGAATAACTATTATAGATACAAATCGTAGAGGCCAAAGACAACCACAAGACTACAATTAATAAATTTTAAAAAATCTAAATGTAATGAGAAAAAAAGCAAGCATTATTGAGTCCTATATTTCAGGTCATTATCAACAAAAATATCAAAGGTCGTTGATGGTTCTGAGTTTTCCTAAAATTGGTTTCTTGTTTTGTCAACAGGTAGTCGATGTGGAAGCAGAAAAATGCGACGATGCTTATGCCTATGTTCCCGATTTGGGAGGCAACGGTCTCGTCGTCTATGACTTCAAAGAAAACAAATCTTGGAGAGTTGACCATCACTACTTCCACTTCGATCCATTGGCTGGAGAATATCGTGTTGAAGGGATCGACTTCCAGTGGACTGATGGTGTCTTTGGAGTCGCTATCTCAAACAAATTAGTGGACGGGTAAATATTATTTTGATCCTATCTGGTTCCTGCTGGGTTTTAACCTGGAATTTTTCCAAATTACTCACTAATTTTGGTTTTTATTCCAATTTCAGATCAAGAAACATAATGTTCCACTCCTTCTCCAGCACAAAGGAATTCGTTGTGTCCAATAGCGTTCTGAAAAACGAAACAGTTGCTACAGACAAGCATAACTTCCATCTGTTCAAAGTAAGGAAAACATCACAATATTGCCAAGATTTTGCTGCATGCCTTTAGTCAGAAGCATGCATTAGTTATTACATCTACAGGAACTGTGGTTATCTCGTGGGTGGAACAGTACATATCTCTCTTGGTCGGTCTAACAAGCTACTCATTAATTGCTATAGATCTTGCATTTTTAAATGAAGTCGTCCCTGATAGTCCGAGAGCCCACTGCATAATTTATGACGTATCTGTTTTTTGATCGAAATGTGGTACAAATGATAGCTTACCAATAGGGTTTTACATCGCACTAGGGTTGCCTATCAAAATCTTGCCGCAACCCCCCTTGCCCCCCCCGAAAAGGTCCCTCTTCGCGGTTTTTCGCATGTTGTAGGAATATGGTAAGAGATAGAAGAAAGTAGTCAAAAACAAAAATAATCCTTGCTAAATTCTCTACAAAAAATGTTAAGTCAATTTTTTCATAGGACTAGCAGTTTACCCGTAATGGCCGGTCAAAAAACAGGATATTTTTTGAAAAAATAAAAAAAAAAGTTTGATTTTTTTTCTTTCACATTCTTCCACCCATTACTACTAACATTTTATGGAAAAAAAATTTTGGCCTGCGGCGCTATATCACTGGTTATTTTATGAAAATATAAATTTTAAGAATTTTGGTCACTGAGTTTTATTGTAATAACTCCGAAATTATTAGATGTATGAACATAAGTTATAGCTCGTTTTGTAGCTAAGACTATGGTAATTAATTCGTTTTCTGACTATTTTCCTGTAGCTCTTATCAATTTTCAACCAATTAAGTTTAAATTCATTTTTTTAGTTTTTTAAATTAATTTCGGTTTTGGACCGGCTATTGCGGGTAAATTGCTAGTTCTACGAAAAAATTGACGTAACATTTTTTGTAGAGAATTTAGCAAGGATAATTTTTGTCCTTGACTACTTTCTCCTATCTCTTACCATATTCCTATAAAATGCGAAAAACCGCGAAGAGGGACCTTTTCGGGGGGTGCAGGGGGGGTTGCGGCAAGATTTTGATAGGCAACCCTAGTGCGATGTAAAACCCTATTGGTAAGCTATCATTTGTACCACATTTCGATCAAAAAACAGATACGTCATAAATTGAGCAGCGGGCTCTCGGACTATGAAGTTTACTTGTTTGCAAAAATTTGAGTAGTTGAGTTGTTGGATGATTCAATGAGGAAAGTTTTAAATCAGAATATAATTGATTTAATTTTCAGCTTCTTGGAGAGCGTGGTCCAGCAACACAATCTTCAGCCAACTACTTTGACGAGACATCTGGAGTTCTTTTCTATACGCAGGTATGCATTATTTATCCACAAGTCAAACAGTATCATTTTAAAAATTACTCTCACATAAAAGTCACACCCTTCAATACGAAAATCTAGAAATCATTTCGAGAAATTTATCATTGAAAAGTATTGGGGTTTTTCTAATCGATTAGTGATATTTCAGAGGCTTTCAAAAACAGCAATGACAGTATTGTAAAAAGCATCTTCAAAGTATTGTCTCCTCTCTCTCACTCTTCTTTCTGTTTTTCTTATTTTTGCTGTCTTTATTCTCTTTTCTTATTGTATTCTTTTCCCTCTCTTTATAGTATTGCTTTATTGTTTTATTGTTTTATTGTTCTCTATCGTCCGTAGGCCCATTCGGGCACCTGGACTCGTCAATTTTTACAATATCATTTCACAGCATATCATTAAACAAAGTATCATAAACAATATCATTATCAGATCAATGCCAATCAGAGTGTAAAGGGCTCTGATTGACATTTCGTCATACATCAAATCAATTTTTCAACATATCGTCAACGGAATAAAATTCTTTGTCAACGAGGTACTTCTTCACCCCTCCGCGGAAGGCCGTATCATCCAGTGATTTCAACTCCCCAGGAAGCGCGTTTAGCATCCGCACACTGAGACACACGAAGCTCTTCGATGTCTTCGCTATCCTCGTTTTATGTATTATTCACCTTGAAACTCCTCGCCAGGCCTGGAATAGACTTTACAGTGGGTTGGGTTTTGACTTTCCGGAGGTCTCTTGTTGTTTTGTTGCGAAATTCATGATAATATTTGACCTTATTGTGTTTTCAGGTGAATCGTGATGGTGTTGCTTGTTGGAGCACAAAGAAACCTCTGACTCCAGAGAACACTGATCTAGTTGTACAGAATGGCAACACACTGATCTTCCCTAATGATATCAAGGTAAGTAATGACAATGAAACATTAATGGATGTTTGTATTTTTCCGTGTACACGATGATGAAAAATTAATGGATGTTTTAATTTGTTTGCATACGAAAATTAAAATTAATGGATGTTTTTATTTTTTTAGCATACGAAAACAAAAATTAATGCATGTTTGTCTTTTTTTGTAATTACGACAATGAAGAATTAAGGGGTGTTTGTTTTTTTGTAATTAATATACGATAATGAAGATTTAAGGGATATTTGTTTTTTTTGTATAGTATACCACAATGAAAAATGAATGGACGTTTGTATTTTTTTGAATGATGAAAAATTAATAAATCTTTGTGTTTTTATTTTCTAGATTGATGCAAACAGAGTGCTATGGATATTATCCGATCGCCTTCCCAAGTTCATCTACTCCAGCATAGACTCCAATGAAATAAATTACAGGGTGTTCACAATTCCAGTGGACGAATCCATCAAGGGCACACGCTGCGAGGTGTAAAGTCAACAACAGAAGATAATAAAAGCAAACTTTTTTTTTGCTAAAACTGCTTTCAAATTAGTTGAGAGTTGTGAGAGAATTTATTGATATAATTGATAGATCTGGCATTTAGTGTGAAGAACTTCATTATGCTTTTCATGTGATGTTATTTAGGTACTTAGGTTTAACATCTTTGTTTAATTTTAAGTTTTTTCAGCAACCAAGTCTTAAGTTACAGAATTTAAGTGTAAAGTAAATCCAGGAAAAGTGATAAAAAATGTACATGATTTTTTGTTTCAATTGTAAAAAAATATGCATTTTAATCCACATAGTATTACAGTTTTATTTTACTTAATAAATTACGTTTTTGTAGTTTAAAAATTTGATTTCTTTTTCCACCTATCCGTCATTATTAATCCTGTATCAAATCCAATATGATATGTACCAGGTACCTCCATTTATTTACAAGAAGCAATCCGCATAACTTGGTTGAGATTTTAACTTAAATAAGTAATACCTAAATACTTAATTATTGGTAAAACATTATTTTTACCCTGGGTGTTTTTGTGCGGGTTTTAGAATTAATCTCATTTTTTTTTTTTTTTAATTTTTTTTATTAGTCATAAAATATATATACAAATTAAAACAATTAAGTCACGCCAAACCTGACAAGTTTGTCGGCGTGTGCTCTTAAACAATAATCTTAATAGATATGTAACAATTAATTAAACATAAAACGATAAACAACGTTTTATTTAAATTAAACGAAAAACGGCTTGTAAACAACGTTTTATTTTTCATTCAAAGTATTTTTTTAAAGATATGGCAACACGGCAAACAACGATGACGTCATTTGGCGTCATGTCATTTGTCATTGATACTTTTGTTTGCGTCGCTTAAAGTTTTGGCGGCTTGTGTTCATTAACTTGTTGTGAGCTAGAATTGTGTTTTTATTTATATATTTTATTAAAAACATAATGTCTGGAAGTCAAGACTTTATACCATTCTCAAATAGCGTGGATAGTCCGCGTGGACATAACAGAAACAATTGGAACAAAAGGAGTCCATTTCAGCACAATAAGTTCCAACAAAACAGCTTTAGTCCGTATAATAAAAGGAACAACTTCAATAATTCCAGTAAGGTAAAGTATTTTCAATGTATTAGAATTAGATTCTCAGTCATTGAGTGATATTAGAACGCGATTAACAGCGTAAAGTGAGGTTATACCGAAATGTTGACATTTGTTGCAATCCAACCAGCGACATAATCCTTCCACATAGCATCTCAAATTTGAGGTTATGTGCAGCTTTGGTGTCAAATTTTGGCACAGAAGTAATGTTTTTAGTGCTTTTTCTTATGAAAAGCATCCTCATTGTAATTCCTACAATACAAATGCAAACATGTAGTGTACAAATAATAGTTTCATCCTTTGTTTTCACTGGAACCACCCATCAATTTTAGGAACTATTGTCGTAGAGCGGCCCCATTCAAGGTCAAGCTTATTTCGTTTTAAAAAAGCGGTAATTATACAGCAAACGCGCGCGACCAGACCCACCCACAGTCGAACTGAGCGAGAAAATACTTTTTAAAAACACGATAAACTTTTGACAAGAGTGACATTTAAAATCGAAAACATCGTAAATTTTCCAAATTCGATTAAAAAACACACTCTGACTTTCTGTGCCCTCGTCCGACCCCACCCCCAGTCGGGCCGAGCAAAATAATATAATTTTTAGCACTTTTTTGAATAAAAAAAAAAAGTTTTTCACAAAAAGCAGGGCGGCGCTTTTACAATAGTTTCCAATTTTATGTGGGTTGCTAAGCAACGAAAAATTAAATTGAATTTCTTTACTTTGGGTGCACACTGGCAACTCTGCTTTAAATTGTCGGGGTTTGATATCGCCACTACAACTTTGTGATAAAATCTTTTTATAAATAAAGAAATAAGTACCCCAAATGTATAAAAAAATTGCATGCTGCATATTTTCTGTTTACTATCAAGAGATAGTGTGTGTGAAACGAACAAATTGACTTGCTTTAGTTAATATTATTAATTATGTCATCATCATGTCAGCCTCCCTGCGTCTATTGTTGAACATAGGCCTCCCTCATTGATCTCCACAGCTCCCTATCCTGGACAGACCCCATCCAACCGCCTCCCGCAACTCGCCTTACATCGTTAATTATCATTAATTATGTAATTTTCTTTAATTCCAGAAGTTCCATGGACAGCAACGGTTCGTTCTATCGGGCGGAGACGCTGATATATCCGCTTACTATCATCCGTCCATGATGGAAGACCCGTGGAAACACCTCTATAAACATATGAATAAAAATAAATCTAGTGAAGAGACAACACCAGCGGCACAAGTGAATAATTCACCGCAGCAAAGTGATGTACGGCAAAATGAATCCAGTACGTCAAACAAATCGTCATCAGACACAGATTGATAAATATTTTATCTTTATAGTTTTGTAAAATTAACTAGGTAGATAATTATTTGTAAATATTAAACACTATTTGTAAATATATTGGATAAAATCGTTAATAAATAGCTACAGGTATAATACCAAAATCGTTAGTACATATGAGTTCGAAGGCTTTCACGGCCGGAGTCACATTGTTGTTTGCTTTCCGGGCTGTATGGCCGTGGTCGATGGGGTTTCATTGTTGTACCCCGGGGAATTTGGTGATTCCCCCTGAAGATGCCCACCAAAGCGTGTGGCGAAACGTCGGGTACAACAATGAAACCCCATAGACCACGGCCATACAGCCCGGAAAGCAAACAACAACGTTAGTACATACTTTAAATAAATTAAATTAGATTTACGGGAACATTTGTATGTACACAAAAATGCATGCAAAATTGTAAAAAGATTTCTAAATATGTACTAGTCTTAATACTGATGTTTTAGACACAGTGCTTGTATTTTAGGCCCCGCATTGAGCCTAACTTTAGATATCCGTGATATCTGGATAGGTTAATTTTTTCAGCATCAGGCTGATGAGTTTTTATGTCAATCATGGATGATTATATGTAGACTCTTTTGGCTGATTATTGTCTGAATGACTGAAGTATTATGGCAAGTCCTGCCTCCGCTAAATCGTAAGTCTGTTTGTAAGATTACGTTTGGGTAATGGTTCAATGTTTCAGTATTATACTTTATCTAAAGGCTGTAAAACACATGCATGTGTATGCCAATCTTACTCGTTGCATCTTCTAAATAAGTGGTTGGTGAACTCAAAATTGAATTCATTGACAAAACACCAGTTAATCATTTTACACACTAGACAAAAAAAACCTTTTAAAGTTCAGGTGTGAGGTTCACCACCAATTCTCATTGTATTTAGAGTGTGACGAGCGTTGGCTATTGCAGTTGATTTCACAAGTAGTCTTCCGAGGAATAGGTACTGGGTTAGAAACTCGGCACCGATGATTTTACATTGCAAGGTTAACTCTGAAGTGTGTACATATGAAGGTCTAAATCCCTTTTGGAAAAATGTGCGTAGAATAATTAGGTATGCCTTTTTTATGATTTTATCTTGTTTTTTAACCTTTTTGTGGTCATGTAAATACACTTGGTCTAGCTGACGAGTTATTCCGGTAGTAGAGTTGAGTTTACTGACGGAGATACCTGAACATGTAGTAAAATAATTTTATTTTGTATATTTTATTTACAAATTGTAAATTGTATAAAATGAATGGATCAAATTAAATTTATTTATTACAGTTTTAAATATTTCTTTACTTTAATTTCCCCTCACATTATCCTGTTTCTAGTATATAATCAACTCTTTGACTGTGGCAAGTTTGATTAGTAAATGTGATCCTCATGCCTCAGAAAGATGACACGATTCCTTACATTTGTGAATTTACTTTTGTTAGTTCCCCTTGTAAACTTGGGTTTGGCAAATGACTTTAGTCAGCTGTTGTTGGGAAGTAGTTAAATAAGGTACTCTGTTCACCATGAAAACATGAATATAAGTCTATTAATGCTAGCACTGGATCCAGAGAGCCCGGGATTGAGCGGCTTGGAAGCAGATGGAGGAGGCCTTCGTGGACGGGAGTAGGCTGATGATGAAGAATGCTAGCACTGAGCGTTCTGAAAAGGTTCCGTTTCTCGGTAAAGCGCCATCTCTACACAATATGCGGAACCACGATACCATCCAGTTTAGTGAAGTACACAACCATAATTATTGTATTGGATTAGAACATGCTTTGAAATTAATTCTAAAGATGGCACTTAACAATTTATTTTTATGAATGTTAACTCAGCTTTTCACAATAAAATTTGAGAAACGAAAAAATGAGTAGGTTGGGAATGCCATTTGGTAAGTACTATTATTATTTTTGGCCGTATGTAAAAAGTGTCGGGGAGTGAAATATTGTTAATATTTTATAAATAAGAGTCAGAATAATGTACTACAATATGCAATAAGGTAGAATCGCGAGTATCTAAACAGCTGTTCTAGATATGTACCGTATTGTATACCTACGACGAAAATGTTTTCACGGAAATAATTAACTGATAATGAGTGCGTTTAGTAAATAAATAGAAATATCATAATAATTGCTCCACATAATATTGATTCATATATGGAAACTTACTTAACTGCATATTACAGCACTACACTATGAATTAGCTTCGTATAGGTAGAAATATCTTACATAGCAATGTTAAATATCTAAAATTTACAAAACTCAGAGAACCTACAAAGATTTTGGAACCATAGCGAAAATTGGGTTTGAGTAAGCATTTTTTTTTAATATCTCTGGGTGACAGTGACGCATTATACTTTCGCGAGGCCCGTGGCCACGTGCGCGCGTGTGCACTCCCCCCTTTTTATAGCCGTGAAGTGGAATTTTGTGGAGTAGGATTTTTTTGTGAAATTGAGTGAAGAAGGTCGTGATCGTTTATTTTATTGTTGTAGTGAATAAGAAGGGAACCGTTTCATATATTGAAGTGATCTCGTGCCTGGCAGCCATTAGGAGCACAAAGCTGAGAGCACAAAATTGAACATAAAAATAAATCTAATTAAGTACCTACCTATTTATATATAATGATGCTTCCATTTATAAAATAACTTTACAATAATATTGGACTGGTTCTGAACTGTGTAGCGTCCGTAGCGTGTAGTGCATGGGCGTCGCTAGCTTCTAGGGGGAGCTAGGGGGGGGGGGGGCAACCAAAAAACAGTGTACATGTAACATTTAATGTATTATCATGTCAATGAGTAAACACTCTCAAGTCTTCATCACTCAAGTAACTAAATATTATTTCAATACAAACATTTGGTAAAACGGGAAAGTTGTTGAAGAGAACACGAAAGACTTTATTCCTTCGTTTAAGCAACTCTTGTTGTTTCATCCCCTTCCTCACATTAAATTCTATCATGCTAGCGTATATTGGGAACGTTGTTTTATGCTCGCCTCGTTTTAAAGAATGCACTATATTTTCATTCCTTATATATTTTACTAATGTACTTGTATCTTTTGTTAAGATATCATGAAATGTAATGTTAGTACTATTAATCTTCTCACTCCCCATGTTTGCTATTTCTACTTCACATTTATTCTGAAAATCCCTCAATTCATCGTTTAAATCACTCACTGATTTTAAATTCTCTTCACATACATATAAATTAGCAGTTTTTATTTTAACTATGTGGCGTTTTAGAACATTAGCAAGTGGTCGACGATAAATGAGATATTTAAGAGCTGTATCTCCATTGTTATTTCTAGAGTTGACGTCAGCACCAAATCTCAGGAGAGTCTCAACAATTTCTTGATGCCCTCTGATACTACTCACATGGAGAGGTGTGTCTCCATTTTTACCTTTAGACTCAACATTGGCACCGCATTCTAATAATACTTCTACAATATCTTTGCGACAGTATAGAACTGCATAGTGCAAAGCTGTATTTTCACATTCATCCCTAGCATGAATATCGACACCATGTTCTAATATTATTTTTGCAATCTCTATACGATTGTACTCAGATGCATGGTGCAATGCTGTTCTTCCATGTTCATCCCTAGCGTTAATATTAACATCATGTTTTAATAGAGCTTCCACGATATTAACATCTCCCCCTGTAACAGCAATATTTATTGTTGCAGTATTCACTTGAGCTCCATTAGTTAAAAGTAGTTTGGTCATTTCTAAATCGCTATTCTCAGTAGCGTACATTATTGGTATTCTTCCATACTTATCTCGAGTATTTATATCAGCTCCATAGCTTATCAATAATTTAGCTATCTCTTCCTGTTTGTTTTTTGCTGCGGTATGTAAATTATATGTATTATGCGTTGTAAAGAACGTACGAGTTTTATCAACAGCAGCTCCATACTTTAATAGATCTTCAACAATTTTAAAATATCCGTTTCTAACAGCGGCATCTAATAACTTTGAATTCTTTGCATCTTTTGGATTAACATTAAAACCATATTCCAAAAGAGCCTCGACAATCTCTTTATACTCTTCTCCGTAGCTGAGCACTGCCGTTATAAGAGATCTTCTATTGCTTTGCTTATTAATATCTGGACAATATTTTAAAACTTTCTCAACAATCATTGAATCTCCCGCCAGAACAGCCTGATGTAGTACGCTATTGCCATCTTTATCCTCATTATCGACATTAGCCCCGAGCTTTAAAAGTGATTCAATAACTTCCATATTCTTGCATTCAACAGCATAGTAAAGTGGAGTTGCATCGTTTGGATTTTTAGCATCAATCTTAGCACCTTCGTCTAGAAGCATCTTGACAATATCTGTGTCGCCTCTTCTAATTGCGATATGAAGAGGAGTATCAGAAGGGTCTACATTTGCACTGTTGACTTTAGCACCGCTTGTCAAAAGTAGTTTAGCAATCTCTGTATGATAATAGTGAAGAGAATCACAAAGTAAAACATATCCTCCTAACCATTCTTGTGAGTATGACAGTCTATAAGAACTGATTAACTCCCTAACTGTTCCTAGTCTTCCTTCATGAACTGCACAAATTAATCTTTCATTTATTTACTGATGATCTGCCATAACTGTTTGCTCTTATAACACAACAATAAACTATATTTTAACAACAAAGATTGATACACAGCGCGACACAACCGCTTTGAAATTAGTCATGACTCGAACCGCACCCACACACACGATAGGAAGTGAATGACATTTCCATAGAAAAAGGACTGTACTCGTGACCAGTAAAGATAGTTAATGCATATAATAAAAATGGTTTTAATCTCTCCTCGAACATGTAAAAATGTGTTTTTGAAGCTTGCACCAATTTTACCCTTGTCCTATATACTCAGTAAGATCACTCGCAAACGAGTTGAGATTTAGTAGTAGGAACTTTTGAAGTAAATGTAATTATACGTTGTTGCGTTTGGCACAGGGCTGTTTGTGAACTTCTAAGTTAGAAAAGCATTTTATAGTTACATATTACAAAATTAATAACTAGAAAATTAGTGAGAAATCTTAGAAAAATTGTATCTAAAAATCATGAGTATGATTATGATGAATATTTGCAAATGTAAATTATGATTCTTTAGTAAAAATGTATGTACATAAACACAGGTATATCCGCTAGGTAAGTTGATTCTTAGACATTTGCAACAATTTAATATGAATATTACCTATGATTCTGTTGAAATCAGGGCCGTATTTAATAACTGTGAGGCCCTACTTTGAGATGACTCCAGATACCCTTCTGATTTTTAGATATAAGTAGATTGGTACGTATTTCCGTTTGTCCAAGATTCATTACTGAATTTTGGATTACACCCACTAGCAGGTTGAATGACATTTTACTACACGAAAATAGCGTCCCAGGTGGTAATAATTTCTTTGAGATCTACTCGAATGTTTTACAGATTGTGTTATTTATTGGAGGCTGTTGAAATGTATAGTAATTGTGGGAAAAATTCCCAAAATGTCATTCCGAAATTCTCAGATGTATCGATAAAACTTGTGGCAGAATATATTGACGTCTGGGTTCGATTCCCGGCCTCGGCAAATGGATTGTATAGCTGAGTTTTTATGTTATTTATAAAACAACCACACATTCAGAATGTTATTTTATAATTATTTCTTTCTAATAAAGGTGAAGTTGTGTCTTTTAAATTGCAAGAATCAGATATAACACGAAATTAGATGGCGTACCTTCGTTTTTGTTAGACGTATTTCACGATTATTAAGAGAGATCATAATAAAGCGTTAATAGACATAGGAGAAAATAACCATTTTCAAATATCTTGCTCTGTAGCGGATTCCCTGGGTTGTAGCCTAGATATCTCGTACATAAATACGGCCCTGATTGAAATTATCTAATGAATTCAAGATTCTAATCTCAAAACTAAACAAATGAATTGACCTCCTGTTATTCTTCTGTTTCTTCAGTGAAGTTTTTATGTCAAAAAGAAAAAAAGACCATGTTTTATGTATCCAATCGATGCATTGTTTCAATCATACTTACAGATTGTACACATAAGCGAAGGCGAAGGACCATTTATACTAACCATGATGTTTGATATTAACCATGTATCTAAATAGCAGTGGCGTACCTGGAGCAAGCTGGTGTCAAGCCTAATCTATAATCTTTCAGCCTAATCTATAACTTTCAGCCTAATCTATAACTTTTTAATCGGCTCAGGGAGCATCTCCGTAGACTGGGACTTGAAGAGAATGGCACCTGCAGATTCTGTGAGGAGGAGGAGGAAACTCCTCACCATCTTCTGGCAGACTGTGATGCCGTAAGACACATGAGGTTGAGAACTTTGCGCAAGCACCAGATAGAGGTGGAATCATTTTCCACCCTAGACTCCCTCCGAGTGCTGAACTTCGTAAGACGTCTAGGACTTGAGGAGCTGCTCTAACTGGGCAGTTACCAGATGAGCAAAGTAGGGGAGTACAATAGATCTTATAGGTCGCAGTACATAATACACCCCATCTGATAAAATAAAATAAAATAAATAACTTTTTAAACTAAAATAAGTGTTTTAAATTTATTTTACTATGAAGTAATCTAAAAAAGAACGTGTTATTTTAGTAAGTACGCTCTTAATCACAGTTACAGAATTGGCCCTTTTGAATCTTAAAAATTTTGGGAGTGAATTCCCACAGGATCCCTAGGTTATAGAAATTGCCTCTACCCTTTTTTATACATTTTTGAGTACTCCGTAAGAGTTAGCTGATGGAAAAACTCCCATTAGACGTTTCACATCATCTTTATTATACATTTTTGGGTAAAAGAAATGTGTGTGTATAAATGAATAAATATACCTTTATTGGCAGTAATGAAAAAAAAAACATGCAACAATTTGAGAGGATAGTGTCAAAGGGCGGCATAGGTAAAATCTTACAATATACAACTAACCCATCCACACAGCATTCCCTGGTTACTCTACTATTGGGATAAATCCCACCTTAGTCTTACATAATTAATGCAAAACTGTAATGTAGGATTTTGTCAAAATAGAAACAACGTTTTTTATACTTTATACACGATGCGGTGCACGAAAAAACGTTCAACATGTTTCGGCACTGGACACTGGACGAATTGGTATTTTTTTCCACAGTTGCTAATTGCAGTGTCAAATTGATACATAATAATTTATTTGTTAATTAATCCCTACGGTTTATAATTTTATAATATTATCAAACCAATTAATTAAAATAGAAAAGTAAAAACTGTGTAATTAACAACGTCATTCTCTGATCGAATTATGTCAAATATTTTGTCTCTATATCCCAACAAGTAGTTTTTGAAGCAAAGTAGATAAATGTTAATTACATGTAGTATTTGTATTAGAAGTTCAGAATCTACAGCAAATACAGAAATGCATGTACATGCGTTATAAATATTGTGTATGTAGGTAGTTAACCCGTCAAAAATTACATTTAAATGAAAAATAAATAACAAAGATAATAATATGATACACTGTCTGTTATTGGGTTCTTTAAATAATAACTATAATAAAAACATTTAACCCTGCGTTAGTATCGTTATGGTCGTTTCACCGTTCTGTTTACAGTCCCTTATGTTTATAAGTTAGCGATTTTTTGCTTCATCTTATTGTGTATATTTCTCGTTCATTATGATGCCTCGCCGTATTTTATATTCAGTTACGATGGAGAAAGAACGAGTAATGTACTATCTATCTATACCCTCACGCCACGTCCCTTGTAGGGTAGGCAGAGAGGACAGAGCGCCAGACAGCCCTATCCTTACACACACTCCTAGCTTCCGTCACATTATGCAATTAGTCATACACGCTCTCCGATTCCTTTTACTCAAAACGCGTCCATCCTTGAGGATCTGGTCGACATGATCGGACCAGTTCAGTCTCGGGCGGCCGCGTTTTCTCACCCCTCTTCGCTCATTCATATATATCTTTTTAATGTAATGTACTAGTACATTGAATTCTCTAACGGCGTAATACTTTTTTAAGTAGTCCATAAATGTTTACTCAGAAGTTTCATTAAAATTGAAAAATATTGGAATGCTTACTTGATTATTTAATTTATTTTTTTTTTATCAAGAAGGTGTAGGTAAACGAAGTATTACAAGTTTTTATAATTTACTCCACCCAAATAGGCAGCGCTAGTACCAGGGTGGGATGTATATACTAGTTTAACATTGAAATAAAAAAAAGACGAAAATTAAAATTTAAGTGTTCAGTTTTCCCAAAAAACGAGCAGTATAGGTCATATTTGTATAATAATTTTATCAGTTGAATCTCGTGTGAATTTATTTGTCCATAACGCGTTATGCCATGATGAGGTTTAAGTATGGTTTATAAGTTGATTAATAAATCGATATGAAAATATGTTTACAATGCATTGCATATGTTTGCAACATTATCATTTGCAACAAGTAGGAGAAGTAGCTATCTACACCTGCTTCACTTAGGATAACTTACATCAGGGATCGAAAACCTTTTTAGTAACTTTATTCTGATTTGTTTATTCTGAATGAAGCCCTCGTAGCATGCAGCAAAATAGATAGGTTGGTAATTATATTTATTGTACTTAACGCTCAGTTTCCTACATTAATTAATTTCTCAATTCCGCTGAAAATGAACTAAATCATCATTCTCTCCATCAGGAGAGAAATGATTCTTCTTCTTTGTCAGACTTCTTTCCGTGGTTGTATGCATGCCTCTTCGAATGTTTTAAAATCTTATTTGCGATGGGGACAATATCATCAGCCCCAATTTTTTGAGACCGGCTTATTTCTCTTTTCATGGGCTTCCACCGCAGAGCTCTGGATGATTTCCACATTTCTGATCACTTATATCTGTCAGATTAGCATCTGCCTAGCATCTGTCTCTTCATTGATCGCTGTGATTAAAAAATGCATGTAACCTACAGGATTTTACATAAACATCAAATACATAAATAAAATTTACCGTAGCTCAGTAAGTTTCCGATGCCTAATGCATCAGAGTACTTACAAACTCGTAGAATTGTACTTGATGTACTCGGTAAAGATCTTAGTATAAATATTGTGATAAGCTCAACATATCAATCATAGAAACGATTCACATCTTCATTACCTGCTGTGTCTATAAATCAACTGATAAATAATTAATTAATCCATATAAAAAAATAATAGTGTTGCTGTTTAATATTAGCTTCAGTGCAATAGAATATAACTAATTTGTTTAATCATGCTTCAAAGAGTAAGTATTTTTTTTCTCATGACTAACGGCTCACCCTTGAAAGAAAAACCTTCCCTGAAATTTAAGAAACGCTAGCTCCCATTATTAACGCAATTTTCATGCACGAACCAAAAGTATTTAAAGTGGCAAACGATCAGTGGATTCAAGAGGAGGGTTTAGTAAACGATGTAAAAAAGGAATGGCAAATTTACAATTTTTCTGACATAAGTGTACATCTCCCGATTTAGTGGTTAAGATTTCAGACCTTAATATCCCGGCCATTCTTGTAACATTTCGCATTCTTAAAAAGTGTCGAAATAATCCGGTGAAATTAGACACAAAGCAGTCTCTCGATGGAAAGTTTTGGGGTAGTAGGAATTTCTTTCATTCTATACGTTTTTTGGGATGCTGAATCCGAATCCGAGGTTTGCCAACAAAATTTCGATACGGAACATGGCGAAAAATAGAAAAAATGGCGCAAATATTCGTTTTCTGGCGATTTCTTTATAAGAACTCGAAAACTGACAACTTTTGTAAGTTATTTTTCTACGCAAAATGAAAGTACGTAAAATTTACTACAAAATCTCTATATAAAATTTTTCTCTAAAATAAATAAGAACGGAGCTGTCAAGGTCCAAAAAATGGCCAAATTTTCTTACTGTTTTACATTACGAGAATCGAAAATGTATTGAAAAAGTTTACCTTGTTGCCTTCATAAGCAAATTTCAACAATTATTATTTAAATTCATGAGTCATATTTTACCTCGTTGGAATCAGAAAACACAAAGAAAGCTATTAACGAAATTTTTATTTAAAAACACCGTGAAATATTTGAGCTAGACATGTTTAAATAATTTTATTTAAAAATATAGTAATTTGTTTAGGCTAAAAATGTTTAAACCTTTTTAGCTTAAACACTTCACTATATTTTTAAATAAAATTTATCCTGAAACCTTTCTCCATGTTTACTGATTCCAACAAGGTAAAATATGTATAATAAATCTGAAGAATAATTGTCAAAATTTGGTGATAATTCGAACAAGGTGACCTATTCTCCATACATTTTCCATTCTCACAATTTAAAATAACAAGAAAATTTGACCAATTTTTGGAGCTTGACAGCTCCGCTGCTAGTTATTTTAGAAAAGAAAATTATATACCAAATTTGTAGTAAATTTTATGTGCTTTCATTCTGCTAAAAAGATGACCCACAAAAAGTTGATGGTTTTTAAGTTCAAATCCAGAATTCGCCAGGAAATGTAAATATTCGCCATTTTACCAATTTTTCGCCATGTTCCGTCACGAAATTTTGTTGGCAAACCTCGGATTCGGATTCAGCACCCCAAAATACGTATAGAATGAAAGAAAAACAGACTACCCCACAACTTTCCATCGAGAAATCTAAAAGCACCGTATTAAAAGGCGAAAATCCACTTTTGTCAGAAATCACGAAAATATGTCAAAAGTTGCCATAAGATAGTAAGTTTTTCCATCTGACTCTTGATTTTGATGAATGGTTGCTCCTATTCATATCATCCAATCCCTTGCAAATCGTGATTCTTCAGAGAGAACTCTTGAGTCGATTTAGTGCTGTTTTAATTTTTTTACCTAATTTTGGTGTTTTTTTATAATGTGTGTATTTAAATTAACTATATCTTTGAGAATACACAGATCAATGATCTTAAAAGTAAATTCATTAATACCGATTAACACTACAATGTCAGGTTATTGATTTTTCACACAAGATCAACGTCCGAATCACACACGTGCGTGTGAAAAAAACTCACTCCTCTCGGATGTAATTGTTAAAAACAGTCAAAGTAATTTAATAAACATATTATTTGTAATTTTGTATCTTTTCTCTATCATCCGCTTAGTAGTAGAATGCCATTTTTTTCACCTTAGTATATGTCTAAAGTGGTTTTTGAGCCCTGACAGTGACCAGTGTTTTCTCTAGGCCAATTTTTCGGCCCGATTCGATTCGAAAGCCATTGGACATAATTTTATTGAAAAAATTAATAGATATTATTTTCGTTTGCAGATTTTATTAGTGCCATTATTTTTGGTAGCTTGTAAAGCTGCGCCACAATTCGATTTTGGAAACGCGCTAGGAGCAGGAATTGGCGTTGGAGGAGCCACGACATTCGGAAATACTCTTGGAACAGGTTTTGGAAATGTTGGCACAACTGGATTGGGATTTGGAGGAGTAACAGCTTTTAACGGACCAGCAGCTAATACCGTTTCAACTCAGAGTATTGTCTTAGGGAATGCCGCACCAGCTAGAGTTGCATTGCCAGCCATTGGCTTTGGTGCGTATTTATTCCTAAGTTCTTTCGTCTATATGATTATATGCTTCAAAAATAGTCTAAATAATATTTTTTTTACTGATTTTATAGGTGCTGCTCCAGTAATTGGTGCACCACTTATCAGTAGCGGTCTTCAGCATCATGACTATGTACGTATTTTAGCAAACACTCTAAAATTTCCTGGAATCCAACTTTCAGCTACTTGATAAAAGTCTTTATCCTTCTGAAAGCACCTCTTATAATGAGAACACTTTTCCAGGAATCATTTCTATGGCAATGATTGACCCATAGTTTGTTAATCTTACTTTTTCGTAATACGTTCATTTTACACTGACTTTTCTATTGACGTTTTCCGATAATTTCAGCCCCATCATCACCCAAAATACCACTTCAAGTACGCCGTTAACGACCACCACACCGGAGACCAGAAGAGTCATGAAGAGATGAGAGACGGAGATGTCGTCAGGGGATCTTACGCTCTGGTTGAACCCGATGGCACAATCAGACGGGTGGACTATACAGCTGACGATAGAAGCGGGTAAGTTTACAAATAAGTTTTTTTTACTATAGGCACTGTTTTGTGTTCTTTTTATGATTCTTATGGTTTTTAAATTTTACAATCATTACATGAAGCTATGAGCTTTGAAAGATCTCTGGTGTGTGTACTCAAATAAATACAAATAAATAGCGGGAGTAAAACAGTATTTTTATTTTACAAAAAATAAATAAAAATATAATCGTAAGTTTGTGCATAGATTCTCCTTTTTTGTTTTATTAATTTTATACTGGTTTTTTAATTACTTACATATTTTTTACATACACCTGTGAAATTATTGCTTTTTTTTTATTTTCGCACGTTTTTAATGTTGATATTTTTATTTTTTCATAGTAAAGTTTTGTACTTTGTATTGTCAAAAGGCCATTAGGCAGTTTAGAGATTTGGTAAATAAATAATCATTATTTATTTCATTATCTTTAATTTCAACCGATTTTCGTTATTTTTACAGATTTTGACTCTCGTTTTTCGTTCATGTTTCAGTTTTAACGCCGTTGTGACTAAGAGTGGACATGCTAAGCACCCACCACCGCAACATCATCATGTCAAAGCTGTCGTACCACTCGCTACGTTCTCATAGATAACGAACACAAAAATGTCACGATCACTGTACAATTAATAAGACTCAATCGATGATTGACGAAAATACTGATGCGATATTATTTTAAATATTTTAGATTAAGTATAATTAAGGAACAATGTACAAATCTGTATGGACAAGCGCCTATTATTTTAATTGTATTGTTATGTTATTTTTATTTATTTATTTTAAATTTATTCTGACAATGTTTTTTTTTCTTATAATCGGTCGTTGACGGTAAATTGGCAACACGACTACACCAGGGTTAAATTTAAACTTATAGAATAATGGTCGATTCAGATCTAGATTTGGAATATGTTAAAAGATATTTCGATTTTCAGCCTATTTCTTTAGCTGATTGTGCAATGCATACGGCAGACCAAAAATATTGACTTATTTTCATATGTACCAAAGTTATTATGTACAATTTGCACTTATTAATTTTTGTACGATTCTCGCATCGAAAAAGGGGTGTTAATATTTTCATGTCTTCACATTTACAATTGAATTTTATTTCAAATGGGACATACGATTAAATTATCGTTGATGGGACAAGTTTAAAATGGTCAGCAATCTTGATAACACAAATGTCCCGGAATACGTAACTACGTTATGTGTATTCTTTCTCGCCCTATTTCTTTTATTTATATCTAGACATCTTCAGGATTTTCCTACTGGGTATTAACTATTTTTATTTTTAATTGATAATTACATTTTTTTTGTGTTACTACTGTAATTTATAATTTTGTTGTACTGCAGCAAATATTTAAAAAATGTAAAAAACAAATAAAAAATATTGTTATAAAAATATTTTGATTGTAGTTATTATAAAGTTCTCCTATTTTTTCTTCAACATGTGTTAATTTTATAACGGTATTAAAAACATATTCAGTTCAGTTAAAAAAAAAAAAACACAACTACACTTCTGAAAGTTTCAAATTAACGGTTTTTAATACTTACCAAAAAAACAGCTGTGAAAAAGACTAAAATCTTTCTGTGCAGAACACAAGATCTTGTTAAATAAAGTTATAATGCTTGCCACACTACCATAATGATTGAAAATATCATTTACGTGTAAAACTTGTAGCCTTTTATGATAGATGGAGTTGAAATACGTTTCAATCTATAACAGTATTCAGTATTTCACAATCTGCATTATTCATTTACTATCAAAGTCATTATCTCTGAAAGAATTTAAGAAATTTTCAGATACCGATCAAATCATGATTCAACTTATCATTATAATTGTTTTTACTTGTTATATTGAATGTGAGATTCGATTCTAGATTAGACAGAAAAAAATATTTAACTGTTTGGTATGCTAACTATGCATTAATTTTATTATGGAACCAATTTTCATAGTGGCTATTGGCCGCATAGAGGATTTAACTATTGGCCAAATAAATCTTCATATAGCAAAATATTGACATTTTATCTGTTGAGAGTTGGTATAAGCTGTAGCAGGTATTCATTTTATATTCCCTGAGGCAAACAAATGTATGTATTCACTGCCACCTAGAGACTTCTCTCTTTTTCTAGCCATACTGTAGGAATTTGAATACATAACGTTATAAGCAGCTTTGCCATTTCCATTGCTAAGGATATGTATGAAACAACAGTTCCTCAAAATTATATTCTGTTACAAAATTTGAAAGGAGTGGTGCTCCTAATGCGAGGTTGCCAACGGTTAGAGCATGGCTAGGTATTTAATACGGAGGCGGTGGTGTATTGCATTGTGTTCCAAAAAGGCTGAAAACTCACTGTATTCGTAACCAAGGATGGTTTGAGAGACATTTTTTTAACATATGTACAAACCCTTGAAAACAATCTAAATGTAAAAAAAACGTGGGGATACATCTTCCTTAAGAGCTCTAAACTCACCCCTTTTTTCAATATTGCAAAAATACGCTCTTTTAAAAAACAATCCTGTTACATTATCCGTAATATTTTCTATTTTTTTTTAATTGCATTCACATTCGAGAAGATTGAACATTCATTTTCTTAGATCACATTGTTTGTAAAGTTCTTCAGTTTTGAGTGGAAGGTTCCCAAACAACAGCAAAATCACCAAAATCACCGAAAAAGATATAAAGGACTCTTAACCAATTAATGACTAATGCCCGATCCCACCAACTACCACCTAAGAAGCAGACCCCTAAGGAATTTCCATACAAAAACACAGATAATTTCAGTGAATAAATAATAATGTACAGCTAGAGAGCAACAAATCCATACAAAATACAACATGCAGCTCTACTTAGTTAGGTGCCCAAATATCTCCGCCCAGAATCTCCCTCACTTAAGTAGCTGCATGTTGTATTTTGTATGGATTTATTTCTCTCTAGCTGTACATTATTATTTATTCACTGAAATTATCTGTGTTTTTGTATGGAAATTCCTTAGGGGTCTGCTTCCTAGGTGGTAGTTGGTGGGATTGGGCATAAGTATAATCATTAGGTGAAACTTTTATCGATTTGTGACACGTGATATATATTCAAATAAAATACATTTGAACAAGACACATATAACCAACAAGGCGTAACGGCATGCCTGCATATTAAATGTATTACAATAAGTTACCTACATTATTTGGCTATTTCACATTAGTTAAATAACAAATAAATACTTAATTATAATAATAATAAGCAATCATAATGTATTGTTATTATCATATTACCAACCGTTTTATTGCACATTCACTCAAAATATTACAAAAACAGTAACAAGATGTTATACAGGGTGTCCCAGGAAGTGCGACCAAGCGGAAGTCCAGAGATAGAGCACCTCTGGGGGTACCTAAATACCCCAATTTATGTTACGCGATTTTTTGTAGTTTTCGAGTTATGAATTTTTTTCGTATTTTTTCGCCAAACCCCGACTTGCAAGACGTTATTGGTCACAGAGACACTAATTATTGAGATGAATACTTGATTTTTTTTTCTAAAATAGGTGAATAATATACCTTGTAGGTATAAAAAGAATTATGGGTCTATCTGATACTATCACGCCATAAAAAAATGACGAATTTAAAAATTAGTCACAATTAAAAATATTAAAAATGTTTGAGGTCGATTTAAAAAAAATAATCATAGAAAAAAAAAAATTCTAATTACTTTCAAAAACTTGAAAATTTTATAAACTATCTATTCTGTAAATTTCATTGAGCTAGCTTTACGGAATCATACCTAAAAATTGTTCCAAAGCAAGAAGGGCGGTAGCTCACGAAAATAAATTTTGATGAATCTCTATACAAAATGTATGAGGAGAATATTTCCCAAAAAAAAATCATAAATTTATACCTACTATTTTCATGTTCGCATTAGATTTCGACTACAAGATCAAAAAATTTGAATATGAAAATAGTAGGTATAAATTTATGATTTTTTTTGGGAAATATTCTCCTCATACATTTTGTATAGAGATTCATCAAAATTTATTTTCGTGAGCTACCGCCCTTCTTGCTTTGGAACAATTTTTAGGTATGATTCCGTAAAGCTAGCTCAATCAAATTTACAGAATAGATAGTTTATAAAATTTGCAAGTTTTTGAAAGTAATTAGAATTTTTTTTTTCTTATGATTATTTTTTTTAAATCGACCTCAAACATTTTTAATATTTTTAATTGTGACTAATTTTGAAATTTGTCATTTTTTTATGGCGTGATAGTATCAGATAGACCCATAATTATTTTTAAACCTACAAGGTATATTATTCACCTATTTTATAAAAAAAAATCAAGTATGTATCTCAATAATTAGTGTCTCTGTGACCAATAACGTCTTGCAAGTCGGGGTTTGGCGAAAAAATACGAAAAAAATTCATAACTCGAAAACTACAAAAAATCGCGTAACATAAATTGGGGTATTTAGGTACCCCCAGAGGTGCTCTATCTCTGGACTTCCGCTTGGTCGCACTTCCTGGGACACCCTGTATAGGTACTTGTATGTAGTGCGGAGAATAGAGAGGACTGGAGGCGTCTTGTTTTGTCCGTGGGTAGCTCCACAAATCGCGACCCTCAGCAATGAGGAAACGATGAAAGAAGAAGAATGTAGTGTATTGGTAATTCAACATTTTTTTAGCATGTTATACTTTAAGTGCTTAAACCACGGTAAATGGTAGGTACTATTCCCAGATCCTCTTGAGATACAATGTTTTTTTTTTTTTGTAAGTAAATTAAGTATTTGAAACTGGTAGGTAAAAAAAAATATATGTATACTGATGATTTTCTACGATTCACGATACGTGCATTTTTATTATTAGGAAATTGTTAGGAAATCACTGGAAAATTGTAAGGAATAGTCGCTAAAAAAGATAATGTTAAGTCAGAGCTGGGCGGTACTCGAGTACAAGTACTCATACATTGTACTTTGAGTACTTTTTGTGTACTCAGTACTCAGTCACGAGTACATTTATTTATATGTACTTGTACTTGTATTCGGCGCATTTTAGACCAAAAAAATACTCGAATACTTTTCCAAGTACTCGAGTACATTTCAAGTACTCGAGTACATTTCAAGTACTCGAGTACATTTCAAGTACTCGAGTACATTACATACTCATATCAGCTTTAATGTTTTTAATCATTTGACTTACTCTTTTGTACTTTGTTATTTTATGTTTTATCCTACATGTGACCTTGAAATATTGTACTGTGGTTAGTATTGCTCCAGAACAGACTGTCGCCTAGTATGGCAATAAAATCCATTGCTTACTTTTGTTTTTGTTGTAGTTATTACTGTTTTTTTTTATAATAAATAAATGGGGTGTAAAGGTAGAATGCCTCCATGCTGGTACACCCCGGGCAACGCATTCCTTAATGCGGCTAAAGTTCTACCACGATAGCAAGCGACCAAAGTACAAGTGAAAAGTGAAAATTGCAATGAATAAGTCTAATCTGAAGCGAACCGTTACAAGATCTTGCTCAAACAGCCCTTGTCAGGGCTACTCGACGAAGGACATTGGCAACAATGTCCGGATCCTACAACTAAACATCGAGGGTATTAGCAAGGCTAAGACTGAATATCTCCAAAGACTGACAACTGAGAACAACAATGACGTAATATTGCTGCAGGAAATGCATACTGCAAATGAGGAACAACTCCTGTCCAGGGGAAGGCTGCAGGGATACACCCTGGCCGCTGCACTGCACCATCGTCAATATGGCTGCGCTACTTACATCCGCGAAAACATCCGAAACTGGGCAGTGGTGCACACCTCAGACGTAGATGACATATCAATCATAGTGTAGGGGTATGAACACCCCCTACCTAGGTATAACTATTTAGGTACTCTATAGATCCTAAGACATTTGTATTGTATATATCTTTCTGTTTATCATTTTATAAATTAGTCCACAATAAACCTTGGTCCCAACAACACGCATTTTACTTATAACAACCTTCTGATAACTATATAGTATCGCCTTACACTAAAGTGATGACATCCCGACGTGATCTACAAAAAAAAAAATATAGTGCAAAAAAAGTGTTGACGAACTTTATACCTGACTCTGACCCTAAACTCAATAGTGAAGTGTGCGTGTACAAAGGTTCATAGTGTTATATTATATCGACCTACAAAATCATACACATCTATCCGTATAATGCCTCAATCATCCAAGACAACCAACGTAACCGAGGTGATAATGCCTATCACCATGAATGCCAAAATATCGGAATTCTGAAGGGACCAGCCTCGCCTATGGTTTCATCAATTCGAGGCCGTCACTACGCCACAAAAATTAGCAGACGAAACTAAATTCCACGTACTAATTGCAAAATTAGGGAAGGACGAATTACGCCAAATATCTGATATTCTGGCCAACCCTCCAGAAGAAAAAAAATATGATACAGCTAAAAAACGACTTTTACAAACATATGAAGAATCAGAGGCCCGACAACTTCAGCAACTGTTAAGCGAACTAGAACTTGGGGACCAGAAACCGTCGCAATTGCTCCGACGAATGAGGGAACTTGCGACAAATAAACTCACAGAGGACACATTGAAAATATTATTTATCGGAAGGCTTCCACAGACGGCACGCGCGGTTTTAGCCGTCAGCGAGATCCAGGACATCGAAAAACTGGCCCAAATAGCGGATAAAATAGTAGACTCTACTCGAACCGCTGAAGTTGCAGAAGTTCAAAAAGAACCGACGCACAATGTTCTGGCGCAACTAGCTAAGAGCATTGAGATGCTGTATTTGGAAGTAGCGTCCCTAAAAGCCGAGCAACAAAACAGAAGCCGAAGCCGTAACCGCAGCCGATCGCCGTATAGACGCCGATACAGCGGTAATCGTCGCGTACCGCAACCGGGCGACGCGAATTACCTATGTTATTACCATTTTAAATTCGGGCGTAACGCGACGAAATGCCAAGACCTATGTACATTCGCCGGTAACAGTACTCGAAATTCGGAAAACTAACGTCGACGCCGGTGAACGAGATAGCTGGCGCCGAAGCGACATCTCGATTGATCGTGACGGACCGAAAAAGTCGTACACGGTTCTTAATCGACACGGGCGCGGAAATATCTGTCTTAGCAAAAACAAAATCGAACAATAGCTCAGTACATAAATCTAACTACCAGTTATACGCCGCGAACGGAACTCGAATAAATACATACGGCGAACAATCTCTTGCACTCGACCTCGGTCTCCGTAGACCGTATCGCTGGACGTTCGTGGTAGCCGACGTGAAACATTCGATTATCGGCGCGGATTTCCTACGAAAACACAAACTCATCGTCGACCTGGATTCAAGAAAATTAGTAGACAAGGAAACCAACTTATCCCGCAAGGCTTACACGATAATTTCAACGGACCCATCTATATATGTCGTGGATAACAGCAACAAGTATCATCGAATTCTATCGCAATATCCCGACATATCGAAGCCAAATAATTTTAATAAAATGAATAAAGTGTCCAAACATGAAATTTATCATCATATAATTACTACAGGACCACCTGTACACGAGAAAGTACGCCCGTTAAACCCGGCCAAATATAAAGCTGCCAAAGATGAATTTCAGAAAATGATGGATTTGGGAATATGCCAGCCCTCAAAAAGTCCGTGGGCTAACCCCTTACACGTAGTGACCAAAAGTTCTGGTGAAATCAGACCAGTGGGAGACTATCGCAGGCTTAACGCAATCACAGTGCCCGATCGATACCCACTTCCAAGATTACTAGATTTTACGTACATGCTGAATGATAAGAAAATATTTACAAAAATTGATTTATGTAGAGCATATCACCAAATACCTATTGCTCCTGAAGATGTACCTAAAACAGCTGTTATAACCCCTTTTGGACTCTTTGAATTCACGAAGATGAATTATGGTTTGCGTTGCTCTGGCCAATCATTTCAAAGATTCGTCGACAGCATGCTTCGCGGACTGGATTTTGTATTTTCGTACTTAGACGATATATTGATCGCGTCACAAAATGAAGAACAACACATACAACATTTACATCAAGTATTTACTCGCCTTAATGATTATGGCTTGTCGTTAAACACAAGCAAATGTGAATTTGGAAAAAATGAACTCAATTTTCTAGGATATACTATTAACAGCAACGGTATAACTCCGTCTGAAGAAAAGGCTCAAGCAATCATCAATTTTCCACGACCTAAAACCATCGAAGAACTACGTCGATTTTTGGGAATGATAAATTTCTACCGTACTTCAATTCCTCAAGCTGCCCAAATACAAAGCGAATTAAATTTATATCTGCATAATACAAAGAAGAAGGACAAGACTCAAATTAATTGGACTCCAACAGCAAACGAGGCATTTGAGAAGTGCAAGGATAGCCTTAGAAGCGCCACTACACTTTCTCATCCTGTATCAAACGCTCCTTTATCGCTTATGACCGACGCCTCTGGAACCTGTGTTGGCAGCGTCCTTCAACAAAAAGTCAACAATCAATGGCAACCACTAGGTTTCTTTTCAAAAAAGTTAAGTGAAACACAGCAGAGATATTCTACGTACGACAGAGAGTTATTATCAATATATTTGTCGATAATGCATTTCAGACATTCCGTCGAAGCGAGAGATTTAATTGTTTACACCGACCATAAACCTCTCACCTTTTCTCTCAATAAGAAAATATCGCCATCCGATACACCACGAAGATTAAGACATCTCGACTTCATCTCACAATTCTGCAGCAAAATAGAATACATACAAGGAGACGACAACATAGTGGCGGATACACTCAGCAGAATAGAATCGATATCATTACCTTCACTGTTTGAACATCAAGATATTGCAAATTTACAAGAAGACGAAGAGTTAACACAGCTTAAGAAGCAAGATAATCTTCAATTCAAGAAAATATTGATGCCAAATACGAATATTGAATTATATTGTGAAGTTTCTACTAATAACTGCAGGATATACTTACCTACTCAGCTACGTAAACAGGCGTTTGATCACATACATCAAATCAGTCATCCCGGCATAAGAGGTACACAAAGGTTAATCTCACAACGTTATATTTGGAAGAGTATGAACAGTGATGTCAGAAATTGGGTTAAAACTTGTGTTAACTGCCAGAAAGCAAAAGTAACCCGTCATACGATATCACCCTTAGGAGAGTTTCCAGCTGTTCAACGATTTGAACATCTTCATTTGGACATTGTTGGACCATTACCGATATGTGAAGAATATAAATACCTCGTCACTATGGTAGATAGAGAAAGTAAATGGATGGAATGCGTACCAGTTAAATCCATAATTGCCGAAGAAATAGCTGACGTTCTATTAACGCACTGGATCTCACGATTTGGATCTCCATCATTCTTAACCACCGATCAGGGATCTCAGCTAGAGTCAATATTGTACAAACAATTACTAATAAAATTTGGAATTGAAAGACGAAGAACTTGTGGCTATAATCCAAAATGTAATGGGAAAGTAGAGAGATTCCATAGGACTCTCAAAGCTTCTCTCATGGCGAAATGTCAAGGAGACGTCAACTGGGTAAAACAATTACCACTAATACTACTTGGTTTACGAGCTACAATAACAGACTCTGGATACAGCCCTGCTCAGATGACATACGGCGCTTCAATAAGTTTACCTGGAGATTTCTTCATTCCAACGAAACGACACGTAAATGACACAGACTACACTTCTAGATTAATGGATCATTTCGACAACTTGACACCAACTGCAAGACGAAAACATTGTGAAAGCAGAAAAATCTATCTACCAGATGATTTACAAAAAGCAAGCCATGTTTTCATCCGACGCGAAGTAAAAAGATCATTGGTCCCACCTTATCAAGGACCCTTCGAAGTGCTGCAATGAATGGATAAATATTTTAAAATCAAAATGAACAATCGAGAAGCTAATATTTCTATAGACAGACTGAAACCAGCCTATATGGAACTTCCAGATTCTACTGATGACGATGCTACAAATCCTACAACACATTCAAACAATGGAACCGCGACGCCAAGGGAGACAACTACACGCTCTGGGAGAGTCGTCAGACACCCAGTTCGCTTTAATCCAGTTCCAAAAATTAAATATTTCAATTAATAATTTGTATAAAACCTATTTTTAAATCTTATGTTATAAAGTAAATATATAAAACTGCATTGCGTAAGATATACTAACGATTTAATCTTGTATTATGCCTATCTAAGGCCTATTTATAATACTGTATCAAATTCAATTTTTTGTATAACTAATATGTTTACCAACATTTTTATCTACCTAATATTAATAATGTTAACTAAAATGCTTATTTCCTAGTATCTAACTCGGGATATTATGCAACCATATGTGAATTATTATTATTATTATTGACCCTTATTTTGTCAACGTGACCAAACCATATGTCCTTTAACATACGATATAACTATACCTACGCATTATGTTAACTATTATACACTGATATATTATACACCATTTTTTTATGTGCTATTCTTAAAATTTGTGTATCGATTATATTATTTCATCTTAACTATGATTTTAAATGTATTATGTTACACTCAACGATTTTTTGCTATTTTGTTTTATAAATCAATTTGTTTTTGGAAGGTCAGAAAGACCACACATATGTTTATATTGGAACTACATGTTTTGATCTGTTAATAATTATCTACAAAATTTATTATCTTTCTCAAATGTGATGCAACTTTATTACCTACTTTTGGGTACAAATATTTTTATGTCATATGTCTTTACAAAATAATGTTATAATTTGACCATTCTAACCTCAATGTTAATCTTTTCAAGTTATTTTTTTTGCCATGTGTTACAAATACCTACCTACATTATATTTTTAGGACTCTTAACATGTGATTTCTTACACTGAATATTTTTCTAATGGTTTATCTTTGAATTATTTATTACCTACTATGTTTTTCGGATCTCAAATCTATATGTTATGTACCTATACGATATCAACAAGATGTTTTATTATACAAATATGAATACTGAACTAAACAATGTATTATGATAAGTTAGTTAGCTTATTCTTTAGCGACTAATATTTCATACAATCTATTTTATAATCATGCTTTTTCTAAACTTTATGTAACGTTATCACTATAGGCAGGGAGGATTGTAGGGGTATGAACACCCCCTACCTAGGTATAACTATTTAGGTACTCTATAGATCCTAAGACATTTGTATTGTATATATCTTTCTGTTTATCATTTTATAAATTAGTCCACAATAAACCTTGGTCCCAACAACACGCATTTTACTTATAACAACCTTCTGATAACTATATAGTATCGCCTTACACTAAAATAGCTGTTAGGATCAATGAACTCACTGTGGTAAACGTCTCCAAACCTCCAAGCCGCTCTTGGCCAGAGAATATGTTCCCGAACATTGTGTCCCATCCTACTGTGCTCATGGGAGATTTTAACTGTCACCACACGGACTGGGGGTACCAGAGCGAAAACCTGGAGGGGGAGAAGCTTGTGGAGTGGATGGATGTGACCAATCTGCAGCTCATATTTGATGCTAAGGAGAGGGGCACCTTCCGCTCTGCCAGGTGGAACCGCGACTATAATCCAGATCTGTGCCTTGTCACCAGGGACGGCTCGGGTAGATCCCAACCTATTTCTCGTACCGTGGCCGGGGACTTTCCCCATAGTCAACACAGGCCTGTGATGGCTACGATTGGACACACACTCAAAGTCATACACTCCATACCAAAACCCCGATGGAACTTCCAGAAGGTGGACTGGGCAACTTATAAGACCATCTTAGACAACGAAATTGAGACCCTAGATCCACTCCCTACCAACTATAAAAAAATTGTGGACCTTATACTCACCACAGCGAAGAAAACAATCCCCAGAGGCTTTCGAAAAGCGTATGTGCCGGGCTGGAATGAAGAGTGCGAGAGACTCTATAATGAATTTCTGAACACTTAAAATCAAAACGTAGCGGACCAACTGCTGGAGTCTCTCGACACAGCCCGAAAAGATCGCTGGTCTACACTGATGGAGAGCTTAGACTTCAAGCACTCAAGTCGAAAGGCTTGGGCTCTCCTTCGGAAGCTGGGTCAGAGCCCCTCCCAAAATCGCCCAGCCCGTGCATCTGCGAACCTTATAGCAAAATTTGTACAATGGTCGTGTGCATACGAAAGAAGAAGAAGAATGAAAAAATGTAATGAAATTTGGTGTTTCATTGGTCAGTGATGTACTCGGTACTCTGTACTTGTATAAGTACTCGAGTACTTATTACTGAGTACTTGTACTTGTACTCGAGTACATTTTGTGTACAGTACTTGTACTCAGTACTCGAGTACTTTTTGCCTGTACTCGGAACAGCTCTGTGTTAAGTACGGATTTTCTTAGTTGCCATTGTCAAAAACCTGGCAGGGTTTGTTTGTTTGTTTATGTAGAAACTTGCAGAGAATTAAAACATACACCATTACAAATATTAAACACAAAACATAGGTAAGTTTCTAAATTAGAGTATCGGGTAACCTGGTGAAAACATCGGATAATCCATAGGATAAGTCAATAGTCGACGGCAGACATCTATGGGATATTTTGCACAATTCCTATATGTTAATATTTTTTAAGGTTCCATATAGAAGTCTGTAGAACTGAACTATATAGAAGCTCACAAACTCTGATTTTAAGCAGTTTAACCTATTTTGAAGATTGAAGGTACACCATTAATAGAGGTATATTGTATAGGCTAGTGCTGTAAAACAATATTACTAAATAATCTTCCAGTCTACCACAGCCCTTACGTAATTATGTCATTAAGTAACAATCTTATGTCGTACATATGAAACAAACTTATATTGGAAAAAGTAAAATTTAATGCATACTTATAACTATAAAATTATATGCGGAACTACAATGTTCAAATTAATGTAGGTAGTAAGTATTGAAATACTTTCATGTGTGAAATTGGGTTAAATATTTCGTAAAACGAATTTGGTATGTTGCATTTTTAACTTAAACCATACTTTGTATTAAAAATACATTGAGAAGCTATAATAGCTTCTTCCCTTCGTGCCAAATCAGGTCCCCCCAACGCGGGCGCGACGTTGGTAATCCCTATCTGTCGTAGTCCAGAATAACTCGGCAAGATTCCTGATGCCAGTCCACTCAAGAATGTTTTGGAATCATGACATCACTGACGTCTTCCTATTCCTCATCCTCCCTCTAATTTTACCCTTCATAATCAATTGCGGTAGTCTATATAATTGCTATCGCCGGTTACTCCAAATCGTGTAATTGCAACACGATCTCAAGAATGATTCAAAAGCTATTATTTTAGTATATTTATTCAAAAATTCTGATCATGGATTCCTTCTAATTATCTGATTTGTAAACGCTAATTATGAACAATAACAATTGTTTCACGACGTATTATTTTAAGATAATTATTGATTATGACAATCTATTATCAAAATGATTAATCAATGTTGTTATAGTAGCTATTATATCCAGTATCTATTAATTTTCAATTTTCATATTGGAATATTCTATATCTATATCTCTTCTAAAAACTGTTATTAATTTTTAACATCGTTTCGGAATTATTATTGCATATTGCAGAGAACTGCAGTCTGAGACTCGCTACCAATTCTTTCTCGGTTCCGTAAGTCGGATTCAGAATCCGTGTTTCTACAGTCCTTCAAGATTTCCTAAACCTCCAAGGATAAAAGCAGGTTTATCTTTAATGGAAATATGTATATAACATAGGATCTGTTCACAACATTTCAATTAAAGTACATGGTTGACGCAGTTGGTTGAGGCGGCAGTCTCTCGAGCGGGAGGTACCAGGTTCAAACCCCGGCGCTGGCGATGTATTCCACACTTTGCGATCCAGGCTTTTAGCCTAGTGCAAGGTGTTCAGGAAAGTATTTGGGCTTGTGTAAGCAAACCCAGATCCTTAAAAAAATATATAAAAAAAAACCTTTTTATTTGATAGATTTTTATTTTAACATCAAGCTTTAACAATTTTATAATCTTCGCTTACTATTTCGAAACGTGCCACAATTCAATAACGGTTTTCGATATAGTTTCATTTATCCAAGTTTTAAAACTACTTCTTTGTAGTATTAATCCTGGAGATAGGTTTGCAGCAAAGTCCTGCATTGGATTTTCCACCGTGCTCCAACTTTCTAAAAAACGTCAGCTGATAATGTGGTCATTCTAGCACGTTAAGACTGTATTAGGCGAAGACATTATTACAAAAAAATAACAATAAAAAGCATTTTATACATTGGCACATTATAAAATATATACTAAAACATATAAAGACATTGGTGCGATTGGTTACGATGCGAAGTGAAACGGAGTACTTGGGGTCATAACCAATAGAACTCCCTAAAAAAACTGTGATTATGAATGTCAAACGGTTAAGTATTCATAGGTTTCTAATACGATTTTTTGTTGAGAACTGTTGTGCTAGAGAGCGAATGAGAGTGAGTTTAAACTCGCGTGAGTTTAGAATACAAAGTACCATTCCTGTACAGGAATACTTGAATTTGATTTTATCTACTTTGCTCATCATTCCGTGTGTTCTAAATAAGACTGCAGACAGAATTGACTATCTCAAATTCAAAGGGTTGACTATATTTTTAAAAACGTTCCATTCGAATGAACGCAAATAATTTTGAAAAAAAACGCATAATATTTTTTCATCATTCGATTTCAAAATGCGTCGCGTCGTGTTTTTGCAATTACATACGTCTGTTGCTTTGATATAGATTATAATGCGGCGATAATATCGATAATGGCATTTCATACATTGTAAAATATCTTTTGATTACCAAACTGTTATTCATGGTACATTATATTTTTAAACTATATAAATTTAAAATGGTAATACAATGGAAAACAAATATCAGCTTCAGAAACGTCTCGTATCATACGATGCGATTTCATATCAAATGCAGCGTTGCGGCTAAGACAAATATCGTACAAAACGCGTAGGTATTTGGATTGTAACTTAAGAGTAAAAAAATACGCTAAAATACATTTTGGTCTTCGCAGACTTTTGATGCATTGCGTTTAGCGTGGACTGTGGTATCATTCTATTTTTTTGTGCGTTTTTTCTTCATGTTGCGTTTTACGACGCGACATCATTGCGCGGTAAAAAAACGCATGCAGCTACGACATGCATGCATCTACTATTAAAATTTGGAAACTATATGGTTAATTTACATTTAAATTGGATCGTGAATAGTGATTTATAACAAATTATTTCAACATTTCACCGATTCAAACGTATTTATTTAGCATTTTTTCATCATTAAGTATATTAGAGAATTTTAATATATTTGGAGAAATGATGGTTTTCTACATTTTGTCTTATCGATATAGATTATTTTCTATAAGATTCACAATATCTGAACCAAGCGAACGCGCAACATTTTTCATCTACATACAACTATTTGCATTTTTTTATTGTTTCACGTGTATTTTAGCGTCAATTTTATGCGTTTTTTTTTCTATAGCAAATTTACTGACCGTGCAAAGACGCTGCGTAGGAAATGCTTTTTAAATAAACGCACAGCATCGCCTATAAGCCGAATATTTTAATATGACTATTTACATATTTTTATCACATTTAGTAAGCAAGTTTTAGTTTTCTAATAATGTTGATGATGGGAAAAATCGAGCCCATGAATGTCCTGATGTTGATGGGAAAAATCATGAATGTCCTGGTGTTGATGAGAAAGATCAAGTCCGTGGAAATCGTGATGCTGACCAAAGTGGTGTTGACCAATGTGATGCTGAGCCAGGTGAGAATTCTCATCGCCTGTTGTGCTTACTTGGGCTTGGAAACTGAAACAAAAAAGGGATAATCACTATCGTTTTCTGAAGCATGGCTGAAGGACTAAACATCGGATATTTCTGTATCCCATTTGATAGAATGGAGTGGGATGGTTTGAGAATGTTGATTAGATAATAAATTCCCAGCCCATCTCATCGATTCACATATATTTAATGCTCTATAAGTTGTAAATTATAAATCTACCTGAAGATTATTAATTCTTTATTTTACACATTAACCGCAAAAGTCTTCATCAACAATTCATTTCTAGTCTTTTTTATCCCTTCGCACTGCGTCCTTTGGGGGATATGCATAGAGAACAGATCGCCAGACTTTCCTATCCTTACACACACTCCTTGCTTTCGTCACATTCATACAATTCGATATACACACTCTACGATTCCTTTTACTCACAACACTTATGTATGCTTGCATAGCATTTGATTTAATGTAGGTAGTAGTAGGGACGGGCGGCGTTAAAATACGTAAAATGTATAGCAGATAAATGAGTTTGCTCATAGCAATGAAATTATATTACATACCAATTACTTAATCGCGTAACGATCAGGCAATACAGTTTATTACATTTATATGAAAATAACGCTCGTTTACCACGTAACAGTATGTTCTTATAGGTAATGACGGTAATGAGTATTCACAGTAATTTCTCAATTAAACAATGTAGTTATAATTTAAATTGTTATAATTAATGCAAGCAAATAAAACAACTAATTTAAAATAGTTTTTTTATCATAATAATTAATTTATGTAATTGAACCAAATTTCTCAGAATTCATTGGTAATATTTTATTATTTTTAGGTAGAATTTGTCTGTGGTAAATAAATTATGAGCGGGTGACTGTGAATCGGATCTTTTAACAAGTTGAGATGTCTAGGACATGTAGGAATGATGAATAATGAAAGGATAACAAAGAAAATATGTTTACGTTAAAGTGCGACTGTGGTAGAACCAATTGACGTGACCATGTCGACCATTTACTTATAAGGACGGATGTTTTTTGAGTAAAAGGACAGACTTCCGTGTATGACGAATTGTGTGAACGTGACAAAAGACGCAAGAATTGTGTTTCAAGATAGGGAACTGTGTGGTTCTGTTCTCCCTGCCTAAACAGCAAGGGATGCGGCTTGAGGTTATAGTATAGTATAGTAAATTAGCAATAAATGTAAATATTAAGGGCTTGGTACCAAGAATGATGTCACAGTCATTTCCCACGGCATTAAGGTTCAAAAGCGCGTGAACAGTCGTATGATAAAATGGTAAAAATAGCGTTTTTTCCCAATTTTTGGCGTTAATTTTGCGTCTATCAAAAAACTTTTACGGTTATTCCCTAGATTTTAATGCATATTATCAGTACAAAAAAATACTCCGCGACTTTCGGGAAACGAGTTTCCGTCTTTCGGAAAAAACATGAGAGGTGTTTTTCATTTTTTTTTTGAGAAATCTATACAAGATATGAAAAATCTTTTACGGTTATTCCCTAGATAAATGTTCAATGCATCTACCCTATTTTGTTCCAAAGCATTTTTAGTAACGGTCGTCGAGACATAAGGTCTTCCGTTTTTAGAAATTTTTGAAATGTCGGTATGCATACTCTTAATTCGAGTTTCTTATTTCCTTTACGGGTTCACTCCTTGTCACGAACAGTTGTTTCGAGACAGACATAGCAAAGTTATATTCAAATGTGTGAAATAATGTAACAATACCAACAACCATACATCATAAAGTCGTTGTCCTATATATTAGATTATCTATCATAGACTAATATCTCACACAACACTATTGGTATGGTTTTATATCCCACGAGAAATTCAATACACCTATAAATAACATTGATTGTAGGTAATTATAGTTTGCAGGCTAAAAACCACAAAAATAACCACACATTATGGGGAAATTTATTAGTGGTTAGCATGCAAATATTGTTATGCAATGTTGTTTGTTATTAGAATATTGCATGAAATTGCATAATGTGGAGAGAAATTGGACCCCTTTGCCAACAGTTTTGACAGTTTGACAATCTGGGATTCTAGCGTAAATACGCTAGCCAAAAAAATATATTAACATTGCGAGTAATATCAGTTATAACATTCGTTCACTGGGGTGAGTTTATCTCAGTCTTACGATTTCTTTCGGATAACCCTAAAACGTCTCATGAAACGGAAATTACTCGGTAAAAGATCATTTGTGATAAACTAAATTTAATTTTATTCATATTCAATTTATCACTATTGGATCTTACTGGAGAATCATCTATAGGCATTATTAAAACCTGTGTCAACGTAATCAGTAAGATTTTTTTTCTATCTACCTATCTTTAGTTTATCATTTCTATTCCTCTTTTCTCATCCCAAATGAAAATAATAGATTATCGTTTAAGTGTGCTTACCCATTTTCTTTATCAGCTTTGTATGTAACGGTCCTTGTTTTACCATCAGGCTGGAGGAGAGAGTATTCTCCTTCGACTACATCACCATCTCTGCTCTCCCTTTGGCTCTTCTGGTCTTGAGTCTCGGGGTCATTGACAGAGTATTCGAAGGTGTATTTGGGATGGCTCTGAAAAATAGATAATAGTATTGCAATGAGAAAAACATTAGGTGACATAATCAATTGGAAAGATCGCAGAAAGTTTAACCTGAACAACAAAAAATAATTTAACTAAACATAGGAAATTGTTATTGGCAAATATATTGGATAGGCAACAAAGAAATCTGTGGACCGTTGAACTAGTTGCATTTATTTTTATCTAAATATGGTAAGTAGGTCAGAGAAATACCCAAGCGAAAGTTCCTGAAAATTGTCAAATAGGGTAGTGCAAGGGAGTCGAGTGATGGGTTTCAAGAGAGTGTACTGAACCAACTTGCATGGGGGTAGGAAGAAGAAAGAGAAATGGACAAATACGGATGGACAATAAAAATGGTCTACTAGGAGTTTATAGAATCTTACTGATAGGCTCTAGGAAGAAGGGCACAGAGTAGAAGAGAAATACAAATACATAGATCAAGCACATGGTTGGCGCAGTTGGTTTAGGCGGCAGTCTCTCAAGCTGGAGGTGCCAGGTTCAAACCCCAGCGCTAGCGATATATTCCACACTTTGTTAGGCTTTTATAGGCTTTTAGCCTATAGTGCAAGGTGTGCAGGAAAGAATTTGGGTTTGTGTGTTACATAAAAAAAGATATCTTGTTGCGGGCAGTCCTTACCGATTGATGATCATGTTGATGCAAGTCATGATGGTTGTGGAGGTCAATGTGTTGGAATTCTTCTAAGCTGTTGTGATGAATGTCTCCTAAATGATGATAATGCTCATGGCTTGGTGTGAAATCTTGCACAATCTTCTGTGATGACACTGCTTGTCCACTGGATCCATGACCGTGTCCATTGTATGAAATGTGACCAGCTGATGCGACAGCCAGGACCAAACAGACTGAGGCGATCTGAAACGAATGGAAAAGTTGACAGTAAATAATATCTTGAATACATTTACTAGAGCGTATGATTAACTGAGTTTGTTGGAGCAAAGATCCTCCGACCTAAAGGTGCTGAGTTCGAATTTCGCTGATTCTGCACATCACAACACAGGCTTTTGTACAGGGGTGGAAAAAATGTTTTTTACGAGCTTAGGTCTTCAAAAAAAGGAGAGGATGTATCCATAATTTGTTGCACCACGTCAAAACCCACAGTTAGAGGGTTAAACAGTAACGGGTGTGCACTGTGCATTATCATTAAAAAACTCGTGAATACCTACTCAGAGGGAGAAAATCGCAAATTTGCGATAAGTTTGTCCTAGAGATCTTTTGCGTATCTCAATTTTTTGAATTTACTTATTTAAAAAAAAAATCACTCCTTAAGCGAACGATTAAAAAATACAATGAAAGAGACATGAAATCAAATAAGTTACACAATTGTCCACTAGGGCGAACTCATCGAAACGCTGAAATTTCTTCCAGATAACCCAAATGTATTTTACCTGCTGATTATTGTTTATAAAAAAATAGGAATTTATAACCAAACAAATGTTTTTTTTAACGTACCTTTGAAATCATTTTTGTTGGTTTAATGGTAGTTTGATGATAGCACGATGATTGTTTGATGTGCAGTGTGATGATTTAGCGAAATTACTTAGTATATATAATAAGCTGCAATTATTTCTAATGAGTAATTTGAATTATGTAGATGAAGACTGTTTGGCAAACTGAGGAACTAATGAGGAAATGGTCGTTAAATTGTCGCACAATTCATAATTACAAGAGCTTGGACTACCTCAGCACGAGGTCTAATAATAATTAATGGTCAATTATTTACACATTGATTTCAGAGTTCTCAAGACCTTTTTTTTAAATGATCTAGGCTTGCATGCACAAACCCAAATACTTTCCTGCACACCTTGCAATAGTCTAAAAGCCTGTATCGCAAAGTGTGGAATACATTGCCAGCGCCGGGGTTCGAACCTGGCGCTTCCCACTCGAGAGAGTGCCGCCCCAACCAACTGCGCCAACCGTGTGCCTATCTCGAGAAGTTGCCTTGAAAATGTTAAGAACTTTCTCGAATACTACTAAGTATAGTAGTATACTTCTAAGTCTCAAATTCATGATTAACAAAAATAAAAACAGTATATTTTCTTCTATTTTTTTAATGTTGGTACCTACCCAGTTTCACTACGAAAACATTTTTTTTTTTTTTTTTTTTAAATCTTTTTATTAGTCATAAAACATATACAAATTACAACAATCAAGTCACGCCAAACCTAACAAGTTTGTCGGCGTGTGCTCTTAAACAAATAATCTTAATAAATATGTAACAATACTATCCTAATTCTACTATATACATTATCTTATATACATGTATAATACATACTATCATACACAACACAATAACAAGACACTTATGTATAATACAATCCTATATAAATACAAATACAAAAGGTATCAACTATATACAAAGCTACACTTCAACAACCAATCCTTGATAAGTCCCTTTCTCTTCAACTTTCCTGTGCATTTTTTAATAGATGACGGCATCATATTAAACAGCTTGGGGACATTATATTCTAGAGTGCGCTTACCATATTTATTATTGAATTTTGGAATGCAATAACCGGATAATTCATGCAATAACCATAATTCCTAGAATTATAAAAGAATGTTGATTTTGATCACAGAGATCCAGACGAAAAGTGGTCGAAGAGGGTCTTAATGTGAAAAACCAGTACGACTACCAGGAGTGCAGGAAGACCACCACTACTATGGAGAGACGACCTAGTAAAATACGTGGGTGCCAATTGGATCCAGAGCCCGGATAGAGCGGCGTGGAAGCAGATGGAGGAGGCATTCGTTCAGGAGTGGCCGGGAGTGGGCTGATGAAGGAGAAGAAGAAGAATAATTTATTTTCAATAATCAAGTGGAGTAATCAGTGATAGGTGTATGATTTTTTTTTTCAAAGAATGTACAATACGTCTATACAACTGCCTCGTTTAAACCTACATAGAGGCGTTCAGAATCAGTGGTGAAAATTATGTTATTTTCTTAAATTTTACAGAACATTCGAAAACAATGGATACCTACTTGATAAGAAGGGTGAAGGCACTATTCTTTGACGGTCAGGTATTGTGGTTCTTAAGAGTATTAGGAATTTAATTACATTACGTATAAATTAACATATGGATTATGCATTATTAATAGAAAATAATATTTGGCACTGTTTTAGTATTCTTTCAACAGAATATTGCATAGGCGATTTGATTTATAGATTCGATTTTTTCTTTAAAATTCTACGGAAATTCCAAATGTCCACACATTAACTTAAATGCAATTAGCTATTCTACAACGTCTAATACGATTACTTTGGTTGCTCTAATTATTGAAATGGGAAGACGCGGTCTTCTCGTCTACAGGTGGGGCAAGTGGGACAACCCCTACTGCTCGTGTGGTCTGGTGGAGTTCGTTAACGACATTGCCGAAGAATGTCAACGCGCAAGGTTCAACGCCACAATTATGAAGACATTAACAACTTGTCTCCTGATGCACTTCAATATCTGAGCTCTCACGATCCTAATCCCCGACTCTGATGAAAAAATAATACTAAAATTTCAAACTGTCACCTAACATGCGTGCAAAATTTCAAGGGTTGAAACATTGGGAAGTTATAAAAATTTGAATAGGAAAATGTGCACACAGACAAAAAGAACAACAACGATAAATTAAGTTAAATAAAAACGTAGTAATATATTATTAATTTAATTTATTTAATTTATTCATTACTTTAACCCAACTTACATCTCTCAATACAAATTATTATTTTCTTATTTTTTCCAACAACCCCCGAAGAAAGATCGCAAGCATTACATAATTGCTTCCCTCTTCCATGGTTTGTTAGGCGTTTCCTAGTAAACCGATAAAAATCTTAATAAGTATGAAACCCATCATATAATTTGGTACTATATGGATATAATTATTACATAATTTTTCTTACAAATGTATAATTTATTATGGCAGACGATATTGTTAAACAAACTCCTATTAATTAAACAAAAGCTTATTACATTATCTGAAGACAGTTTGTAATAAGTATTTGGAATTATAAATTTTTGTATTGTGTTACAATATGGTTTTGATGAAAGATTAAATTCTTAGTTGGTATGCGATTCGGATCAGCAATAATTAGGGAATTGTCACAACTTTTTTTTAACGAAAGTAAAACAACACATTCTTTTAAGTATATTTCAATAAGCTATCGATAAAGAATGCCGGGATTTGAATTAATTGCTATTAAAAAACCGTCGAAGGGAATGTAATGGTTTTAATCTTAATGAGTATAAAACTTTAAATTAGAGCTTTGTCGGTTGCTTTGCTGACGTTTAATCTGTATTCTGTAGTGATGTTCTTGCAACTTGAGTTAAATCATAGCTGGTGCTGGAGTAATAGTAAAGTTGACGGAAGATACAAAAAATCGAAATTTGTTTACCATGCAGTGAAAATAGCAGTCATTTAACATAACATGTGATATTTGTGATTTGGTGCATCTTCCAACTTTGGCATGGTCTTTGCGAAGTCTCGGTAATTTGGGCCATTTTGAATTTCAATATATTGAACAGTACCTATACAATATATGTTCGAACGCTTTCACGGCCGGAGTCACAGTTTTGTTTGTTTTCCGGGCTGTATGGCCGTGGTCGAAGGGGTTTCATTTTTGCACCCGACGTTTCGCCACACGCTTTGGTGGGCATCTTCAGGGGGAATTTGGTGATGTTATTCCATGTTGTGTGTTTTGTATGTATTGGTGTTGTTTTGTGTCATCCTGATGCGGTGTGGTAGTGGGCGTAGAGTTCTTGTGTATAGCTGAGTGGTGTGTGTTGTAGGTTATAGGTATGATGTGTAGTGGCTCCGTCGTCAAAAAACCTGTAAGTACCTACAATACATTTTTACATACCTATCTACTTCTAACTAAGATATAATATATAAATGGATAAGTTGTTTAAATTTCTCTTTGTGACAACCCCCAAAAGTAAAGCACAGAGTCGAATTGAATTTAAATAAAATTAATAATTATTTTATATTTTCTTTCATTTACGCGTTTGTTAAGTATGTGCATATTGTATAATTTGTATTATTTGGGCACTTTAATTAGATGAGTGCTGTAATTAACGATATTAACCTAATGCTAATATGCGCATATTTTTTTTCAAATTATGAAAGATTCATAATATAATCGTTTATTATATTTTGATGTGCTATCAAAATTAAAATTTCAAAATTACTAATAATTAGATAGCCAGTATAAAAGAGTGCGAATTTTCATGAAATGGTACAGTTTGTACAGTGACAGTCTTGAGTGAAGTTAAAAAAATTCACTATGTTCGCCAAGGTAAAAAAAATAATTAATTTAAAAAAGTGTAAATCATTCTAAATTGTTGTAGAAAGTGATAATAAAAAGTGCCTATTGCAATTTTTATTGTGTGTTAGAAATTTTAAGTCTACCAATGGAGTTAGCTCTCGGGTTGCTGGTTGAAAGAGATCCTTTATAGGCAAATAACCCGGGAGTGATGTGACATTCCCAGGGGGTCAATAAAATATGCAATTGAGTATTTTGTCTTCTTAGCCGCTTAGGACCGTGGAGATTACGTCTCATTTTTCTCTACAATATTCCCAATCATTCAAAATAAGCATTATGGGTTAATTCCCTCCATTTTTCCGTTACTGGCAGTTGATATTGCCCAAAAGTTCAGAAAGTCAGTTCCAGATCATCCCTAATCATTTGTTTTTGTTGCATTCTTAAAATTTAGTTGAGAAATTGGTCTTTTCCAATATACTTATCGTTCTAAAATACGCATTTATGTAGATTTGTTGGTAATGATGACAACATTATCGAAATTAAATATACGAACGATCCTAAAAAATAAAAATGAGAGATAAGCCTAAAATTCATCTAAGAGCGCGACTCTAGCCCCCGTTTTCACCAACTTTTACCTAAGAAGGAGACCTCTAAGAAATTTCCATACAAAAACAGAGATAATATTATATTTTTTGACACGCAGGTCTACCAACCACACCCTAATTCCATACAAAATGCAACACGCAACTCACCTACGTTAGGTGCCCAAATATCTCTGCCCAGGCTAGGTGAGTTGCGTGTTGCATTTTGTATGGAATTAGGGTGTGGTTGGTAGGCCTGCTTGTCAAAAAATAGAATATTATCTCTGTTTTTGTATGGAAATTTCTTAGGGGTCTCCTTCTTAGGTAAAAGTTGGTGAAAACGGGGGTAGGTCTATTTGTCTAAAAAATACAAAGCTCAACATTGGTAGGGTTGATACCATGAACTAAATTTTCTCTTATCATCTTTATTGAGGTTACACTTTTTTCCAGGTCTTTGCCCTCCTCGCCGTCGTTTCTTTGGGGAATGCAGGTCTGCTCAATCATCACAGCCATTACCATGGCCAAGGGCAGGCAGTGTCTTCTCAGAGGATAGTCCAGGAGCACGTCCCAGACCACAGCCATCACCTTCACGATTTTAGCCACGAGGATCTTCACCATCACCACCACCATCATGACGAACACGTGAGAAATTAATCTTATATGTTCTTAATCATTATAACTTGAATAGCTTGATTTCTCAGTTTTCGTGGTCCAGATTGACTACTTTGAAAAACTTTTAATTCTGCGTTGATGTGATAGAAACTATGGATCTGAAGCTTTCAAGAGTAGTAAGGAAGGAATATTTATGGCTTAGCTTATTCTTATGATGCATGTTTCTGTATGCAATATATTGATGGCTTCGACGAATGGGTTGGTTCCTAATATGCTCGTAATTTATGCGAAATTTTTCCAATCAATTCTAAATTTCATGGGCAAAAGCAGATGTGATAGAATATGTTGTGTTTTCCAGGCATACCCAAAATACAAGTTCGAATATTCAGTGAATGACCCTCACACCCAGGACCAAAAGAGCCAGTGGGAAAGCAGGGACGGCGACTCAGTAGAAGGACAATATTCCTTGGTGCAGCCTGATGGATCCACTAGAACTGTCTCTTACACTGCCGATAAAGAAAAGGGGTAAGGCATTCAGTTTATCCCATCCACGTCATACCAGATCCATCTGAGGACATGCCCTAATTTTATATTTATTTGAGTGTTCACTGTTCAAAAAAAAAATGATGGTTCCTAATTTTAGTAGGTACTAAAAGAATTGAGCTCCTTTTTGTCTAAGCAAAATAGCTATATCAGCATTTTGGGGGCCTGGGTACGGGCCCCGTATGCTCTTATAGTAAAAGAGGTATTGCAGAGTCAAAGGGAGATCTTGAGGCTTAAGTCATCTATCAACCTATTGTTGATAGCGAAACAAAGTTGTTGCTTATTTTATTTAGGTACGTTAAAATAACGTTAAACGGCATTACGTTGTCAATAAATCATTACGCTGATCAATGCATATTTATGAACATTTAATTTTGGTATTTTATTATACAATTAAGTGTCTAATATCTGTAAAGTTTCCATAAAATATTTAACATCTTTTTCACCAATAAGGATCGCTACGAAATGTCATATAAATGTTTGCGCAAGGAGAATGTTGTCTGTGCGTTTTTATACACGTGCAATGTTTTTTGCTGACCCTAATGTTGGGGTTAGTTGGGACAGTTTCTATTAAAAATCCAGGCTTATCGAAACAAAGCCAAATACATTTGAAAACTCTGCAGTACGGTAAAAAGTTTGGGTAGTGAAATCATGTTTGCCATCTGGAATGGCACTCGTAACATAAGTCACTCAATATACGCTTTATAAACGACAGTAATTTGTACATTCGTACTTTTTAAACACGACCACATCTCTTCACAAATGATCTCACTCGAAATTCACGCGGGTTATAATTTTCATTCAAGCGCTAGGGGGTCGCTCTTAAATAATATTTTCTTACTATTAGGTAACTGCATGCCGCTTGCGTTCTACTGCTGGACGTAGGCCTCTTCAAAACTTTTCCATTGTTTTCTATATCTTGGGCTCTCCGTTGCCATCTATACCCGTAACCTAGAAAATGTCATTGGTCTTCATACGTCTCTTTTGTTGTCCCAAGGCCTCCGTTTCAGGATTCTAGGTGACCATCTGACACTGTCCTGTCTTGCCACCTGCCCCCCTGCCACTTTAGCTTAAATGGAACTTATTAAAATAAATGTGGAGAATAGTGAGGTCTTGAATTTAATGAATGAATTTAATGTCTTATCCAGATTCCAAGCTGAAGTGCAGACAACAGGAGGCAACGACAATCATCTCCATGAACTCTCCCACCATCACTTCGATGACATCCACAGCCACAACCTTCATTCTCTCTACCACCATTGACCCATCGCTAGACCATGACCGAAGTATCTTTGTATTATAAATTGTGTTATTAGCTAAATCAATTCTAGTATCTAGTGTTGTATTAGTGATAATTATTATAGTAAATGTTCTGTTAATTCTTTAGCTTTATGTTGTATTGATGACTGTTGTTGCTTTTTGACTGCAAAATAAAACACAATTTTTCTCTTTTTTTGAAGAAGAAATTTTAGTTTTTTTTAGTAGTTCAACTCACGCTATTTGCAAGAAATGAACCACATTGTATATTCAACTTGAATAATAATAATTGAACTATTATGGGCGCCGTTTAGCGAAAAAATACCCCCAAGGGCACCTATTGTATACCTACTTACTACCATATATGGGATCGTCACAAAGAGTAAAAATAATAAAAATAAATTTAATCAGTTTGGCTAAATCTTGTCATTGGCTGACCAGTGACCGACACGTAGGTACGCTTAAAGAGGTGAGTCTTCAGCAACCCCCTGAACTCCTCCAGGCTTTTGGCACACCTAATTTCGGTAAGCAGGTAAAGGTAAATCAAACGGAATACCAACCCTAAACAGTAAAAAAAATGCGAAAAACAATAAAAAAATATCTTAACTCCAATCATCCATGTGAAAAGTTTTAAAATGAGTAAACTTTATTTCTTCAATGAAATGTGAGGTGCCAGTATATTCTTTTATAAAATACAAAAAAATATAAGTGCCTTTTAAATTCATGCCATCGTATTGTGAAATACGTAACTTCGGAAAAAATCCGTTCTTGTTTCCACGTTTCCACCTTTCAAATAATTATTTATTTATTTTGAACAATTCTGTCACGAAATGAACCCCAAATTTTCGAAAAGAACTGCGAACTAAACACCAGGGCACAAGAAATTGAAAAATATAGGGTTTATACATCAGAATTGTAGAAAGGCCGTTTAAAACACATGTTATGTTATAAGTTATAACATGTACCTATAATAGCTAGTACTAGGTTTAGAAGTTATTTAAATTAATAAAACATATGTTAAATTGAATTAATCTATTTGCGAATAATTTGGAGAAAACTTTTGTTTTTTCTACGTTCCGCTGTTTGAATATCGAGAACTATTTAAATTTTATTAGTGTGTAACTTGTTCGTGAAATTATCCATTAAATTTAATATATTAAAATATTAAGCAGGTAGAGAATCTTACAGAAAATACAAATACTTCTTAACGTACGTACCTACATTTATTTGGTAACTATATTGTTACGTGTAATGCTAATTAAAATTTACATTCAATAGAAATTTTGTAACGCGTTACAAAACAACATTTTTATTATTTCATTTTTATTTGTTTTCTATTTTATTTATTCTTTGAGTGAACAAAGCATATAGTTCATATGAAAAATGGACATAAAGCATTGTTCACTAGGGCGAACTTATCGCAGAACTGCGATTTCTTCCAGTTAACCCCAGGAAAAAATTGAAAAACAGGAAAAATACATAAAAAGTAAGAAAATACATATGTATAAAAAGGAAACAGAAGAATGAAAAAAAAGAAACAGAATGCATACCAAAAATACTTATGGAACAAAAATAATTTCGAATGCCAAAATTTTTTTGGTATTACTGCTACTACCTCAATAAGATATACCTACTGACCTATATCCCAACCAATAATGGGGTTGCCAGTAAATACTTCATAAAAAAATTGACACAATGTTTTATTCTTATACCCTCCAACAGTGCCCTTTACGGTAGAGAGAACATATTGAGAGACTTCCATATTCTTAGATACACTTATCACTTCCGTCACTACCGTCACTTTAATACAATTCGTTATATACACACTGTACGATTCCTATTATTCAAAACGCGTTCATCTAAGCAATTGGTCGACATGTTCTAGCTAGATAGATAGATAGATTCTTTATTGTCATTATAGTGCACATATAGAAACATAGTAAGGCATTTAAATTTTCTAATGTTCGACCCATGTGGTTCTTGGACGACCGTGCACACTTACACCTCTTATTTCGCTCAAATATATTTACATTATTATCCTTAGCATTGGACGATTAACATTTAGGTAATAAGATTAGAGAGGTACCTGCTTGTAATATCCGCCTCCGATTCTAAATTAAAGTACCTACTTAGGTACTTATTATTACTATTAAAAAGAATTAATGTTTTTTATTGACAACAAGTCAGGTATAACTAATTCATTAAACTACGAATTGATTAATAGTGGAAAGCATGCAATAATATTGTCACACAGTACAGTGAGCCGAGAATTTACTGACATTCGATTTACGTTTGTTTATTTATTTATTCACAAAGCACACGGACAGACACTGGACATGAAATTAGACAAAAACAATTTGATACGGTATAAAGAGTCAATTCAATGCCCTATTTCTGTGTACACAGAGTAAGCCAAGTGCAGGGTTAATTATTATCATTAAATATCAAATAGAATTACATAAGACGTATTAATCACTGAAACATTTGTAACATTAACAAAACAATATTAAGTAAATCTATCATATATACTCTCGCGCTGAGTATTTTGCGGGGTGCGTAGAGAGAAAAGAACTCCAAATTGTCCTAGCCTTACACGTAAACACACTTCTTGCTTCTGTCACATTCATGCAATTAGTCATACGCTCAAGTACGAGTATTGATTTGGAAAATTTTGTATTTTAATTCCATATGACGATTAAGTAAGTCATAATTCAATTGTTTCAATACAAGTCCACGCAATTTCAAAATGAAGCCAATTATTAACACAACACTCTGAAACATAGAGCATTTTTGTCATCCTTTCGTCATTCATTATTTTTTCTAAAACCATATTTTATTCACTTTCATTGTCGCGACAACACGAGACTTACAACGGCTCATTTCTGTAATCACCTCATTCCAAAATCTTCCCACATATTCTCTTCAACGAACTAATTTAAATACCAGACTCATCGAACTGAGAAAATATCTTTTTATTCGATTTTTTTTTCTCCTTTTTGCGTTATCAAGTGTTTTTATATATTATTCTCAGGCAGTTGGTTAGTAATTAATAAATTATTTTTGCCTTTGAAGATAAACGTAAACCAATTGTGTTACCTACTAAAAAATGGACTTCAGAAAACGGATCTCTCCAGTGATTTTAAAGCCTGCATCAATAAAATGTATAGTTTTTGTTCAAATAGCACGATAATAAATAAATAATAAATAAATGTTGAAAAAACTTGAGAGTATGCATACCGACATTTCAAAAATTTCTAAAAACGGGAAACCTTCTATCTCGACAACCGTTACTAAATATGCTTTGAAACAAAATAGGGTAGATGCATTGAATATTTATCTAGGGAATAACCGTAAAAGATTATTTTTATCTTGTATAAATTTCTCAAAAAAAAATGTGGAAAACACGACCTCTGATCTTTTATCCGAAAGACGGAAACTAGTTGCCCGAAAGTCGCGGAGTAAATTTTTTTTTGTACCGATAATATACATTAAAATCTGGGGAATAACCGCAAAAGTTTTTTGATAGACGCAAAATTAACCCCAAAAAATGGAGAAAACGCTATTTTTACCATTTTATCATGCGATTGACACGCGATTTTAAACCTTTATGCCGTGGGAAATGATTTTGACGTCATTCTTGGGCCCAAGCCCTTAAGATAATAATATCAAGGTTTAATACTTTTTCTATTACACATACAAACAGACGTTTCTTATTTTAGGCATAATTTAGTTAGGTATTTAATTGCTTTGGTATTGGTGGATTTAATTACATCGAACATTTCATAAAGTTAAACATAGTTTCATAAACAATCTTTTGGATTTCTTTTTTTGCAATGTATCGGATTATTCGGTACAAGCGTAAAATAGATATTTAAAGGACAATCTGTCACTGTCGATGTTACAATCTTATTAGATGTGAAACAGCGACTAACTACCCATTAGTATTAGGCAATGAACAGAAACTTTATTTTGCAATCAATCATTATTCATTATCCATAACTCATTACACACATTCCAAAAAGGGAGAGGGCTCGAATCCAGGATGGCTTGGAATTGAAGATTGAAAACAATTCCCGTATATTCCAATTTTCCAATAATGGTATAATCTATAATTAATGTTGTATATGAGGAAACTTTTGTGGGATATTCAGAATGGCTAGCGAAAATCTTCGCCAAAGAATATCAATGTGAATTGAGGGTGCAAATCCTCGAATACTATCGCAAAAGCAAGAGTATTTTTTGTGGATTTTAATATAAATATTTAGTTTTTTATTATTTTCCTTAAAAATAATGAACTTCCAACAAGTACCAACGGTCGAAAATATCGAGATCGCCTTATCAAAGTTTTATCAAAAAGAAAATAAAAAAACCTTAAAAATAAGTCTGCTGAAGTTGACGTATGGTTTGTAGTGCAAGGCAGAATTGAAGAGGACGCAATTTGAGCTGATCATAGAACAAAATCTAAACAAATAATATAAATCATTTGAGTCATAGATCCCAATAGATTTCTAAAGAAAACACAGTTTTTTTATTTATATCTGCATTAAAATATATACTCGTTTATAGGACCAGTCGGCCTAACATCTTGTTGCCTTTTCGCCGGTCGGTATTCGATTACAAAACAATAAAATATAATGACACACGACATACATATTTTAAACATCACTGGACAATTGGTACATTTTAGATCATAAAGCACATACCTTATCATAAAAAGAATTTATATTGGTAACATTATCCAAGTCACCCTGAAAAACTGTCTCTAAAAATCACTGGTCTAAAATTAATTCATACGATTGTATAAATTTGACGAGTTGGCCAACACTGTTAAAAATAATAGGAAAATAATTAGTCTACTTATATTTAATTATAATGTTGAGTTAGCTAACCTTAGCCTTAGTAGAAGCTATGTGTGAATTTTAAAATCCTTTCAAATCAATTAAATATTAATAATTAACGCCCTTACCTATCGCATGATATTAGGTTGATAGATATTACTTATTAACTAGCTGTAGCCCGTCAAAAATGATCTCGTTTGCGGGGTAGGGAGAGATAAGAGATCACTAGACCTATCTTTACGTTTAATTATTGTACGTTTGGTAATTTTTGTATTTTTGATTTAGGGTGGTATTTTCTATTCTACTCAATAATATTTTGTGCTACAATATGTACAAATTCAATTTATAAATCAAAATGTGTAAATTTAATAATATAGAATTTAATATAGAAACGAAACCTTCCATATACATTCTATTAAGTAAATAAATTCGTTGTATTTTTATTGCAGTGGAATTTTTGCAAATTATTTTACTCATATACTGTAAATGTAACTACCTAATTAGGAATAAGTACTCGTAAGTATACTTAATAAAATCAATAAGAAATAATACTGTTCTTTTATTATTTCGTACTTAGAGGTCACACACAATACAATAATTAGATATCTGATACATTGTACCTATATTTGAAGAACAATTATTACATACTTAAATTAAAAAAAGTAATGCATATGTGATATCACTTAGCACCTAGTACTAATGTGCTAAGTCAAAACGCAGTAAGCACCTACATCCTAATTTTTAGAGAAAAATATATTTTCGTTGTTGGTTCTTTGGGTTTCTTTACTGCGTGTAGAATGGTTGAATCTCCAAGATTTCAGCAGCAATTCCAATGCCATATTGTATTATTTATTTGCACTTAAAGTGAACTGTACGGAATGTAACAGCAATATAAACACACGATTAAGCAAATTATACAGAACTTTTCACTAGGGCGAACTTATCGTGATACTACCATTTCGTATCGTACCATTTCGTATCGGAATTATTGAATTTTGAGAATAAAAATGTTTCGCTGTGTGGCACTTTTCCATTGTGGTTGGGTTCGGTTTGGGGGCTGGGATGGGGTGAGATATTGGAAAGGTGAAATTTATCTGCAGACTGCCAATTTTTTTTTTAATAATCTTGTTGCTGGACATTGGACACATTTGGTCAATTTATGGGTACTCGAAAACTACATCAGTGGATATACTGTCTTTTGGCTTTGAACGGAGTAGGTAGTAGCAGTTCTTAAAACATTTTTTTATAACAATATGTAATTATGTTAAAAATGCTACCTTATTCTACCTATTATTTATTTTGATAGTGTTAAACTATTAATATCCAATTATTTAGAACGGAAATCTTACAGTAATGGTTTTAATTGTGAACCTAGATGTATGATACATGTTACACTTAGAACTAAAGCAATCACCTTCATAGGTATTCATACTAGAAAAAGGAACATATGCAATAGGTATACATGACGACTGAAGTCATGAGATACTGAAAATTCGAGAGATCACCTGAATACCACAGGCACCGGTTGGCGCCTTTTGGACAGGTCTATCCGTATACCTATTATTTCTTTTTGCTGATGCTACCTATGCATAAAATTCCCGTAGAATTTTAGCTTCTCGGATGACAGAGCTATCCGGCTGGTTGAATATTGCATGGGGGACAAAAAGTTGATGGTATTTCGGACAAACAAAGAATAATCTCTTCTCCGTTCTTCTCGGGTGTACCGTGTGTGGATTGTCGATGTTGTCGAGCGTTTGGCCTACTTGCTGAGGCCATCTTCTGGAGTAATGCTTAACATGTACATAATTAGGTATATATGTAGATATATTAGTCCTGAAGATGGCCTCAGCAAGTACGCTGAAAGCTCGACAACATCGACAACCCACAGACGGTACACCCGAGAAGAATGGAGAAGAGATTAACAAGGACCGTGAAAGTCTACAAAGCTATCAAACAAAGCATAAAAGTAAGTCTTCTTCTTCTCTTGTATTAGGTCGGGTGACCTGTTTGTGACGGTGGGCTGTCCTGGGATGAGGAGGTCCAGCTGTCCTTCCATCTCTTGGGTGGCCTTGGCATAAAAGTAAGTATATAATGTTAATCTAACCTATATTTATGGTTCCTAAACATCATAAGCACGAAAACCCCTTGCAATGTTTGAATTAGTATCAATCAAGCTAATGCACTATAAAATAATTGTATCAAAGTACATGCAATGTTTTCAAAGTACCTTGCAACTACTATTATTAAAAGATTAGTAATTTATACTAAATAATAATAAAAAAACACTTTTTCTAGAATTCCAAGGATTTAATTAGTGAACTGTAACATTTAAATTAATTTGTAATGAGTTTTTAATAAGCATAGATCGATATAGCAACTCATTGTAAGTAGTTATGTTATGACTGTATTCTAGTAGGTAGTAATGGAAAAAAAATCTCACACAATCTGTTTAATCAAAACATCATTTTAGAGGAAATGTGAAAATCAATAAAACGAAAATGTTTTCCTTCCTGAATTACTTCATTAAAAATTAAGAGTATGCATACCGACATTTCAAAAATTCCTAAAAACGGGAGACCTTCTATCTCGACAACCGTTACTAAATATGCATTGGAACAAAATAGGGTAGATGCATTGAACCTTTATCTAGGGAATAACCGTAGAAGATTTTATATATCTTGTATAGAATTCTCAGAAAAAAAATTGGAAAACACTTTTCCGAAAGACGGAAACTCGTTTCCCGAAAGTCGCGGAGTAAATTTTTTTTTGTACTGATGATATGCATTAAAACCTAGGGAATAACCGTGCCCTGGGAAAAGACTGTGACGTCATTCCTGGTGCCGAGCCCTTAAGACACCAGAGTAAAATATTTTTTTAGATGTTTTAAAAAGGAAGATTACTTATCTAATACTAAAGATAATAATATGACCCTATAAAGACTTGAAACATGGATAAATGAGAACATGTTTTAGTGTAATGTAGTAGTTTTTTGAGTAAAATGAATCGGAGAGCATATATGACAAATTGCATGAACGTGACGGAGGCTAGGAGTGTCTGCATGGATAAGGCTGTATGGCGCTCTGTCCTCTCTGCATATCCTGCAAGGGACGTGGCGTGGGGTATAGATAGATGTTTTAGTGACCCTAGTGGTTGGAAATTTATTTTTTGAAATCTATACAATTTTTTATAGATGGTAATTATCTCTGCAATTCAAGAAATCCTCCTTCCGCTTAAAAAAAACAGTAAGAGTGTAAAAATTGCACGTGTAAAAATATATTTGTTCGTCTTTTACTGATGTACAGAATCTTGAAGATGGCAGTAGTATCGCTGCCGTAAGCTCGGTCATTCAACCACCCTACACGCATTAAGGAATCCCGAAGTAGCATTAACGAAGATATGGATTCATCACGCTGCGAAAGCCTATAAGATTATTTATACCGAATCTTGTCTGCAACGGACTATAGGTACAATAGCTTCTACTATGGTACCTAATACGACAATGTTCCAGTGAAGGTAGGCACTTTAAAATACCTAGTAAAACTGTGAAAGCGCTATTAAACGATTATTATACTTGGAATTTCTTGTTTCAGATATACATAACTGTAAATAATAATTAATATTCATTGTTTCCGTCAATTTATTACACAGTAGAAATTTCCACACCAAAGTTGCAGCGTTTCTACTATCTTTTTTCAAAAAAGATAATCAAATACGGCATAGATATCTGACGTATTGTATGGAGCAGTAAACACGCCTTTTGGCCAGATGTTTATGGCCTGCTGGCTAGATATTTACCTTATATCTTACTAGAAAAATATTTTAGTATGGTTTTTTGAGAGAACTTTCTTTCAAATATATTTCTTTTATGGAGAGGTTTCAAAACTCAGGTTTCTGGTATAATCAAAGCCTAAATATATATTACCATTTATTGACTTTTATATTTAATTTTATATTTAATCGTAGATTAGCTTTTAATTTCTTACTTATTGACGATATCTTCTTCTCAAGTTTCAATCCAATGGATTTGTTTGCAGCAAAGAACACCTCGCTTTCCACTCCCCCCGGTCCTCCGCACAACGCTTCAGCTCCGAATATGAGGAGGAGCTCATATCCTGGAGAACCTGCTCCATATATTCCTGTCGGGGTCGCCCTCTGTGAGTTGTGCCCTCGGTCATTCCCTCCATTACGGTGTGGAGGAGGTTTTCGTGTCGTATTGTGTGGCCTATCCACTTGGCCCGTCTCTCTGAGATTGTTTTGAGAAGGTGCCTTCCTTCTTCGATTCTGTTGAGAATATAATATTGACGATATAATATTGACTAAACTTGTACAAACTAACTAGGTCGCTGTTTGAACTATATACTTAAATACTCCATGTCCATTATATTTCTATGTGTATTCAGTGTCTGTGTTGTACTTATGAAATAAATAAATAAAATAAAATCACTGTATTTATTTTAAAATAACACCACAACAATTGGTCGGGAAAAATACAGATTCCCTAAAGTCTAAACTCTAAAGCTTAGGTGTATAGAGATACTACCCTTTAAAAGACCCTTAACCCATTTAGATCCGAGCTTCTAAAAATGTGACACAAAAGAAAGTGTTCCATTTTTGAAAGCATATAACGTTCAATGTTACACATTATCATTACCTTCGCGGTCTTGTTATTTTTTCTGATATCAATATAATAATTTATTGTAATAGTACTTACCTAGACAGTACCTACAGTACATTATGCAACTACCTATACTATATCTAGTAAATAATAGTAATTGGTATCATTCATTGTTATGTTTACAATTTACATCCACCACTCTTAATATCTGACAACACGAGATATACTTTTGGTATAAAAGCGTCGATCATTCGTTAAAACGGTATAGTCAAACGATTTATTCACATTGTGAATACAAATAATTTATTTATTTAATCAAAATGTTCGCTAAAGTGAGTAACATATTTATTTTATCCAATAAAAAAATAATTATTGTTTTTTTTTTTTAAAGTGTGTTTTTCAGTGTTGGGGTTTCAGTGCTTTAAGGGTTGTTCTTTTTCCTCCTTTCTCTATTACGTTTTTGAATTCAGTGTTACTATAAAAAACAGGATTTTTTATCAGCTTTAGAATACAGTAACGTATTGAGTCGAGTAGAGAAAAACGTAAACCTGTAAAAAAAATCTCGCAATGTGACTAAATTAGGGCGGACGGGAATGTTCGACATGCTTAACCTACCCCCAAAGGGAAGAGAGAATAAAGAAAAATGTTGGGTTTAGTTTAATGGGTTATTAATCTACGAGTTGAATGGTTGGCTTTTAGGGGATTCCCCGTCGCAATGTGATTTTTTTCATTAGAATTCAATGTTTAAAAACGATCTCATATTTGGTGGACTTGTATAACAATGATACATACTCATTTACTTTACTGCAAAATAAAAATAAAAATATTTGATTTTAATCGTCAAGCAATTAATATATTCGAACTGGTGTCAATCTGTTATAATGGAGATGACGCTTCACTCCAAAAATGGGACAAGAGCTAGGAACATTTCTTATGGGGGTACGGTTTGATCAAGACGCTTGATCTCATTTTGGGGTACTGTCCCATCAATATGTTCAAAATAGATATTCGAGAAATCCAAGAGGTGACGCCAAGGGCAATAGAGAAATAATGAGCCAGAATTCTGGCTCCGAGTTCATTGAATTCAAACAGATACAAATTTTGTACAATGGTTGTTTTGCATACAATCAATACAAATCGTTTTAGCAATTAACAACATAATATGTAGGTTATCAATTTTGCCCAAGAAAAAATAGGCATAAAGTAGAACTATACCTGTTAATTTTTTTTCATCGACATAGTAGTAACATTTACATAATCTACGAAAATACCAATAACATTTAACAGTTTCATCATGCAGCATTTCCTCTAAGTAAGATAATCGTAAAATATAATAACAGCATCATTTTGCAATATTACCTGTTAATTAAAAAAAAGTAGCTGTTAATATTAACAATCACATAACAAAAGTGAAAAGTTGAAGGCCATTACTAAGAGGAAACGAGATTAATGAATCATAGTTTTATTCATCGTCAGTTAATTATTTTTTACTCTTTCGTCTATAAATAAAATATTAAATTGTTATTTTTTGTTATGCAATTTGACAGGTAGTATATGACTGCACAATAATAACTATTAATAGCAGCTCCGTTCTTCCTGTTACTTTTTGTGTACCTACATCCCAATATCTTAGGACTTAGGCTCGAAATTTCATATAACGACAAATCCTGGAGTTTTACAAATCGCAGCTTGGTGTGAAATGCCGCTTTGCTCGAACATGAGAATTTCAATTCATTATAGACTACAGCTTAGATAAGTGTTAGATATGGTCAAGTTGGTAGCCATACTTGTTATTTTTGTATGCAATTTGATCGTGGATTTAAGTATCACTTCTGTCATTTTCATACAATATAAACATTGCCGACACATGATATTTTTATCGTGTTATATTCGTGTTATTTTGCTGTTTTGTTCACTCGAACCGTGCTTTGATTATTGAAAATGAATGTATTATGTTATAATACTCACAATAAAGTGATACGAAAGACGCATTACAGTAAAATAATACAGAAAACTATCACGACAATTACGTCAACGTAATTTGATAATAATTATAATTATAAACTATCTAGCACAAAAAACAGTGTTCAAAACAAGTAAACATTATTTTAGTGGTCAAATATTCGAAGCACAATACGGTGACACAAAACATTCACAAAAATAAACGCGGAATACACACACGACCGATATCACTTACGACGCCATGTTGAGTTTTTATCAATAGTAATCTTGTTGCCTTCTTCTAACTAAATAGCTCCAGCTCTTTCTGAACACGTGGCGCCGCCTGGTGGGGAATAATGTAACTTGAGCTAAGCGGCAGATTTGAGGTTTAAACCAACCCCCGGGGTACGTTTAGATTTACGGGCTAGATTTAGGATAAACGGACATTGATATTCTCGTAAATTTAACATAAGCTCTAGATAACGCAAAATTAGAGTTTACGGGCCGCTTAAACAGAATTGAAATTTTGGGCCTTAGCATCACGAATAAAAAAATGTATCGAACTTTTGGATTAAAAATGTCAGACAAATTGGTACATACAATCTTACTTACTTACTGCTAGCCACTTGCATTCCACTCTGGACATAGGCATCTTCTTCACTCTTCCATTAATTGTCTTCTATCTTGGGCTATCTGCTACCATCTACGACCCGTAAGCTGGATAATGTCATCTGTCCACCTTTTCTGTGGTCTTCCTACTACTTTTTTGTTCTCCCAGGGCCTCCACTTCAGGATAATTACAATCTGCGTAGCATTAGTTATTACTATAATTATTGATGTACGAGTATAAGGATACTCGCACATCAAATTATAGTATGTACAACGAGAATATAGCAAACATATGCTGAATTCAAAATTTATAAGACACAGATTTAATTCTTAAATTAAAAAAAAATGATGATAATAGGTCAAATTCTGTAGCTTTTTAATCTAAAATAAGAGTATTTTAAATAATGAGATAATTGAAAAAATTAACGTCTGATTTTAGATTTTCTAATCCAAGATTTAAAATGCAGCGTTGAGAAGAAAAAATCCAACCAATTTGCAAATTACAATTATTCCAATCTTGAGTTAGACAATAAATTTTTATTTTCGTGAACAAAACTTGGGACAGTATTTTATTATTTGACTTATTTGGCTATAAAATAGCAGGGCGTCAAAATTCTCACGAAATTTGATCATTACATAAAAACGTTAATCATTACACGACTTAAAAAAATCGCGCAATATCTGCATATTATCCATATGCTGTCAGCTGTCACACATAAAGTCATGTTTCATAAAAAAAAACAATACTGTCATGAATTTCATAAAACTTTTGATGTTGTACACAAAAGTAGTGTTGCCCAAACAAAAATTACCATTGTCACAAAAAATGTATACATGGGAAAATGTATTGTTACATGGTTAACTTTTGTTATTGGCGGATATTGTTATTAGTTATTTTATTGTTGTTGGAGTATTTCACGTAAAATGTCTTAGAAATCGAGAGTGGTTTGTGCAATAGTTAATGTTATATTTCACACATGAAATAATAGATTGCCTGCTCTTTATTGTTATCAGCTACATGTTATTTATATCACGACATATCTGTTATTTTTATTATGATAATATAAAGTAGCATTAACCCGTCAATTTACGAACTTTTTGGATATGTGATCTTATTCGAATAAACCGCTGTTACGAAAATAATGTTTTTTTTTTTTCTTGAAAGCGGTGGGTGCCGATAAAAGCGCATTTTTCAGTATCAGGATAACCTTGCTATATTTTGTATAGACTCCTGAAAAAATATTGTAAAAAATACCTCAGATGTTTTTTTGCAAGACATCAAATCTTCCTCCCTTCGCGAAGGTGGTGGAGGAAAAAAATCTTTTAGAAATAAAGTACGCATTAATATTTAATGAATTTTGCAAAATTCTTTGTAAACAACGTCATAAAAGTCTTTTCTTGTTAGAAGCAAGCACTGTTACTTAAAGAAATATTTAAATTGATATAAAAAAAAAATTGGTAGAATTGTTATTGTTATAAATATAAGACTCATTGATACACTTCATTGCTCTTTAGTTTGTTATTTCTTTTAGTATATTTTTAAAACATGAATGTATGACTCAAATGGATAGTTAATTGATATGAAGGTGTCTCAATATTTGATGTGTCGTAATAATTGCACTTGCTTTTACAATTATTATGTACACCCATTATTGTTAAGGTAAATTCTTAACGATTTAGCAATCAAGAACACAATATCTTTCTACCGCCATCTTATTAATAAAAAAATGCCCTAGTTTTCTTTTCCAAAACTTCCATCAAGCGCCCTTATAACATGAACCCAAAACCTACAAAAAAGACTATCGGTTAGATACTAGTATCAATTTAGAAAAATCGTACTGTATCTGCTATTGTCAGAGTCGGTTATGCTGGACAAGCTTTTGACTCCCATCCATCTTCAGGTTGAATCAACAAGAGTTCGCACATACCCAAAATTCATGGATTGGTTTACCTTACATTCAAGGGTGATAAAAATGCAATGATTGTTTTTGTAATTTGTGATTGAATTCCGTTTTGCAGGTAGCTGTTATCCTCGGCGTTGTAGCTGCTAGCTGCGCATGGCCAGTGTCATATGACGGCCATGCCGGTTATGCTGGACAAGGAGGATACGGGGGTGGTGTTGGTGCTGATGGAGGACATGGCGGATACGGTGGTGGAGGTGCTGGATATGGTGGTGGTGCCGGATACGGTGGCGGACATGGACACGGACACGCTGTCTCCACACAAAACATTCAGCGTCACGATGGCCCATCCAAAGGATATGTAGGAACCGAAGGAGGTCATGGTGGTGAAGGACACGGTCATGGTCACCATGGACACTACTACGACGAATACGTAAGTTCCTGACTAATTACTTACATTTATATTCGTCGAAAACTCTTATTACTAGTAAGCCCATACCTATCTATCAATCTCTCTACTCATACCTATCTATCAATCTACCTACAATTTTTGCCTTAATTTTTATTCAAAACTGGCTACTTTTTGAGGTCATACCCCCATCTCATTTATGGACATCTTTTTAAGCCATGTTTACCTTAATTAGCAATTAGCCAGTTATTTATTTCAGCGAATAATCATTAATAAACCTATCGATATTAGGTATTTAGAAAAGAATGCCTTCAAATTTCTCACTCGAGGTTTTGCAATAATTCTCCGAAATTATTTGTTAGGAGGAAGTTGTAAATTTCTTTCCTATTTCAGGCCCATCCCGCCTACCAATACGACTACGGAGTATCCGACCCCCACACCGGTGACCACAAGAGCCAATCTGAGCACAGAGACGGAGATGTAGTCAAGGGACACTACTCTGTTGTTGAGCCCGATGGTTCAGTCAGATCCGTCCACTACACAGCTGATGACCACAACGGGTAAGTCAAAAATATTCAATAAAGATTTGTCTCTGAGATGTACGTACTCATTTCATTGAATCAGCATTTGGGATAAAACAAATATTAAATAACAATCAGTGACTTAAAAATTCTTATTATAAATTTAAAAATTTTTGGAGAGCAGGACGTGGCGGAATGGGTGAACATTGTCCTCCTAAGCTATGTGATCAATTAAGCCAATCAGTGCTGATTAGTAAGCATCTAAACGTCCAGCCTGCGTTTTCCCAAGGGAGTCCACACTATTTTGTGAATGTACATTGTACATACCTCTCACTTCTGCTGAGGAAAAACTGAAATGCGCGATTCCAACTGCACAATGCAATTATAATACCTGTAATAATTTTGGTAGATATATTCCAAAAATACCCGACGAAAAGTTGTAGTCTTCCAGATGTTGTTTCAATTTTAAGCTAGAATTCTCTAATCAATAATTTTTTTATTCCTTTCAGATTCAACGCCCATGTGAGTCGCACACAGAATGTCCACCCAGCTCACTATCATCACTAAGCCACCTCTTAAGCTATTGAGCAGATAACATTTTGAACAACAAAAGGATCATCTACAGTTCTCATTTTGAGATTTTTATTTTTATACATAGTAATTAATATATTGTGATATAAAATTGTGAATAAAATACTCGGTTATTGACAAAAAAGTCGTTTTTAATAAATTCCTGACTAACCAATGTCTAGTACGTCCCTACCTACTCTACTTTCATACGTTCAAGATGAGGTCATATTGATTCTCTCGAAATATTATGAGGATTTAGTAATTGATCAAATTAGTTTGCAATGATGTCGAGTATGTTTGATTCTAACCAATTTACAAATTGTAAGATTTGAGTAATAATGCAAATCGGACATTGTTAAATTTTCTGTACCACTGACAAAAAAAGCTGTGCATTGACTTTGAATTAATTGTTTATGATTAAATAAACATTTTTTCACAGAAATAGTCACACATTTTTAAAGTTTATTCTATTTAATGTACAAAAATGCAATTGTATACCTAATTAATCTTTAAAAAATCACAACATAAAAAAGTAAATAAAAGTTATCATTTTTATATTATCGTTAATAAATGATTTTCTCTCGCATTTCCCATAAAAAAACCCAGCCTATTAAAAAATCTTTTATAATTGTGATTTTAATTATAAATTGTGTGGAAGAAATGCAACATATTTCAAAAATTCGTGAAAAAAGGTTTATTTAATCATAAAAAAAATAATTCTAAGTCATGCACGTCAGAGGTACAGAAAATTGGACAATGTCCGAAATAGCTTATTTTATTTTTATTTGAAAATTGTTATTGGCCTTGAGGTATAAATAAAGGGTACAAAGTACCTACCTAAATTTAAAAATTATCACGAAGAGTTTCACAATCACATCATTATTAAATAGGTAGTATGCAGGTATATTTATTACATGAATTTATTTAATTGATTGAATTGAGATAAAATAAAGTAATCTGTACGCAGTTTTATGTTGTGTCTCCATCTGTTGAGAATAATCTGAAATGTTTTCTATTAACGATTTAAACAACGAGAAAAACATATGGGAAAATTACAAGCATGTTTGGTAGATGGCGTTAATTTAATTATTTTTCGATAGTCAATAATTTTCTACCCATAAGCATAAAGTTAGAGTTCTGTATTTTATTATAGCTTTATAGGTAGAGATCGGGCATTGATTTTTAGTCCGCCACGCATACGTTACAAATTTTAGATATCTGGATGATATACTTATATAGAATTATTTTGTAACGTTGCACAGTTGGACAGGTCCCAATATTTTTACTCACTTATTAAATAGTAGCACCCTCCCTTCATATCGCTATCTTTAGACAGTCTTTATACCAAAACGATGGGCCAGGACTTTTCCTTAATTTTGAATCTTATATTTCTTCTTTTTCAGCCCTGGTCTTTCGATTGCTAGATATGTATTTATTTTATTTTATTAGATGGTGTGTATTATGTACTGCGACCTGTAAGATCTATTGTACTCCCCCTACATTGCCCATCTGGTAACTACCCAGTTAGAGCAGCCCCTCTAGTCCAAGACGTCTTATGAAGTTCAGCACTTGAAGGGGGTCTAGGGTGGGAAATGATTCCTGCTCTATCTAGTGCTTGCCCAAAGATTACTAGATATACCTAGGCCTTTTCCAGAAGTTTTAATTCCTTTTGTCACTAGATTTCTCACCCACTGGTCCATCCATCATAATTACCTAATACCTATTCATATTCTATTTATTGTGTATAATAACGGGCTGCATTCATAATTCCATGCATCGAAGAATAGAAGAAACATTCCTAAGTCATTCAGAAGGGGATTCCCCATAAAGTTCAAAATCCACCAAAAGGGCTCAAAAATAAAAAATCTTATGAAATAAAATTCATATTTTTTTATTGATAATTATGAATCTAATTTCATAGGAATTTAATTCCATGCATCTAAATGTTGGGACACGAAACATGACAATATACTATTACTGCGGTGATCCAATTTCTATGGTATTTTGTGAGCTACCACAACAGTTTGATCGAGTCGAGAATATAGGAAATTTCGTGTTATGGCATACTTACATAATAATCAACGATTACAGGGCAACCTACATTAAATCATGCACTAAAATATTAAGACAGTAACAACTCAAACAGTTTCCGTATAGTTTATTCGTTTAACTTATATTACGATGTCATAAAGCAATTGGATTATATGATTATTGTGATGTTTTTGCATAGTCAGCCCGTCTTCATCCATTGTTTTATAGAGGCCTCTTCATTGTCACTCCACCTCCATCTATCTTTATGGTGGGCTAGTGATGGAAGATAGTGTCACATTTTCATGGAGTCGAAATAAACGATAGTTCATAATTAACAAATGATTTCAAGGATCGACTTACAGTTATGACAGGGATAACAATCGATTATTTGATATTTCGATTCATACATATTTTCGAGCAAAAAAATGCTCAAGTTTGCTAGAAGGGCTCCGTTCTACAAACAATAAGCGTCTCATGAATGAATATCTTTTTAATGTGCAAAATAACCTTACCTACACAATATCCATCATTGATTTTGGTAAAAAAAAATGTGAGGAGCCCTTTTGTCTCTATTAAATACTCGATGAAATGGCTCCATATGATATAATTAATTTATTCTGATAATTATTCTGTTATTGATAAGAGCCAAAAATTATCAATTTATAAAAATTCGTTGCTTAATTATCATGAAATTTTCAGGAAATCAATAAAATTACATATTATAAAAATCATCTTTATTTTTCGAGTATAAAATGGCAGATAAATTAATTATAAACATTTTGTTCATTTATTTATTTATTTATTTTATAAAGCATCAGGTAACTCTTAAACTGGCATCGTTAATGGTAAATATATAAATAGGTGGTCATCATAATTTTGTCGAGGTTATTTAACATTCAGATCATCATATTTTCTACCATTTGTGGTGTCCTGGAGTTTTAGATACGACGGCGTTGAATCTGAAAAAAAGAGAAAAGTGATATATTAAAATGTGTTTAATAAGATGACCCCTATAAGTACCTAATTCACTACTGATATACAACCCTTAATTGGTAGTCGACATGAGATGTTTTTCTTTTTTGTATGATAATATATTCATGCGTTTTGTTGATGTCTCTGTGGGACGTGGGTGTCACATATAATATAAAATAACATTAAAAAAACACTGATGTATGCGAGTGAGGCATGGACATGGCTGAAGAAGGATGAACCAGGTTTAAATGCTGTCGAGATGAGATCGCTGAGAAGAATGTGTGGGAAAACGTAGAGAGATAGGATAAGAAATATGTGATTAGAGAGTTGAGTGAATGTAAAACGTTTTCAAAATTTTTCTAACCGAGTATTCGAGTCGAGTATAGAGTATACAGCAGAGCCTCAATAATCCGAACTCCAGCTAATCCGAACGCCTCTACATATAATCCGAACGACTCCGCAACCGCCGTTTCTTACAGTCTCTGTCTCAAATTAAGGGATAAATCATTTTCTATGTCGCTAAACACTACTCCTCAAAGCGCTATATTGGGATTCCTTAAAAAAAGTGTGATTAATAGTCTTGTATCTAACATACATACGTAAATAAATACACTCTATAGTGTAAAATATTTTTGTTTTATTTCGAAAAATGCCTTTCAAAATGTCTACATACTATAATCCGAACGTTTCTTACATCCGAACAGGGTGTAAATTTTCGGTGTTCGAGTATAGAAACAGTATACTCGCATTAAGTACTTTATTGTCCTCATGAATACTACTTATACTTAAGAGTACCTTTATAACAACGTAATTACATACAATATTACTAGAGTAACTCAAATCATGCTCTATTTTATACTCGTATTATGCAATATCAAAGATATTATGATTAGTTTAATACGTTATGACAATGTTACAGTACAGAAGGTAATACTGTTTGTTTATATCTATCTGTTGATCATGTACATTACAATAATGTTCTTTGTATTTGCTGTAAAACGTATTTTCAATACACATCATGACATTGTTTATTTTGGAATACATTTATTATTTTTCATAGGTCCATCCGGACACTTAAACTCATTGGAGTGTACAAATTTTCAACAACAAAAAACAAGCAAGGAACATTAGGAACTGAAAAATATTAGGTAAAATTAAGACTATCTTAAATTACTGTCAATGGAAAAAGGAGTAAATAGCGCCGCAGACGAATGTTTATTTTGACAAACAACGAAACAAAAATAATTAAAATAAATATGAAACAATTGTGATTTTAAAGATTTTCACAATAATTATTGAAAATGTGATTAATTTCTGCTATGTGTAAAACGGTGGGTTGGCGAAGGAATTTCGGGAGGAGAGGGAGTTTGAACCTCCAACCTCCCTCCATTGCCAACGGCCTTGGCATATAGGGATTTGATTAGAATTAATGGATTTGACATGTTGAGAGAATGAACGATGACAGGATGACCAAAATATATGAGTGAAAGAAGAGGAATGAGGAAGTGTGACCGTCCGAGACTGACCTGGAGGAGCCCTCTCCTCCTCTCTTCCTCTAGCCCTGAAGGAAGCCCGTAGTGTCTCGTCTTTTCGCAGGCTGTGTATTCTCTATGTGAGGGACAAGTTTTGACCTAGATGCAACGTATATAGTATTATTGTGTGTATTGTATAGGTATAGGATAGTATAGGATATAGTTATAGTATATTTAGTATATTAATTGTGTAAATTTCACATAGCGTCTCGTCTTTTCGAAGGCTGTGTATTCTCTATGTGAGGGACAAGTTTTGACCTAGATGCAACGTATATAGTATTATTGTGTGTATTGTATAGGTATAGGATAGTATAGTAAATAGTTATAGTATATTTAGTATATTAATTGTGTAAATTTCACATAGCGTCTCGTCTTTTCGAAGGCTGTGTATTCTCTATGTGAGGGACAAGTTTTGACCTAGATGCAACGTATATAGTATTATTGTGTGTATTGTATAGGTATAGGATAGTATAGGATATAGTTATAGTATATTTTGTATATTAATTGTGTAAATTTCACATAGCGTCTCGTCTTTTCGAAGGCTGTGTATTCTCTATGTGAGGGACAAGTTTTGGCCTAGATGCAACGTATATAGTATTATTGTGTGTATTGTATAGGTATAGGATAGTATAGGATATAGTTATAGTATATTTAGTATATTAATTGTGTAAATTTCACATAGCGTCTCGTCTTTTCGAAGGCTGTGTATTCTCTATGTGAGGGACAAGTTTTGACCTAGATGCAACGTATATAGTATTATTGTGTGTATTGTATAGGTATAGGATAGTATAGGATATAGTTATAGTATATTTAGTATATTAATTGTGTAAATTTCACATAGCGTCTCGTCTTTTCGAAGGCTGTGTATTCTCTATGTGAGGGACAAGTTTTGACCTAGATGCAACGTATATAGTATTATTGTGTGTATTGTATAGGTATAGGATAGTATAGGATATAGTTATAGTATATTTAGTATATTAATTGTGTAAATTTCACATAGCGTCTCGTCTTTTCGAAGGCTGTGTATTCTCTATGTGAGGGACAAGTTTTGACCTAGATGCAACGTATATAGTATTATTGTGTGTATTGTATAGGTATAGGATAGTATAGGATATAGTTATAGTATATTTAGTATATTAATTGTGTAAATTTCACATAGCGTCTCGTCTTTTCGAAGGCTGTGTATTCTCTATGTGAGGGACAAGTTTTGACCTAGATGCAACGTATATAGTATTATTGTGTGTATTGTATAGGTATAGGATAGTATAGGATATAGTTATAGTATATTTAGTATATTAATTGTGTAAATTTCACATAGCGTCTCGTCTTTTCGAAGGCTGTGTATTCTCTATGTGAGGGACAAGTTTTGACCTAGATGCAACGTATATAGTATTATTGTGTGTATTGTATAGGTATAGGATAGTATAGGATATAGTTATAGTATATTTAGTATATTAATTGTGTAAATTTCACATACCGTCTCGTCTTTTCGAAGGCTGTGTATTCTCTATGTGAGGGACAAGTTTTGACCTAGATGCAACGTATATAGTATTATTGTGTGTATTGTATAGGTATAGGATAGTATAGGATATAGTTATAGTATATTTAGTATATTAATTGTGTAAATTTCACATAGCGTCTCGTCTTTTCGAAGGCTGTGTATTCTCTATGTGAGGGACAAGTTTTGACCTAGATGCAACGTATATAATATTATTGTGTGTATTGTATAGGTATAGGATAGTATAGGATATAGTTATAGTATGTGTAGTATATTAATTGTGTTTTTAAATTATAAAATACCTATTGCAGATTTTATAATTTTATAAAATTATTTAAATAAATAAATAAAAATCAAGGATGGACGCGTTTTGAGTAAGAGAAATCGTAGACAAATTGTATGAATGTGACAAAAACTGGGAATGTATGAAGGATTGGGCGGTCTGGCTTCTGTCCTGTCCCGCCTACTCCGCGAGGAATGCGGCGTAGATAGATAGATAATATATTGCAATAATTTTTGTAACTGTCGTTAGTAGCCACTCGTGTCTCATACATATAATTAAAATGACTCTAGCATGATAATTTATGTTAGGCAAATAATATACGTTTCATATAAAATGTATGAGACATCGTGAGAATAAGGTTAAGGAGGTTTGTTAATATCTTATAGCACGTAGTAACAATAGTGGCATTATTTGTCGTAGCTCAATGTATGCAATTTAGTCCTAACTACTAATACAATAATGCATATAATGTAATATCGCAAAGATATTTGTTATTAGTAGCCATTAAAATGAAAAATAATAACTAGGTACAATACTTAGATTATATTATTGTTGCTACAATATATGAGAATTACCTATGAATATGTCATTATACAAATAATATGTAGGTAAATATTAGATTGATACCACCCATGTTTTGTAAATAATTTGTCTCAAATGGAATAAAATGTTTGGAAATATTTTACATTGATATGTAAAATGAAGCAATTTGAATTAAGTAGTTAGTACAATTATTTACTTATTTAATTATTCTTTAAGTGAACATTCCACACAATACGATTTTACAAGAAAATGCGCAGGTATAACAATAATAAGTTATGCTCACTAGGGCAAACTTATTCCCATACAGCCATGTCTTTCCAGTTAACCCAACAAATGTCTAACAAGTTATGTATATGAGTACGACGGAAGCAAGGAGTGTCTGTGTAGATAGGGTTGTCTGGCGTTTTATGCTTTCTGCATACTACGATAGATAGATAGATTGTATTACGTGCATTAGAACATACAACGAATTTCATAGAGAGGGTTTCGTTCTCATAAATTACTCCATGCGTTGACATATTACGAGTATTTCATGCGTTGACATATTACGAGTATTTCATGCGTTGACTTCTTTTTACTTGTACATCAGTTTGAGGTTTTACTGACTTAAATATTTTGTAAAATACCTATATTCAAAAAGTGTTATAAGGAGTGATATAGCCATTAGTGATATAGTACAATTGACTGTTCAATGTACAATACGATTTTTACTTTAAATATTAAAAAAAAAAAATCTTGTAAAGCGCTGAATTTGCCACATTTCGCAGTAATGTAGCGTTGCAGTTGAACAATGTCGGGCTTAATAGTTAATACATCGGTCTTAAGCCCGACAATGTTCATATCTTCAACTCTACTTTAGGTACCTGCTGTAGGAATGCTACATACAATAGTATAAAACGATCATCATATATGTAAGTATCTGTTTTAATTCAAAAGCTAGATAATATTAGTGTACTCGTATAGGTATGAAATACTTTTTTAATAATAAATAAATAAACGGTACAATAAGGTTTAGGTAGCCAATCGAACATTGCTTTGAACATATTATAAAACCATATCTACCGATCAAACTAATTGCTTACGAGATACCTACTGGACACTGAACTATTAACTAGGATAAGATTAAGATGTATTTTTAATCACATTGCGTTGATAAGATAATAATAACAATGATTAACAATGTAAGAACTGCGTATAGAGTATTATTAATAATAGATTCTTCATAAAGCTATGGGAACTTACTAATATTCACACGATTGTAGTATAAATAAATAATAATGCTTAATGCTAAACCATGAGTTGTTTTTTTTTAATATCACATTTTAACACCTCAATGATGCAAGTTCTCTGTAAATATAATTGTCGCTGTTACAATAATAATTAGTTCTATTCTATCCCCTCATGCAGTATCCCTTGCGAGGTAAGCAGAGATAACAGATCGTCAAACTTACCTATCCTTACACCCACTTATTGCTTCCGTCATATTCATGTAATTCTTTATACACACTACAATTTCTTTTGATCAAAACGCGTCCATCTTCTAGGATCTGGTCAACATGACCAGTTCAGGTAAGTTTCGGGTGGTCGCGCTTCTTCACACCTCTTCGTTCATCCAAATATATCTTTTTAGTCATCCTGTCGTCAATCATTCTCACAACATGCTCAAACCATCTTAGTTTTTTCGCTTTAGTTCAAGTCAAATCAACAGCCGTCTTACAGTCACTCACTTCTCTAATAACCTCATTCCTTATCTTATCTCCCAAGGTTTTCCCACACATTCTTCTCAACAATCTTACTTGTATTTCTACTGCGTTCAACACTAATTCGTCCTTCTTCAGCAATGTCCATTTAGTCAAACTAGCACACTCGTACATATGAGCTTATTCCAATGATTAATAACGGGGTAGCCAGTAAATGCAGTATGTGCGTATAAAAACATCCACAACATTTTTGATGCAAATATTTATGTATATGCCATTCAACCTTTCAGACAGGAAAAATTGAGGAACCAGGTGCCTAAATGGGCCTATGGATGACAGAAAACAATAAACAATTAACCCCATTTTTGGAATTCGCAGTGGTATAATAATTGTATAATGATCTGGAAAAATTAAATTCTACCACAATATTGTTTTTGGCTTGCATACACAAACCCAAATACTTTCCTGCACACTTTGCACTAGGCTATAATCCTGTATCGCAAAGTGTGGAATACATCGCCAGCGCCGGGGTTTGAACCTGGCAACTCCCGCTTGATAGACTGCCGCCTCAACCAACTGCGCCTGCCATGTACTCAGATATTTTTTTTTTCTCACATATGTATGTATGTATATATTTTCTACTTCGTATATTTTTTATTCAACTTCTTTTTTCTGTTTCTTCGTATATTTTTATTCAATTTTTTTTTCTGTTTTTTCCTGGGGTTAACTGGAAGAAATCGCAGTTCTGCGATAAGTTCGCCCTAGTGAACAACGATTTATTATCTGTACTATGTCCATTTTTTTATATTTATATGTATTTGTTGTTCACTTAAAGTTTAAATAAATAAATAAAAAATTGTCAATGGTTTACTGGTTCCTACTTAAGTACGTAAGTCTATTTTATACAAAACAATACTAAACCTCTCACAATTAGCACTCAGTTATCATTGAATGAAGAGATATACATCTACATTGTGTTTCGGCACCATATTATTATATCTACACAACTCTATAAAGTGAGAAAACAAGAAGTAATGTAGGATTTAATTACAATTAAGAGTATGCATACCGACATTTCAAAAATATCTAAAAACGGGAGACCTTATATCTCGACAACCGTTACTAAATATGCTTTGGAAAAAAATAGGCTAGATGCATTGAACATTTATCTAGGGAATAACCGTAAAATATTTTTTTTAACTTGTATAGATTTTATAAAAAAATAAATTAAAAAACACCTCTGATCTTTTTCCCGAAATACGGAAACTCGTTTCCCGAAAGTCGCGGAGTAAATTTTTTTGTACTGATAATATGCATTAAAATCTAGGGAATTACCGTAAAAGTTTTTTGATAGACCCAAAATTAACCCCAAAAAATGGAAAAAAACGCTATTTTTTCATGCGATTGTTCACGCGATTTTGAACCTTGATGCCGTGGGAAATGACTGTGACGTCATTCCTGGTGCCAAGCCCTTAATTACAAATAATACTAACAAGTGTTTTTGTCTATTATCTTATTATATGACCTTTCCTTTGTTGGATACGTTCACAGTTCAAAAATAAAACAAAGTTAGATTAAAGAGTACTAATTAACCTTCTGCGGTGAGAAAAATAATTAATTAGAACGAATTAAACAAAATTTTATTAATGTACTCGAGGAAATAATTATTCTACAGCTAAAAGCATTTAACAAATATTTTATTTTAAATATTATTAATGTGTTATGTTGCTAAGAAGGGGATTTTATTACAAATGGATTTGCAGTTCGTAAAATATTATAAAGTAAATAGGAAGTCAGCTATTTTAATTACAGACTAAACACAATTGTGGAGGAAAAATACTATTTTCAACAATTTAACAGATCCTCCTATTTTTTTTAAATGAAAAAAGGATCTGGGCTTGCGTTCACAAACCCAAATATTTTCTCTTTATCTATGTAAAAAATCTATACGAGATTTAGCTTATTATTATATCGAGATGACTGTAAGATATTGCATTTGCAATAATTTTTGGCACACTACCATTGTCTTGTTTTTGTAACTACAAGTATGTATGCTTAATTTTCTTTTGGGCAGCAAATATTTATTTATTTGTTATTTAATTGTCTCTTTCACGCTACGTCTATGAATTTTCAATATCATCAAGGCCTCTGATTTGATTGGTCCGAATTAATGATGTTTCTTTTTTGTAATGGAGTGGACCAATATTTACTTTAATTAGCGTCTGCTAACATTTAATTGCAGGTTAAATTATATTTTAATATGGATCCAGGCGTTATTGGTAAATCTCAATTGATTCATTTAATATTGAGAAACATATAAGCAATAAGCATAATTCTAATAAAGCTTCTAACATCAATTACTTATTTTACTAAACATCAATTTTCTCTGCCTGCTTTGCAAGGAATGCATCATGTGGGGATTAGATAAATATAATATACAAATAGATCAACAAACTGTATACAAGAAGTGTTTAGTTTTCTCATGATGTGGTTTTATCTCTATTGGATTATTACATATAAGTAATATATAGAGGTGCTTGGGAAAGGCTTTTTTTTACCTCAACGCACAGCATAATACTAAACAACAACAATTCTTAGGTTCAGTAGATACACATATGTAAGTATTGAATAACATAGAAAGTCTATTGTGTCGAGACGAAACTAGCTGTTCAATACGCATTATCTATCATTCATAGGCTGTGTTACTCGGGTATACGCGTCTCGAAATTCGCGAGGTCACGTATTCGCGATATTTTAAGCAGGTAGGTACAACCTAATTTTTGCGGTGTTGGGATCTATTCCTCCACTAATTAAGTGGGTATTAACTGAAATAAGACGTTTTTTTTCAGTTTTATTATTTCTTAATAAATTTATAGGATTGGACGCATTATGAACCAAATGTACGAAAGTATTAGATTGCCTTTATTTATGTCTGAAAGTAATTTTTTTCTATGCATCAAAGCGCTAAGAAATTATTTGATAATTTTATTGACAAATATATTATTATATCATCTATGTGATGGAATCACCTCATGTGCGATGAATATTCAGTTAAATTTAAGATTGTAACTCTGGAAATTGCTACGTTCCAAATATTCGCGAAGCCTCAGGAACGCGACAGTTTCTGAATCATAACTTCGCGAGTATTCAAGATATTATGATATCATCTTAAGCTATTATTAATAATTGGGATCAGCTGTTTTATCCGCGACTAATTAATTAATTATTAAGAAGACACATTCTTATATGAATTATTAGATAAAGTCATTATATGACAAAGAAATTAACGGTTCGATGGTAGAATGAGTTCCATTCTTCCGTGTGTAATCTTGTTATAGAATCGTGTCTGTAGAGACTCATAACAGTTTCATAGATTCCTCAGTTATTATCAGCAGTGTAAAGGTAATTCGTAAGTGAATTTTCCTGTACGTACCTAATTTAGTAAGTTACGAATGATATGCTATAGCTATGTCTTCACAACATAAGCTTTTCTAGCTGTGAAAAATACCTATTACTATTACCTAAGATTTATTTAGATAAGCTATAGTATTTATTTTGAGAATAAAAAAATCTATTTTGGAGGTACCCCCAGTTTGGCGGGGGTCGTATGTTTTGGTATTTTTTAAAGTTTATGTAGACAAGAGTACTGCGGAGAAAAAACTACATTTTGAACTTTTGCTTAATTCAGAACTCCAATTGCGTATCTTGTAAAAAAATGTCTGCCAGCTCACCGGGTCATTATTTTTTTTTATCAAGGTCATGTTTTCGCTCCGTCCTGTAGACCCCCCTCTCGCTCGACAGTTTTTTTTCGGGCGGGGGTAAAATCAGTTTCCATGATAGGTCTTAGGGGTAACAAGACTAAAAAAGTTGGGAAAAAATGTTCTACGACTTAAAACGTAGATAAATGAGATTATATTTTATTGACTTGAAGTTAAAGTCCACCTCTGAAACTTGAGATTATTCCCATAGTTTGTTATTTTAATTTGGAAATGTTTTTCCTTACCCATTATGATCATCAGCCGTGTAGTGGACTGTCCTGATGGAGCCGTCTGGTTCCACGAGGGAGTAATGTCCCTTGACTACGTCTCCTTCTCTCACTTCAGACTGGGTCTTCTGGTCACCGGTGTGGTGATCTGTCACTCCGTATCCAAACTTGTAGGATGGGTAGGCCTGGGAAAGAAGAGAATATAGAAAAATAAATTTCCTACATAGTATGTGCACACATACTTAGAACTGGATTTTTTTTAATGAATCTGGGTTTATCGAAATAAACCCAAATACATCTTTGTAAACTTCACAGAAAGCTTGAAAAGCTTGTGTCGTGAAGTGGAGTAAGTCGGCATCGGGGTTTGGACCTGCGCCCGCCGGATGAACAGTCGAGTGCGTTACCAACCAGGCTACCGACCAACTCATATTTATTTACGATACAGTTTTGGTGAACAAGATACAGTAGAAACATTTCAAATATAAATCACAACGTTTGTTCACTAGGCTAATTGATTATCGTACTGCTGCGATCAATGCCAGCTAACCCCAGCGCAGATGGAAGCGCAATGTAGCATTATGTGAACTCCCTTGGGGATGAATCAGGATGGGTACGTTCCGATGCTTAAAACAAATTAACAAATTTACACATTTGACAGCAGGATGTGGTGGAAATGGTGAACGTTGCTCTAGGCATAAAGTGATTAAGGCAACCAAATCCCACTCGTAAGCGTCGGAACATCCATCCTGATTCATCCCCAAGGGAGTTCACGTAAAGCTATAAGATACCCATCTCTTCAGTTGAGAGAAAACTGAAATATATTACTAATAAAAACTTCGGAAAAGTTCTAGCAAAACACGAAAAAAAAGATAAATTACTTGTAGGGTTAACTGGAAGAAATCGCAGTTCTGCGATAAGTTCGCCCTAGTGAACAACGTTTTATAATCTGTACTATGTCCATTTTTTATATTTATATGTGTTTGTTGTTTACTTTAAGTTTAAATAAAAAAATTGCACTGAAATCTGTACCTAAGTAACTCAATGTTCCCATTTTATTTGTAATATTTCATGTAAATGTTCATGTTTAATTACTGTTAATTATGTAGTAAGCAGGTATATTATTTATTCATTAACTAATAACAATATACCCACGCTTTTATCACAATAAACTGTTTTCACAGTGCAGCAGTATGTAGAGACTATTGCAACTTGCAGATAAAATGTTAATAAGCAAGAAAAAAGTTATTTCATATTATAAAAGTTATTAGTATTACAACGTTGTAACAAGTGTATAATGTACTTATTTTTGCTGGTAATTGATTTGTATGAATGGTTTCCAAACATAACTCCATTTGGGCCTTATTTTTTTTTTCTTAATTTACTTTCAATATAGCTTCCAAAACCGTTTGCGCCGGAATAGCCCAACTAGGTACAACCTGTATTTGGGTCAATCCCTCAAATGTGCAACAATAATAAAACAGAAATAAAATAGCACAAAATGAGACAAAACAGATTTAAAAAAATCCAATATAATAATATGATCTTCTTCTTCGTGTTCAGCCATCCATCCACTGCTGGATATAGGCCTCTTCTAACGTTTTCCAATTTTTTCTACTTTAAGCTTTGCTCAACCAGTTTTTTCCTGCGACTGGGACTATATCATCTACCCATCTTTTTAGGGGCCGTCCTACAGGTCTTTAGCTGTTCTCTCATGTTCGAATATATGATCAAATAATATAAAACAAGTAAAGTAAAGTAGAGAAGTAAGTTAAACTGAGATAAGGAATCTATTTGTCTATATCCTCACGCCGCGTCCCTTGCAGGGTAGGCTCTCTATTCAAATTTTTAGAATCGTTCTTTTGGATTATTTCAGCGCCCCTTACGAGGCAGTCTCGTACACTTTGAGAGCCATTAATTTGTAGCAAGTAATTATTCCATGTTAATATATTATTAATATGAAGACGCTGTGAGCTTCTGTGTATGAATATTTAATTATTAAATAATTATTAATTAATTGAAAGTGTCATGCATGAATTTATTACGCAATTTGAATGGTGTAACTTCGTGAATAATCAATATAATCATCCGTATCTCACGGCGAAAAAGAGTGTGCACTTTTAAAACATTACGTCTGAAGCGGTGATATAACTACATTCAGGGCCGTCTTTAATCTATTGGAGGCCCTGGGCACTTCAGGGTAATGGGGCTCCTATGACAATGATCAGTGGTGGACTGGTTCTAAAGTTCTAAAAGTTCAAATTGGCATGTAATTGGCAGTATCTACCCAGTGCAGGGAGAACAATTACAGTTTTAATATTTATAATAATAGCATAAAAAAAGCAAAAAGCGCCGCAGGTGTTTTATTTTGTGAGATTGAACGCTCGTGACTCAGTTCAATTGGTGATCTAGCAGGAACTAGGGGGCTCCTTGGATCGCGAGACCCTGGGCAACTTCCCACTGTGACTAATGGGAAATAGGGGTTTGAGATTGTGTGGGAGATGGCTGATGCAGGGTGCATGGTTACTGGGAGTTCTCCATCGGGTTATATGGAATTTATCAAGAGAAACTATCGTTCAACGTAGAAGGTTTGAGAGTGGTATTGACGGTTAAAATTCAGTCATGGTTATGATTTGATAAAATCTACAAGTTTATCGTAATCTAAAATGAATATAATTCTTTTTATACATATTTATGCAAAATATACATTTAACATTGACTTTTTGAAATATGTATCAGGTACGTATCGTTTACGTATATCCGTAACTATTTATTTGTGCAGGAAACCTGTAGAAAAACTTAGTAATTATTATTATCTATCTATCATCAAAACATTAATACCTAATTAGTAACAAACATATTTTCTTATCTCAGTTATAACCTTCGTTTAAGATCCAGATGTAGGTAGGTCTATGTGAAAATCATTAAAAAATACTCGAAAACGGATGCAATGGGTTGTTTTCGTTGGATAAAAGAGATCGTTAGATACCTATAAGCGATAAACTTGGATATTAGACTAGTCCAAGCCCATACTGTCCAATTCGATGTAATTAGCTTGGACTTGGAGAGTGAAGCTTGTACTTATATTTAAATGAAAAAAAATATCGCAATCAAGCTATTTAGTGCCTATAGGTATTGATGCCCATAAACTGACCCTCGTAACTGACAAAAAACAAATTCTAGAGATGATGAAAAGTGTTCAATCTCAATGAGAATCCAAAATCAATGAGATGAAAAAATATATGAGGCATATTTTTGTAAATTGCAGATATCAATTTTGAGATGTGACGGGAACATTTGATTTTTTTATATTGGTAGGTACATGACTAAAAGATTTTTTGGCAAAAATATCAGTTACGAGAGGTTAACTTATGACCATCAATATGGAAAAGGATATTATTCACAATACAAACAACCTTGATAATATCTAATTGCTCTAGTTAATTGGCATAGCAGTTCCAATGTATTATTTCCAATAAACTATTCATTAGAAGACTTTAGTAACAGAGGTACATTCGATTAGATACAAATTGTATTGACGTCTAATATGGTGGTAATAAATTTGAGATGCGCTAGTTACTGTGTAAAATATTAATCCATTCACCATAAAATGTACGAATTTATCAGCTTGATCTTTAGTTGAACCTATAATAATATCTAGGGCAAAATGCACGCACCGTAAACTCAATGGATATAAATTATGATATTTATTTTGTATATCGTCATTAGGTCCATGTGAGTACTTGGAATCTTAAGTAAACAATTCAGACTTATACTAACTACCTAATAATAGGTGCAGAGAACAAAAAAAGGACAAAGAAGACATTTTGTATGATTCATGATCAGTGCTGATTAGAGTTTAGATACAATGAAAACAACGTATTCTTCTGATCCTTCCGATTTGAAAACTTGAAAAGGAGCGCTAAACGTCGAAAGAAAAGAGTTGAGTTTATGCATTGTTCTTATTAAAAAATAAAAAATTGGGCGTCATTTTGTATGTAGCGCTGGTATAAACGTAAACCATTATCTATATCTTTACGCAACAGGGCTTCAAGATTGTATAAATTGTTAATCAAAAGGTACTTTACGTAACTTTTGAGATGATATTTTGTCTCTTTATTTTTTTTTATTATCTACTCGTTACTCGACTACAAGCCATTACATTTATTTTTTACAATTCATCAATTTTCGTTTCACAAACAATACAATTTCATTCTATACCTACGTGCAGTAATATGCATCCATTGCGTGTGATTCTATAGAAAACGTAGAACAATGACTTTGTCACTAAGAGTAAAGATGTTTATCTTGAAATTTTTCACTATTACTCGTAAATTATATCTAACTAGCCGAAACCCTTGAAAAATTATGGACTTCGGCGCTCCAACCAACATGTGCTTAAACTTATTTATTTATTTGTCGTATGGTCAAAAGAAGTATATTACATCCCTCAAAGGAAAAAGTTTGAAGGTTGGGCATTGGGCAATGATAAATTGAATTGAATTGGATACTTACATATTCATCGTAGTGGTGATCGTTGTGGTGATGTGATCCTCCATAGTGAGACAGACCTCCTCCATATCCATGATGTCCCACAAGAGTCTTATGGGATGGACCCTCATGCTTCACGATAGACTGCGAAGACACGGCGTGCCCTATCCCTGAATGGCTGTAAGCTGGAGCCACATACCCATGAGATCCAGAATACGATGAGATTGAATTATGACCATAATCATAATCTCCATCATAATCATAATGGTGACTCCCTAACCCAAGGCCATGACCTGAATATCCTGACGAATAATCTAAACCATGATGGGATGAATAACCGTGGTGATGGATGGGAGGATCGTGGCGGACTATGGAGGATTGATGAGATATTCCTCCATGGCTGAGGCCATGACCTAATAAGCCAGCATGGCAGGTAGCGAATATACTCAACAATACTCCGATCTGAAAGGAGAGAAACAGAGTTTTAACTAAGCGAGAGTCTGTTTGGCTTAAGGATGACTAAACTATTCAAAGGTGAACATAAGTACATGTGTTTATGATTTTTTTTTTTTACGCGAAGGCATGACTTTGGCAACACACTTCTCAGTATTATCAGCCAGAAGAGTCTACATATTATCATTCATGATTCACATATAAACTCATCAGCCTAATACTGGGAAAAATTCACCTATCCAGATATCACGGATATCACAGGATTAGGCTCAGATGCGTGGGGCCTAAAATACAAGCATTGTGCCTGAAATATCAGTATTTAGGAATCGTCTTACAACATTGCAAGTATTAATAATGACCGATTTTTGCATTTTTATGTATAAATTTTCCGGTAAATCTAATTTTTTTAAATTGTTAATTAGCGATTTTGGTATTATACCTGTAGCTGATAATACTAATGGGATTATATATACCGACCTAGAATGCCAAATATTTTTTATTTCACCTGCTAATTCTGTATATTTACGAATTTTTTCTGCGACGGTTGTTTGAATATTAAATGTATTTGGTACAGCGATGTCAATTAAATAAGTAATTTTAGTTTGTTTGTTATGTAAAACTACATCGGGTCTATTATGATGTATTGTTCTATCTGTTATAATTGTTTTATCATAATAGAGCCTATAATTTTGATCTTCTAAAACCGATTCCGGGTTGTATTTATAATATGGAATTATATTTCTCGAATTTATTAATTTATATTTTATAGTTAAATTTTGGTGGATTATTTTTGCCACATGATTATGTCTATATGTATATTCAGTTTGCGCGATTGTTGAACAACCCGAAATTATATGTTGTATCGTTTCCGGTTTCGCGAGACATTTCCTAATTAATTTTCCTCATTAACATTTGTACTTTTAATATATTTCATTATTATTATTTTGGCAACTGATTGTTAATACCTATATTTTTATACTATATTTTAGTGATGCTGTAGAGCATATTCTGTTTTTTTAGGTTCTCCTAAGAACAAATAATTAAATAGGAGAGTGCTGACTATACTTCTTAGCAGTTTCCATTTATAGAACAAATGGTTTTATCTAAGCATTTTTTTTTAAGAATGACCGATAGTCACACAATTGAGGTGGTCGGTAGCCTGGTTTTTAACGCGCTCGACTGTTAATCCAGTGGGCGTGGGTTCAATCCCCGACTTACTCCACTTCACAACACAAGCTTTTAAGCTTTCTGTGAAGTGTACAATTATGTATTTGGGTTTATTTCGATAAAACCAGATTCATTTAAAAAAAATAAAATAATAATAATAATAATGTTAGGTATCGACCATTTTCCGACTTCAGAAGAGAAGTGATAACTTCAATTTGAGCTTTCTATTAAGCGACAATAAATACGGTTAATTTTTAAATACGGTTAATTTTTTTTGCACGAATCCTGGTTTTTCAAGCACCAAGCAAGTAGAACCACTTGTGTAATTAATTATCGCCTGTTGTCTAACATGTAATATGGAATAACTGTAAATTGAGAAAATTTAAATGATAGTTTTATTTTATTGACAGAAGCCTAAAATTCAAAATCAATGTTAAGTTGAAGATATTTAACAGTTAATTACATCCGAATCGATTCCTTACTCCAGGAATTAAGAATTAAAAAAAATAATTAACACTAATCTGTAAAGATTTTCAAACTAAATTTGTTTCACAAAGTCGTAGATCGTCGTAGAGGCATTTCATAAAAAAACACACCAAAAACTCACAATAAAAGTTGACCCAATTGTAACAATAAAGAAAACTCAAACAATCGCAATGAGATTCAAAACGATGTAAGTAAAATGATTCTAGTTCTTTGTATTGTTAGGGAACTTACTTTGTTAATCATTTTTATAAGGATGTTGTTGAGAGAAAATCACACGGAAAACTGTATGATGCATGAAAAAATTAGTCGCTTTTATAATATTTTAACCTCTGTGCGTCGCGTAGAATACATCGTAGCAGTATGTTGATGATAGTAGGGAGAATTGTTAGTATAAGTTGAGTATACAATAACTGTGATGCAATATCATTATATTGTGGAAAACAATAAAACCTTCTCAAGTCTATTTGATCTGAGATAGTGCGGCGGTGTAGTATGAATCAAAGTACTTACTCATAGTACCATAATATTGTGATCAGAATGAACAACGTTATGTATGTTGTTGTTGGTTCTAGTAGTAACATGTTGTATCAATGTTAGCATATTGTTTTTTGGTTTTGTGTATCGAATTATTAGTATCACCCTTATACCAGCAAACCCCAGTCAGCAAATTTGCTGACTGGGGATGCTGTCATTCTTGTTGTTTAATATATGCATAAATATAATGTTTTAATGATACACATACTTGTAAATTATATTAATGATTAATAAATTGAAAAATAGTTCGTAGGGCAAATAAGCTGAGAGTCACCCAGAGAGGCATGAAGCTAGCGAAGTTTTTTTCAGAATTCTGTTTATATGAGCAAGTTTCTTTAGAGTCATTTAAAGAAAACTTAATACAAAAAACTATTATAATGTGAAAATCTAAATAAGATTTTCATATTACTTAAATATGAATGTCTAACTTATGGAATCATACATTTTCAGCATCCTATAAGTCAATTTGGTGGAGCAAAAAAAGCCAAAGAAAGAGAGGACTGGAAAAAGTTAGAAGACGAGGCCTAGATCCAGAAGTAGAGAGACGGATGAGAAAGAAGAAAGGAAGAAGAAGAAGTCAGTTAAGAGGTTTCTTGAAAAACTTACTTATAGTATTCAATATTTAGCTATCCCTATTAGCCACCATGCCGCAATCTTTTTCTCCCTTGAACCATCTAATCAAAGTTACAAAGTGGTCGCATATGCTTTTAATGCTTTGTCCATTGTCGGGTTGACTGTAAGATATTGCTTTTGCAATAAGTCCTCTTTTTGGCACACTAAATTGTCTTGTTTTTGTAAATATGCATATTTTCTCTGGCCAATACAGATTTATTTATTTATTTACCCTCCTAAATTCCTGAATAAATTTTCATTGATACAAAATAAATGCACGAAGAAATTATTTGAATCGTTCTAATTACCCAACAGTCACGACATACACGAAAAAACGTTAAGCCAAATATTTTTAGATAAGAAAATAAAATTGTTATGGAATTCACGGTCCGTGTGATATTCTCAGGCATTTTGCAATAATTTGATATGAAAATAATATTTGGACAATTGTATAAAATAATAGTTGTGTAGTCTTAACCTTAGAGCCATTAACCTTGAATGCATTGTTATTATACTGGAGTAGGTACTTACGTGAAATAATTTATTATTGTCTTTTTATGTAATTTGGTGTCAGTCACTGTCAGAGTCGAAATGAGGATATTGCAAAGCACTATCAAACTACTCAATAACACTTTTTTCCGCTTAGAAAAGTCTAGTTTATTTTGCTAGAACAAACTCACACCTTAATTAGATTAGCGCTGCAGGCGATTTTTTTAAGTAGGTTAATAAGTGATAAACCTGGTTGTCTTTCAATAGTAACTCATCTGGATATATTTCAGGGTCACAACGACAAGCGCCGCAGGTGAAAATTTTGCCATGAAACATAAGAAGGTAGACAACTGATTACGGTGAGAAGCATTCGAGAATCCAACTGAAGTATTTGCTGATGACAGCCATATCGGCTCTGCTTTATATCAGACATATTATGAACAGCACATATTTATGGACACGCATGCTACAGATAATAATACCTACTTAATATTTAATGCTTCTATTTTTGGTAGGTAAATTAAATGCATTCCTGTAGTTTACTTCACTATGATATAGAAGGTTGCTTGTATGTTACTGCATGAGTATTGTAGTCTGCTTCCCAATGCATCTTACCTGTACTTAGGTACTCGTATACTGAAGTTAATCCACATCAAAGTTGGGTTGAATTGATGAGGGTGAAAATCCTCGAACACTATTCGCGTAATTCAAAGTCATTAATGTGGGTTTTAAAACTAAATATAGTCTTTTCATTTTTACTTTATACTGAAGTTATTGAGGACTTCCCTCTCTCAGAAAGGAATAATACTCGTACAAGAAAAGATCACAAAACATACATATTATCATACCTAAAAATCCTTATTTAAATACTACCAGATAAATTCTTACACGACTTCTTCAGGTATCCCATTTCACCATCTTCTATAGCGGAACAATAGCAATGAAACGAAATCTACATGTGCCAATTTTCGTTTGGGGAGAGATAGAGGATCAGAGACGAAATAATCGCTACCTTGATCTGAATTAAATCACTAAATTGTATGCCAATAAATCTGTAAATCCTCACGATCACGTTTTTCTATAATTTTTGTTTATGTCCTTTAAAATATACATTATTTAAAAACATGTGCATTTCTAAACTGTACTTATTTAGGTATTTAGAACTAATCGTGTAATGTTTATGTCTTTATTATAAATTAGAATGCTCTAATGGCAATTATTGGTTTATTTATGATACTGCAATAAATTTTCCGATATGTACTGGTCTTTATTATTGTCGAGGCTGTACACATCAGAGCTGCGCCAGGCTGGAATGATATGCGAACAGGCAACGGAGTTGGCCCAGGACAGAAAAGTTTGGAAAAACTTGGTGACGACCACACGCTTCACATAGGGAGCGGACATCGAAATGATGATGAAGTATATAGATCCGAGCTAAAGTTAGATTCGAACCTTTTATATAAAAATAATTTCGTACTTATTTAAAACTGATTCACACTCCAAAAGCATATAACATTCTATTCCATTCCCTCACGCCGCATAACTTGCGGGGTAGGCAGACAGAACAGCGATCGCCAGATTTTCATATCGTTACGCAAATTTCGTTCTTCCGTCACATTCGTCCAATTATACCACACGTCATACACACTCTGCGATTCCTTTTACTCAAAACACGTCTGACCTTGAGAATCTGCTTTAAAAATAAACTACTACTACTACTACTACTACGCCCTTTATGTCTCCATTCGGGAGCACAGGGAGGCTACCAGGCGTCTCCATTCAGAGCGATTTTGTGCGAGTGATATTACCTCTCTCCACGTCATTCCTAACGCTCTGATCTCGTTGTCATAGGAACGGTGCACTGTGAAAGAGGGTCTTCCGGGGCGTCGGGACCCCTGTGGGTGGAAAAACAGCGCTCTCTTTGGCCAGCTGTCGTTGGGCATTCGCAAAACATGGCCCAGCCACGACCAACGTCTTTCCTGTATTACTGACAGGATTGATCGTTGCTGGGAACGCCGTCGAACGTATTCGTTGGTTTTACGTTCTTGCCATGTGATACCCAGTATCCTCCTAAGACACTTATTCTCAAAGCTGAGTATCTTACGCTCTTGAGCCTTGGTTAAGTGCCATGACTCGCAGCCGTAGAGGAGGACAGGGATCACACAGGCGTTGAATAGGCGGCGTTTTGTCTGGATACTAAACCCGGATGCCTTCCAGATCTTGTCCATGTTGTTGAATGCCCCACTGGCAGCTCCGATGCGAATGGGCAGTTCTGTCCGGAGGTCACCTGCCGGGGTGATGGTGGCGCCCAGGTATTTGAATTTGTTTACCTGGGAGATTTGATTGCCGTTGACAATCATAGCTGTGACCCTATCCGGACATGCATCGTTACAGATGTACTCAGTTTTGCCAGTGTTGACCTTGAGGCCAAGGCGTGTCGCGTTGTTGTAGAGCATTGTAGTGCTGTGCTGTAGTCCACCCACAGACGTGTCGAATAGGGCGAGATCATCCGCATATTCTAGATCGTGTAGAGTTCCCACGTTTGTTTCGTTGGCAGGTCTTTGCAATAACGGCACTCCCCCTGAGTTCCCCGTGGATTTTCTGAGAAGGTAGTCCATGACGGTAACAAAGATGAAAGGCGCCAGTACACATCCTTGTCGAACCCCAGTTGTGATCCTGAAGGTGTCAGTTGGACCACAGGAGGTTCTCACACTGCACTCCGAGTCCGTGTGCAGGGCTTCGATCATGGCTACCAGCCTCGTGGGAATACCGTAAAGGGCCAATATCTTCCAAATTGAATCTCTATGGGGGCTGTCAAAGGCTTTTTCGAAATCAATGAAGCAGCAAGTGACTGGCGAGTTATACTCTTGTGATTGTTGGAGGACACACCTGGCACAGAAAATTGGGTCCGAACAGGACCTGCCAGGCACAAAGCCACATTGCTGCTTCCTCAGTATGGCTAAGATTGGTTTCTGGATGCGGTTCAAGATGATCTGAGATAGGACCTTACCGGGTACGCTCAGTAGAGTAATTCCACGGTAATTTCCACATTCCTGAGGGTTCCCCTTTTTGAATAGTGTTATGATGGTTCCGTTCCTCCAGTCCTTTGGGCAGAGCCCCTCATTCCAGATCTTATTGAAGAGGTGGTAAAGCGGGTCAATGAGTGCGTTCATGCCGCATTTTATGAGCTCTGCATGGATACCATCATCTCCTGGAGCCTTGTTATTCTTGAGTTTCCTTACAGCAGACACAATCTCCCCGTGACTCGGAGGTCCTTCAACTATACCACTCGCTCGTGGTATGTTTAGGTCTCCCTCCTCCTCGCCAATGTTGAAGGGCGAGGAGGGGTCCGGTCGGTTTAGAATTGACTCAAAATGCTCTCTCCATCTCCCCCTAAGCAGGTCAGGCGAAGAGATCAGATTTCCGTTGCGGTCTCGCACCGCGTCCATTCTTCTTTTCTGACCCCTGCCGCCCAGCTCTCGGGAGATTTCGAAGAGAGTCCTCGAGTCATTCACGGCCGCTGCAGATTCTGCCCGCTGTATGGTGGCTTCGATGTTATGCCGTTTGTCGCGACGTACAGATTGCTTCACCTTGCGGTCAAGCTCTCTGTATTGAGTTCTCAAGGTCTCCAGCCTATTCGGGGATCTTTCGCCATCTCTGAGGACCTTTAACATTTGACGATCCTGAATGAGTCTCCATGATTCCGCTGACATCCAGCCTGGATTCTTCCTGTCCCTATATCCAATGATCGAAGCAGCTGACTCTTTAATTACCTCTCGGAGTCTCTCCCACGCAGCCTCCACTGAGGGTATGTCAGAGAGAAACCTCTCGGGTTCAAGTTTCCTGTGCAGCTCAGCCTCGTAACGAATACGCGACTGAGGGCACTCCAACCTACGTACATCAAGTATCCGCGGTGCAGGTGGTCTTGCAAATCTTTCGAACCTGAGTTTTAGAGAGCCAGCAAGCAGCTCATGATCTGAGCTCAGGTCAACTCCGCGGTATGTCCTGACATCGAGCAAGTCAGAACGGTTTGAAGCCCTGATTAAGAGGTGGTCAATTTGATTTCTGGTTCGGCCATCAGGGGAGGTCCAGGTATATTTGTGGATGTCTTTATGGGGGAACAAAGTCCCCCCTATCAGGAAACCATGGAGTGTCGCGTATTCGATCAGCCGGGTGCCATTGTCATTTAGCACTCCCATGCCATGCCTACCCATTACGCCGGGTCCGTTTGACGGGTCACTGCCTACCTTGGCATTGAAGTCGCCCATCACAATGACCCTGTGCCGTCTGGGGATACGAGACGTCACAGCCTCCAGAAGGTTATAAAAACCGTCCTTTGCAGCGACGCCCGCATCCTCCGTGGGAGCATAACATACAAGTACCGTCAACGTTTCACCCGCTGCCCTAAAGGATGCGCGTAAGATCCTGTCTGAAATTGGATCCCAGTCAAGGAACGAGCTAGAAGCTCGTCTGCTCATGAGCAAGGCAACGCCTCTCCTGTGTAATGTTCTATGACCGGAGTAAAGCATGGAGTAATCCCCGGCATCACACCGATCAGAGCCCAGCAGGCGCGCCTCACACACACCCAACAGATCGAGTCCATAATCGCTCGCTACCTTGGCGGCAACCAACTCCTTGTTCGGTCTCAGCGTCCTCACGTTGTAGGTCCCGACTTTCAAAAACCTTTTGAGTTCCGTGGTCGTTGCAGGGGATGCACGAGCTGCGCGGGCCCCCCCCTGTGCGGGTCCGTGCGTCCGAGGCCTGGTGGTGTTTTGCCTGTTAATCCCTAATTAGTTTCGGGTGCTGGGTGATCAGCCCAGCGTCCCTATCCCGTCGAACTTCGCCGCAGGCGGCTCCGACCCCCGAAGAGGGACGAAGACACCCACGTTGCCCAGGGTTCGCCGCGTGGAGGCGCCGACGGGACTCCCTCCCTCCCCCCAAAAAAAAAATAAAGGCTGTCAAAAAATAAATATAATAATAAAATAAAAAAAATGATCTGGCTTGCAAACACTCAAATACTTTCCTGCACACCTTGCACTAGGCTAAAACCCTGTATCGCAAACTGTGGAATACATCGCCAGTGCCGGGGTTAGAACCTGGCACCTCCCGCTTGAGAGACTGCCTCCCCAACCAACTGCGTCAACCATGTACTATTATAAAGTAGAAATTATGACCTGACAGCTTTATCTTGTTAAGCCCTTATCAAATGTGACTTATGTATCATGGGATCTTTATTCTTTAAACAATGTAAACAGATAAGTACAGAAAATAATCATTTTGTATCTCAAATACAGTAAAGTAAAGACCAAATTATCTTTAAATGAATCGTGTGAAAATTTAATAGGTGCTAAATTCAATATAGTAATTTAAATAATAATATAATGAAACAATACTACATGTATATATTAATACGTAATTATTTATACAGTAGCAACATTATTGATATATAAATTAATTAGTAGTGTTAATGAAATTGAAATTAATAACAGTATTTTTAACTCATTTTAATTTGGATAAAGATCTGTTTTAAAAATTACATGTCGTTCAACGAAATATATTAATTAATCACCTTTAGACTGATGATTAACAAATTTTTTCACAAACCCATTCATTATTTAAAATTTATTTAAATTTTATTAAATAATTAAAGCTATTTTTTTACATATTAGCTGGCAATTTTTTGGGACATATCTTTTTTTTACGATTTTCAAAAACTTCACGTTTTTCACAAATTTATTAATTGAGTTATTGTTGGATTGACTGTAACATATTATTTTTGCATTTAGTCCGCCTTTTAGCAAACCAAAATTATCTTGTTTTGCAATTCTTAATGATTTTTGGCAAATAAACGTTTCCTTATATAATTGCCTATTGAGCTTCTGTTTTTTGAAATTTTAAAACACTTGGTATTAAAAAAATTCTTAATAATATGCAAGTGTAAAACTGTAAGTTTGAAAAGCCATAGAGAAGCACAAAAAACAAGAATTTGATATTAAAAAATACTATAACTATATAATATGTAAGTACCTACATACTCGTAGATAGGTATGTATAAAATTAAAAAACATTATTTTTCACTCACATGATAAAAATGGCATACATATGTGGCACATGATAAGTATTTCATTTTTGTAGTGAAATAATTAAGAATAACTTACATTCAAACAAAGAGGAAATTCATAGACACATTTCTAGTAATAAGCAGTAGAAGGAAAGACATGACATTCAACAGACAATATGCGGTTTTGACACATTCGTTGTGAATGTGTAAACAATACATTTTCAACAACTTTGTATGGATGTACGAACCCATAAAAGATTTATAATATACAAAAATACTTTCTTACACGATAATTTATTCGTTCATTCATACCTCTGCATCATCATTATTTGTTACAGAGAAAGTCTTGTTGTTTCAAAAGGGTTTTTGATACCCACTTTTTTGACGAATGAAAAGCGTCGATCGATTCATTAGTACTGCATAAATTAACACAGAGAAAATATTATTGTATTGTTTGTACTATGATCGGTCAATAACTATTGCATATAATATCTGATGAACGTCGCTGACACCACGCAATCCATTGTTCAATACATTGTATGCAATACTCTCATCAAGTGGTTGATATATTAATATTGTACCTATCTTATGAAAGCATACGAACATACATATATTAGGGATGCACATTGCCTAATGAAGGTCCGCATCCACTTTTTTGTTGCGGAAATCATAAAAAAAATCCCATTGTCCTGACATGATGATGTAATGTGGAGTTCAAATTCTCATAATATTACCATGCTTTGTAGAAGTCAAATTTTATGAAACTGATAAGTAACTGAAAATAACAGGAGACGGAAAGACCAATTGAATATTGGGTCTCTATAATAACGACTTATTTGTTTACAATTACCATAAGGGATGAAGAAGGGAGTAGGAGGCACTAGAGAGGGCCGCTGCAGTTGCCAGCAACGTGGTTTTGTCGTCGTCTAACGTCGTAGGACCGTAGGTGGCAGCAGATATCCCAAGATAGAAGACAGTGGAAGAGTTTAGAAGAGGCCTATGTCCAGCAGCTGAACGCAGGTGGCTAGCAATAAGTAAGTGAGTAAGTATTAACTATTTAGGCATTCTTCTTCCTCAATCTCTCAGATCCTTTGTTCGGTGTAGGCTAAACTTTTGATCCACCACAACTCCTGTCCTGGGCACACTGAATCCATCTCCCTCGGGCACATCTTTATTTACCGGTATTCTTCTTATTGTAATGTATATTATTACAATAAGAATATATTTTTTTTTCAAGGTATGATGAAGTGAACATTTTTACGGATATTTATCCGCTTTCAAAAAGATCGTACATTTGTAAGATTACAGCCCAATAGTTTACATACATCACATTATTGATGGCTACAGATTGTTTTATATGAGTACCACTAGTTTGTTGATAATGTGACTTGCTGTTCTATGGTACTATATTGTTATTAACGACACCATATAAGTGATATATTATTTGTCATATCTGATCCATTTCATATCAATTAGGCCACAACTTTAGGAATGAGGAAAGGAGTTGGTCATATTGGACAATAAACAACGCCTTTTGATTTTTTCAACATTTTATCAACAAAATTACAGCTTATAAACTACAGTAATGGTATCAAGTTTTTCAGTAAACTTCAGAGGTAATTTTGGAACTATTTTTTATCGTAAACATAAAATGTACAATTTCTACCCGCTCTAAAAGTCACTATGATAAAATTATTCTCATTTATTAAACTTTTTAGTTTTAGGTGATATCTTAAGTGTAAGCCGAGTTTTATGACTTTGCCCGATGCAATTTTTTGTTGCTGTACCACCTAGAAGAATTGCCTGCGACTGAAGAGAACCAATACAGACTTTCCAGCACATCGTGGAGATGTGCCCTCTGAGAGCGTTCTTTGGCACATATACCGACATACATAACGCCACTGCAAACGCCTTGCAATGGCTTAATGATTTGGATGTTGCTCTCTAGTGTCTCCTGGATGTAACAGCAAAATATCCTTGACTCCCTTATCTTCTGACGCCAGACGATAATATAAATTTTTCAAGATTTATTTTAGAATCGCTATTATTCAACACAAAACACGACACATTTGCAAATTTGAAACTATGATTAACAAACTACTTAAAATAGATAGCTACTATTATATTTTGTTATTCAATTCTGACCTCGGTAAATTAGATTTTGCTTAACGATTCACATGCAAAAATGTAATTTGTAATTAAGTTGGAGTGACGTAATGGCGGCGATAAATCACAACAATGGTCTGCAATTTTTATAATAAAAGTTAATAATCGAAATAATCAAGTGTTCAAATCAGAAATGACTTCCTAAATCCTAAATTAATCAAATTAATAATATAATATAATGCCATCCGTTGCCGAGTATGGAGTCTAAGCAACATTAACAGATTTGTGAATCAACTCTGTAACTGGATTGTAAAGACGATATATTAATCAGATGTATACAACTCGTCTATCAGATGTTATCATAAATTTATGTGAAGGTAAAAATGTATGACTATTACGTAGCTTACTTTATTTATTTGTTTCGTATGGCTTCTGTCACCGTTGGGCGGCAACGTCAGAAGATAAGATAATTATGCTATTTGTTACATACAGGAGACCTGTACCCTACAGAGCAACATCCAGGCTTCCAAGCCATTCTCTTGCGTTTGGTGTGGCATTGTGGACATCTGCAAATGGTAGGATAAAATATATCTAAAAAAATAACAAGATGACTCTTATGTTGCCCGATTTTCAGGAGGAATCTGAGAATCCTCGAACACTAGTTGCGTATAGCTAATAAAAGTTTTTCAACGTAAACTTAGTTTAAAAGTGGGTTTTAATCGTACTTTGACGTCACTTGCTGCGTATACGTATTGGGTATTAATGCATATCAATTTACCTGTAATTACCCTTTCAGAGGCATTAAATAGGCATCATTCTCAAGTATAGAATATAGAAACCAAACAACAAATTCTAATAACACCTACTAATATATCGCTCATAAAGCTGTGGACACTCTTAATTTGAGAGTTGGCCTTATTTTCAGTGAGTGCCTCGTAAAATAAATAAATAAAAGAGTCCATCCATATTGGCTGAAAATCTTTAGCTACAACACATAATTATTATAATTGTTATAATATGCAAATACAATTAATGTATTAATATGATCAACGGCTGTATATGAAATTAATACCATCAATCTCTGTAAACTTTCATTGATTGAACCGCAAGCAGACCTCATTAGGAAATGATAGTATTGTTATAAAACAAATACATACATACATCATAAAATAATCACATACCTAACTACTCATAGGTACTAGTATTAATTAAGTGATGCAATGTCCTCTGATTTAATTATTTATGACAATATCAATATAATCTATGTATTGAAGATTTATATTACTTCACACAAAATCGTTTTCAACACGGTCGAGCTCGAAAACTCTACACTAGTTCATTAAAGTTTAAAATTATTGTATACTCGTATTCTCTTGAGCATACAACAAAAAATATAGGTACATCTTCTTCTCCAGTTTTAATCGTTACGCAATCGTAATCATGCAGCAAAGCACCATGCCTCTTGCTCCACTCATCCCTGTCCTGTGCGGTTCTTTTTAACTCTGTATATGAGTCGATGCCCATATCCTGGCACAGGTCGTCCAGGTACATAAACCTAAATAATATTCTATCCTGGGCTCCCTCCTTCCAATGGATAAAGATAACTCCAGATGTATAATTATAAATCATAAATAATATTTCCACGTTTTCCACGTTTATTAAAACGTGGAAAGTGTTAGAAGAGGCCTATATCCAGCAGTGGAGAGAAGGCTGAACAAGAAGAAGAAGAAGAAGAAATAATATTTAGTTGGAAACATCTGTTTGCAACGAACGTTTGTTAGTATTTCTACTACGTACTATGAGTTCAATTAGAAGAAGTTCAAACAAAATCGTTTTCCGTTTTGTCGAAGTCCTTGAACGAGAGCGAACTTCTAATTCAATGGCTGTACCTAAGTCTTATTATTTTATGAAATATTTGAATAATTTTGCAATTGCCAAGGCCAACGCAGACAAGCTGGATCACGTTTCCACAATTAGTGTAACAAGATTTACGAATATCATTTTTCACATCGATTAGGTATCTTATGACTTATCTGGCTTTAAAGTGATTAGGAACTAGATCATGGGAATGCTTATACGTGTAGTTTTTTTGTGTTTTATCGTATTTTCGGGCTTGAGTATTTTGTGTCCAACGTGACTGTGTCAACCGAAATGTCAGACATAAACAAGTGTAATTCCGAAAATACTTACAGTCATGGATTCTCGTGAAAATCTCCAACATCCACGGTCAATTTTACGTCATTTCCGTGATTCTTTCATGTGTTGTGTATTTTTGACAATACAAATAATCAACCTATGCTTTTAATCATTCTAAGTCGGCTAAGAATTTGGCTTAGCTGGAAGAGATCGCTGTATAGCTATGAGTTCGCCCTAGTGAGCATGTATTTATGACCTTGTTAAATTGTGTTATAATGTGTAATGTTCATGAATGGATCTTTTAGGAATATAGTATGTCTGCGAGTTACACGTCGAAAACGCTATGAGCTGTTATGCCGGGTGGTGTAATGGTGTAATATTGTATTCAAATAAAATAAATAAACCTGTGTGCTTATGATTGTTAGGTGATGTTATATTGATATGCGTTGAACATTTATATCATATGTATAAGTTTTGTGAACTATAATTAAATAAACAAGTAAATAAAACAAAATTAATATTTCCCATTATAGTTGAGGGCGAAAGAGTTAAAGTCTAGTTAAGTACTTACATATATACACAATATGTTTTTAAGCTTTTAGTAGGTAAGTAAAATTAGGAAATAAAATCGTGATTATAAAATAAAATGGATTTAGTACTTACTATAAAATTACAATAAAATGTAGAGCAATGATTTTGATCATTTCAACTTAATATGAACAGTAGGTAAGTGTTATTAAGGTGTGATTTTATATATCACAAAGGTATTTATTCATTTAAATATTTCTTATTAAATTAATCTTACACTTATCATAGTAGTTGAGTAATATATCAACGAGTTAATATGTTTGTGGATACCTATTTTCTGAACACAATTTGTCTTGCCTACAAGTACATACCTACGAGTACCTAAATGTTCTTTGTTATTTTTCCATGTCTTAGGCATCTACTAGTTCTTAGATATTTTCTTGTACATTTTCTATACGTGAGTATGACGACAAGGATTTCTATATTTGAGTTTTGGAAGAATATCTCTTTTCAGCTTAGTGTTTATGGTGGTCCATCATGAAATAATTAACTCATCACTTCACAGAGGATGTATTGACTATTGAATGTTTTAGGTTAGCACGCCCAACTCCATAAACCTGTACTCTAAAATTGTAAGTTCTAAGTTAATAGCATGCTTTAGTCACCCAATCGTAATTATATCTACCCACATCCTTCATTGATAAATTAATACGGTTATGCTTTTAAACGTAGATGAGCTGTTCACATATTGATAAAATAATGTCTATAATTTGAATTGAAATGCATATCTATGTTTTTATGTACACTATAATGACTAAAGAAAGAATCTATCTAAACCTATTGTTGGTACACATATTTTAAGATTAACTCACCATCTTTGGAAATGACGGGATGAAATTGAACATATTTAGCAAAATATTTTAAAAGTGTGAAGCCAAGTTAGGAACCATTGTAGTACTAGTAATTGTAGAAAAATTAATCTTTATTGAATACAAAATGTCTCCGGGTAAAAAACAAAACTTGCAGTCAACAATAGGAATGAAATTGTTACAGTAAATGTTTCAACACTATGTAGATTTCTACCTGCGGATAAAATAGTTAACTCGTGTGTTTTGTAATATTACTACAAGACATTGTTTACAGATTACTAATAGACCTTGAAAGGTACAATTAGATTATATTGATTCCATAATATTACATTTTTATTAGGTAGTTTATTGTTATATGCAGTAATATAACATTACAGCTTATCTTTACAAAGTATCAGACCCGCCCTTTACCTTATTTTGTAGAGAATGGTACCATTATACTATTTAAATAAAAGCTAATCCAAGTTCATCTGAGCAACCGTGTGTGGAATTGCGTATAATAAATTCCTTTCTCATAATGAAACTAATAAGTAGTAACCTCAAGTAGACAATCAAGGATAAACTTTTCATCAGGCTTCGCAAGAAACAACTTAACTCCTAGATTTTAGCTCTAGAATGGTTCTAAAACTTCTCTAGAACAAATCTAGGAGCTAAATTGTTACTTAGATACATCGACGACTGGTTTAATGCAATCACTTTAAAGTTAAAACATCCAGTCTATTCATCTGCTGCAACCGGGATTCGAATCGTTGACCTCTTTTCTGAAACAACGGGACTGAAAAGTGAAAAAGGTGGGTGCTTTTTAGCACCATATTTTTTCTTGATATGACAACCACCAGTTAACAACTTCATTTGGGTAGATTTAGACTGGATAGAGAACGGATGTGGAAGGTATTGGAAATAAAAATTTATCTAAAATTTTCTTAGTTTATTTTTATATGCATAAAACTTTAAATATACCTAGGCATGAACATATTATTATACATATATATAACGTATTACAAGTTCTGTAGACGTAAATGAATAAAATAGATATAGATGATCATATGTACAATAAATTAAGACATAGTCATATATAAATAATAGATAAAACGAAGTGAATTTGGTATTTAGACAGAGAAGGAATAATAACATAAACGAAAGAAAGAAGATATAGATTGAAAAGAGTAGAAAGAAGTGTTGAAGAAGTAGAGGATTGACAAGAAAATAATTGTAGATACTCAGATAAAAAGGTAAAAGAAGATAAAAGGCAAATAAAAATACAAATACATAAGAATAATATGCATAAAATATACTCAATCCAAATAACGTAAGCAGACAGAACTATGATAAGAAATATACAAACTGCCTCCGTGAAAGATATAATTTATATGAAGAGAAAAGAAAGATGAAGATATGGAATAAAATATGTAATAAAATAAATAAATAATACTTATACTAATGAGTATTGTTACATTATTTAATAAATTGACTAATTTACAAGAGATTTTTCAGTTCTTTGTGGTCTTATAAAGTTTAATGATGATGTCCATGTGACTTGTGGACGACAGCGTTGAACCTAAAAATTAAAATAAACAAGGTCAAAGTTAGTGTAAGTGATAGTGTTAATTAAAAATACAAGTTGAAAGACGTGTGACGTGTAATATTTCCAGCAGGCATCTTCCTCTCATACCAGCATTCCATGGATCTGTTGTATGAATTAATTTTATAGAGATTAACCTAACTGTGTATAACAAAAATTGTTAAAGCAATAGCGTAGCGTGGGTTTCTGCGGGGCGGAAGCTAAATTCGTTGCCCCCTTTTTTAGGCATTTATAAACAAAACTCTTGAAAATTGACAGGATTTATAAAGAATTTCGAAGCTGGAGTGGGACAACAAAATTTTTGGTTTTGATTTGGTAAAAAATAGAGAAAATAGCGCCACAGGCAATTTTTTTAGAGTTTTTAATGATTTGGTGGATTTTTGAAATTATGCCCATAAAATGCCGCTCCCTAGTTGACGCCTAAAAAATGAATGACTGAATGAATACTATTGAGTGATGGAGCATCTATTACCAATTTTTTTTACAATCGTTCAGGTGGAATAAATGTAATATTCTCAGAATAATGGTTTACAGTTTCCACATAAAAACACAATTCCTTGTAATAATTATTGTAGTCACTTACCCATTATGATCATCAGCTGAGTAATCTACTGTGCGCACAGAACCATCGGGTTCCACTAATGAGTATTGCCCCTTGACAGAGTCACCATCCCTCACTTCATTCTGGCTCTTCACATCGCCTGTGTGGCCATCGTGGACGCTGTATTCGAATTTGTAAGCTGGATGGGCCTGAAACAAAATATTGTGTAAGTAAAATAGTGTCGACTAAAATAAACTACACATTTTTTTTAATATCACAATTTTTATCCTGTCAGAAACATAGGACCTTCCACATGTCGTAATTGAAATAACAATTAGTTATCTCAACGGACGTACAGCAAAGAATGATGGACTTTCCATCAGGCAAAAAGGTGGTTGGAGTATACGCTAATACCAAACCATGTCTCAATGGGTGCAGGTAGTACTTGATATATAGCGTTTCCTTCTCGTTTGGGGCCTAAAGTGAACTTGGGAGGTGAATAAATGAAGTGTATCACTATTATCTTGGATTTATACCAACTTTGGACTCAGAAATAAAGTTAAATAAAAAAGAAAATTGGTTCAATTGGGCAAATACTACGGTTCAACGGGTTTTTAAGCGGAGTCTCTTCCTGATTATTCAAGATATTAAAATAAAATCGAACTAAATTTGTCGAAACACGATAAACAGAAAAAAATGCGACACAGAATTCCAGCTATTGATATTTTTATATTTATAATTTATTAGAGTAGTAATTACACAAATAAATTCCATTTCTATTATCAGTTATCAATAAAATGTTCAATACGGGAAATACTTGAATCACACACTTGTAGTTGAATGACATAATTGAATACAAGAATTTTTCCATCTTCATAATGACTCATAATAATGTTGTCAATACTCTTATCTAGTAGGCAATTCTTGTTTGCCCTGGGGTGTGTTGGCATGTAATGGGCATTACTGTTAGTAATAATATTCGTAGAACCAATAAGTTGTCTCGTAGAACTAGTTGTAACTTATCCGTAGTATTATGAATGATAATAAAAAAAACAGCAAAACGAGAAGTTATTCTCATACTACAGGTTTATCAACTTGTATGATTGGTTATCGAATAATTGGGTCATGTGGATTAAATTGATATGATTGATCTAATGCAAACGAGTTTTAGTTTAATTGACTGTTTAGTTTTATCTGGCGCTTCCTTATCGCTTTTCACCATATCATAATTATCACTTTTTGTCGTAGAACTACATTTTTGTACTACAGTGCGTAGATGATGCTATACAATCAAACTATCTTTATGTGAAATTTTATGGAGAGAAGCAAGATATTTTTGAGCATTTATAAATTGTTTTCAAGCATATTGAGATTATGATTGGAAATGACTTTCAAGCTGAGGCTTATGCTTACGAGAAGACGAACGACTTACTTGAAGCTTACGAGATCCTGTATTTTAAAATCCAACTCTAAAGGTCGTATTGTATGACTATCTTGGAGTACACGGTATTTCCAAGCGTTTTTAATGTCAACTTCATCCTAAACAAAATTAGGGACTAAAAGGATACCTTAAAAAATCTAGTCCTTGATGTTTTTTAGAAACCTGGGCTCACAAACCCAAACGCCTTTGATAAAGTGCTGAATGAATCTTAAGCACTAAGCTTCCTGCACTCCAATCAATTGTATCTTCCCATGAATATCTTGGTTTTCCATAACATTTAGGAAATTTGTCTAACAAACTAATTCAGCAACTTTTAACCCATAATGACAGCTAAAAGTAATTAAAAATAAACTTACGTAATAATCTTCTCCATGATGTCCACCATAACCATGTTCATAGCCATGGGCAGGAGATGAGTGACTCACGAGATTCTGTGAAGAAAACGAGTCTCCGTGATGTACGGGAGCTGGGTACGCTTTCAATAATGGAGCCGCGTACGCTAGTGGAGCAGCGTAGGCATGTCCACCACCGGAGTGGCTCACAAAACTCTGTGATGAAACGCCGCCATGACCATGGGAGTGATATTGAGCCTGGCATAAAGCCAAAACGGCTGATACTAAGAACACCTGTAAAAAAATAGAAAAAAAAAATATTACATTATTGTTTTTTAGGAGTAGGTACAACATTGATTTTATAGAAAGGAACTCGAATGGTGTTCCTCAAATTAGAGATAAGTTAGGGAACATTTAATTTTGGTCATTTCCTCTTCTTTTTTCGTGTGCAAACGACCATTATCTATGAGTCGATGCTCTAGGTACATATTTCTTAAGTAGCCCTCGTAGCAACCCTTGACATCATCTCATGATTTTTACCCTAGAATTTCTTATATTAATTAAATCTTCAAAGTACGGGATCTCTACTAATTAGACGTTTGTTTAAGAATTTTATGTTAAACACTACAATCTAGGTATTTTTTTTCAATCAAATTTTTAAATCTTGAGGACATAGAAGACCATATCAGACCATTAACCATTTGGATATTCATAATAATTATAACAAGGGGTCGAAGGATATAAAAACTAGGAGAACTTACCCCAAGTAAAGGGGACATAGGCGAGGCCAAATAAGCAGAATTAACTACCCGTATGTCATAAGCTACCAAAAAAGGAACCAAAAATGTCGGAATATTGGAAAAAAATAATTAAACTTTTTGTTATAATTATATTATTAGGCACTATTTAGGGCTGACAACTAAATTGGTATAAAAATAGCAATTTCAATTTTTTCCCCTCGAATTTCTTATTTTCACAAGGCGTCATTTCCATTTTGAATTCGAAGAAGATTGGTTTACTTGGTGATTGTGAAAATATGGTTAAGTGATGAAGGGGAGGCATTTCGTTTTTGTTGTTTTTTAATTCCCGTAGGGGAGTAATAAAAATTGGTTGGTATATAGAACATTTGTGACTTTGTGAAGATTTTGTCAGTGCACTGAATACAGAATGCAGGACTTTAGTAGAACTGGAATCAGCGACCAAAAGTAGGTAGTAACATATCTTTAACCAATACAGTCCACTTTTAAACAAATTTAATCTTTTCCACCTATCCTTTCCTTTCATTTTCTATGTGCGTATATAATTTTGGTTAATAATTTAATAATTTTCAATTACCTACCTTAGCGAACATTGTGATGATAATAATTATTGTACTAAACTCTTATGTTAACAAAACTATACTGTGATAAGAAGGAAAGTGATCAGGATTATATACCCATTTCGCTGGTGTAACTTGTTATACATAACAGTGAGTAAGTATCTATTTAATATTATAGTATGTGACAAGATATCTGTTACTCTTATCAAAAGTGAACTAACTGGTAGCAATGCCAACAGTAAATAACAGATCTTGTTGTTACAAATGTTACATAATAATTATGTCAACTGTTTAAAGTACTCAAAGTAAAGTGATATTACGCCGTTAATGCACCAACTACCTAAATGCGTACAGTTCTGTTTATAGGATGATTTAATTTAATAGACTTCAAATAATGAAAACGGATCCATCTATTTACATTCCGTGTAGCGATCTCATCTCGACAGTATCACACCTGATTCGTCGTTCTTCAGCCATGTCCATGTCTGGCTAGCGTACCTACATCAGTATTGGTACCAGAACACCGTTGTGCACCACTAGCTTTACCCTAGTTCAGAAGTCGATACCCTCCTACTTTTGATGATAGGTCCAAAGGTCCTATTTACCCTGGTACCGGCTACCCTTCTTCTTTCTATGTCACTTTCTCACCGTCAGCATTCACTTGCAACTTTTAACTAGCAGTTCGTTAACACTTATCTCATTTCTTTCAAAGATTATCACTTTCGTTTTGTTGACATTCGTCCTCGACCCATTTCTTTCGCAGCTATGATGCGCACAGGACACAATCAGCGTCAGCCATAAGCACCAGATCCTCCGTTAACATCAACGCGTAAATCTCGAATTACACTGATTATAATCAACCTGTATAACTTACGATGTGTCGATATAATCAAATTTGGCCCAAATTACGATTATCTAATTAATAACAGATTACTACAACACCTTAATAGATAACGTACTTATATTATTACCTTGCGTATGCGCATACGAACTTATATTAATTATTGTACCTATATGCGTCTTTATATCAGATTTTTAGTTAGTTAGACACAACAAACATGACCAATTACAGTGACATACATAAATATAACATACATTTTCAAACAGAATTATGATAAATGAGAACAGATTCATGTAGGTGTATGAATATTGAATATAGGTTCTAATATTTTTGATAAAGTTCTAGAATTTTCTAACATAATTTGGATATACTGCTTGCAACACGGAAGACATCGTAATATGAGGCAGGAAAAGAATAAGATTCTGGCGCGACCACGTGGAGAGAATGCACAATAACAGACTTCCACACGTGGTGACTAATAACATCCCAGAAGGCAACCGCCAAATAGAAAGACCAGCAAATAGGTGGCGATATAGTTGGAGTTCGCTGTCCCAGGAAACCCCTGTGCAAGAAACTGATCCCCGGATCTAATGCAAGAGAAAGAAGAAGAATTTGGATATGCTGGTGTAGTCGTCGGTCGGTGTGCCTTAGCTGGAAGAGATCACTGTACAGCGATAAGTTTGCCCTAGTAAACATTATGTCTTACTATTATTTATGTATTTATGTGTCTCCGTTGTGTCTTCGTCCGTCGACCGTCTAAACGTATCTTGTCAAATCATATTTATTGTATGTAAAATTCGCACAAAGAATTAAATAATAGGTACTTATACTTGAAAAGACCCATCTGGGTCGGCTCTATGGTTTTACATACTACTTAACCCCTTACTGCTCCCATACATTTAGTCAGTTATATGCTCCCTTGCGGCTTCGCCCGCCGGTAGTATAAATATGCGGTATTTCAGTACTCTTTTTACAAATATTCATTATTGTTGATGTGTAATATTAAAAATAATAATGTACACTTACCTATTAAAGGATTTTATACCATATTTAGGTATTTCCTTACTATTGTTCTTATAATGGGACTTATAAATCTTCTTCAAAATATGTACATACCTATACTAAAACAATTACATTATTTTAATGGTTTTCTTTCATAAAAATCACTCTCATAAAGTCATTCGCTAATGGGTCTTTCCTGGAAGTCTCGAAGTGGAGGTGGTAAATCCAAATTAGAGATTATAGTTATTTAGCGTCTTGGCTAATGAGTGTAGGTACTACCAATAAAACAATGCTATTGTTGTCGTAATTACTCATTATATTGTTGAACTCAAAATAAATGGCATCGATAATCTTACGATTTATGACTTGCAATTTAGTACAAAAACAAATAACAAAATATACATACTTTCACCTACTAATTATACAGATTAACTGAAATATTTTAATAAACAATCCTATAGGTAATTAACGATAGTGACTGTGAAATTCAACACTATTGCACTAAGCTCAAAAAAATATGATTACAGACTACAACAATTATCACATACAGTTTTTGTCTCATACATGTTCTTTACAATTTTTTTTCATACACCTGGAACAACACTGTTGTATTCTTCTTTCTCTTTCACATAAATAACACTGTCCATGACGTTTTTATTTTCAGAAGAGGGATTCGTTTTCTTCGTCATACAGGAATCCTGCAGTGAAACAAGAGTTCTTTTTAGAGATTTGTTTCGCAAATATTGAAAACGTTCTTGACAATAAGGTTGAATCAATTCTTCGTTCACTGCTTCCAAATAAATATTCCTTCGGTCGTTTATTCCTACATTCATTTTTCATAAACATTAGTATATGTAAGTAATATAGCCTGCAAAAGTAATAACATCCAATAAGTTCATGAAAAATGCTATTGGCCATCTCTTTGTCTTTCTTTTACACGTATAACTCTTAATAATCTGGTCCATGAGATCAGCTCCACCCTTAGTTTGATTGTAATGACTTATAATTTTCCAGACGTCTCTGATACACGTCAGCCATTTTTAAAAAAAAAATAGTTAAAAAAATATAATACGAAAACACTGACACTTGCCAATTTTCACGATAAATACTCTTGTAGAAAGTATTTATTATTTTATGAATATTATTTATATTTCACTACAAGAGTCTAAAATTGGTCCAAAAACTATTAAAAATATTAATTAAACACGAGAATAAACTTTCAAATTCAATTTAATACTGTTTAAAATACTGCCAGATGTCAATTTTGTAAATTAACAACACATTCGAATGCTAAAAAGGTCACAGAAGTACTGAATTCTATCCCGGCCACTGCCGCCAGAGCGGATCATTTTACTGAGTTTCTTACAAAAACGCTAATATATGGAAAAAAAACAATTTTTCAAAACTTTTTTTTCCTCGCCTATAATGTCCACATGGGGCTTATAGATTACTGAAAAGCGCATGGAGATTACTATTCATTAAGAACCAAAAATATTTAATTGAAATTGCTACCGGCTTCCCCAGCCGGATAAGAGCAGTTAGGGGTTAATACTAATTCCAGTCCATCCATATGCCACGGTAGGGAATTGAACCTAAAACTTGTAACCTTATATACCTATCGGTATTCTACCTGGTGTGTTAGGTAGACTAGCGATGAGATGAGATGAAACGATTAATTTAGATTGGGTTGGTATTTTATGTAGGAACCCATCATCATTTTGATTCCCTAACATTGACATCTTTACTTAAAATTCATTTCTAGAGTATATGGCGGTAGATAACGCAGCCAATTTTTTGTACTTGCTATCTACTATCGAAGTGTTACAATTATTTATCTAATTTTATGAGGAAATATCGACTTTAACATTGACTTTCTAACAAACACTTGGACTTAATAATATAAACCTAGTGATAGTTAAATAGAAACAATCACGCTATGAACATTAGTTTATCTGTAACAGTTATCAATAATTAGTATTGGTAATAGCCAGAGCTGGGCAGAAAAGCGTTAATCCGTTAATCGTTAATTAACGAAGTTAACATTTTGGTTAACGATTTAACGCTTTTCTCACCTCCAAAAATTGTTATCGGATTATTTAACTTCCGTTACATTTTACTTACGTTAATAAGTCCGTTAATATTTGATTTTTCGCATAGAGATCATCCACTGGAGGCGCTGGCATTAGATAATCCAAGGGTTGTATGGGATCCTATGTGGGTTGGGAGTTGGAAAAGAAATTTCACTTTTTTGGGATACATCGCGATAGTGTAAATGTGAGAGTAGTTGTACTTATGTAGTTCTATTTCATGCCATTTAACTGCGATTTTTTACATTAACGCTATAACGGATTAACGCTAACTTCCGTTACATTTTTCAAAATGTAACGGTTTAACGATTAACGAAGTTAACTGTTTAGTTAACGGATTATCGATTAACGAAGTTAAATTTTTGATTAACGGTGCCCACCTCTGGTAATAGCTTATTAGTACTTATTATCCAATTGGAACCTTGAATTATCTACTAAAGACGAAGTTTTGTAATAATGCCTACAAAATAAAAATAATGAAAACAAACCGACTTTTGTACTTTTTATTGTTTTGACTCTATATTTCATTGTTTAGTAACAATTAGGTGCGATTCTAATTACGGTATTGCCAGATAAATATCAAGTTTGATAAAAATAATAAATTATATTAATTTCGATAGTTTTAAACTTGCCATTGACCTATTATTTGCGAGAGAGATATTCGAATGTCAGAAGTTTATTTTAAGAATGATGTGGGAAGATAATGAGGTTAGCTGGCAGAGATTACAGCTCGCCCTAGTGAGCGAATGTTGTGTACCTATTTTTTGTTATGCTAACATGACTTGTATTTCGTTACTTTAAAGTGTATAGCAATAATTATAACATTTGGTATGGAAGTAAGGGAGGATACAATAATACAGTTAGAATAAAAAAAAAACCTGCGAGACGCTGAAATGAGGATATTATTCAGGAATAACACTGAAAGATAGGGTGAGAAGCTCGATAGAATGGGAGAGATCTGTGAGGTGGAAGACATTGTTCGATGGACTAGACAACGAGGGAGTGAGTAATAACGCCACATCCAAAGAATTGACCAACATACTCACGGAACTCGCCCACGCGAAAGACCTCCCAAAAGATGGCAGGACAGCTTGGGAATCCACCTCACAAGAGGAACAGCTCTCTTGAAAAACTGACCAGCATGGTCTAAGTAAAGGAAGAAGAAGCAATAATCAATTAATTACAAAGGTATTTACAAATATTTTTATCTCACATTTATTTCAGTACCAACCATCTCAACAATTTTTATTGAGTATTTTGTAATGAAACAATAACAGATATTGAACACAATAAAATATCTTATAGCCATCTCCAACAGAACGACGTGATTTATTACGTTTGGTTGTTCCCTAATATAAATGAAGATACGATATGATTCATGTTCCCAAACAATGAAATATTGTCCGTATGATAGATTAGATGTTTTGTATGAAGGTAACTTATAATGATAGTATGTATTAGGTATTGGAACTAAATAGTTCTACATAATGTTGTTTTCTTATTGGAATATTTATTGACCTCATTAATATGCGACTGTAAATAGTTCATAATCTTCATTTCAATCTACTATTTCTCAAACTATACAGTTTGAATAATTCTTGTCAATTTATTTATTTTTATTGTTTGTTGTTCATTATCGTCCCTAGGCCCTTATTTCGGGCACTTCAAATTTACATAGTTACGAGTATAACAATCAAAAAGAGTTTTGAACAATTAACAGTGACAATGTGCCAGAGAAGTACGTAGAATCAATACAAACAGAGTGTAAAGGGCTCAGTTTGCATTTCGTCATGAAGATAATAACACCAATAACATCCTTACATTGTTATCCATGCTAAACTGAACTTACTGTCCTGGATAGCATTTCGTCAATTGTATACAATTCTTTAGTCACAAGATCCTTTTAAGATTTATTTGCTCACCAAGTTCAACTCCCTGTTATTATGTAACGCTGGGATGGGAATGATTGCTAGAAATAGAACAAAGCCAGGAGTAAACGTCAAAAACAAAATACTTCGAACGACGAACCGCTTATTTTGATCTGTAAGTAACTCAACAAAGACACAGAAAAAGAACGAAAATAAGTATCTTGATTTTGAATAGAAAAACCAAAATGCAATACGTAGAAAATATCTGTCGAGAAATTCGAATGGTATTCGAACTGACGTCAACCATGAAGATTATACTTCTTCTGATGGCTCTTCTTTCGCGCTACTGCTTCTCCCTCTACTATACCTCTTCAGTCTCTGATATTCCCCCTTCGCATCCTTGTCTGATGACTTGTTGATGGACAAATGTCAATAGACCACCGTTTGGGAGGTTTTTTTTAACAATTCTGTTCCTTGTTCAGAGTCTTAATTTAAGAATTCTGTGTGTCCATCCAGTATCCTCTTGGCAGGCCTTTTGTCTAGCCTTGTCCTGGCATTTTAGCTTAGTAACTTACGTAGATATCCTTTTAATGGTAATGTTTCGAGTAAGTATTCCTCAGGTCCAACAACAGGCATCGGAAGAAACTTTGAGTATCACTGTCACAAAACCTATTTTCATTTTGAGATTGTGTGAACTTTACATAACCTTTATCCAACTCTGGCATCATGTAAAACGTAAGAACGTGAATTAGTAATAGATATAGGTAGTATTTACCTACCTACGTAATAAATAACATGGCCGAAGGGTGTATGTAGGTAGTGGAACCTCTACCTACCAACCACCAACGTAGACTATCCATTATCAAGTATTAGGTAAATATTATGTAGAGAAAACCTAATCATAATTGCATAAAGCAAATAGTCACGAAATATTATTACTGGGTATTTTATTTGTCGTTTAAATTAGAACAATCAGTTTAATAATAAGAAAAGGTATAAGGTAGTATTACGGTAACCTACATTCTCAATTAATATTCTACTTATGTAGGTACACACAGTGTGGAAAAACGTTGGGATATAGGATAAGAAATTAGTTGACCAGAGAGTTTAGTGACTAGATTTAATGTGAAGTTGAGGTGGTTGGCACATGTAGAGAGAATGAACGATGAAATGATAACAAAGAAAAAATATGTACCTGTGAGGTAGAAGAGGTAAAAGGAAGCGCGGCCTTCCAAGAACCATCATGTCGATTAGTTGCTTAGGGACGGAGGTGTTTTGAGTAAAAGGAATCGTAGAGTGTGCATGACGAATTGCATGGATGAGACGGAAGCAACAAGTGTGTATAAGGATAAGGAAGTCTGCGGATCTATTAAAAAAATCCTGACTTAATGGAAATTAGCATTAGAAGGAATTAGCACGGACACTACAAGTAGTAAACAGAAACATGAAAACTAGACAAATAATGTCAGTGGAATTCACTCTGTTATGAAATTTATCTGCTTTTTAAACGTACATACATAACTGTACAAGAATACCGATATTTTATTGCATTTGATTCCTAAGTTCATTAATGCACAGATATACAGAATAACCCAATCGAAATTTGATAAAAGTTAGATAGTATATACATTATTCATTAAAAAATAGCCATTGTTTTTCAGGTATGTGGGCGTTAAAACACTTGAAGGTTTAGGTATTAATGTATTGCTTTTAAATTAACCGTTATTTTTCTTTCAAGACAACTTAACAGATGGCGTTGCGATAATAAATATAGTTTTTTAATACCCAGTGTTTTTTCTAGAACGCTTAATTTTCATCCTACAATATCCCTCTTGGATAGTGGACTGGATAGATGGTCAAAGCACTTGCGGTAATTGCATTCAGCAAAGTCCAGGGTGTATCTATTCCATTTGTATTATGCTGTAAATTTATGGATAGAGTTATTGAAGTTTTTGGCTTTGAAGTGAACCCTCTTATTTTCAACGTTTCTCCTTCTCTATAGTAACCACATTGCTTCTACTTACTTTACGGGTTCGAGTTTCAAACCTTGCCACTCCAATGCGAGATAGCGCTTTGTCGCCATTTTAAGTTCCTCTATGCTTTGTATAGCTTTCTTAAGCCTGATATCTTAAAAGAATTCCTTCCTTATCTTACTGTAGTTAAGATGTTAACAGGCTTATTCTAAAAAAAAAACATTTTTCCAGGATATCCTTGAAATATTTTTATCAAGAGAATTTTTTAAATATAGAAAATAATTGAAAATAATTGAATATAATAATAAGAATAATTGAAAATAAATTAATAAAAATATTTTTTTTAAATATATTTGTCTATTCTAGCTACTAAAATTTTCATATTCCCATTAATTTTTAGATCATACCATTATGCTAATTAAGAAAATACCTACATGCCCTATATTTCCTGATGTCTAAAAAAAGTAGGCCCGTTAACGTATCCAGATTTTATATATTGTTACACCATTTTGGTTATTTATTCTCTGTTTACTTTTGAATGCATTTTTCTTCTTCAGCCCTCTGTCCTCCACTGCTGGATATAGGCCTCTTCCATACCCTTTCATTCCTTCTGTCAATTGCTGCTTGCAGCCAATTTTTACACCCACGGCTACTTATGCACAATTCAGAACTTGCATGGAAATTGTATAATAGTAGGTACCTAACTGCAACATTGCATTTGGAGACTTCTACCAAATCCGGACTTTTGTGACTTGCTTCTCTTTGCTGTTTGCTTTATACACTTTTCTTCTCCTTTTTTCAGCCCCTTTCCCTCCATTGCTGGATATAAGCCTCTTCCTGTCTCTTCCGTAATTCTCTGTTTAGGGGCGCTCTGAAATATCACCAGGTTTCACGCAATTGTGGACAACCAATATGACACGCAATCATATGTTTGCAGTGATAATGGCGTCCACCATAGATTTGTCATAGATATAGAAGGGACTCAATGTTCAATAGTTCTTCCCACCTTTATATAGGTTCCTTAACTGACTCGATGATGTCATCGGCCCATCTTGATACTTGTTGATACAAATTAAAGTATAATATGTTTTTTGTAGATATTGAAGAATAAATACCTTATTAGTACGATGATGGTAAAATAGGACGAAGGAAGAAAAGAGGATGAGTTTATTAAAAAAATCTTTTATTTTAATTTTTTCATTTTATTCAATGCTACCTACCTAAATAATTAAGATGTTCACATCACGCATATTGTATAAAATAATATATAATGAATATATTATGTACAAAAGTGAGTATTTATGTATATAAGAAGTAATAATCATAGGCGATATGCATAGAAAAAATAGAAAATAAGAGAGATTGAGGTAGACATATACATAAATATAAATAAATAATATAATACAAAAATAAATAAATTTTCTAGATATAGTGACAGTAGTGAAGATAGAGAAGCTGTCGAAGAAAGCTTATGCAAATAATTCGTGAGATGTCGTTTTAAATAATATCTAAGAAAATGGTTAAGCATTGATCCAAAATTCCAAGAGTTAAATTCTGTCGATCGTCTCCTAATGAACACATGAATTTTAATTTCTGTATGGACATAGTATTTTTGATAAACTACAAAAATAAAATGTACATTTTTCTACACTCTTCGTTTTGAAGTCAACTCTTGAAAATTTTGATAAACACATTCGTAGACGTTGGGATGTTTCATAATAAATATTACGATATAAATAATTTCATATGATGAATACTATCGGGTGTTTGGAGATGCGTAGGTCTTTTAATGGTGGTATCCGTAGAGGGGGGCGGCGTGGGCGTATGTGGCATGGGCAAGAGGGGCAGCAACGACAGCCTTGACGATTGGGGCTGGGGCTGGGTGGACGGCGTGTCCAGATTTGCTCACTACTGCGTTGAAACTGCAAAAAATAAAAAATAAATAAAAATTTAAGTAAACGACTTAAATCATGACAACAGCAGATGGAAATTTGTCTCTAATGCAAATTTATGAAGTTTGAGAATTTTGGATCGTTTATTAGGAGAAGTATGCTATGGTTATGGTGAAAATGAATCGGAACCTACCCATTGTGGTCATCAGCGGTGTAGTCGACGGTTCTGATGGTTCCATCGGCTTCGACGAGGGAGTATTGTCCCTTGACTACATCTCCGTCTCTGGCTTCCCATTGGCTCTTTTGGTCTCCGGTGTGGTGGTCAGCGACTCCGTAGTTGTATTCGTATTTGGGGTGAGACTAAAATAAACAAGCAGATACACGTTAGACTAAGAATTACTGAAGGACACGCCAGACTAAAGGTGAGCTTATAGCGCGTAAATTAGTAAAGTTATTGAAAATTAGCAAAGTTATTCAAAATTTGCTGCACACTAGGCATTCACATTGGGCTTGTAAAATCAGCCTGGGTAAGTTTGCTACAAGTTTATTATACTGTCTGCGGTATACCACTATCAGGAACTGTCACATCTTACTGCACTTTCTGCGCTTGCCCCAATTAAAAGAAATTAGGAATATATTATGGATGGTGAAACAACAGGAATGGTAACATTATGCGATGTTTAAGTAATTTGAAAGAATGTAAACTTACGTAGTAGTCAACAGCGGCGTGCTTGACGAGGGCTGGGGCAGCATAAGCTGGGGCGGCATAGTGTCCTGAAACGATAAAAAATAAATGATTAGTACAAAACTGAAGTATTTTCTACAACTAAATATAATGTTCAATGTTCTGAGAAACTGAAGGTGGATACGAAGGTACATAATACACTCGTATAAGCTTTAAGGAAACAATCTTATAGGAAATTGATACTAAGTGCGTGTTATAATAATTTTTTAATCACTGTTAATCTTTTAATTCAGGAAGCACGTTTATAAAATAAAGAAGACAATAGTCCGCGTAAAATTAACTGAATTGAACAATGGGCAGGTAAATTTGATTAACGCAAAACGTTAATTACTCATCGGTCATTAATCATTTTTTAATGTCCATTCAATCGAATTTCCCATGACCGTGAGACGCATGTATAATTGAATCAAGGGATCATAATATTGAAATAGTTATTTTAGATTAATGTATTTCCGTCGTCTTATGTTACGTCTGGATTCAATCAATCATTGTCAAATTGATTAAGATTGGCTAGCAGATATTACCCTCCAGCCATAAGACTTTATAATCAATAACGGATTTCCTTGTCTATTTAATTGAAATATTCGATAAGAGCTTTTGTATACATGCGAACATTATTGCTCATAATCGTAATACACATTAATTTTTTTAATAGTCTATGTCACAGCAAGCATTTTTTTCTATTTACACAAAATATCTGGCCTGAGAGTTCTCCCGTTTAAAACTGACTCCTGGACATTTGCGATATAGTTCTAAACGGAATTTTACTAAAATTTAATGTGGTAGGCACATATTTCCAAATCATTTTTTCTTAGGAGTTGACAAAAATTATTCGTTTCAAATACACATCACAATAAAACGGAAAAGCTTGTGTTGTGATGATGTAATTGGACCGTTTTTAGGACCTAAACGACGACAATTTGAAATTTGCAGCATTTTCCTATATTTCGTTTTTTTTATATTTCGAGGTGCTGGGACATTGGAAAGTTATTAAAATTTGAAAAGGAAAATATATACATAGGCAACAGAAAATGGGGAACGGGAGTTGAAGTTGAATAAACGTATTTAAATGAAACAAAAAAAAACAATATTTTTTTTTAATTCTTATCAAAAAAATTGACGAAATCATAACAAAAATGTTGGTTTTGAGAATAGTGTAGAAAAGGTATGCACGTAACAGTATTATGCAAGTACTCATGTAACAAAATAACAGTTACTCCACAATACTTATTACGGCATCGACCGCATTATGACGATACTACTAACCTTGGCAATGAACGAGAAGACAACGAGAGTTTAAAACGAAAGTGAAATGATGCTGACTGCACTACTTAACTACTCGTTATAATATTGTTACAATTACCTACTTCTATGTACCAGTTTAATAATAATAACAGCTTCATCACAATAATACGGTTATTTCGAGTGAAGGGAAATGTAGAACACTTTAAATTGTTATTGTTATTTTTAATTGGTATATTATTAAATAACAGTTTACGATTGTTAAACATATTGCGTTTACCAGTTTATTAATTTATTCAAATTTGGAACCTTTTTGTATTCGACAGTACCTTTAGTTCCTTTGAACGTGATTGCTTGATACGAGTTTTATTAATTAGGCATGTGATGCCGCATTGAAAATAACAGAAAATTTATAAACTGGTACTTAATCAGAGAGACTAGAATGAATGTTAACCAGCTTAGATGGTTTGAACGTGAGGAGAGAATGAATGAAGACAGTATGACCAAAAAGATATACATGAGTGAAAGAAGAGGTGTGAGGAAGCGCGGCCATTCTAGATTAACCTGGACTGATATTGAGACTAGATCCTAAGGACGGACGCGTTTTGAGTAAAAGAAATCAGAGGACATGCGTGACTTTTATGAATGCAACGGAAGCAAGGAGTAAAGGATAGGGCGGTCTGGCGTTCTGTCCTTCCTGTTTACCCTGCAAAGGACGCGTCGTGAGGGGATAAATATGTAGATAGATACTTTATGTGGTATTCATTATGCAACTATACAAGTACCCGAGCACTTGAAGCATTTTTACGATATTATAGAATTTTTATTATAAATAGTCCCGAAGCATCTCAAGGTAAAAATAAATGAAAAGGGTAAAATATTTGAATTCCGCATAGTGCGTGAATTATTACGGCTGATTAAGTTATTATGTTTGTTTATTTACAACTAATATTTTAATTAAATAAAAAAAAATGTTTCCCAGCAAAATTTCAATTAACTATTAGACAAATGATATTATTATTAACTATTATGTTATTAATATCACTAACCTCGTTACGTTAAATGTTATTATATTTGAAGTACTCGTATCTATTTAGTTTGAGACAATGATGAATCGAATACCTGTTAATCAAAAATATCCTTGGATACTTAATAGTTATATTATGTTGTTATTAATATTGTATCAATTACGCATAAGTAGCGGTAAATACCTGCTACTTAATACTCGTATTATTGATTGAAAACGGATAGCGTGTGTAACAGTAATGATAAAAGTAGCAATTTTCAATGTGACGCAAACATTACGTGAGAAATTTAAAATAATTTTAATAATACTGTACCCCTTTGTGAAAATTACGCAAGATAATTATCGCAAAATAACGATATAATTATAATTATTTATACTGTTATGTTATTTTTTTTAACATTTCACACAATTATTAGGTAGGTACATGCCGACTGTTATTATTAACAGTAATTCGTCAAACTTTATCTCAATATGTGATTGTTATTATGTTATTTAGGTTCGTTACAAAATTATAATTTTAATTTGTCACACCAATATTAAAAGTAAAAAGGAATGTATTGCTGTTAAAGATTGCTTTGGTGGTGCAAATGTGATAGCAAATCATTGTTATTTTTCCAATGATCTTACTTATTTGTAACCATGTAAAATTTCTCATACATACTCGTATATACTATTTACCTCTCAATTTGGGGCATGAATCTAAAACAGTTTGCTGCGTTCTAATAATTCCTTTTTAAAGACAAAACTAAGTAGGTACTTATTCAAAAATTTAATAGCACAACTTTGTCGCTTCTCCATGTTCTAGAGAGGATTGATAAATTACATACATAGACTGCTTAACACCGAGTTGTATTAAAATTTTCTCGGGAAAAAAATTATATTATAAATAATCTGTATTCTGATTTTGCGAAGAATTAATTCTTACTAATTTATTAATTCAAAATTATATTCAGATGAAAATTTAATATAAATAGATGTTTAGTAAATTTTTGCATTAAATAATTATATAGGGTTTATAGGTGTTATATTTTTACAATGTTGTCACCCTACTAATCCAAAAACAGTATCAATTTTTCAATTTTAATATTGTAAGATCGAGCCTAAAATTTTACAAAAGTATATAATAATTTCACAAAATAAGAGGGATGAAAGTCTTTTTTTTATTTAGTCCGTAATTTGAGTTTATGTATTTACATTGACGTGTTACAATATATTGCACAAAAGTAGCAGAGTATGTTATTAAAAGAGTGTTTCGTATGCAAAAAATAGCAATTAAATCGCTGTCATTTCACGTGATTGACAAGTAGCTAGTTGTTAATTATTTGCTTGGTGTATGACATCACTATTATTAATTATTGCACTATTATGTAGTGATTTCAAAATATCGGCACCTATTATTTTGTGTATTTACATTATTGCTCCGTAGAAAATAACGCATACCAGAATAACTGATATTTTGCTTATCTCTCTCAACTACAACACAGTATTTTGGCTGCACTCTTTTTATAAACATTGTTTTTCAGTGTTCCCTATGAACCGGCTGATTGAAAGTTCAAGTGCTATAGAATAGAATATCATTCAGTTTGTTTAGCACAAAAGTCTTCCACCCATAGAATATAATTTGTGAATCAATGTATCCAGTTTTGTGTATGGGGAAATGGACCCATAATGTTGTTTAGTAGAAACGATTCAACTAAGGAATTTACATTTGTATGTATTCGGGTATTTTGTTACTTACCAACAGCCAAAGCTGGGGCGGCATATCCGTGAGCGAGGGCTGGTGCGGCGTATCCGTGGGCGAGAGCTGGGGCGGCATATCCGTGAGCGAGAGCTGGGGCAGCATATCCGTGAGCGAGAGCTGGGGCGGCGTATCCGTGGGCGAGGGCTGGGGCGGCATATCCGTGGGAGTATGGGGCGATGAGTCCAGCCTGGGCAGCTCCCAAAACGGCCAATACGCAAGCAATCTGAAATGATAATAAAAAGATTGTCAGACATCACTAAAATTAAATTTTTGTTAGTTCTTTCACATTTTCGTCTTTCGTTAGGATATGCGTTTGCCAATTCGTTGACTTTTCTTTTTGTCGTTAACACGAAGTTTTGCAACTACAAAGAACATATTTTTTTCTCTATGCCCTAGTATTTGATAACAAATACTTTGTACGTAATTATATATTAATTTTCCTGCTATAATATAAAAAGGATTAAAACGTAAGTATTTAAATACTAGAGACTTTAAAAAAATACACTTCCAATTGGCAAATTACTACTAGAATAAGAATTTTAAATGTGCAACTTTTGTGTGACTCAAAACAACTGAGTCAACCATGAAAATTAACAATTCTAACAAACATTATCCAAAAACGAAGCAAATTTTCCGCTAAAAACACTTTAATCTTGTACGGACTATAGTAAGTAAAATTAACTAGTGTTTTCATCTAAAACTAAGACAAATCCCAACATCAAGAACAACATAGAAAATATATTGCCCATTTTCTGTATTGATGTGTCTCGCTTATTGTACCTAAATACGTCAGTGACCTCAATACTTTAGTTTAATAATAAACATACATTTTAGTTTAGACTACCAAATATTAATCAAATGAATAGAAATGAAATATGTGTCACAGCAAAGTATGAAATTTCCATGAAAAAACTGACTAACAAGGTCTTTAGCTAGACAGAGAAGCGTGCAGGTTCTATTTTAATGTAAATTAGAATGTTATGTGGAGAACTTTATTATTCTCCTAATATGGACATGACAATGCTCAATATTGTTTAGATATTCTATGAAGCAATAATGATACAAAATGATCGATTCGTAAAGTTGTATATAGAATCGATCAAATGCTGGATCAAAAGCCGCGATCTATTTTCATTTTTAGGTGAAATATTCAGAAATTAACAGAGTTACAAAAAAATCAAAGTATTAAGTGATCGTGAACCCAGGTTGGAAAACATAGCCCCTACTTTACATGTCAGTTTTTAGAAATACAAAATTATGTAAATTTAGGTGTTACTGAATCATTGATTAATAGATACCTTTCTGTATTTTTATTACGTATTTGAGAATATTAAGATTGACACTATGTACCAACAATAAAGTTGTTAAAGGCTTTAGCCGTTGATGTATAAATAAATAAATAAAATATAAATAGCCTAAGACTTTTTTCAGCAATGATGTTGTCTACCCATTCTGAAATTCATATAAATGTTTGTACAAAGAAAATTTTGTGTTCGTTTCAGATTTCAGGTTACGTCTGAATTGAATTCAGTTACATTTAAAAACTTTACTAGACCGTGATTAAATTAATGATTCCGAATAAAATTGTTGATGTCCAGATTCTCAGAATGCTGCGACTTCCTCGTGTTCCATGAGGAATAATAAAGGGTATGTCGCAGAATCTCTGTAACTGTGTTGATACTATACTATACCCTCACGCTACCTCCCTTGCAGGGTAGGCGGAGAGACAATAAGTTATTAAATAATAAATAAACAATGCAACAAATGAACAGCAACGTTTGAACTTAAATAAAAAAAGGGATACCGATTTTTTTTTAATAGGTCAATATGATTTTTTTCTGGGTTAGTGATTACAGTTAAAACAACAAGATAAAAAAAAAATAAGTGTATTCTGGAAGTAATTGTGTTTTAATAAAAAGAAAAAAATGAGTAAAAAGACACTCGATTTTAAACCCGTGATTCCTTTATGCACCACCAGTGAGAATGCAAAAGTAAACTAAGTTTGAATTGTACGTTATCAGTAAATCTCGACCCCAGGATTAAGTCAACACGAGAAGGCCTAGATGTAAACATTCACCCATTCATATAAAACATATTACAAACTACTATTCTTATTACAATGAGACATTATTCCTGAAATAATAAACGTTTACGAGTCTATCCTAACTGAAAACACACGAACGATATTTTTTCAGTAAACAAACACTTATGAAAACACAATTCAAACAACAAACGTATTAACGAGAGTCCAGTTTGACCTATATACAATTTACACCCAATAAATATAGTTCCTATCAGTACACGATTTTAATGTGAAATTCAAATAGTTTGTTTTGTAAAAAGGGATCACGTTTTGATGCAAATCGTATCGGACGGTAGAAGTAATTGTTTTCGTACCTTTGTGAACATTTTTGTTAAAGTGTTTTTCCTTTCACGACGCGAAATGAAGTTAATATTATTGTTCACCGTTCGGTGTATGTGACTGAATACGTCCTTTGGGTTTTAAAGTTTTGTTTATATAGTAAAGCTGTATCGCCTCCTGTCCCAGCTCCCACCCTTAGTATTGATAATAATAGTACCTAGTATGTTAACAGTATACGTACAATGAATCGGTCAGAGCATTGTACTCTCAATCGACCTTATAGGATATTATAGTGGTAGCATTGTCAAACAGATAATTCACAATCTATTATTATTAACAGTGGTTAACGGTAGGCGCGGTGATAACATGTTATTTAAATTGATTCAGACTGTGATTTTTTTATTAATTTCAAAAAATTCCACTTATTAGAGTCTCAGGCGAGCCAGAGCAGACAGAGAACTGCTCTCAATAATTAAAGTTAGGAAAATTTCATATCTGGGCCACGTGCTAAGAGGTGAGAAGTACCATTTGCTCCAGTTAATACTGAAGGGTAAGATAGAGGGGCGCCGAGGAGCTGGTAGGAGGCAGACGTCCTGGCTGCGAAATGTAAGGGAATGGACCGGAATTAGAAGTGTGGAGGAGCTATTCCGGGCAGCCCAGGATAGAGATGTTTTTGCTAGAGTGATCGCCAACGTCGGGGAGACCTGATACGGCACGAGCAGAAGAAGAAGAAGAGTCTCTGCATATTAGCGGACGGGGCCCGTGCCCACTTTCTCGAAGCTCGAATTTTGACGTACTCGTATAATACAAAAAGACTATGTTTTTTTTGGTTTTGAAAGTGACTGATGTGGTTGAGAGGATAGCGGTGCAGAAGTGGAGATGGGCGGGGCACATTGCAAGAATGCAGGACAACAGATGGACGAGGAGACTGCTGGAGTGGAGACCAAGGGGCGATAAAAGGCCACAAGGGCGACCACCTACCAGATGGATGGACGATGTTAAGAGGTTTGCCGGACCCCAGTGGATGGGACTCGCACAGGAGCGGGAGAGGTGGAGGAGGAGAGGGGAGGCCTATGTCCTGCAGTGGGCAACCGCGGGCTGAATGAGATGGTTTTTTTGAAAAACTAGGTATTCTGATTATCAACCCAAACGATGATCAATAAATGGCCATTTTTGAATCGGGGTTCATCTTAAAATATCAAAAATTTATGGGTTTTCATCAAAAGCTTTCGAAAATTTCGTTATAAATTTTATTTATTCTTATGCGAGATCTAGGATCTGTTTGTTTCGACTGCTCACTTCTGGAATGCGGACGACTGTCAACTTTTTGGTGGTCTTCTTGGCATTCACCTACGGGTATATCATTTAAAAAAAAAATACTACTAATTTGTGTCTTGAAATCTGGGATGGGGACTAAAGAGTGCCACAAACAGGGAGACAATTATCTCATTAATTCACAGTCCCAAAATAATTAACTGTGATTTTTCGAAACAGTGATTTTCTAACAGTGTTAATAATTAGCAGGTATCCGTAGTGTGGCGTGATCATTGTAAGTATCAGTCTGTGATCTGGTCATTTATAGAGCGCATTCCAATGCTTAAGGATATGACACTAGGTACCTATACTCTATATATTATTATAATTACTAGACAACTAACACTGTTCACCGGTGATTGTTACATATTGTTGTAACTATTACATACAACAATAATTAATAATAACGATTAATGTATTAAAATAGAATGACCCTTCCGGATACGGAGTTGTCTTATCGGGAAATTTTAACAACGAATCCGGATCCTTGGAATATGATCCGATTCAATTTGTTCGATTCGTAATTTGATAACTGATACACAATCTTATTAAAATGTTCATTGTGTAATTTTAACAGGTACAGGACCTGCAAACACACTTTTCAGTATATTATCCGGTACACATTTATGATTAGTATATAAAGTCAATTCGTTTTCATCCAGATATCATAGATACCAAAGGATTATAGCCTCAGATGCCTGGCACTACTTGTGCGAGTTTATTAAATTGACCATCTGTAGATTTGAGAAAAAAAACCCATTCAAAACTGTGTTTAAGTAGAAGCAAAGAAGAAGAAAAATAAATCATTGCAGCTTGTAAAAGGGAATCATAGACATTTATATTTGTGAAACTAAGTATAGTTTAGAGTACATACGTTAATTACTTTAAAAAAATATGGTAATTAATATTTGGTTTAAAAATTTTCAGGCATTTCTGAGCGTATCAACATTTTTTTAACCTTTCGCAACTGGACGAATCCATCAGTTGTATGTTTTAAGCTCTTCATCACTGCGTGTATTTTTCGCCTTTAGAAATAGGAATAGCAATAGAGGGTCGTAGAGGGGTTGGAAGTAGGCAGATTTCTTGGTTCCGCAATATACGAGACTGGACTGGAAGAAGGCAGATTTCTTGGCTCCGCAATATACGAGACTGGACTGGAATAAGGAGTGCTGAATAGCTGTTTCGAGCTGCCCAGGACAGGAGCACTTTCTCTCGAGTGATAGTCAACGTTGGATGGACCTAACACGATACCGGAAGAAGAAGAAGAAATGTCTTCAGCATGGATTGTGTGAAAAATACACGATGCACCCCTAAAAACATGCAACCGATAATATCGACATTCATTCCATTTTGAACATATTATTATCTTCAGATATCCAGGTGTACTCGTAAGTATATGTTTTTGTCACAAAGCTGTGGTTTCAGAGATACAATTCGATACACTTAAACCACAATTCGCACGTTATTAAAATATTCCGTAATTAAATAGGTATTAAAATAATTATCTCTTATAAATACTCCTGGGAAATTAAAGATTATTTCGACATAAAATGTGGTGTATTATTTATCGATGGATTCGTGTTTTGTGGTTGAATAACGACATCAGCTGTGTTATCAATCATGAAAATTTCAATTTACCTATATCGGTTTTCAGTAACCTTAGATAATTTAATCCTATTCAGAAGTTAGAAAATTAAGCTCAAAAGCATGCAGAATCTTGTGATTCTAAATGAAATTATTGGATTGTATTTCCTTTAAACAAAGGTCTGAAATGCTTTTGTCTGTGAACTAACTGTTTAGTTTATTTTTACGAAAATCTGAATACTTTGAATACATGCAGTGGTGAAAATATATGCCTTTCTGCAGCAACTATATTTACAATACTCGTAGGGATGGTAAGAAGAGAATAAAATCAGGGTTTGGGGCATTAGATCACCGTAGCTTAACATGCCCTTTTCGGGGAGTGTTTCACCGCTTTTCGTAAATATGTAAATGTTGTAGAGTTTGTGTATTTACACAGTGAAAATATGATAAAAATTTGTTAACAAATACACTATTTTTATAACCGATTTGCGTTTTCGCTGACAAGTGAACTCCCGTGTCAAAAGTACTCTCCGTGAAGTTCTCTTGGCATTGCTGACCATAATCAGCTGACTAATCAGACTTGTCAATAGAACTCTCAAGCCAAAAGAACTCTCTGTGTAGTTCTTTTGAGAATGCTGACCATTGTAGTCAGCAAAAGGGCTCGAGAATAAAAATAAAACAGTGTGTTTATTAACATTATTTCTATTATTCTATTAAGAAGAAGCCAAATAAGCGTCGATAGACCCAGGAAAGGTGGTCTGACGATATCAGTAAATATGCCGGTGGTGGATGGATGTCGTGTGCACAAGACAGTGAGCTGTGGAGGACCAAAGAGAAGGCCTATATCCAACAATGGACTTAAGTGGCTGCAGAAGAAGATGAAAATATTCAGCAAGACAATTTATATTTCTCGAGACATTTGGCATTACCGCACGGAATTTCCCAACATCCTCAACAAAATTCTCGATAAAACAGTGCCTCAGAGTATTATCATTAATCAAACGTCCATTTACCGTCTAATTCAATGACCGAGACATTCAGACCTGAGGTAATAATGTATACTTTATTTATGTAATAATATTTCTTACATTTTTACACAAAGTTAACAAAGATCTGGTTTCATTGAAGTTATGTCAAGTATTTTGTAAGAGCACTTATAGTGTGTTAGATTTTTAAAGTATTTCTGAATCATTGAAATATTTTTCATATTTCTAATCACAGTGAATTCTTGCGTGACTTTAATCGAATCGATCATTTCGAAACTACACAAGTCAAAAAATTCTACGAGAACAGCCCATCACTAAATTGACCGCTTCTGTCTATCTTATTTTGTGTTTCTAATTACCTTTTGCGTGAATCAAGTAAATAAATAAAAAAAGTATGGTATGGAATGCAAAAACATCTAAGTATTTTCTTAATAATTTAACAACACCTTGTAGACATTTTATTTTAATGCAATGTGAGAAATTTTTATCATATCGGCTTTATACTCGTATGACTTGCAAATAGGGCTCCCGAAATTAAAATTACTGTTTTTGCATATGAATCGGATATTATGCATTTAGGTACAGTGTAAGGTATACTTTTAATGCATAAAGGCTTCTAAGTAAAGTTTATTGTTTCATTCCACAACCTTTATAATTTAGCAAAACTAACTTACTTACTGCTAGCCACATTCGTTTCGCTGTTGGACATAGGCCTGTTCATTTTTTTTCCACTGTCTTCTTTTTTGAGCTATCTGCTGCCATCCGTGACTCGTAAGCTGAACATGTCACCTGTGCACCTTCTTGTGGTCCTCCTACGCCTCTCGTGTAGTTCCAGGTTTTTTTTTAGAAATACCACAGTAAATATTTTCAACAAAATATGTGGTTTACACTACAAGCTAACGAATTATAAAAATATGTGTGTGTCGAAAAATTATGACATGCATTGTTTTTTAAATGACTAACTGGACGATGTTTCACTGTAGAAGTTAATTATATCAACGTTCTCTGAATGACCTTCGGACATTTCTAGAAATGGATTGATTGTATTATTTTTTTAGGAAATGACTGTCTAGCCATAGCATTAATAATGAATACATACTACCCACTCGATATTATTCGATATATTTTATTAATAGAAATGATTTACTGCGTGTTTTCGATAGATAATTAATTAATCAATTATCTCATTGCAAATGTTAAGTAATTATTATTATAAGGACGAGTTTTTTTCAAATCTAAAATTGGATCAAATCCTAAATGTCACGGAATATATTATAGATGTAGTAAAACAAAATAACATTTTAAAAAATGTTCAAGGAAAATTTTATGAAAAAACGAGGTGCTCGGTAGCCGGGTAAATAACACGCATGAAATGTTCTGTGTTCGCGACCCTCTGCGATTTTGTAATTTTACCTAGTTAATTTAGCCTTTAGATTTAGATGAGCCGGGGATTTAAATCCTGCCTATTCTAGTCACAATCCAGTCGCCGTTAGACATGGATGGTTACATAGATGTAGCTGACGGAAATGCAAATATCCAGGAATTCAAGGGCCTACGAGGCCTTCCATAGTCTTATACATCTGTGTTATCAATTACGCCTAAAGATAATTGGGTTAAGAAATATAGTAGACGTAATTCAAGATCAGTAGTTTAGTAGGAAATCAAATGATTCTTCTCCATAATTAAACAATACAAGTAGAAATACGATATCATTACTTAATTCATTGAAGGAAGGAAGTCAAGTAGACGTTTAGTGTCTATTTATTTCTTACGTTTGATATTTATCAATTATTTTGATTTAACAGTCAATAAACTAGGTAAAGATAATCGATTTACGGACTGATGATTTTTATTAATACTTTGATCATTGCGTTTATAATTTTTACTAAAGTATTATATCAAATGTCGGCAACCATTTCTTTTTTCGTATAAATTTTAAGTATAATTTTATTCGTTAACTCAAAAACTTGGACTATGGAGCTCTTAGATCAATCCTGAAACTTAGATATGGTAAAGCTGAAACTTTATGAATCAATAGCAACTTTTTATTTTAGGTAACTACGAGTATATACAAACTATGTACATATGAACGTATATTCTAAAGTGGCTCACTCGCACATAGGTACGAGTATGTCGCTGGTTTGGTTATCCCCCATGATGTATGAATTTGTTAAAAGAGATCGCTGTACAGCTACAAGTTGTGAACATGACTTATTATTATAACTGTATGCTATCTCATCAAATCATATTATATGTAATGTTCTTTTAAGTAATAAATAAATAAGTAAATGTGGAAATGAAAAGAAAGATAGATACTACAAATTTTGAGATTTTGCTCCATGTTTCTTATACAGAATGCATCGTTACATCCAGGATTTGAACCCAAACAACTGACCCTCACCGAGACTTAACATAGCTATATATGTATCTAGAGGACGTACGCGTGCCGGTGACTATCAACAACTGATACTTAGTAATGATTTTATCTCACATCTATCATAACTTCTACATTTTTATAGTAAAATATTTGGGCATTTTGGAAACGGATACTTAGCAAACATAATAATATAATAAAATTGTTTTAACTGTGTGATAAAGGTTAGATAACTGACTATTCTACGCATTATAGTTTATCTACAATAATCTATAAATTTCATGAACAATAAGAATCAAATTACTTCAATGTCCCTCGTTTTTCATACGTTTTTATGATTTTTTACCATAATTGACTTATTACAAGTTATTCAATAGAACAATACAATATATACATGGCCCTTACTTATCTTCTCATAAAACTGAGCTTTCAAAGGTCATACGATATTTTGTACTTCTAGATAATCTTATTTAAAATATAAATTTTAATAATATAAGAAAAATACTTAAACGGTGAGTATCTCAGTTACCTGCGGTCTGCAGATGATACTGTTATATTTTCCAAAAACGGGTATGAATTACCTAAATGCGATGCTGACATAAAGAAACTCAGCTTGTTAAAACATTAACCTAAAATTGAACATTTCGAAGACAAAAATAATGAGTAACACAGAAAGATCCTATGTTGCCAACTGAGTACAAATTAAAAGAGTAGAGAGATGTGTACCTCGGCCATACTGTGATGCTTGTCAGAGAAAACCAGAGGCAGAAATGAACCGAAGACGTGACATTACTTGGGTAGCATTTTTAAGACTGTCATACACCCTGAAATCTTATCAAATATAGTTTGAATGTTTTCGAAAAATGCGGAATATGGATAATTCCTAACGAACTTTGGGTTTCGCGTCTACCCCTTTGCATCACACATCTCATGGGCAACTGAAACCTAGCAACTACTACTCTACTCGAGCTAGTGATTAATTATTAATTAATACACTAATACATCATTACAATACAAAGTGTTTGGAAGCTTGCACGCGTTCTTGTACTTTATAAAATAAAAAGGTGACAGTTGTTGTGGGCACTACGAGCACGTAGCCATGCACGAACAACATAATTCGAGTGTCGAGTCGTGGTTGAAAGAGAGTGTACGACTTTGAATATGATTTTGTTGTCATTAGTGTCAAAAGTGATATACGTATTTCCGAAGGTCCATTGCATCGAGTCCCCGCCTAGCATTTCATCATGTAATAGTTAATCGTGTTATTATTCACACTCAACACTATTATAGGGCGAACCAATACAACATGTTGTGTAAAATATAGTCCAAATAATCCAAATACAACTAGTTAAGTCCGGATTCTAAAACGCTATATTTTATACGTAATTTTTTTCCTAAGCAAAACTTATAGGGAAGCGTCTAAAATTTTTCGACACTATTAAACATTTTCGCAGGTCGGCGTTGTGAAGTGCAATACTGAAAAACTACAGGCAAATCAATTAAAAATAAAAACTCGCAGCCTACTTACTGGCTACTGTTGAACTGATTTCGAGTCTGTTTTTTGAAAAATTAGGGCTCTTGAGGTGATTTCATCGTTAAATGATGCAATAAAAGTTAGCTAACAATAATTTTCAAAATAAGGAGTCTTAACTGGCGACAAGCATACAAGGAATTGCACGGGATAATAAATTTATGTAGCTATGTTCCTAAACTACTATTTTCCAGGTCAGAAAAATTGATAAACTACCATACTTTTCGTCTCACAAACTCTCTAGATTTCTTAATATACCTTTTTCGTGTCCCTCTATTTACTTCCTGTTTTTGCCTTGGATGTCCTTATTATAAGGTGTTATTTTTAGTCTCTTATCTTTCGAATTATCTGTTTTTATTGTATTTGAAATGAGTGAAATATAAGAGTGAAATACCTTTTTTTAAAGTTATTCAACCTCTCTATAATATGCATGAGCCAAAATAAATTTAAACACAGAACAATCACTTAGAATCTCAGTCAAAAGTCTATGAGTTAATTACTTATAAATAACTAGATTTAACTTATAAATTATAACAACGTATAAAGTTATAATTGTTATAAATATTTTTTTGCTGAGAAATTAAACTTGACCTTGTCATGTCAATTAGTTTGATTGAATAATGACTTAAACTAAATATTACTTGTCATAATTAACATAGAACATTATTAGATATAATACTGAACTAATATTATCTATAGGTTATATACAATAATCGATTTCTCCTCCCAATGTATGACCTTCTCGAAGGGCAATCTTGACGTAGAAAAAATGTAGCGTCATAGTTTGAATCAGTGACAGATTTGCTTAAGGGCGAACTTATTGCAAACGCTATATTTTACAGTCAACCTAGCCATAGGATTTAAAACTTTGATGACGAAGTTGAAACAGAAATCACTCATATTTTATGGGTGGAATGCCGATAAATAAAAATGATGAAATTGTTTGCTTTTTTAAAAACGAGGAATTCACATTTTTTTCACTTTGTGAGCTTTTTCCAGTCTATTTCTGTAGAGGCACTTACACACTTAATAATGATTTTTTTTATGTGTATGCTGAATAGGCTTGACAGATTACTAAGATAATTTAAACATAGATAAATAAATATATAATTATTTCTATTTCTAGGCATAATGGATAGTTTAACTTATTATAGGCGTTGTTAGTATAAGATATGGTGGTCGTATTATACGTATTTTACGATTTTTATTCGCAAGGTCGTTTGAAACAAAGATAATTCTAGATATTGATTAATTAGTGTACTAGGCTACACATTACTATGTTTAATTTATTATTTGTAATTTTGTCGTAAAAGAGTAAATATTACTTATGTTATACATGGTGTTGATAAGCATTGTCATCTCGTTTTGAATTTCTAGTCTAATGATTGACACTCGCTTGTATAGTAATTGGGCTATGTTTGGAGAATGTCTAATTAATAACTAAAAAACACTTTTTGTCAATCCACAGTACATTCGATGCTACTTCTACTGTGACATCACGTTATATTACAATAATGAGGTAACCAGTGAATGTTGTAAAACACACTAAGTACATTCTTTTATAAAATAATATGTGTATGACGTTCTGAATTGATGGCTAACTGAAAAAAATGTCTTATAGAAGTTTTATGAATACCTGTTCCTTACAGGAAATTTGAAAGAATATCAAATAACATCAGAAAATTTTCCAAAAAGTCGTATAAAAACGTAATATGGTTAAAAACCCTTCGATATTATTTACCTTGTCTTAATATTTTAACTTCTCTCACAATCTTCCCTCTCTCAATCTTTATTTCTTCTATTCTCTTATACTTTAGAGCTATCTTTAAAGTTTCTTCAATACAAGCAAATCATTAGGAAAATTGTCAAAAACTTTCAGCTACAACTACACCTTGTATAAAAGCATGTATAAAAAAACCTGGGCGTTTCAATAGGTTAGCCGTAAATAAAACTTCATTGTTCAAAGCAAGCTCATAAATTACAGCTTTAAAAAAATACATAAAAAAATATCTTAACCGCCTACCGAATTTAAATATCTTATAATTACAATTGTTTTATTAATTTATTGTCCAAATAAGTAATTACTCAATTCATTGTAAATAATTTTTTTCAAGCAAGGTGATTAAAATATTAATTGGTCAATTATTTCCTGACAAAGTTTTTGCTTAATTAAAGTCCATTCTAGGTATGTGAAAAGTAAAACCTTATCGAAATTCCGCGTTCTGGGAGAACTATTGAAGCAACCTGAGTAAATAGGAATATAAGTTCTTGAAACATAAGAGCCCCAAGATATTAACATCCCACAGAAAACTCTATGTTACATATTTATCAATAGGATACATAATCACGAAAGCAACTGTTCTATCTCTAAATCGATTACCTACGGCCTTAAAGCTCAGGTCCAGCTTTATTATTTTATAAAAATAATATAAACTTCTCATGAGAACTGATACCACGTACCTACTACCTAAACCATGTTTTTGTAAAGCGGAACCCTCCGTATTAATGTCTTGAAATGAATAAGATCGAATGAATATAGATTATAGTTCGTAAAACTAACATAAGTGATAGGTATTTTACATTTTTTCATCAATGAAGTCCGTCACTCATTCTGAATCTCATATAATTTTTTGTGCACAGATATTAATGTGTGTGAAATATGTAAAAACGGTAATATGTAATTTTATGTTTAACAATAATTTACCTAATTATAGTTTCGAATCTTGGTAGGAAAGTTACGATTAATATATTTTGTGCTTTATAATAAGTGTTTCGTAGGGCAGTTATTTATTTATCGTATGGCCAACATCACGCCTATATCATATAACATTCGTTATGTCAAAGTGTAAAAATAAAAGTCAAAAGCGCAGAGTGAACTGCTTGTCAGAGACTTAAATCTAGATTTCTTATGTATTGTATTGCTTCGTCGCTAAGGGTTAGGAAATCCGATGCATTGCCACTGTACGCTCTGAGTGCACACCCGGTAACTATGTGTTGAATGGTCTGCCTGTCGGCTCCGCAATAGCATTCAGGGGACTCTCGCCATTCAGGGCAGTTAATTTTGCATCACAAAGTAACAAAGTAGATTTTATATTCTACAAGTCATTAATAAATAATATTAATAATAGATTGTCAGTATGGAAGTTCAGTGAAATACGAGTAATAACAGGTGTTGGAGTTTTTATTACGAATAGATTATTATAATCTAAAAACATTATCGAGTTAGGTAAGCTTTATAGAGTTGTAAACTGTTATTATATTGAACTACGAGTAATTTGTCAACCAATTATATGAAAATTACTGACAAACACCAAGCACGTCTCGCTATGGTGTGTGCAATATGGATTATTATTAAAATCACTTTTTGCGACACAACTTGAAAGAAATTTCGTTTCACAACGTCTTGTTTACTAAACTTGTATTATATTTGTTTTCAATATAATTTCTACTGCTTCAGATCTCTTAGAATCCCCTTAGTCTATAAAACTTAGATAGTAAAATGATCTCAGTATAAGTCTTTTTTGAAATTCATGTCCGAATCCCAGTATTAATAATTCTTGTATTTAATTTTACAGAAAAATGTTCTCAATTTTATGGTACGTTCATACATAGGTACGCATAGGTACGTGGTAAAAAGTAATACGAAAAGTGGCAAGCTTTAAACTGTTTCTTTTGAGGAAGTAAGTTAAAGAATAGAAATTTACTAATGAAAATAGACAGGTTCATTTTTGTATGCTTCGAAAAATGCCTTCCCATTCCTTCTCTTCATTTTGATTTTCTGATCTGTTCTGTGACTAGATATATACTCCTGAGATGTCGAGTTCCAGATGTCTTTTCTACTCAAGTGATTTTAGTAGACAGATACTTGGCACAATTCAGTGAACTACTAAATTTCAGAAATTCAATTCCCGTGGTGACTGTAATATGTTTTCTTACTCCAAAGATCTGCAATTTGCATATTAGTATTTAACCAATGCCTTAAAATGGAGTTGGGAAGGACACGTTGCCAGACGCTTCTCAAAAGATTCTCGAGATTCTCGATCTAGAGCGAGAAAAAGGAGCGGAAGAAGACCTCAAGCAAGATAGTCTGACGATATGAGGCGAATCGCAGGAAGCAAGTGGATGCGGCATTCACAGGATAGGGATCTGTGGAAAGTCAAAGGGAAGGCCTATGTCCAGCATTGGAATTTAAACAGCTGAGAAAGAAAAAGAATTTAACCAGCTATTGTACTAAACGTTGTTATAAATTGTCTGCAAAATAACATTGTCCCAAGTGGCTATTACAGCTATTATTAAGAAAGTAGATATTAGGCAACTTCATAAACCCAGTTCTCTATAGAATATAATATTGCAGCCAATATGTGCTTTACTTGCATAGGAGCTTATGTAGTGCGGTATGGAGATTAGTGGGCGAGCCTTTTATTACAAAAATCAATATTGTTCAATAAACGACTTACTTTAAATATCGTGATCGAAATATAGAGCTTTACAATGAAATTGTAATTTACATTCTAAACAGTGGCGCTATTCAATATTCATGCTATCCACAACTCACTATACCTAATATGTGGTTATAGTGTTAGCTGGAAGGGATCTGAAATAGCCTAAGATAAATGAACTAAATCCGTCACCCTGTTGCACATCCCTATTTTGAATTTAAATAATATGTTCAGAACATTTTCTTTCTTGTGTTGTTCATTTTCAGTAATATTTTTTTTTCTTGAATTTATAGGTCACAGTGAACATTTCTGTGTCAATTTCTAAGTTTCCTTCTTATTAAATGTCGCTTCTCCTGAGATTGGCGACCGCATATTTCGGAACTCATTCGCTCCTGTGTTAGTTTAACCAGATATTCTGAAACTGGTATTACAAAATCAGATCCTTTCTTTTAAGTATCTAAATTATATAAAAATAAACTAATTGGAAATAGTAAACTATAGTGGAATCAATTCAAACTGGCGAACGCAGTCATAAAAATGTGACCGAGAAGGGACTAGAGTGCGAATAAAGCAGGTGGTCGTCCCTTCTCGGTCTCATTTTTATGACTGCGTTCGCCAGTTTGAATTAATTCCACTATAGTTATAAGAAATCTTGTAATAACTCAAAGAAATCGCAGTATTCCGTTTAGTTTGCTCCAGTGATCAAATTAATAAAATAAATTTATTTTGAGGACAAAATAAGAAAAACGGTTAGTCGAAAAAAATAGATTTGAATAATTGAATAGACTCGAAAATAATTATATTCCATTTCGGTATTTAAAGCTTCAAATAACATAAATACCTTCATTAAAATTTAACTCATTCAGTAAATTTTATATTCAGCGTATCAAATTGTAGATTATTTAAACAATGCAACTTAACCGTAGGTTAAACTAACTAATAAATAACAATTAGGAACAATATTGTGAAATGTAAAATAATGTCTAATAATTGTATAGGAAAATTATCCTACGCCTATGACAATAATAATATTTATAACAAATACTACGTTGCAGTGGCGGTGGGTGGAGTACAAATATTAAAAACATAATTTCTGTGAAGAATACTTCAAAAACTGTATTCACTTTTCTTTTTGTTTGTTGGCGATTCTCTATTTTATTCTATGGCCCCACGCTGCGCCCTTTACAGGGTAGCCAGATTCAACTGATCACTAGACGCTGCTATTTTCAAATTTTTGCAATTCGTCATACACATTTTACGTTTCGTTTTATTTAAAACACGTCCGTCCTTGAGTATCTAGTCAATATGATTTACCCAGGTTAGCCTTACTTAATTCCACAAGTACTCAAAACAGTATAAAATGAAATGAATAAAGGAGAGACAAAGAAAAATCAAATAGTAAATCCTGTATAAGTGGAGACATCATCATCATGTCAGCCTCCCTGCGTCCGTTGTTGAACATAGGCCTCCCCCATTGATGTCCACAGCTCCCTATCCTGGGCAGACCGCATCCAACCCCCTCCCGCAACTCGCTTTGGTCTTCTGTGTCCGAATCGCTGCCACCATCCGCCAACGGCTGCTGTTGTTAACATCAGGTTGACCAGAAGGTTTTTGCTTGTTTTCTGTGTCTATCATATATGTATCCTGTACATGTATGATGTAGAGACTCCTAATTGGAGGGTTGTCCTGATGTTAATTTTTGTTTTGTGAATATTTTGTCAACCTTTTGTCAGTGTCTCTTACAATTAATAAATAAATAAATCATCTGGGGGGGTTATATTAGACGACTGCTTTGAGTAGCTCCATACCACCAGCGGAGACATCATAATGTTATTAAGACGTCCGTCATTTCGACGGTTTCCCACTAGTCTTTACTAATATTACGACTACAAAGTTTTGTTTGTATTATTCGTGTAACAGGAAGTGTAATAATATATCTATGACTACTTACTTAGAATAATTTTATTGTACCTAATGTATCGTGCTATACCATTAAATATTGTACTAAGTCCACTAGATTACATAATGCTTTATTCGCCTACCTACATAAAGGACAATGTAACAATATATATATATATATGTCAATATTGTCATACTTATAGTATACATAAAATGACAAGACAATCAAATACCCGCAAATCTTCGAATTGTATTATTCTTCTTCTTCTTCCTCTTGTCCTAGGTCGGGTGACCTGTTTGTGACGACGGGCTGTCCTGGGATGAGGAGGTCCAGCTGTCCTTCCATCTCTTGGGTGGCCTTCCGGGTAATCTTCTACCAGTGGGGTTTCCAGTTTTTACTATCTTTGCCAGTCTGGTGTCGTCCATTCGGTCGACATGGTCCCTCCAGAAGCGTCTTCTACTTCTCCCCCACCTTTTACTATATCCTCGACATCGCAGTCAGAGCGTATAGTCTCATTTCTGATCCTATGTCTGTATTATTATATTATTTATTTATTTCATATAGCTTCTGCCATCATTGGGCTGCAACGTCAAAAGATAAGAGAATTTTGGTATCTGTTACATACAAGAGATATGTACCCTACAGAGCAACATCCAGGCTTCCAAGCCATTCAAAAGGGCATTGTGTGTGTCATTGTGGATATCTGCATATGATCTAGGAAATGCTCTCTCTGCTTGATGGATTGCATTGGCTCTCCGCAGTCACAAGCAGCAGAATCCAATTCAACCACACATACTCAAAATAATGATTCTATTTGTATGTTTACAAGCTCTGTGAAAGCGTTTTTCAAAATACACACCCGGAAAAATCTAAGAAAATGACGTCAGAGCATATGACCGCACTAAACCATTCTGAGTCAGAGGGCCTTACGACTTCCTTGTGTTTCCTCCAAGAAAGTTCAAGGGCAAAGTAACAGAAGCATTTTAACTCACAAATTATGTTTTCTTTTCTCCAAAAAATATTTTAATTTTTATTTTATGTTTTCTCGAGATTTCTGTCGCATCTATTTTGCGATTTATTTTAAACTTTCAGGCCTTTGAGAACGCCAGTACTAATGTAATCTTCAGGATGAACTTCATACTAAAATAAAAAATGCAAAAACTTGGTCACTTTTATTGAATACATCTACTAGATATTTAAAAGTATTTTACATTTTCTGCGTGTCTAAAGACTTCCTATATATCTGAAAGGATGTCTTATGCTTGCAGCAATGTCCAATAACGTGATGACTAATCTGCCATCATTTAAACTAGATTTATCTATAAAAGTCAATGACATCACTAAAATTGGAAGAAAAACTGCCGAAAATTCAAACAAGTTGCGTGGCATTGGACTTTTTTCACAGTAAATTGTTACACAATCAATGTCACGGTTATTGGGAAAATTGGTATCAAATTATTGCAATCAAATTGTTTTATTATATTATGGTGACAAATACATTGTACTTATAGTCTTATCCTGTGTTAATATATACACGTGTTACTTCATTACGTAAAAACCTTGATTTATATTATAGATTATTAACCCCGGAGGCATTTTTTAGACGCTCAGATTCTAGATGGACCAAAAAGATTCTCGAGTGACAATCTAGAACAAGCAAAATGAGCGTAGAAAGACCTGAGGCAATGTGGTCTGACGATGTGAGGTGAATTGCAGGAAGCAAGTGGCTCAAGTATGAATGATAATATTATAGTTTAATCTTAATTTCCCAAGTACACTCGTAGAAGAAAAAAGGGAGGCCGTTTCTATAATGATAAAAATTGAGTTTTCAAACCAGATTAAACATTGAAGGATTTTTCAATATTTTACTAGTAAGTTATTTTTTCTTTTTAAATAAATTGTAGGTATTCTTCTACAAGTAAAATAATATGATTATTCATTTGGACCTCAAAAAGCCTTTCAATATATAAAAGTCCAAATAAATTGAATTGAAAGTAGAGGTTGACATAACAAATACTTACATTGAATAAAAAAGCTCATTGTTGATCGACAAAGAACTTTATGCTAAAACTGCCTTCATCATTTGGTAACTTACTTTGTTAGATAACATAGTTATTGTTAATAACAATTGCACCAAATATCACGTATCTATTTGTAAGAAGCCATTATTATGCTATTATCTTTTATTATCCATGAATTACAAATATGATAATAAATGCAAACAGAACAGCGAAATTCAATTTATGATTTGATTATCTTATCAAAGCGTGCTTTCATAACTTATAGGCATTGTGAATATAGGTTTCGTTCTTAAACTAATGATCCGTTGATGTTTTTTTGTAATAAAACAGGATTAATTATGTAAAACTGACGAGTCCAAGTGCCCGACATAGGGTCTAAGGACGATAAACAACAATAAACAATAAACAATTACTTTCAATAAAATGTAAAAAAGTACCTAATAGTCCAGCAAATCTAAACATAGTTCTGAATTTTTGGTATGGTGTTGCTGATGGGACTATAATGTTAATTTCTTGTTAATTTAAATGAGACCTTCTATGACTTGGTAGCGAAAAAAAACATTTATCTTCGGCCATCCATTTCTATTTCCAAAATACCACCTAAGCTGTTGGTTTTACAGAATTGTTATACAATTCCCCTATTAATTTAATCTGACTGTTTCTATAGAGCTTTTATAATTATAAATTTCATATATACTATGTATTGCAGATCATTCTATAAAATATGTACTTTTCAAAAGTTCTAAGTATTGAAGTGTTCCGTCATATTTCACAAGTAAATAATATTACAATATTATTATTGATCAGTGAATAAGTTTTAGATAAAATCACTTAGCATGGTTTGCTCTATTTTATCAAATCATTTTAATGTTATGTTGTACACTTCAAGATTAAATAGAGATACTGTCATTACAGACATCTCTTTTAGATCATAATAATTAATAAGAACCAGTCGTGAACGCAACTTTGCCAATTCAGAAACTTATGAGCACGAACATTGTTAATTTCCAACAGTAAGACTTCTACTTCTTCTTAATCTTAATGTATAGGTCTGGTGGTCTGTTATTTAAGAGAGGTTAGCCTCCTGCGAGGTCGACTCCCAGCTGTTAATCAATCTCTTTGGTGGTCTGCCTGGGGGTCGCCCACTTTGGGGTTGGCCATGCAGCACAGTGTGAGGGAGCCTGGATGGTTCCATTCTCCTCACATGCGCGTACCAATGTCTCCTCCTTTGCCTCCCCCATCTGACGACATCCCCGACCTCGCACATCTCTCTAATAAGACTCTATAGTAAGACAAGCAAGGAAAATATGTGGAATAATATTTTCTCAAAAAGAGTACCGTTTTTTTAAACTGATTTTCTAAAGCATTCAGAGGGGTGAGGAAGGGCGGTCGTTCAAGAATCGCTTGACTCGACTATGTCGATTAGGTAGATGACTTCATTGACTCTCAAGGATGAACATGTAAGTAAAAGGAATAGCACATAGAGTGTGTGTGACGAATTGTACGAGGAATGTTTCACGGAAGCAAAAAATGTGAGTAAACATAAGTCTATCTAGACATAGCTGTCCGCTGACTTCATTGAGGTATTTTTGATTTACGTCTTTTGAAAACACTTTTAGAATTTACTTCATAGAAGACAGAGGTGATAATGGATCAGTAGAAATTATCCAGTCCCTAATAATGATAGTCTATATTGTTTACTAAAATCCTGAAGTGGAGGCCCCGGGAGAACAAAAGAGGCGTAGGAAGACCACAGAAAAGGTAGACAGATGACATTGTCAGCTTGGGGGTCGTAGATGGCAGCAGATAGCCCTAGATAGTAGACAGTAGAAGAGTTTAGAAGATGCCTATGTCCAGCAATGGAACGCAAGTGGCTAGCAGTAAGTACATAAGTAAGTATAATAATATCGTTTACTGACGGTTCAGCGACGGAATTTAGCAATAACTCACCTAAGAACAGTTATCTTATACTCATCACGATTTAGCTCTGTGAAAGGACCACCCTGAATTCTCAATAATATATTTGAAAAGTTTAATTAATACTAATATCTAGTACCGAGTAACATACAACATTATTAGCAACAAATACATTATGGATTAAGCTCAAACATATTAGTTTGTAGAACCTAATTGACTACCTGTGTGTATCATTAGAGTTACAGATACAACAACTTCGAGAACGCGTGTGTTACTTGCTGGTTGGTACCTACATGTTTCATCACATTTTCCTCGTGTGTGTGTAATGTAATGACTTTATTAATAATACACAAGTAATTTACTTACATTTAATATGCAGACAATTAATTATAATTGTTATTTTGTAGTCACTCATTACTACACCAGTAGCCTCCTACGTAATGTAGATAACATAGTAGTAAAGTATTGCAGGGTAAAATGGAAGGGCAAGAACTGGATTGTTAATATTTTAAAGATCTATCCCCAACAAAAAAACAATTGATGGAATTTGGTCCTCATATTATGCAAACGAAACTCCTTTCAGCGCCTGAACTATAAAGTAGAAATAGTAAACGTATGAATTTCAGAAAATTTGGAGCTGTTTACTTTAACTTACCTTATTTTCCTGTATACCTCAACATATAACTGTAGGTATATTTTAAAACCATCACAAAGAAAGCTGTTTCTCCATTGATATTTAAGTCTACATATAGCCTGAAGAATTTAACCCGAGCTAGTCATTTGGGTACATAAATTTATCTATTCGTCCGTCCACTAACCAGCATCCTTTGGCGGTACGCAGAGAGTAAAGAACGCCAAACTAACCAATCAATAATATATACACAGGTTGTTTGCTTCCATGAGATGTATGCAATTTGTCATACCGCCGTACGAACCGCGTAGGTGTTAGCCAAAAATTTGAAATGCAGATAATCCCAAAAAAATCTAGTATCGCCCCTGCATGCATTTGTAATTCGGACTTTTCATGATTGAAATAGATGTAGTGGATACTTTTTATTCCTCTTCTTTTTACCAGCACGTTTTTTATCCACTATTATGGTCATTTTTTAAATTCTACCACATGTCTCTGATTCATTTCACTTATTAACCCTTGTTTTCAAATAGGTAACAAAATATGAATGTCTGAATCGCAATGATATAAAAAATTGACGGTATTATTAAAAGATACTTTATCAATTTTTATTAACCAGAAGCAAGTGCGAGACGAATTATAGGTAAATATTTATTTAAATACTCTTGCAGGTACTTACATTATACTTACCTATATTAATTGGTTTTACTTGCCTTTTTATTCCCACGAAGTCAACCATGAAATTTTACCATAAGATACCTATTAGTTCTGTGTATTCTGAAGTCAACTCAAGGACGATCGATTATTATATTATGGATTACGAACCTGATCGCTATTTATTCATTTTGTATTTATTTTATACGTAGCGATCAACTTTTTATGAAAAGAAAAAAGAAAAACATCCTACAACAATAATTACGTACGTAAGGACTTTAATGCCCGATCCCACCAACTACCACCTAGGAAGCAGACCCCTAAGGAATTTCCATACAAAACCACAGATAATTTGAGTGATTATTATAACTGTCATAACCTTGAAGATATAAATCCATACAAAATACAACATGCAGCTACTTAAGTGAGGGAGATTCTGGGCGGAGATATTTGGGCACCTAACTAAGTAGAGCTGCATGTTGTATTTTGTATGGATTTATATCTTAAAGGTTATGACAGTTATAATAATCACTCAAATTATCTGTGGTTTTGTATGGAAATTCCTTAGGGGTCTGTTTCCTAGGTGGTAGTTGGTGGGATCGGGCATCGATCTAGCAAACGAATTACTATTATTTGATGGTGATCAGATTAGTTCAAGGGCGTTGAAATCAGGTATGTTTTAAATATTAGACAATTATTAAGTACTTTTGGAAAGTAGTCTCAGAACCAGCCCGATGAAAGTCAGAATATGTAGTATTATTGTATGATGGATGATTTATTTCGCAGCGTTTAATAGTCTTGCATCTTAAGCATACGGAAAGCTGGTATTAAGATTCGCAGTTTTCAGCATGACGCCAGTCTGTTTGATGTGGTTGGCTCTGCGACACTGAAGGATCTCTCGAAAAAAACAGGACTTGTTCGCCCTCTTTGAAGTTTCTGTGGTCGCTGAATGCAGTAGCTTTGATCTGAGCTCGAGGTGTTGTCTTGCAAGGTGGAGAGCTCCGAGATAATTAAGGGCTCCATGTTGTTGGGGGCCTTGCACAAAGTGAGGCACAGTAACCGACTATAATATTTGATGGAGGTATTTGAATACGTATTCAATTTTTGTTAATAGATATGAAAACCCTAGTAAATACTTGGATTTGATTATTTTATTGGAAACAATAAAAAAAAACATAAATTTCTATATTATTTCATTGACTCTTTAAATCACTTTTCCTGTATTAAATCACCAACTATGTTTCAAGTAATAATAATTATAGATATTTAAGTATTTCAATATTTAAATTTATGTAAATATCGTCAATTCTGTGAGTCATAAATTCTAATTGTTACAATAGATTTTTTCATTCAAAGCTCGCCTACATAATAAAAGCAAAAGCCTACTAACAAATAGAGTAATTTAATACTTGTATTATTCGTTAAGACATTCAGCAGCTTAGTCACAAACGAGTTTTCCTTATCAAGTCATACGGCCTTGCAAGGCTTTCCAGGATACTTGTATTATAAATGACACATTTATGACATAAATTATAATAGGTATGGTCTACCTACTTTTTAGTTTTCAGTTTTCAATATAAATATACTTACTTCGAAAATACATACTGATATAACATACAAAGATATACAGTGTATCTAAGCATTTGAATGTTGAATGGTTTGAACGTAGTTTATTGCTAGAAGTTCCATGCTTTGTCCAGATGTAGGACTCGGATAATATGTCCGTAAACTGGACGCTTGACTAGTAAAGAATATCTCTGAGTGAACTTAAAATATTGTGATTTTAATTTTTGCTCATTTTATGAATAGTCTTGTCCTCGGCAGTGCATCTTGCCGAGGACAGAGCTGCGTGGCGGGGATTAGTCAAGCAACGGGTGTTTGGGTTTGGAGATCGCGACCCTCAGCAGTGAGGAAATCGACAGGAGAGAGAGAGAGAGATGAATAGTCTTCTTGTTCTTGTTCTTAATATAGGCCCTGTGGCCTGTTATGAAGATGGATTAGTCTCCTGCGATGTCGACTCCCAACTGAATAGTGACCCGATGAAATAATTGAAGCGTATAGAAAGTGATAAATATTTTGTAGTAGGTAGAATTAGTTAGTTCGGAACCTTTAAATAAACTCATATATATTTGAGTAACTTAACGTGATTAGTATCTGATATAGTTGAGATAGTAAGTTCAATGTTTCCATTTAGGATGCAAGGAGGTTGTGTTGCGTGGGCACAGTACTATTTTACATCCCGTATAAATCCTTTAATAAAGCAATGCACTTTCGCACACCTGTCGCTAATGGTAAATCCACATCGTGGGAAACGGATGCAATGTAGGTTTTATGATTAAATAAATCCTATTGGTTGCATACTTAGTAAAATTTTAAATCGTTAACATTATGGAATTAGTGCTAGGCTCTTAAAACAACCACACCCATTCTCATTTCATTGGTTTTGTCTCTATACTATAATGACGCCTTACGCAACAAGATCATATGTAAGAAGATTAGATTTTGCGTATTTTTTTTTTTCATAGATTTTACATTGTTGTTGCTATTTTTCATGATGTATGTATTGCCTACGAAAAGTATAAGTTTTCATGTGACGGATTGAGAAAAAAATGCCAAAGTGTGACCAAAGATATAATAAAGTATGTATGAAGAAAATGTGTATACCTATCTGTGGTAGTTACATAGCTGCACCATTGGTTAAAAGTCGACCGAAAATACATTAAGACGCGGTGAAGACACATTGTGAAATTAATACAGGATAATTATTACGATAAAAAAGACAATGGACATAGAAGTAGGACCCAGCAGACCAGGCAGACTCTTGACCACTTTTAGACGATTCTATCTACAATTAAAATAGATCTAAAGAAGATAAGGGTTTGTTCAGAGGATATGGAGAACCGAAGAACTTTAAGGATGAAACGAGGAGAGCTGACTCCAATTTAATGGGACAAATAGTAATAAAATATACGAAATGGACTACGATTTAAACTTTACCATTTTGAAAACTTACAATCTTTCACAATGGGTAATACCTAATTACCTATTGGATATACATAATACATAAATAGGTATTTTCTTTACATTATAATTACCTAGGTACTTTACTAATTGTTGGGCGCTACTGTAGGTAATGAAGTAATTTAATTTCACAATAATAAGCCTTTAACTTTAACTTCATTTTAACGCAAATGTAAATAATCTTGCAATTTCACCCCTAGGCAATGAATTAATTCTTATTGCTTGAAATAATTATGGGTGTTTCAAATACTTAATGCTATGTAAATACAGTATTTCAATATTGTAAATTATTAATTTATGAACCGTTTAAGTAATCAGGAAAATGCCACAAAAATTGCATAAAATTGAGTGACTTTGAACTACTTCTATATCGTAATAATGAGGTAACCAGTAAATGTCGTATGTGTTTAAAATACACAAAATATTTTTATGATTGGCGATTAGAATGGTTGGCGAAACCCATCGCTGAAAAAGATGAAAAGCGTCTTATGGAAGGTTTACGAACACCAGCTTTTACAGTTTCAAGATTGCCAACCATCCTGAATGACATACCTAAATGATAGCGAAAAGATAATATTTCGTATTGTGTATTTTATTCACTATTACTGTAATATAGCGTCCTTTTATATACCTAATAGCATTAAGCCGCGTATCCTTTCGAGATAAACAGAAAGAATTTAAGGCGTTTATACATAACATTGTTTAATCCTTACATACTATCTTTACAATTCCGCATTTATAATAATTTACCTGTATCAAATTGCAAGTAAATTGGCATTGAGAATATCGTTCTTTTTCCTATCTGCTCCATACCACCAGTCTCTGTGTAACTAATTGAAGAACTAATTTAAAAATTATTTAATTCTTCAGAAACACGCACGGTGAATTAAAAATGCATTCTTTAAATTCTTAAAAACTTTACGTACAAAAGAAACGGTTCCCCAATTAAGTAAAACATTATTTATAAAACATGAAACAAAGGCGTATTAAGAGAATTGAATCGCCCGTTTCAAAAACATAAATTAGATAATTTAAAATTTACGGTAATCAGCAAAATTTACTTCTAGACTATTTCAATAAAAATAATATCCTCCTTTTTAAGAACTCACGTTCATAATAAAATTATAATCTTAACTGTCCTACTGTATTCAAACCCAAATAAGTCCGTTCTATTTTGTTCTATTATGAAATAAGGTCAGTGAAATAAGTGCGTCCTTATTTTAGTTGAAACGCGCTTAATTTACTACAGAATTGTACCAATTGGGTGAATAAATGCATAATCATAAATTAATATTATTTTCAAAATGTTTGAAAACCAAAAACTAAGCTATTTTCAGTAAATGTGAAAAAGACTGAGACGAATAATGCATATAAAATAATATTCTTTACTCATACATAGTTATGAGCAGCATTTCTTTATGGTATCCAATTACCTGCTCATTTACCTATCTACGAGATTACGAGTCTGTAAAAAACAGCATGTAAGAAAATATTGACACGTGTAGGTTTTGAAATGATGGATTCAATTCAATATAGAGCATTCATTAAAACAATTCAGGAGTTATTTTATTTGGTCTAGCCCACTGTAACGATAAAATAATAAATAATTATATTATCTTTAAACTTATTACGTAGGTATAATGGCTGAGTTGTTAAAGGTCTGTTCTTCAAGGATATAGGATCATGGTCGTTATATAGGTGGGCACTATAAGTCTCGTATCAGGCAGTATACAATACACTATCCATAGTTTATATTATTAGTTACATTAATTTATTAGAATTATTGTAAGCTAATCGATGTATCGGAATAATGTCGTAAATTGTGATAGGATATATATGTAATATGCGCTGAAATATACTTCTTCTTCTGAACTGGTCTGGCTGGTCTTCGAGTATCTTCAGGATTTGGTGCCATTAGGCACAAAACATAGGGACACTGCGAAAAAGAATGCATTGGAAATAATGTAGTTGAGAAGAACGTGTGGGAAACCAGTGAGAGATAAGGAATGGAATGGAAAGGAAGGATAAGGAATGAGATTATCAGATATATGAGTGACTGTAATATGGGTACAGTGACTATTCTGGACGTGTTCAGAGAATGAATGAGGACAGGAGGAGAAAAAAAATATATTTGTGAATGAAAGAAGTGTAGAAAAGCGGCCGTCTGAGACTGACCTGGACCGATCATGTCCAAGGACAGACGCGTTTTGAGCAAGAGAAATCAGAGTGCGTGTATGACAAATAGCATGAATGTGACAGAAGAAAGAAGTTTGTGAAATATTAAGTATTTTGACTGATGTTTCTTGGTGGGAGTTCATTGTAATATTATTCAAAATCAAAACACATATCTTACACGGACAAAGTCTTACTTTGTATAAGGAGGGACCTCTGGATTTCTGTCCTCTCAGCATGAGGAGATCGATAGAAGTAGGTAGAATAATTTTAGAGGAAAACAACAATATAGCTTTATTACATTATGACGGCGGCAAGAAATAAGTGTGAAAATATTACCAATTTCCTACCAATAATTATTCACAAAATGAGAAGTTGATAAAGGTGTGTGTAACATTAATCAAATCGAACATTAGGCATATTGAAACAGTATCGATTATACAGAACAAATTTCCGATAAGTCATTTCCATCAATCAACAAATAATATGAATAATTATTAAGTATAGGATCAATATGAACATTGCTATATCAAAATGAGTAACATTATAAATTTAAGTGTATTATAAACAAAGGTATTCTGTAGTAGAACAGATTATTATAATGTTTATGACTTATCCGGCTGTTAGGCGTTAATGCCACTGATCAAAAACAATGCAAAAACCACACAACGTTGTTTCAATACTATTAAATCATTACTTTGTATTGTTTTACTGTGTGGATTGGATATTATTGTATTAACCTTTTAATGATTGCCTGGTCTACTGTCGGTAGGAGTATAAAGACTCATACAGTGTGAAGTAAAATACCTACGTAAATATTATTTTAATTAAAGTGATATACAATAGTAGGTTAATTTAATAGCTTTTGTTTTCTTCTTCAGCCCTCTGTCCTCCTCTGCTGGATTTAGACCTCTTCCATACCTTTCCGTTTCTTTCTGTTGTTTGCTGCTTGCAGCCAATTTTTACCCCCCAGAGCGGCTATTTCATCGGACCATCTGTTTTGGGGTCTTCCGACGCCTCTACTTATTTTCCCAAGGTGTCGATCTTAAAATTTCGGGGTCCATCTTGTGGGGTCTTGTCTTGCAACGTGTACCGCCCATTGCCATTTCAGACTTGCTACGCGATCCATGACGTCTGCTACTTTGGTTCTGTTCCTAATTTTCTCATCTTGTCTCTTAGGCTTATACCAAGCATGGATCGTTCCATAGATCGCTGTAGACAGTAGAGGTGATAAATTATAAAAAAAAACAGTGGTGGGAATTCTACAACCCAGGGATTCCATGGGTACACATAACCGCTTTCTTTTCATCGAACGCGGGGCAAGAAAAAAAAAAAAGTTTTTATAAAAATCTCTTTACGCTTAATTGTCTGGTCAATCTAAATTTGGGCTGGTCAATCTAAATTTGGAAAAAAATCTGGTGAAAGATCACTGGATTATTACTCCGTCCAGCAACCCTTAACAGGTACCCCATCCCACCTTATTTTTATTTGTAATATTTTTTGATATTGTATGTGTTACGACACTTTTCATTATGCTTTGTATCCATATTAAGAAAAATTGACGAGCCAAGTGTTTGCATGGGGCTTAAGGACAATACAATAATCAAAAAACGAGACACTTAAACCTTAAAAAGGGGCTTTACTTTCCTTATGAAAATTTCTGCATCAGTGCGTAGTAACCAAGTAGTCGTATTTTTAATGCCAACTAGATAAAAATGAAACCATTTTTAACACTACGCACGTCAGCATGATTTTGATTGATTAAAGTCGATAAATTATACGCAATACACATTGAACTATCGATATCTTTGACCACCTACTGATTGTATCTTGACATATTATTATGTTAGTACAGCATTGAAAGAACTATAATTTAATCTCATAGTTAGTAGCGACTCCATTCTACGTACACCATATCCTAACTTAATCTCTTCCGTCTTGAACCTACGACCTTGGTCTTTTACATGAGCAGACAACACACAGTAATCAATATTACTATAACAATATAATAATAATTAGTCCATTATTCTGTACTTGTATTTAAAGGCCCGCTGAAATGGGAGATTTAAGTATTGGGGAAATTTACGAAAACTAATTCAGAAAGGAAGAGGTAGACGAAAAAGTGGAGACCTCTGTATACAGTGGCTTGCCATATTATTAGACTTAATACAAAAAAATCGTTATTTTGACTTTTGTGGCATTTTTTTCAATTTTTATGTTCTTTTTTTAACCTGGACTACATTTGGACCTGGAATAAATAAAACCCAATGTTATATTCAATTAAAAATCTTTATTTACCGTACAAAAAAAAAAAAACAAAAAAATGGAACATGAAGCTCAGACTTAATATTTTGTATGGTGCCCTTTTGCTGCAATCAGGGCCCGAATGCATCGTGGTATGCTCAAAAACAGTTTTTTACTGTATTTTGGAGCTCCTCACTGTGATTCCATACATGTATGAGCCTTTCTTTTAGTTTCTTGCGAGCCGCTTCTAAATACCATAAACAATTAAAAAGTGGGGGCAAGCGGTATTTCCATTAGTAAAAATATGTCGATTAATATTGCCAGAGTGAAAAAAGTTATTATACCACCACATTTGGAATATACAGACATGCTCTCAAAAGATTTGTGTTAACGTTCCAGTAAGTCTAATAATATGGCAAGCCACTGTAATTCTCTTTCTCATATGTTACAATAGTTAGGTGTTATCTGAGGTTTTCTTCTTCCATCGTTTCCTCATTGCTGAGGGTCGTGATTTGTGGAGCTGCCCATGGACAAAACAAGGCGCCTCCAGTCCTCTCTCTTCTCCGCAATCCGCACCACCGATTAAGTCTCTCCCAGTCATTTGCTTAATCTGGTCGCACCACCTTGCAGGAGATCTCTACTTCTCTACCTCTACTTCTGTGAGGTTTAACACCCAAGTAATCCCCGGCTTGTACAATTGCCCCCACTCTTTTTCGATACTTTTTTGAGTATCCTCTAAATTTCAGTGGTTCGTAAGTCTCCCATTATTATTCTCCCTATATTATCTCATTTCGCATCGTTTTCAGCAATTAAGTTTGCTACCCATCCTGAATGTGATGACACAAGTTTGCGGGAAGAGAATGTTGTGTGGGTTTTTGTACAAACACACAGCATTCATTGTTTACCCCATATACCTTGATAGAGTATCCTGATATTCTGTCGCCGCATATTGGAATGGTAAGGTTGAATCCAGCCGGACAGTTTACGATTGTATTTCGCATCGTATTATATAGTTTTAAGTAGGTAAGTATAGGTACAGTAGATAAAAATATAAGTGACAGTTTTTTTTACAACAGGCCGGACATACGAACAGTAAGCGTTTATAACAATGATTTTTATTCATATTGTTTTTATTTTTTATTTTACTATATGTAATCATAATGTTATTAATTTTACAAAACCTACGTGCGTTCTATAACGAGAGACCCGTGTAAAATCTTTGTAACTGAATGCTATAAGACATATCTTGCATATTGAAAAAATACATAAGTAGTGAACCCCTATAATTAAAAAGTACTTAGTTATAATATTGTTTCTTGAGATAATTAAAATTAATTTTGCCAGGCTATATTCCGCATTCTATATTAAGACGTTTAGTTATAAGGTCTGTAATAGCAACATAATGATACACGTCATACTTATTTATTTAAATGCCTGCCCAATGGCTCCTGGGCGGTGCACATGGGAGAGTCTCGCAGATCGCTCCCCCTTTGACGATGACGCAGGATTATGGCTTTCTGGGAGCGGAGATTGATCTAATGGGTGCTGACCGACATGATAAGAAGAAGAAGAAAGAAGAAGATTTATTTAAATAACATGGGAGACATCGCAGCATTTCGATTAGCTCGCCTTAGTGAACATATGTCACGTACAATAGTCCGCTACCCATTCACAGACTTACTTAGATTTCAAATTGTACTAAGTACACTTTTTTTTATTAATTCATTAGATTTAATTATGTACTAGTATATATACTAAATCTAATTAATTAAAAATTGTATCGAAACTACGACACAGTATAATATGCCGAAAAAATCAAAGGTATACTTGTTAATTATATAAATAAATATAAGTACATATCTATTTGCTTGTAAGAACAAAGTCATTATTTTAAGTCAATAAAAAAAATATCTACAAGAGTACAAACGCCCAAAATGATTGGTAAAAAAATACAATGTTTTTTAATAAAAACCTTTGACATTTGCACAATATTTGGAATACGATATGTAATGGTTCAATTCTATTTATTTGTAATTTGCCTACAATAAAACAAATAAGGTATTCGGAAATCGTGCAGCAAATTAAAGCTTTATGAAGCTTATTAACAAAATAATTTGCGTATTAATAATTTGCATGTTTTTTTTCCGTAACGTTCTCCAAGCTTTGACCTTCCACAAAACGTCAAATTAATATGAATCGGATATCTACAAATAAGTTTTTGGCGTGGGGCAACTGTCACAGAAATAGTACTTCACTATTTTTATTAATATTTTATTCAAGTGTCGAAATTAATACCAGGTAAAGATACAGTAACATCACGAAAAAGTGGCAATGGATAGGAAATACGTCTAAGAGGAGTGACACTAGTTGAGCGCCACGAATATTGAAGTGGAGAACCTGAACAAATAAAAAGAGTGGAAGAAGATCACCAAAAAGATGAACCGACTATATTGTTTAAATTGCTGGTTAAGCCTAGATGTGGAAGGTCAAAACAGAGGCCAGTGGAATGAGTTTAAAGATACCTTTATTACGAGTATATCTTGAAGTGAAGAGTTTACAGGCTAGATATGAATTTCAGCAATGAGTTATACAGATGTATCTATTTAAATCCTTTAGGTGTATGTCCTGTCCTACGACAGTGTACGGTTTTTCACGTATGAATCGACAAAAGTTCATATACCTGATTTTATTTTAGTGTAGAACTTAAGAAAATATACCTGGGAGAAAGAACACTTGTAAGGAAACGTATGGCCGTCCAAGAACCACATAGCTTAGACCATATTCTTAAGGTCGGACACGTTCTTAGTAAATGGAATCGTCGAGTGTATGTGACAAGTTGGATGAATGTGACTGAATCTCGAAGTGTGTGTAAGGATAGGAAAGTTTGGTGATCCGCTCCCTCTGCCTACCCCGTAAAGGTTGCGGGGTGAGGGGATAGATTAGAATAATTTAATTTGTGATTTTATTTTATTTTAGTTTACTCAAACATGTTTACACTTTTCCCAGAAAATAAATAAGTCGAAACATACTCGTATTTCAAAAGCGTGGTGAAGGCGTGAAATAGATCGATTATATTGATTCGACAATCGATTGTCAACTATAAATAGATTTAATGAGAAATATTATATAAAATCACGATTTACTATTGATTAATAAACTATGGTACATTTTAAGTTTAAAATGTGTTACGTTATTAAAGTTGCGCATGCTATTAAAGGTCAGTATTGCTTGCTCATAAGCAGCAGGAACTTGAAAATAAAATTTAGAGAATTGGTAATTTACTTTTATAATGGGACACATTCTCCGCAACCAAAAGTATGATCTGCTGCACATCATTATGGAGGGTAGTGGCGGCGTGGGGAGATGGCAAATGTCCTGGTTAAGAAATATAAGACAATGGACCGGAATCCAGAGGGTGGGGGAGTTGTTCCGGCTAGCACAGGACAGGGAGGCCTACGCCAGAGTGATAGCCGACGTCAGGGGGACCTGACATGGCACCCAGAGAAGAAGAATAATTTAAACGAAAGAAAAAACAAATGTCATGCTGTGGCGGTCGCCTTTAGAACAGACCGTCTAGCGACGCCTTTATAGTATTGTCAACTTAATTATTGCATATCATTACGCACGCGGATCAACCAGCACAAATCAATCATTCTTATCGAGTCTCTGGTTGGTTCAGCACGCGTTCTTAACTTCTAACTTTTCTTGTATCATTGTGTCTTTTTATATAACATTAAACGCTACTTAAATATTCGCAAGACTTTATCATTTATAAGCTGTAAGTACCTTCCAGATATATTTCCGATATTTAACATTCTATATCTCAAAGATCTCTTCTGGTTGACTGGACCCTTAAACTCCGTATCGGACCGATACGTTGAGGAATCATACCATACTGGTTTTTGATTGGGACTAACTCTAATATTCCACTACAGTCTTCACAAGGTATTTAAGGATAATTTATTTCACATACACACGTTGCTATATGTAGTGGGTAAGTAGGTAGCAGATTCTACATAGCTTAGCCCATACATACTCTTATATCTGATTAATCTCCCTACAATCCTTACCACATCCACTACAATGCACTAGATCTTTTCAATGTCCATCAAAAGGGGTAAAAACCAAATAGGTAGATATAAGCTTTAGGCGTGGGAAAGAGGGAAAACGGAATGGCGATCTACCCTTTTATAGACACGATACGACGGTGTGGCTGTATAAAAAATATACCGTACTATTATAGGCGGTGTCCACTTACGAAAAATGTACAATAAATTACGGACTAGGCACAGATTTGTATGTAGTATCTGTATCTTCCCTAACTTTTTTTTATAGTGTACCGTGTACCGGTGTGCTTTAATTTAATTATTCTTGAAAAAATGGCTAATTTGTGATGCAGTCAGCTTAAATAAAGTAGGTACTGATGTTTATTTTTGAAATCACAATTTCGGAATTTTTCTACATGTTTGTAGTTGAATTTTAACAAGTAGTTGTATCTCAACAGATACACAGCAGAGGATGGACTTTCCATCAGGCTTATGACTGATCGTCGGCTGGCTTAATGTGATCACTTTACTGGAAAGTCCATCCTCTACTGTGTATCTGTTGAGATATAACTAGTTGTTAGGTACTGTTTCATTTCACGCAAAAATGTAGGTTGAGTAATGTAGTAGTTAAAGGTATTAATTCGTTTTTTATACAATCACATTGATTCGTGCATCGTAAAGTAGTATATTACTCATAATTGCATGTAATTGTTGGTAATACTATAAGGCGATTGGCTTCTATGTAAAACGTGCAATTGTATAATTTTATTGATATTGCACTCTAAAAAGGACTCCAAGAAACATTGTTATACATTCTAATTATCGTTAAATACCTACTTAGATTTAGCAGCCGACTGAAAGTGTTTTTCAATAATGAATATTATGCCTTTTTAAATATGAGAACTTTACTGGTACTTATTGCTATTTTATAGCTGGATGCTCATACTCACTCTTATGCAGAATCTATATCAATACATTTTCATACAATAATGTAACCCTTGACACGTTCCTAGATGCTCCGATTCTATATGGATGAAAAAGATTCTCGAATGGCAACGTAGAATGAGCAGAAAGAGGGTAGGTCTCATAGGCAAGATGCTCTGACGATGTAAGGCGAATCACAGGAAACAAGTGGATGCAGCATGCCCAGGTTAGGGATCTGTGGAAAGTCAAAGGGGAGGCCTATATCCAGCATTGGAATCAAAACGGCTGAGGAAGAAGAAGTAGAATGTAACCTTTGTAAATAGGTTTATAATAAATTAGTAGATATACAAGAATGTTTTTTAATAAAAAAATCAATTGGAAAATTCTTTTCAACATTGTTATCAACGGTACCGAGAGGCATCATACACTGCAGCCTTAAAAAATATCAAAGGCCTATTGCAGTTCTAGTTGATTTGTTTTTTAGTCCTTCCTTGGATTAACCTTTTCAAACATTAGCAACATGCTCGGAGAGTACGCCGATCATGCCCATGTTGATTCTAAGCAACTTGTTAAATATGTATTGCCCTCCCTGGTAACCCCGGAATATAATGTTTAGCTTGCAAAATATTTTGACCTTATTCGTTGCATACTCGCAAAACTTTTGATAACACGCACTTTACTAGGTAAAGTTAATAAAATCTTAAACAGTTGCATAATACAAAGAGTAAAACATATTTTCTGAAGGTTTTTCTCGCAGATTGTAAAACGTATCACTGGTTGGTAATGTTTATGTTAATAATAGTTCGTGATCTCTATATCATTTGGGCGTGCGACCTGCGCGTGGTAACTACTTTTAATATGATGTTTGTATAGATCCTTTTGCTTTCAATCGCGCATGTTGCTTTATGATCAATGATAATAAAACGTGCATTCCACATGTCACGCACCCACACTGAACAAGTATGCTTCGATCGATTATAAAAAAGTCATTCGAAATATATTTATTACTGCTAATATTCTTTAAAATACCTCATTTTTTGTAATGAGGTGTAACTCCTAGAAAGATAAAAGTATGATACAAAGTTAAAGAAAAATATATTCAACGAAAGCTCTTCACAAACTCTCTCTTGCTCTTCTTCTTTGGCCAGCCTTAATATCTGCACTGCCGAAAAAGGGGCTCTTCCGAACGTTTTCCCATACTTTTCTGTCACCCAACTTTCTCACCCATGATGTATACGTCATAGAAACATCTCTTCTGTGGCCTTGCGACAACTCTTTTAGAACTCATGGACTACATTTGATCAATTGTTTATAAGTTTTCACCTGCTATTGACGGGTAGTGAATTAAAAAAATTGAATAAGACAAAAACATGTTAACCTATAGGAAATATTTGAATCAATTAAATAATTAATGGCACAAAACAAGTTTGGCAATTGAAAAGTGATAAAACATTTAGTTTTTGAAACATTAAGTCCGTTCTGGTTAAGTTACCACGAAATTAAACGAGTGTTGAGTGAATGTTACCATTAAATTTGATAACACATTCGTATGCGTTGCAAAATTGAGTCCAGTATGCGCATTTAAATTAGTTCTTAATCTCCACTTTTCAAATCAGATAAAATTGCGATTTATTGTATTATTAATTGGCAAACAGCAGTAATTCAAAAGATAATGTTTGTCGTTTTATGTGTGGGTTTTGTAATAACTAAACGTTTGTCATTAATCTGTAGTAAAAATGTAATTAAATCAACGAAATTGTAGGCTATCTGTCATTTCAATGATTTCTAAGAATTGCAGCACTATAATTATTTAGATAATTCGGGTGCGTGCCATATTTAAATAAGAAGAAGAAGAAGAATTATGTAGATAATAAGTTTGAGTACAAACTCCATCGCACGGTCATGGACGGCATCTTTATTACATCTCATATTCCTACGAGCGAATACTTTTACAAAAGGCACATATAACTACATTGTGTAAACTCTTCTTGATCGAAGGAAATCATGCAGTGAAATTAGTATCTTGGTTCGTACGTCACAGGTTTGATCCCTCGGACATTTCGTCTTAACAGTTAACTGTAGAAGACCAAACATATTGATTGATAGGCCAGTAGCATCGTACCAACTGAAACAAATATGAATTTCTTAGATGCATTTTCATAAAATCATACAATTTCTTGTACACGTTATAAAGTTGACCTTAACGTAATGGAACCAATTTAAAATGACATGGACATTCAAAGAACCAATCGGCAAAACTATTAGCGCTTACCGGGCGAAGTAATTGGGCTAATTATTTTTTTATTACTTCGGGCTAATTAATAATTAATCGAGTTTAGTGACGTCAAATTTCACCTTTAATATTATTTATGACGTCATTACTTCCGCGCATATTATAACCTATAGGTATAGAAACTTGTTTAGTATAGTTTAGTGTACTTTATGCTGCAACAATATAACAACTCTTTTTAGTCCTGTCATTCATAAATTTCTCAAACTTCAACATGTTCACATGACACTTGAATTGTAACGTAGAGGAAATGTTTTGCAACAACAGAAACATGATAACAAAACGATATTAGGTACAAACACGATTTAAGGTGAGTATCCAGTTGATGTTGCGATCTAACGTTCCAAAAATACCTATTCTACAACGAAACTAACCATGTTACAATAACTAAGGTCTAGAGTTGTCAACATCAACAGTTACTTGGATGCAGTTTTACTCTATCAAACCATTTCTATTCCTTAATATTTCAAACACTCAAAACATTGTCAGGACCTCTTGTCACTCCATAGTCTTGTGTTTTTCTGCACACTTCCTTCTGCTTAATTGGCCTTCTAATTCGGCAATTTACAGCACTTTCCTATATCTGTCTTCGTGATACATTGTTGAGGCGAATCAGAAAGGTCTAGAGAACATGTTCACAAACATTGTATCGTAACTACATACAAGAAGTGAATGTACACCTTTACTAACTTTGATTGTACTAAATTATAATGTAATCTAGTGTCCGAGACGTGTGGTAGATTGTATTGTTCTTGTATAACATGTCAAAGTGTACATTTTATTACACCAAAGTGTACATTGTTTATACCAATATCACCTGTCTTGTGGCAAAAGGTGTTATTTAATTGTAGAGTAGAGCCGAAACAAGGTTGATTAGCGCCGCCTGAGGTAACAATTTGTGAACGCACGGTCGCACGCCCTTCCTCATTCCGTTTCGTGGTTAAAATTTGAAATCGTAGAACATGTTTTGAATTAAGTTATCTTAAGGATCTGTGCATGCGTGATGCGTGAATACAAATCTAAATAAGTTGTCGAATGGCACAACGAGGTTAAAACAACTATCTGGAGTTCAAAGAAACATAGTTCTGATAAATCTTCCCGAGTGTTTTCAAAAAGCTACCAACGAATGCTCCGATCGAACGTCCCTTGATAAAGAAAAAAAAAACATGATATATATGAGTACGGTTCTGGAACGTACAGGTCTGAATGTCAGCTTTAAATTAAAGCTTAAAAAATATTAGATGCAGGTAATGCTTTGATTTTAAATGAGTTTCTTTTTAATTTAATACAAATTTATTTGTACCATTTTAAGTATAATCGGGTGGTTAAGTTATAGATGATTATTTGAAAACATGCTGTTAGACAATTTGTATTTTTAATATCCAAAAATAGAACTACCCATTGGTAGGATAATCAGAGTTTTCTTAATAACATACACCTACTTGACTCAAAATATCTATTACGAGCTACACTATATTAATGTAGTTACGACGCACTTTAACTCAAGCTCCATAGGTAGGTTACGTGTAGGTGATTACGTGTAGGTGATACAATTATTTTGAAAGTGAAAATTAAATAGGTCTTATAAAACGGTACACGCTACAGCATGTGTAACGAAATGTAGGTAAAACCATTACCAACTATTAAATAATACATGATATTATTCAGTTGGTACGAATGTTTTGAATTGTTACATAATATGAAACTACGGTGTTGGAATTCACCGTTGGTCTAGTTGGAGGAAAGCCAAATAATTTGAATATAAGCACGTGCAAAGTAATTTATAAACACCATGGTTGTCTCCATTAGAGAAACAATGTATGAGTGTTAGATAATAGTGTATTTACAAAGTAGTACACTATTGATTTCCTATTTATGCATTCGAAACATAACTTTTCTCCGAACAATCCTGTAATCCGAAAAGGACGACACTAGTAGGAGTGTCGAAACGTTGCTCAAGTTTATCTACACACGGTTCACCCGAAAAAACAAGAAACAATTTCAATCGCACACCGTGAAAACCTTCAACATTTACTATCCTGTAATATTATCATTTAATATATCCCTCATACCCACTTTATATACATACATTTTCATTCCCTCATTCTTGACTGGTTTGCGGGCTTAAAGCGTGTATCTTTGCCAGAGATCTCTGTCTCTTAGGCCTTGTTAACACTAGGCTAGTAGTTAAGTCGTGAATTAGTAACAATGCGTGATATACATCCATACAAAATCTTAGTGTATTGCTACTAATTCACTACCTACTCGACTAAACTACTAGCCTAATGAGAACAAGGCGTTACAGTCTCCAGGAGATCCTCACACACCTTTTCACATGCTTTTTCCAGATATTTCTAAGCCACCCCAATGATCTACTGACTATTCCCTCTGCTTCTAAAGCTTTAAGTGGATATTTTCCTCTGGCATTTGGATGACGTATCCGAGCTGTCTTAGCTGGGATATCTCTATGAAAGGGAGGGTGCGTTCTACTCTGAGAGTCTCTTGAACATAATCGTCCCTTATACAGTCTATCGCGGTTACTCCTGCCAATCCACATCTTTACATATGAAACTTATTCCTTACACTTTAGATATTAAATAATAAGGACAATTGGAACTTCAGTTAGCGACTTCACATCAATGAAATTAGTCCTTTATACATAAATTAATATAAAAACTTACGTAAATTGTTACGAAAACAATAAATAATTAACGAATGCAATAATTACGTAAGGCATATTATTATATGATATCAAAAACACACAATAGAAATTCCTAGATATATTGTCATGAATGCATTAGGAAGTGATTCATAGATCTGAATTATTCGTGCCAAAGTGTATATCGTAATACTATGCTTGATCGATGATATGTTGTGTTCACAAACCTCAAGCTATTGTTCTACTAAGACAATCAGTTCGCTAATAATTTCTCTAGAACTATTCATCAATGCAAAACCCACACATCAGAATCTATTAATTATTAGTTCTTGGTGAGTATTGTTACTGAACTGAATTCCGTGTATATGTGAATTCTTTCGGTTGCATCATTTTGTATTGACAAATGATAGTAATTTGTTAAAAGTCACGATATATCTGAAAACCGTTTTTAGGGCGTTAATTTCTTTACTTTTTCAAATTGAGTGTGAAAATAATGTGATAATAATAAGGTTAATCTTGAATATTTTAGCGTATTGCATAAAAAGGAAACAGAATATTTAAAAAATCCGTTAGTCAATAAATTACAGCATTCAGCTAATAAACTATTTACAGAACAGTTTTAAGTTTCAGTAAATTTCAGAGCCAACTATGAAATATATTTTTTTTATCGAAATCTAATTTACATATAACCACTATATTACGCGTCTTACCTTAAACATAAACAACAAACTACGAGAATAATCCAAATTTCACATTTTTGGAATTATTTTTTATCGCTGACCATAAAATTTATAATAATCATATTTAAACCACTAGAATCAATATTTATTATTATTTATCCATGTTTTAAGTCTTAGAATGATTATCTTTAGTTTTGGCTGAGCAATCTTCATTTTCTCGACGCAATTTTTCACAGCAATGTTCACTGTTCACATAAAGAAAAGACCTTATAAGTTTGTCACAATTTAATATAGCTATCTACTCGTAAGTGCCTAATAATTATTATTTTAAATTTATGGTATCCGGCAGAAGTTTCATGACATTTAAAATGTCCTACAGCGGCGCCACCTGTATCAGGACATTAGGTATTGAATTCAGGTATTTGATAATGCTGATTTTGAAAATATCAGCGCGTAAAAAAACATTATCGAGTAATTAAAGGATATCAACGCTAATGTGTTTTTTTTGTTAATTGATTTGTGACTTAATAGATAAGGTAGGTTTTGATATTATAAAACAATAATATACGAGTATATTCTAGTTACCTATTTTAATCTTGTGAATATCAGAGCTTTTGGGATATGAAGTTCATGCAAAACAAAACAAAAAGCTTCTATAAATTACGATTATTGATTTAGTTTTACTACCCAGACAAATAAATTGAGTATTTTTGTACCGACAAAGAATCGCAATGACATAATATAAATCGTTCTAAGTAATTGTATCCAGATGACATTATCTGTATGAAATTAACAAAAATACCTGATAAATTATGTTTGACAATCGCAACATCTAATGTAACTGCTTTTTTTTGTTATTGTTTGCGTACCTAGGTTCTTAGCATGGAAAAGTGCCTGATATATTTTCTGATAATTAATTAAAGTGCAAAATTATTCGTTAATTGATTTGGGGCATCACAAAAAAGAATAGATGGTGAGAATAGAGGTGGTGGTCTAAAAGAATAGAGGTGGTGGTATAAAAGAATAGAGGTGGTGGTCTTGACGCATGGAGTCGATGAGGCTCGCCACCCATCACGCCGCGTCAAGGACCAGGGAGGGCGCAAAGAGGAGGGCAGAATGCCGGATTGGTGTGTGGAATATAAGAGGAGATATGGAAGGTAAGATGAATGAATTGCGTGATGTTTTGCATGAGAGGAACTTAGATATATTGTGTTTATGTGAGACGAAGATAAGGAATGAGGTTATTAGGGAAATGAGTGACTGCAAGACTGGTGTAGTGACAAGAATGAAAGTAAACAAACTAAGATGGTTTGGGCATGTTGAGAGAATGAATGATGACAGGATGACAAAAAAGATATATCTGAATGAGCGAAGAGGGGTGAGAAAGCGCGGCCGTCCGAGACTGACCTGGTCCGATCATGTCGACCAGATCCTCAAGGATGGACGCGTTTTGAGTAAAAGGAATCGGAGAGCGTGTATGACTAATTGCATGAATGTGACGGAAGCTAGGAGTGTGTGTAAGGATAGGGCTGTCTGGCGCTCTGTCCTCTCTGCCTACCCTGCAAGGGATGTGGCGTGAGGGTATAGATAGATAGATAGATAGAGAAGATACCCAGTATAAACAATAACAAAGAAATACTTACAACATGTTTGGTTCTTACACAGGTTTGGCTTAGGTATTCACTCTTGTGAATACCTCCTAGGCTTTTGAGATGAAGATGAAGAAGAATGTGTTCTACGTTATATATTGTATATTGGAGTTAGCTGGAAGAGATTACGATAAGCTCGCTTCAGCGGACGATTTTCCTTTCCCTTTCTGTCCCCTTTGATTTTTTACTGATTTCTGTCTTTCCCAGCTCCATTTTAAGGCAGCTGATCTTTTTACTACATAGCTTCATATTGCTTGATTTTTTAAACAAATTTCTTTACTTTGTTCGCAAGTATTATAAACATAATATACAGTCACATTTAAATAGATAAATTCCGAAAAAAACTCAACATTATAATGATTGATTTTGTATAACATTTTTCGGTACTAAATAAGTATGTAATAAAACAATTAACATTGAAATAACATAAATATTTCTAATCCAATTAAAGTTATATTATTTATTGGCTGTATTCACATAATATGAAATATTTCGTTATGTAAGTAATAATATTTGGTGCTATTATAATAATGTTTGGAATTTCTTTACGATTCACATAAATCATTTTCATTCGAGGTTATCATCAGCTATGAAGGCTCTACATATTCATAAAACATGGGTTGTAGCTTTATTTGTACATTTGTTTGTAAGTACAGAATACAGATTAGTACTACCTGCCCTTCCACAGTCTATGATTGAATAAATTTTAGCTCCCAGAATATAAGGCCTCTGTAAAATCTGTTATTGCTTTATACACTAACTTTAATAAGTATTTTTTTCTCTGAATCCATGACAACTCATAAAGAAAAATACCTAGTTATAAAATGTTACCAATAACTGAAAGTCCTGTGTACTTTAGGATAATGTTATTTGAATAACTTTTGCAAGGACCTTTTCGTATCACTCAAAAATACCGCCTGAGACAGCAAGACTATCAACAAATATCTCTTCTCCATTCTTCTCGGTTGTACCGTGTGTAGATGGTCGATGCCAGCCCGAAAGCTCGACAACATCGACAACCTACACACGGTACACCCGAGAAGAATAGAGATTAACATGGACCGTGAAAATCTACAAAACTATCTACCAACAAATATGTCTTATGAACGGCTCAAACGAATCAAAGAAAAGTGTAATATGAGGTAGCTAAATAAAATATGTAGAAAACAGCGAGTTAGACGTGTACCGAGATTCAGATTATTTTTTCGGGGTTGTTTTCAGTATAAGTACTATACAATTCAAATAAAGTCTGATCTCTCCACGGACCACTGAAATTCTCTCGCTGACCACTAGTGACCACCATCCTTATCACCACTTTGGCGATCCCCGCCATAGTATTTTTTTTTATCATATTTACTCGAGTGAAGTCGGGCACATAAACTAGCGATACATCTTGTATTCCTACGTACTATAATGAATTAATTAATGGGCAGTAGTTTATCGATTCCATGGGTGTTGTTTTTATTATTATCAATATTAGATCCGGGTAGCTAAATGACATTTTACGAGTAACAAATCTAAAACATAAAACAATCCACGAGTTACTTGTATCTGCCTACATCGGTTACTGAAGATAATAAAAAATATTGATATATTGTGTCTGAACAATAAGATGAATTGAGAACTAATAAGTACATGACATTTTTTCTTGGTGTTTCGGGTGAACCGTGTGTAGATAAACTTGATCGACGTTTCGACACACCTACTGGTGTCTTCCTCTGTGGACAACGGCAGGAGTGCCGAAACGTCGACCAAGTTAATCTAATCACGATTCATCCGAAAAACCAAGAAACAATGTCAATCACACGCCGTGAAAACCTTCAACATTTACATGATTGGCGCAGTTGGTTGAGGCGGCGGTCTCTCAAGCAAGAGGTGCCAGGTTCAAACCCCAGCGCTGGCGATGTATTCCACACTTAGCGATACAGGCTATTAGCCTAGTGCAAGGTGTGCAGGAAAATATTTGGGTTTGTGTATACCAGCCTAGATCCTTTTTTTTTAAAGAAAGGTAATCTTAAAAAAATCCTTATAAAAACCACGCTTATTACCAATTGAAACGTATGTATTTATGATTAGTGATTACCATTCAGATCGGTCTCCCTTGGACGATGACGCAGGAGAGTTTGTGGCTTTCTAGGAGCGGATGGGATATAGTGAGTGCCGACGATGAGAAGAAGACTATACCTAGTACGGTAATTTTAAATTGTCACCCAAAGTAAATATATTTATGTGCAAAATTTCAAGGTGCTAGGACATCAGCAAGTTATAACAACTTGATTAGGAAAATGTAATTTAATAAAATTGCTTTATGTTAGGCGACGATCAGTCATTATTTAGTTATTTATTCTTTAAGTAGGTATTTATTAAATAGAACATAAAAACAAGACCACTCTCGTATATTATGTACATTTACAATAATAATTAGTAATGTTCACTAGGGCGAGTTCTTCTTACAAAATTACTGTTATCAAATTATGATATAGTTTTTTCTCAAACAAGCACATTTTCTAATTAGTTGTCATAATCCCGATGGTTAGTTCAGCCTTCGCTGTATGTACAATGTACATCTGTTAGATGTACAACAAATGTACCATTTTTTTTTTCTGATTGGATCTTCTTCGTCAGCCCATTCTATCCACTCTTATTCAATTGCCTCCTCCATTTGCCTCCATGTCGCTGTGATCTGTGCTGACTCTATCCATTTCACAATGACATGTCGGATTAGGTTGTCTTTTTACCGCAATTGTGGTCTTGCTGCACTTTTAGATCTGCAGTTCGATAGGCGTCCAAGTTAACAGACTCTATGTCCACTCCCTTCGTGAGCTTTGGACATGAACTAATAACAAAACTTCGATCCCAACGTCTCACAAACTCAGCCCTTTTATGAAATGGTATTAACATGTTTTATTACTTTGTTTCTGAAGATCGTGATCTCCCACGGAGGATAAATATAAAAGATTAACAACTTTGAATAATTCTATATTATTGACATTTATAGACCAATATAATTGTGATAAATAATACATAACAAACAGACGACTGGGTAGGAACCTATCATATTATTATATTAACATAACAATAAAATCCTAAAGCCCTACATACATTGTATTGTAAATATACAACTATTAAACTAGTATTATTTACCCAGCGATGTTCAATGTAATATTCAAAAGTATTAATAAAATATAAACCAGCTACATATGCGTGTGCTCGGATTGGTTTGATAGGTGGGTACATTCAATGTACATGCTTATTTAAATAAAAAAAAAAACTCTTCTGCAACGGCGAAAGAGCTGTTATTTTAACATTTTCTAGTTCTTAAAAATATACACATTACAAAATGAATATTATTTTTTGACGGCATTTTATTATGTTTATGTTTTATTATGTTTTTTACATTGTACGAAAAATCATTGGTTTTATATCCCGATTTTGCTAGAAAGGAAGATTCCTTCCATTTCAATTTTTATTTTACTAGCATCAGTTGAGATTTTTGAAAAAATACTTATGTCTTGATTCCTAAAAACAGTTAGGAGTATACTTATAGATATGTTCACTCCCCGGTAGGCCAATAAACTTATTACAGAATTTGCACCCTGATATATAAACATGTGTACCTACGCTGCAACTAATTAAAATTATATAGAAGTAGCTAAAAATTCTTTCGACTGGCAATTCTATGATTTATCGTAAGGAAACTTGATTAGGTTGAGCTAAGTATTTAATATGTAGAGTTGAAGTGTTAAATTCAGAGGTCACTCAACGTTTGATCTATTTTAAAACATTTTAAACTATAATATATCAGTTTACTTACTTATAACTCACAGCAGCCTATTTCAATACTATTATATTTAATTTCTTCCGCAGTTCTCGCTTAAGAGTGCGATATTACCTACTTATACTTACGTACATGTCTGATAATAATAACAGATAATATATGTACACACCTTTTCTAGTGGTAGATATAACATGTTTATTTATATAGATCGTGAACTGGCGACCTCGATATAATTAGGGATATATAAAACAAATTGAAATTAATTCGTATGGTCTTGCCATAAAGATAGGAGTCTATATATGTTTTTTTTTTTATTTACCCATTGCGAGTTGTTTTGCAGACCTGTGAAGCGAAAGACATCGTAGGATGGAGCAGAACTAAAAGACGATTCTGGAGGGACTACGTTAAGGGTTTCTCCCTCCCACTTACCCTTGGTTGGTACAGGAACGCCAGTTCCTTTTTCATCCAATATCTGTGCAAAGTAATACATACTGATGAGGGCTCAGGGATCACTTGAAGGGCTCCTCCCAACAATCCCCTCCTCCATTTAAAACAACCGTCAACGTTGTTAATATTACTAGGGGGACTAAGTAAATATGATGAATGACTCCACAATCTCATAATAAGATTGTGGAGTCATACATCCAGAAGACCGCTGAAACGATGGAAAAACAGCTGGACTTTAGCTTCCCCAGAATGAAGTCTTTCTAAACCAAACAAGTCGCCAGATCTAACAAAAGATAAAGAAGAGATATTATGTGTGTCAACCATGCGTTTAAATTTTCAACGTATGAAACGTACGAGTAGTTCTTAAATAGGCTTACCTACCTACTATATGAAAGATATTGATAATCCTTTTGCAGCCTAAATATTTAATAACATACTGACTAATTGAATATACACCATGATTAGAGATAAATGTAATTTCTCGTTATCAAGTGCAGGCATGTGTAAAGGTACTTAATTAATTTGAATACAATTTGGGCCCTTTTATTAACCAATATCTCGAGGCGGTGCCCTGCCGTGACCCAGTTATTATTCAAAATAAGTATTATTATCAACATGTTGTTATTATATTTATCTATTTATCAATTTAATATGCAAGAATTTTGTAGTACCTTCATATGATTATCAACACATGCATTATTGTGAATTGTGCATAAAGGATAAATGTCTAAATTTTCATTTGTACTCAACACAATATTGTATTGGGTTTTTTAAACTTTTTGTATTGTAACTTTCCAAAGGCCTTGTGGCCTTAAAAACTATAAATCAATAAATAAACCTGCATATAAAAATACAGTGGGGTACAAGGTACAGTGAGTGTCGCCAAAGGAGTATTTTTCTCAACAAATATCTCGATTATCTTGATAATTAATATGCCTTGTAAAAAATAAATTATGTTATTTTTTAAGTTTGTATTTATGTTTATGAAAGTTATAATATAATATTTATGAAAGTCTTCCTGAAACTCCCAAAGAAAAAATATTTTACCTAGTGATAAATTGAAGGTCCCTCCTCACATCCGAATAACACAGGCGCCTAACTGGCGCTTATTCGCACTTTCAGTTCAAAGTTACTCAGACGGTCCCAGGGTTAGCCGGAAGGGCACCCCCCAGCAACACCGTCCGGAATGACACCTTCAATATCCCTGCTACAAGGATGATAACAAATAATGAGCTACATTAGATAATTACCTAGTGATAGTATGCATTATCGTAAAACTTTTTTGAACAAATCCAAATTATTGTCCCCAATAAATGCAGAAAATAACTCTTTCAAGACTTTGATCCGCGAGCTATTAGTACGGTCCATAATTACATGTTTTCCAATTTCAATTTAAAAAAAGAATGAGTTTTATTTGGGATTCACGTAGAAAAAACATGTCGCATTTCAAGACATCTTTTAACATTTGTAGTCAAGTTACTGAACTAACATTAGAGGTACCTAAGCGTTATCAGATTCTGATTAGGCTAACATAATAATATGTCTTTGTACTAATATAATCAATGACGTCTCTATAAAACCACCTATGTCAGTCAGTATATTATAATTATGTTGGCACCTTGGTTACTTTATTTCTTGTATGAAAGTTAAAAATGTATCTTGATACCCAGCGATAAGATATCATAATAATTGTGAACTAAGAATATTCTAGATATGTAAATGTGATAATGCTCGTAGGTGGTCGAAATCATGTCACCTTATTGTAAGAGATTTTTCGAAAAATATACATACATGATTGTTATAAGATAATAATTTATTTTGATATCTCAACAGATAGAAAAAAATCTGCATTGTGAAATGTTTTTGAACTGTATGCAGATGAAATTCAAATTCAAATAAATTTATTAATAACTAATATCTTACATTTCTAGTACATACATATAAAACTTATTACAATATTTACATTTTCCATACTACTCTCCAATGTGAGGAGACCTCGTTTATTGGAGGGGAGTTCCGGGGTTTTCATCAATTCTACAATACAGTTGTAATACCTATAATACTTGAGATATACTCATTCCAAGTATTGGAATAATGTAACATTTTATTTGGGATCTTGGTTACGGCATCCGTGTTAGATAATTTAAACCTTACATGTATAATCAGCCATAGATCAATATACTTTTTTGTACCTACTGTCAATTCCGTTTAAGTGGTACAAGCAATATTGTAAGTTATGAGTCAAAACGTCATTTTAATATGTAAATTTATTAAAATCAATAATAATATATCAGCTCTATCTTAAAGGATTTCCGTAGGATTCAATTTGAATATCAAGACTAACAAGAAATCTAACTTTGCATTTAATTTTGTATATTTTGTGACAATTTGATTGAAATATTATTACACATCGTGTTTACAAATTTAACATGTAATTTATTGGTACATAGCGCTTTATCGTTCAACCCACGACAACTTGTAATATCCTCTTTCACCGTAAACCATTTATATATGACAATAAGTTATCAGTGTTTTAGGAATGGCATGGGAAAAGTTATCTACATATGTAATAATTAGGTATGTTTTAGAAGAAATGAGGATTTGATCTATCAGATCCTAATGTTATCACAAGGAACATTAAGGAGTGCATTTTCACCCTATAATTTAATATTTAACTTCATCTGTCGTTGTTGTTGATGTCTGCGTCTACATTTTCCTCCTCAAATTTTCCAATGTTCCAGTACCTTAAAACTTTGCACACTTGTTTTCTTTAGGTGACAGTATAAATAGTGTTTTATCATAAACAGGTTCCAAGTACTTATTAAATTTTAATTACTTAAATATTTATTTTGAGAATTCGTGGTTCTTATTTTTCTTTTCATGATTACTATTAAAAAGTATTTCTATATTTTTCATCGATCAATCATCTCCCTTTGCGTCCCTTGCGGTGTAGGCAGAGAGACCAAAGAGCATGCCAGACTGCCCATCTCTACATACGCACATCTTGCTTCCGATACATTCATGCGATTCATCATTCGATCTACACAATAATTTGTTTGATAACCTCAATCCATCTGTGTGAGATTTCTGGCCTACTTCGAATAAATGAACTCGAAGATATTACCACTAATTGAAGACTCGTAAACATGTACATTTAAATTTCTTAGAAATGATAAACGAGAAAATTATTGTCAAGGACTTTTGTTCAGCAATTAATTTGTTGATTTGCATAACAATTATTGTAAACAATTGATGAATGCAACTCTGCTGATTATCAACACCAATTATTATTGAAAATAACCAATCAACGCTTGTTGATTCAGATTTTATTGTTGACTAGCTTTTATGCCTAGCAATGGTCCTGGGAAATAATTGGTCTAACATACATACATACATCTTCTTCCCCTTCTATCCTTAGTTGGGTTGGGAGCTCAAAGCATCTGTGTGTCTTTGTCAGAGGCCCCTGTCACTTGCAGTTTCCAGGACCTCTAACCACTCCAACCAAGTCTCTCCTCGCACATCTTTGTTACCTGCTTCTGCCAGCTATTTCTGTCTAACAAATATGTCCAACTATTCTTCTTTTATTCGTAGAAGAATAATTATTCTACTGCGTACGAATTTCTGAGAATCAATTTTTCTGTCAATATTTCCCATGTATTTTATTGCCCTTGGCATCATCTCATGGATTTCCCCAAAAAATATGCTTTAAAATTGATTAAAACTCGTCACAAAATTTTTGAGAGGTGGATATAATATTCACGAAACGATGCCTTATAAGATATCCAACATTTTTTATCGTTAATTGAATAAATAAATAAAGTCTGATATGAGGATGTGACAAAGCGTGATCTTTCAGGAATTATCTGGAGTGAGTTGTCCAAATATTCTAGGACAGATGCACACTTCGCAATGTCTTATAACGAATGTTATGAACGTGATTAAAGCAACAGTCGCATGTCAAGATAGAAGTATGTGTCGATACGTCCTCTATGCCTACCCCGCAGGGGAGCAAGGGATATGGGGCGCGTTGTAAAATAGACAAGTAAATCAAATATTTGTATTGGAAAGGTCTTGCCCTTGGCTGTTCCAATTAGTGACAGAGAGAGTACAAAGTTTTGCCAAGCTGTTATTATTAAAATGTATATTATTTATTTATAATCTTAGTTGATAATATGAATAATTATAAAGGTACCAAATAATTATAACTATTTTATTGTTATCAGAAAATGATTCGGCATACAATCGTCATTATTGGTGTAAAATAATTTTATGTAAACGGATTAAGGTTATGCTCGACTAGTTAAGGGATTTGACTGAGCTAGAAATCATGCTTTTGTACATAGGTACAGATTGTGTTGTTCATATCTTTTGAATTTTGTTGTTGGTTTTAGTAATTAACAATAGGTACCTACTACAAAAAAAAAACATAGCAAACTATACTTGAAATCAGGTAGACGTGATCGGTCCAAGCCAGTCTCGGACGGCCACGCTTCCTCACACTTCCTTGTTTCCTCCTATATGTATATATTTTTAGTCATTCATTCTCTCAACATGCCCAAACCATCTATGTTTATTCACTTTTATACCATTTACAACACCCGTCTTAGAGACACTCGCCTCTCTAATAACCTCATTTTTTATCAGTTTTTCCACACATTCTTTTCAACAAAAATTGTCTACATGTTTTCCTTTAGCCTTTTTTTTCAATACCCAGGCAATTCCTAACAAATAATGAAGGATAAGGATGGGGATAATATTCTTTTATAAGCAGTGGACTTTGTTATGTAATGTTATAATTCGTTAAGTAAATTGTCATAGTAGGGTTATAGTATTATTACTAGTTACATTTAATTTCATAAGTGCTGTGACCTTCCAACTCGGACACTGTCAGTGAGAAAAATAAATCCGATTCATTAATAGGTACTGAACGTTTACTCAATATCCAGAGAACTTATATATCTATAGGTATATCTATAGATACCCAACTGACTGACAATAATTGTTATTAGAATTAATACTTCTAGAGGACTGCATTTGAATGCATATTATTGTATAATAATGCAAAGCGTCTGTGGATTCTTGAAACCTACTATGTGCTAAATATAACATTTTACAAGAGACGAAAAAACTATTTAAAAGCTTAAAAATAATGCTATTTTCAAATATGTTATTATGTTATACTCTATCCTTTCAAGCCACGTCCCTTGCGGGGTAGGCATAAATTACATTGTTCTATAAAAAAAAGTTCTTAATATTTTTATTCAAATTTCAATATTTCATTGCATTTTTGATACATCGATAGGAGGTTTAATCTGATTCTGATTATTTATAACTATGTGTTATTTGAAGACCTACATGGTTTTTATGAATCCCGACAGCTGATCAGCTGCATATAACTGTTTTTAATTCTCTTGATGAAATAATATCACAGAGTGTCTAGGATTCATGGGTAGATGCGTCTAGAGGAGACGAACATTTTGATACGAAAAACTCTCTTTTGTCAATTTGGTCACATTGTAAGTTTCAAGAATCCAGCGACGATTGGTATTGTGTAGGTACTTCCTTACAATAACCATACTGTTATTATGCAGTTGGCATACATTAACACAATGAACATTAAAAGACCCTCAAACTTATATAAACACCCGTTTCTCTCTACTGTTATGTTATGAGCGTTAAACGAAGAAACGTGTGAGGTTAACTTCTTCTAAAATTAGGTGTGCTACTACTGTTTTTGTGGTTAAGTTGTAAAATTATATTATAGGTATGTAGTAATCTGCCTACACCTACCGCCATTCTGCCTACAAGAGTGGAAATGTGAATGGAAAGTAGAATAATATGTAATTTGTGTATAAGTACGAGTATATCATATTAAAAGATTAAACACAATAATATTGTCTTTCATGGGTGTAAATGATGTTATTTAACACTAGGTACTTATTTTTTAAATAAACGATCTGGGCTTGCATACACAAACCAAAATACTTTCTTGCACAACTTGCACTAGGCTAAAAGCCTGTATCGCAAAGTGCGGAATACATCGCCAGTGCCGGGGTTGGAACCAGGCAACCAGGGACATCCCATTATATCAATTTAGATCATTTATTGACAATTGGCGAAACGAGAGGTATAAAAATCTGTTGTCTGTCGCTGCTGCGTTGCAAATTATTATGTGGAACTAATACAGTGAGAGTCGATGAAAGTGAAATGTTTTTTTGTTATCCATATGCGTTTATCGAAGCTTTGTAATCCAGCAACTGAGTGTAATATCGAGATTCGTTCTATGGTCGCATTTACTTAATGTGTTTGTGTCTACCTATCTAAGGTTTTATCGATCCAATTTCACAAGACAGACACGTTGAGTAACTCACTCATGCAAACCACAATAATATTCTTAAGTATTTTAACGTTAATACCTACGGTAGAGACAATTTATAATTGGTCCGTGTCCAAAAGGGCCGCGCCCTAAAGCCCAGGGCTCAAATCCAGAAACAAAGGGCCATTAATATTATATATGAAAGAACCTTAACATTGCAAGTAAAAAAACAGTTTTAAAATCGAATAATATTTTCCTTACAGATTTTATTGAAAAAGTTCATGAATGTTAATATTTTTTGGAATGATACAAAGATGTTTGGATACACGAGGTTGTGAACTTTGGGCAAGCATCGGATAGAAGTGGAATCATTTCCCACCCTCCGAGTACTGGACTTCGTAGGACGTCTAGGACTAGAGGGGTCTCTCATACTGTGAAGTCACCAGATGGGGGGAGTAAAATAGATCTTTTAGGTCGCAGTATACATAAAAAAATGAGAGATCTTCTTTTTATTCATCAGAGCCTATCCCCGTCCACTCCTTAACAAAGGCCTCCTCCATTTGCCTCCATGTTGTCCTGTCCTGTGCAGACTGCATCTCAGCTGTGAGTGGCCGTCCCATACTTCTGTTCCCATCTCGAGGTCTCTAATTTAGGAGGTTCTTGGTCCACTTGCCCTCTGCGCTTCTAGCCACGTGTTCTGCCCATTTCTACTTTAGGGATGCTATGCGGTGTATATAAAAAAATTACACATACATACGTTTATTTATCATATTTAAAACAATGTAAATATTTGTTTCTGTCATATATGTTTATTAGTAACAAACAAATTAATAATATGGTTACAATGTAATACTGTTTGTTGTGAATTCAATATTTTTATTATGTAAATTCAATATTTTTATTATTGATTATAAATAACTATAATAATACCTAATAATAAACTTCATTTTTGTTTGATTGGTAGAGAAATGTTTCTATTATTAATTTTACCATAACCCCAAGCAATAATAATAATTATTGTTGCACAACAAATATTTTAGATTTTCGTGTCTAATGTGAATGTCTGGATTAATTTCGTAATTACTGTATTAATATTGTTGATTAAGGTTAAACTTTTGAAATTTTGTGTTACGTAATTAATATAAGGTTTAGAATATAGGACCCTTCACTTTTCTCGGAAAAATTAGAAGGATACCGATTTTCTCAAAAGAGGTAAATTTGGTACATGTCAAATTATGTTTAACGATAAGGTCTTTCATTCTCTTGAAAGCTTCTGTGTAAATCGCGAAAAACCGTCCCAAGCACATGAATCAAAGTTGCTACTTGAATTTATCCATATTAAGACAGATGGATTAAAGAACGAAGAAACTAGATGGGGTACCAAAGTTGCTGTTTTCATGAACCATGTCAAAACTTAAGTAGCTATAGGCAGGTCCTGCACACGGTGACACCAGATAGGCGCCTTGGACAAACAGAAGGAATCTCGGAAGGCCAACAACGGGATTGACTGACGACATTGTCCAAATCGCTGGTGGAACCTGGATGCAGAGGTATCAAAACAGAGACGGGTACAAGGCGTTGGTAGAGGCCTATATCCAGCAGTAGAGAGACGGAGGCAAGAGAAGAAGAAAAGGGAGTTTATAGAATGTGTCTCGTACTATTGATCACTGTGCCTTGAATTAACAATATGCAGCACAGGTAACGACTATTTATGACAGCAGTTTGACAATTTTATAGTCTCTGTTTTTATGAATTTACATAATAATAATCTACATTCGCTTGTTAGTGAAACAGTAGCACATTAAAAACGACCTAGACACAAAGCTATACAATAATAAATCGCTTTTTGAAATACACACATTCATTGAACAAGTGATTTTTCGCAAAGTGGAGCACGCGTAGTTCTATAGGCACTTAATATGTGATATATTTTACGCAATTATTTTATCACCCATTATGATATAAAATACACGTATAGTTCTCTGCCATTATTTTGTTAACGAGCGCCTTTTTGCAGATAAAATGATATAATCAATGACGTTGGATTTGTTCTACATAAGTCCTTAGAACAAGCAAAAGGAGCGTAATAATTAGACCTCAGGCAAGATGGTCTGAAGATGTGAGGCGAATCGCAGGAAGCAAGTGGATGCAACGTGCTCGGGTTAGGGATCTGTGCAAAGTCAGAGGAGAGACCTATGTCCAGCATTGGAATTAAAACGACTGAGAAAGAAGAAGAAGAAGTCCTTTTTTAATTAGGCAATTACCCCGTGTTGGATGATTTGTCCCAGTTAGTAGAAGAATTTGACATACATTATCTATAAATCATTTTAAGAAAAAAGACCAAAGAAAATACAAAGCTTTAAACAGTACTTTTTCAGAAACCCTGGAATTATGTCATAAAATTTCTTAGGCATCATTAATAGGAGTGAAACAAAGCTTAACGGTATAGCGAAGTTACGGCGAAAGAAGTCCTCATCGCAACCAGGCAATTGACAAGCAAACAGGACCTGGCCATAACAAGGTTATAGGCCTATTGACTTCTCGTTCTCCCTACACTGATGTAAGATCAGATAAAACTCATATTATTTTACTCAGATGTTAATAAAGTGGCCAATCTTCAGCCAGCCGAGAGAGATAGGAAGTCTCATACTTAGACATCCTAAAGTTATAAAACTGAGCTTACCTGGAATTCCTGGTTGAATCAACTTAGCTGATAATCCCATAATCCTCCTATAACCAATAGTATCATTAATTAGTAGCCTAGTCCTACGACAACAATTAACATGATATAGGTATGAATTATGAAGTACGATATTCACGCCATCTCTTAGAATATGTTCGAAACATATTTATTGATCAAGCATATCTACTGGTCTTTTCAACAGGTAATCTGGTAGCAAGATCTATCTATGTATTAAACTACATAATGAAACACAGTATAAACCACATCATTAAAGTGCTTTGTGATAGTTTCCATAGATGGTTTTCTTGATTCCTTGCTTCCATCACATTTGTGCAATTTGTCACAAAGGCTCTTCGATTTCTTCCACACAAAATGCGTCCGTCCTTGATGATCTGGCCGACTCGATCGGTCCAGGTCACTCTTGGACGGCAACGCTTCCTCACACCTCTTCGATCACCCATATATTTTTATATTATTTTGGTGTAACATTTTTTTTAATAAACAGTATTGGGTTAGCTGGAAAATATCGCTGTCGCCCTAGTGATCTTAACTTTACGGCTTTACTTTAGCTAACTCTTGCTTATATTTTATATACTTATTGTAAAGTTCACTTACTGCGGTGCAGAAGGGGAGATGGACGGGGTACCTTGCAAGAATGTTGGACAATATATGGACGACGAGACTGCTGGCGTGGAGACTAAGGGGCGATAATAAAAGTCCACAAGGGCGACCACTTAACAGATGGTTTGACGACATTAGGAGCAAACGCGGGCTGATGATGATGAAAAAAGGAATATTATGAAAAAGCTATGCAGAACAAAGCAAGACAGTGCTGTAAAACTAATTAACAAAAAAAAATTTTTTCTTACAAATTGATTTCTTTATCATACCTATTTGTACCTACATTTTTCTTTAATCGTAGTGTTTATCATTGCCTATTAACAAGTATGTAATCTTGTTCTAAAAAAACTCACCTTGTAAGAAAAGGTGCAGTTGTACTGCATAAGACCAATTATTGTAATACGGCCGTAATGATGCATGTGAAACCGTAATCTTATATATTATCTCGTGGAAATTGAGAAAGTGATGAAAGTGACAGTGTGCAGAAATAAATTAATAGGTGCAGTAGGTATAATGAAAACCTGTTTTGTAATATTATCATTATATTTAGGTACATACTTAACATTCAAAATGTAACAATATTAATTTAGCATTTTATATCTACATCACAATATAAATATTGCACAACATTTAAATATAACAAATTACTTGTAAATGCAGAAATTCAATACTTTAAAGCGAGCCTTCAATATGAGCTACGGATGATCTTCAAAATTCAAAATTAAGTTTTGTATTCTGTAACGCATTATTTTAAAAAAATATTTTAAAACTGTTCATAACCCTAAAAGCAACCCAGAGCTCATGTTGAAAAATTCAAATTCAATTTTTTTTTATTGGGTATAGAATTACAAATTGTAAAGAAAAACAAATGAAACTACAACTCAATATAACACAAAAAAACTACTCTCCAAAATTGAGCAGAGCTCGTACAATAAAGGTTTTTGTAATTTTAGGGAAGCCCAAAAATTCTTTGGAATTCTCTGACTTGGCGTAATGACGGAGTGAATTATTATCGTGCGTTCATAGGTATACGTTGTAGGATGGTGAAATTTAGTAGATTCTTTTTATTTTTCGCAAAAAAAAAAATCCAAATGAATCCACCAGCTTTCTAATGGTTTCAAAATTCTTAGTGAGTGACTAGTTTCAATAATTGTTTTCCTCATTTTAAAACGATTAACACATTGTAAATATTCTATTATCTATAACTAAGACCTGTCCAAAGTAAGGCCCGCAAAAAAAACATGTATAATATTTTAATTTAGATCTTATTTCAGATGGATAGTATTATTAAAAAAAAATTGTAACCCCTACAGTTAAATTATGTATTTTCATAAAAAAAATTGCCTGCGGAACTAAACTATTCCATGTACGACCTTCACAATATTATTTTCATCAAATGCGGTCTTCAGTTAGGTTTTTGTTGGACAGCCCTGATCTAGTTAATTGAATTATCAATTTATTATGTTAATTACATTATACAATAATTACTTCACCATCGGTTGATCGTATCATTAACAAAAACAAACTCAACAAAAAAACAAACAATAATAATAAATTAATTTCTATAAAATGTCAACATCCTAAGGTATTAAAAAACCAAGAAGTTAATCAATGAGCTATTGAAAAATTGCAACCGATTTTCTAAGTGATGTTCCAATGCTGGATTTCACCAACTTCTTAGGAGAGAAATAGCGGAGATAGGAATCACCTAGCACATTTTTTTAATGAAAATTAATGATAAGTGGCTCCTATCTCCGCTATTCCTCACCTAAGAAGTTGGTGAAATCCAGCATACGACTAAAGTCAACACTGTTGCTTGAAATGGTTTCTACTCTATATAAAACTACTCAAATGCAATCCCTCATAGCACAATTAGTGGTATCCATGAACTTTCGGCGAATATCTCATTCCGTATCCACCTTGGTTCACCAGTTGCCTGATTAGTCTTGTGGATGCTGCTTTTTGCGCTGGAGAAACATCCTCATGTCTTATTGGGAAGCCTACTGGACTACTATTGGTTTGTGCCGCCTGATGTGCAAAGTATCTTGAATAATCTGGCTTATAAGTTTTTGGCCTTGTGTAAAAGTGTGGAGTTTTAGGATTAGTGGCATAGTGTGATAAACCTGGTGTCGTGAAAGGCTTCTTTCGTGGCTTCTCAACTTTTGGTACTCCATAAATAGGTTTCGATTTCAATTCTAGATTGTTGTCAAATGTAAATTTATGCAAATTTTGAGGTGCTGGTTTTTGCTTGATGACCTCCTCACCGAATCCCTGTGTTAGAGGCTGAAATCCACTCTGAATATTCAGAGGCTCTGAAAACTTATTTCTGCTTTCAACGAAAACAGGTACAGAATATTTTACCGCGGCAGTTGGAACAACATTATCTTTTATGTTCGTTTCATAATTATCATTAATTTTGATTCCCTCAATTGGTTTAAAATTTCCATTATCAAAGTCAGCCAACTGGAAATTGTCGAAGTTCAATTTTGGTTTTTGATTTTGGTCATCGTTGAAAATATCTGAGAGAAGATTGATCGATTCCTTATTAAAGTTCAACGCTGGAAATTGTTTGCTTTCTTTGGGTTCTTCATAATATCCGAAATATTCTGGCTTTATATCAGAAACGCCTACGTCTTTGAAAAGATTGTGATCTAATTTAATTGCAGTGTCTATACTTAATTCTGGTTTCTTTGAAGGTATAATGCTTGTATATCTTAACGCCTGCAATTCTGGACTTGAGAAAACGACCCGTGCCTTCTTGTCTTCAAGTTTCAGTGGCTTCTTTGGTAATGGAATATGACTTGGTGTTATGATGGACTTCTCAGTGACTGGATGAACGTTTGCTCCTTCAGTTTTAACCACAGCATTAAAACCGTTCTTTGAATCTGCAGTATAGTCGACTGATCGCACTGAACCGTCTGGTTCTAAGATACTATAATGACCTGTAAAAAGAGTATCAGATTTAGAACTGACGATAACAGATAAAACTGTGAGAGTGATAGCTAAGTCAAGGTGAATGTTGTTGGATTGGTTTGCGATTACGGAAAGTAAGAAGATGAAAAGTAATATTAAGTTATCCGAATGACAATGTAAAAAATCTACCTACTACAAGATATCATTACTAATCTAGTACGTAAACCGCTTTCTGTCCATATGCGCAAGTCCTATCTTACAAGAGTATTAAAATGTCTATCAAGGCCCCGCATATCTGGACCTAATCCTTTGATATCCAAGGACATCAGGAGAGGTGAATGTTTCCCAGTCTGATGAGTTTATATATCAATCATATGAATGGCATTTCGGAGACATTTCAGGCTAACAATACTGTATTGTCAAGTCCTGACTCCGAAAAAATATATCACTAGCGTTACAAGGTCGAAGTTAAATTTTCCAAATGGTACCATGAACTGCCAATTCCTGAGCCAGTTTATCAAATCTTTTTAACAGCTAATAAAGAAATAAGAGTCACTGAAATTTCTGCGGTCAATTAAGATTATCGCAAAAACACTTAAGTTTTAACAGAATTACAATTACGTAATTACGTTGGATAAATCTTTAATTACCATATAATTATAAATTACTACAACATGTCACAAACGCAACAGACTGGAACTGCAAGATGTTCGCAGAACTTAGAAGCAAGAAATTATAATATTGTCGGTAAAGAAATTATTTCCGTAAGTCGTTAAAGAAAATATGAATATACGGAAGAAAATCATACTCGTTTATGTATAATGATAGTTTTCCATTAGTTATTATTAAGCGTTGCGTTATCTTACCGTTTAATCACATTACTGTGAATAAACAAACGGAGTTCATTGTCATTACTGTTCTGCTATAATGTATTACGGAACTTATCAATCAAATATTAATATTTGCTATGATTTAATTTATAAAAAATGTGTGTAGGCCTGAGTGAGCATGAACTTGGCAAAGACTAATAGAAGTATAAGATTTCACAGAAAATTTGAGACGTAATATCCAACTACCCCGAGAAAACTAAACTGCTGGGATTAAAAGAAGAATTGAATTAAAATTGGAAGGTTTTGGAAAGATGACTGATATGAGTTATGATGTTTACGGGTATACCCTGGGTAGAATGCCTGTGTATTAAGTTCTGATTTAGTGGCATGTTGGTATGACCTGAATGGAGTCTGCCCAAGACAGCGCGACATATATAATCAAATGGTAAATGCCTTTGGCTAGGAGTGGACAGAAATTGTCTGACAAAGAAGAAGAAGAAAAAATAATGTAGAAATATTATTAAAAACAATCTTTGAATGAGATTATCTGTTCCTTTGCCTAAAATTGAATATATTAATAACGTTGGAGTAATGTTAGGGCCATGTTTTTAAAGAAACTATAAAATGAAGAATGACGTCACAGTACCTTTAACAGTGTCACCTTCTCTCGATTCCCATTGCGATTTTACGTCTCCAGTGTGAAAGTCTTTTACACCGTAGCTGAAGGAGTAGGAGGGGGTTCCCTGAAAATGAGGAAACATAATATGAATCTTAGATTATTTATACAATATTTACGTAAATGAATTTGTGTTATTGGTTTTATTGGCGGATTTTTTTGTAGTTTGCGAGTATTTTGTGCGACAACGAACTATGAAGTAAAGTATAAAAAAATAGAGTACCCAATAAAAATATATAAAACAGGTATGCAGAAACTTAAAATGCAGACAATGTTTATTTCATTAACATTCCTTATTTATTAATTTATTTATTTATTTAATGATACACATACAGATATAACTTATAAATCAATTACAATGGAAACTATACACCACATGAAGAGTTAAAGTAACGCCCAGTTACAAGTACACACAATTAGTTTTATCGGTCAATATTAACAAAAAATACACAAAAATAAATGGCATCAAAAATATTACGAGTAAAGTCAGATAAATTTAATTCTTTGGTATAAGATTACGTACGATTATAAAGATATCACTATACGTCCGCTATTTTCAAATTAAACTTATGTAATTCGGTATCTGAGATTCTTCAATAACACAAATTATGCAAATTTGTTAATCTTGGAAATCAAATTAATGGTGTAACAACAGTTTCAGATATCTTGAGGAAAAAATCGTTCGATTTCGCCACTTTTATAGGTGCGAAAAAGAGAGTCTTCACAACTAGTTACCATGATCTTGTTTTTAAAGAGTAGAAACAGATAAATGTGTTGTTTACGTATAACTGATATATGTAGTAATAGATACATCTACACAATATGAGAAAGTAACGTTACCACATTAAGTATCATCTCGTACAAGGAAATATGTCAAGTGAAATAGATTTTCAAGTTGTTTTTATATGGGTTTTATAAGACATGCATTTTCTATAGAAATAATATATTATTGTTGTGAACAATTAAAAATGCATCAATTAATGCGTTAAAGATGTCAGTATAAGAATATTGCAAATTTTCTTCAATAATTTTCTATTGTAAATATCCCCTATCGTTAAATGCCTAAACGAACAATTTATCCAGGTTTGTTATGAATAACAAAGGGTAAGAATATCAATATTATTAAAGTATATCTTTAAAAATTACAATTTGATGAAATTGTAGGACCATGGACTTTTGATACCTTAAGATTAATTCCTAAAAATAGACCAATTATCTCTAACGTTCCTAGACATCGACATAAAACTATTCTAATATATTCTATTGAAAAATACCAACAACAATGGAAAAAATCATATTCTTGCCCTTTTTATTCACTTGCTGATTTTATAATTGAGTATCAAACAAATCTTCGACTAACGACCAGATATATGGATATAAAGTATCAACCAGATTCAGTAAAAACTTATATCACTTTATCAAATAGAATAACAAAAAATAGAGTCCTTACGTGATAGTCAGGTGCGTACGTTTCTATGTCATCCACTTTTACAGTCATTGCTCCACACGAAATGAGGCAGCATGCCAAGATGATCCATTGCTGGAAACAATAAAAAAGCATCTCGTACAACAATGAGCACATGATAAAACTTAGATATTGATTAGGGTTGGAGAATCAAGGCAACTCCTAAAGAGACACAGCAATGATCTTAGTGTATAGGTCATGATATCAGACATTTGCGTCTGCTTGTTACTATCCTCGAAGCAGTGATAGAAGGCAGAGACCGTAGAGGTCACCTCAGAGATTGCTGCATGGATCAGGTGATCGGAAATATGCGCTGTGGCAGCTACCATGAAATGAAGAGGTTGGCCGGTGACAGAGGTATGTGGAGAAACGAAGTGATATTCAAATTCATTTTTTTTATTGGGTATAGAATTACAAATTGTAAAAAAAAGCAAATGAAACTACAACTCAATATAACACAAAAAACTACTCTCCAAAATTGAGCAGAGCTCGTGCTTTGAAGAGGAACAAAATATATATGTGCTATAAGCACATAATTTTTTCATCTCAGGTTTCGTGTGCAGAATAACAGCATGCGTTGATCTCTTTTAAGAGTCGTAAAGGTAAGCAATTACTAATTTTGTTTGTGGTAAAGGTTCGATAACACCGAATTAATGATAAGAAGAATTTCAAGGCCACCTTAGTAAAGAAATACTTATAGAATCTATGCACGTCAATTAGCTGATCCTATCATTGAAAATGCATGTTGATTAATAAATTATAATAATTATTTATTAGTATCAAAGATTACATTAGTACAAGTTGATGTACCGACAACTACATGCATATGACATAATAATTACTAACTAAAGATTGTGTAATATTGGAATTTACTTATACAGATTTTGTACGTTTTCACTGATTCGAATAATATTGAGAGTGAACTTAGTTACAACTACCTATAAAAATATTCAGTAATATTAATAATAATGTTGGAATAATTGCAATGTAACGTGATAGCCCTGAGAGGAAACGATCTGATAATGTTAAAAATAACAGTATGGGCACGTTCAGAGTGAAAGAAACCGTATACATAATCGTATGAGTAATTAAACGTTCGGCCCTCTCTGCAATCCTGACAGGAACATAGTGTGAGGAATGGTATAAGTATTTTAAGTAGTAATTTTAATATGAATAATGAATCTTAAAATGAAGTAAATAACCATCGTCACGCTATGTAGAAATGCGACGTTAAAAACTACTTCGGTCTGCCTTGGTACGGGGTCATTCTCAATTAGGTGGGCCACATCAAATGCCATGTTATAATAAAAATAAATAAACAAATAAAATAAATGTTTACACTACCTTATTTAGATGCATTCTTTGAGTCACAACAATTACGTCAACGAGTCAGCACACCATTGAAAATTGATATTTTTAACTAAAATTTATTAACCAAACTTATGTTTTTGAACTCTAATATTGATAAGTTTTCTTGTCAACACACAGCTATTAAGTAGCAGTTATTTGAAGATGTTTCTCCGATGATTGAATATTACGTCTGCCAAGGTTGGCAATGAAAGAGTAAGTATACAGTATAAGTCTTTTACTTTTATTTATAAACCGACCAGACAGACAGAGTCGGTAACTTTACTATATGTGGAGTCTATAGGGTATTACTCACACATGCGGTACGTAGAAAATTACGCAGAGATATAAACATATTGTAGAAGTGGCATAAGATCTTAATGAAATAATGCGTAACAATTAATTTCTTCCTTACTTCTATGGTCACGTTAACATTTGCACATTCTGTTCTAACCTCCTTCAGGCAGAACCAACGTTGATAAAAATCCTTAATCCTGTATCTGATTTTTCCCTAACCTAACCCTATCCCTAACGAATACTCGTGAAGAACGGAGACAATCGTTCATTCATAGAACAAAGGGTATAACAGGGTAACAGGGGTGGGATTTCTCAAATTTATTGAGAAACGTCGAAGAAGGAGATAAAATGATATTTGTTTTCACTTGCAAGGAAACATTACATAGTTGGCGCAGTTGGTTGAAGCGGCAGTCTCTCAAGCAGGAGTTGCTAGGTTCAAACCCAGGCGCTAGCGATTTATTTCACACTTTGTGATACGGGATTTTAGCCCAGTGCAAGGTGTGCAGGAAAGTATTTGAGTTTCTGTATGCAAGCCCAGATCCTTTCCTTTTCCTTTTTCTAAAAAAGCAATTATTGTTGATGAAAATTAAGCTGTGACGCTCGGTCCTCTCTGTTTACCCCAAAAGTTATGTTAAGTGAAGCAGTGAAGGTATGGTATAATAAAATGTACTAAATAACGAATTAAAATTACCATCTTTACATCGGTTGTTCCGTGGTATCTTTGTACCTAACAATATTAATCTTTATCATATTACCATTATATGCAGTCAACGTATGCCCTGTTTGTATGGAGATAGTTACCTCTATTACATATTGTCTATACGTACATCAATTAATATCTAATTCTCATTAATATTAGATAGATTATTACATAATATACATACGTAAATGAAGACAGGTAATTCAGATGAAATTATAAAACTATAAATATATATTATTACACATAATTTTTTGCACTATCTATCAAACCATCTCCATCCTGACATGTACTACAATGTGGGATATATCTTATTAAAGGATGTAGTAGATATAAAAATAATAACAATGAAATAAATAAATAAAAGGGTACCAGAGGATATACCAGAGTTTTTTTTGTAATTGCGTGAGAGCACATTATATTTCTATGATTTCCTTCAATAGTCTTAAGCCTCGAAAGTAAATCTGACTGAATTACGAGCCTGTTGTATTTTTTTTTATTAAATTGTGGAAAATCTAGTGTAAGAACGCAGATATACTCATTTAAAAAAATCTTTGAAGTGTGAAACTTTTTGGTTGGCTTGAAGAAATAACCACTTTGAAAGAAGCCCGTATTTTGACATACCTATTTTATATTGTGTGTATGTTCAAAGAAGAGTGTGTTATTCTATTTTATTCTTCTCGAAACTTTGCATATATATTTCACAATAGTGAGACTCGGGACGTATGAAAAGTCTGCATTTTTTTCTCTTTTTTTATCTTACAAAATGAAACACCCTACAGTATCTACACACAGAAAGTATCATAAAGGAATCGTGTAAGTATATTTTGTAATACATATTATTGAAATGAAATTCACGATGTTCGTGTTTGAATTGATGAACGATCGCCGTCACATTAAAATGTGGAGCAATTATTATGAAAAAACCTAGTATCATTTTTTAGCATTACGTATTTCCTGAATTAAAAAGCAACTTATAAACAATAGTCAATATTATGATAGCATAAAGACTTCATAATTAAATAACAATCAACTTAATGGAAAAAATAATGCAATGTTTGTATCAGTTTTGTATCTTAACTGCTTTTTAAAAAGCATGGTACTCTAATTAGTTACCTGTTGCGTTTATAATTAAGTATCTTAAGACACTTCCTTCACTCTTAATGTATTTCCTTAAATCGTTGTTTCTCTTGTATGGTAGACATGATTATTAGTAAGAATCTTCACTTTTTGTGGTTGTGCTGTCTAAATTATACAATTTTCTCCTCTAGATTAAGAATTAGTACATAGTAATAAATGAAGAAATCAGACGGATAACCCAGGTTGTCGACGTCATGGATCGTACGGCAAGAATTAAATGGCAATGGGCAGGGCACATAGTAAGACAAGACGAAAATAGATGGACACCCAGACTCGTAAAGTGGAGGCCATGGGAAAACAGAAGAGGTGTCGGCAGGCCACAGGAAAGATGGGCGGACGACGTGACCTCGGTAGCGCGGGATAGGTAGTGGGTCAGAAAGGCGAGGAATAGAAAAAACTGGAAACAAAAAAGAGTCATATATCCAGCAGTGGAGGGACCTAGGCTGATGAAGAAGAAGAATTTGTAATTGTTAGATCATAGTTTCTAAGAACATGTGGTAGAAGAGGTCCAAAGACGTGCAAGAACCACCTAGCAAGACCTTGTTGACCAGATTTCGAACACACTAGTTTTTTGTATAGTTAATTTTTGGCATTTGTATTTATTTACTTAGTAAGACCACAAAAAGGTGGACAGATGACATTGTCAAACTTACGGGTCGTAGATGGCATCAGATAGCCCATGACAGAAATTATCGGAAAATTTTAGAAGAGCAGTGAAACGAAAGTTACTAGCTGTAGGTAAGTAAGTGAGAGAGAAATAATCGAAATCGTTGAGCATCTATGACGATTGTGACAGAAACACGAAGCAATCGTAAGAAGAGGAAAGTATAGCGATTCTCTCGGTCCACCCTACAAGGTACTCAGCACTTAGAGATAGAATGAAAGAGAGTAGAATTGTTGTAAATAGATATTATAAAATTGTTAGTTTTTTATTCCAATGCTTGTAAATGATAACGTCATAGTTTGAGTGACATTTGTCAATTTCTTATGTTCTCATCAATTAAGAGAGTATAATTTAATGACAATATAATTTACTTAGTATTTAAAAAAACATAATAATCACATTATAATAATCAAAGAATAAAACAATAAATTATTAAGATGACTTTATAATCACGTTTCCCGCGGTTTTTCTGCACAAAGTATCAAGTTAATTATGTTAATTTTAAACATATATATAATCTTGAATGAATGCGACGCTTTTCTGTAAAGTCGAATTCTATTTTTTTGATGTATGACCAGTGCTTCGAAGGGCTTGATTTGATTCTTGTGATTCCCTATTAATTCCAATAAAAAAATGGGTTTCCATTTTTTTACGTAAAACTGTTTCGAACCAAATTAATTTATGAGGACTTTTAAAACACCCCAATGAGGGGGAGTTTTTTAAACAACGAGACCAAAACGTTCCATTTTTATATATAAGATGAGAGCTTGAAACTTTGATCCCTTTAATCAACATTTTGGTCGTGTCAGTTCAATCACTGTTATTCTCAGGTGATGATTTATAGTGAACACATGTACCATCAGCCATCGGTTTTGGAACCAAACAAACTATGGTTATAAAATCGAGTACATGGTTGGCGCAGTTGGTTGAGGCGGCAGTCTCTCGATCGGGAGGTGCCAGGTTCTAACCCCGGCGCTGGCGATGTATTCCACACTTTGCGATACAGGCTTTTAGCCTAGTGCAAGGTGTGCAGGAAAGTATTTGGGTGTAAGCAAACCCAGATCCTTTAAAAAAAATGCTCGAACGATACTCTTTTAGGTATTGTTGCAATGACAAAATGAAACATGTAAAAAATAAGAAAATACAATAAGTAAGTTAAATATTTTGTTAGCAGGATTAAGCATGATTCCTTATTATTATAATATTAATTGTAGTGCGAATATCATACTCAGGTCACAAGCTGGTAATTGTAATTATTTAAAGGCAGTTTTATTTAAATTCACTTTTTAATAAATTCACATGCTATCTAATGACATGAGTAACAATTAAAGGCAAATAAAAGTAAACGTTTGACAAATGCACTATAATATATCAACTATATTACTACTACATACGATATTATAGTGTTTGTTACTAGTCTGACATCGATGAATATAAAAAAAAATCTGTAAACTGATTTTCGATAGCGTGTTTCTGAATAGAAGGGAATAATTATTATATGTATCTTCTTCTTCTTCAGCCCTGCTCTCTCCACTGCTGGATATAGCTCTCTTTCAAACTTTTTCATTCCTATCTGTTGCTCGCCTTTTACACCCGCTGCTCACTCGGGGCTTATGTCGTCTACCCATCTTTTCTGTGGCTTCCCGACTTGTTCGAAGAATCATTTAGGTTCGTTTTGAGTTTGGGCTAGGTACTTAATTAAACTTTATTTTTCTGATAAAAAAAAAATTTGAAATTGAATTGTATCATTAATTGCTTCTATCTATGTATCTTTACACAAAGTGTGCTAATAATATTGTTAGTAAGTTTATAGTCAAGCGCTTTATTTTAAAAATGAAGCTACCATAATTTCACCATACACTTTTCATCTCATCAGCTGTAATTTGCACTGTAAACATTTATAGCTACGAGTACAGTAATCCATCCAATAGATTTATAGACCTAATAATGAAAGTTTTTTTTTAACCTATCATATAGGTATTAACTTGTCACCAATTAGATGTTAGGTTTAACACTTTTACTATCAGATCGCAAGAGGTACATTGTATTTATCATCTTGACATACAACCGTAATTTATCTACGTTATGTATTTTTTGCCACAATTTATTTCTGATTGTGAGATGAAAATGTGAGATTTTCTATAAGTCATAGTTGGACAACAAGTAGGATCTCAACAGATATACAGCGAAGTGTGTAATTTCCCTCAGGCATTTAAGTCACTAAATTTAAGTCATTAAAGCACTAAAAAACCCAGTGATCACTAGAGAGGAATTGAGCCAGAAAACAAAAATCACAATATTTAAATCTATATATAGACCAATACTCACCTTTGGTCACCAGATATGGATGCTTCACGAGAATGTAAGGTCAAGAGTTCAGACAGCTGAGATGAGGTACCTCAGAGGAGTGGCAGGAGTAACCCTGAGAGACCGTTTAAGGAACGAGTATGTTCGGGAGGCTCTCGAGGTGGAACCCACACTCCTCTTCATAGAGAGGTCTCAGCTGAGATGGCTAGGACACGTCGTTCGGATGCCAGAGGAGCGGCTTCCGTCAAAAGCTCTGGAAGCCGAGGGTGCAGGCAGAAGACCGGTGGGCCGCCCCAGAAATAGCTGGCAGAAGCAGGTGACAAAGTTGTGCGAGGAGAGACTGTGGTTGGAGTGGCCAGAGGTCCTGGAAGCTGCGAGTGACAGGGGCCTCTGGCGAAGATATGCAGATACTTTGGGCCCCCGACCCAATCAAGGATAGACGGGGAAGAAGATGTATGTATGTATCATGTATGCATTTAAGTCTGCACCAATCTCTGATCATATTTTGGTGACCTCAACAACCAACAAATAGCTGTTTTCGTGGTTTAATCCCTTAGTTGGCTTTCCCATGTGGGGTTTATTTGGTAAATGAAAAACTGCAAATCTTTTTTGAAAAATTCTATTATAATAAGCAAAATAATAAAAACATTTACGACAAATCAACAGATAAACTAATATGGAAATACTGTTTAGTGAACATAAAATCATAACTGTTGCAAATCAAAATTAATAATACTTTTCAGTAACTATTTAAACTCGCCAGCAAAATGGGTAATTTACTGTGCCATCTATTTAAAATCAGTAAAAACAAATTCTTTAAAGCTCTATCATACATTCATTTTATTATCTTTATTACTTTACAAACATTCTGCGCCATCTGTATTATAATATGAAAAGCTATTCTCAAATACCTTATCATAATTCAGTCATTTTCTCTCATAAAATTTTGAATGGTGTATTATACTATGAACTGTAAACTTAACAATCATTTCGTTGGCAGTTTAGATCTGAAATAACTGTACAACTTAGACAATCGACTCAGGAAATTTTGGATGACATTCTGAATATTAATTTTCAACATTTCGGTCCAGAAAAGTATGAATTATTAGAGATATTATTTTATATTCAGGCATGCTCTTCGTGCCCATAGATTTGAGGATGGACGGCATGTCCTTGTCTCTTGACAACAGCTTGGAATCCATTGTGTTTGTCGGCTGTGTACTCCACAATCCTGATCGTACCGTCAGGAGAGGCGAGTGTGTAAGCACCTGGAAAAAAAAAATAAAAACATGAATTATGAGTTGTCAAACAATTAGGAAAAATGATATAAAAATGATGAAAATAGGCCTCAAGCACAGTGGTCGGACGATGTAAGACGTGTTGCGAGAGGTGGTTGGATGCGGTCTTCCCAGGATAGGGAGCTGTGGAGATCAATGGGGGAGGCCTACGTTCAACAATGGACGCAGGGAGGCTGACATGATGATGATTGCAAATTTTTAGACGATCTAAACTAATCTCATGTTGACAAAATGTTAGAGTTTGAGTTTAGTATAAAAATTATGAATAGGCAAAATAATAGAAATTACATTGAAATTCATGATGCTTTTATTATAATGGGATCTAAAAGATACTTATGGGGCATACAAAATATTCCTTTCCTTTCCAGAAAGCATTTTTTTTTTTCATTTTTAGAGTTTAATTTGAAGAGTTCATTGGAATAAATCTCAGGATTGCGAAAAGCTTTCCCTAGTGAGTGAAAAATGGTTGTAATATTAAAAGTTATTTACTTGAAGTGTAAGTAAATAAACAAATACACATGGTAATTTTTTTAGAAAAGTTAAGACAAATGTAAGTAATTAAACAAAACAGCTTTTTTTATAAAATCGGATTTGTCTAATATCTATTCAAACGAATTGCTTTCCAAAGTCTGAAATTTGTAAAAACTGTTTCTTTATTATTGTCCAAATTTTAAAGACAGATCGGAAGAGTGTTAACAGATCTCGCCCTCTTTTTATCACAGCAATTAGACTGAAATATTTATTTAGGTATATATATATTTACACGTCAGAATTATCATAGTTCAGTGCTACTGAAGCACTAATGAAAAACATCGACGCGAGCATTAATGTAACACACGAAACCTCATTCAATAAGCACGATATTGATAACAACTATTTGATTGAAATTCTCGGTTCAGTAATTATGTTTTAATTGAATTAGTTAAGTATGTAAAGAAAATACCTTTCACAACGTCTCCATCTCTGTGTTCCCATTGGCTCTTGTTGTCTCCGGTATGTGGGTCCTTGACTGAATATTCAAATTGGTATTTGGGATGAGCCTGGAAAAATCAGGATAAATTTGACATTACATTCATTTGTAAGAAATAATTGTAACCTCCTTGGATAAGGACACTAAAGGAATGTAATTTAGGGGTAGGGTTTGCCGGGGGGCTCCCTTGAGGCTAACCCTGAGTCTCTTATTAAGATTTTCCTAGAAGTGCGGGCAAAGAGGTCGGTATTAATGCGCCTGAGCTACCCGGGGATGTAGAGGGCCTTAAGCCCGCGGGATTTTCCTTCAATTGCATTCATAAATTGAACATTTATGTTATATACGTATCAAATTAAATCATCTCTCCGAGTTAATCAATCATAAATTTTCAATATTTTTTAATAGTCTAAAGTAAATGGTGAAATTGGATTCCAAACTCACATAATAATCTACGTGATGGTCAGCTTCAAATCCTTCGTGGCCATGAATGGGATTAGCGCTGGAGGCAGCCACCAAAGCGAGGACGCAGAATACCTGGAAATAATACAAAAGAAAATTGCATTTAAAAAGCACAACAGTTTAATTGGAAATTTGAGTTTTGATTCATTATTATTATTCCTTTCCAATTTTTCTTAAAGTTCATGTGTTATTTATGTAGCTGATAGATATAACAATGCATTTTGATAAATGCTTTCATTCACCTGAAATAATTAATTCACACCAACAGAAATATACGTCAAATAATTAGCAAACAATTAATGTGTGCATGAGGTTAGAAGGGGTAGATTATGAGAAATGATATGAACGGGATAGAGATTCAGATCATCCTACCCTCCTATGTCCTTCTGAAAAATAAACATTCGTCACTCCTATCTCCTAAAGAAATCTCCCTATGTCTTGAAAAGAGTTGGCAACATAAACGAGGTTGGGTTTATTTGATGCACTATTTGATGTTGTACTATAATAATGTCAATAAGTGAGTAATGGCTATAAACTATGGCACTGTTATTAGTGCATAATAAAGTACATAATCAAGTAATTTATATAATCACCATAATCACTAGTTAACTCAACTATGTGTGTAACTGTCAACTGTGATGATTATATCGCTGGCATATAAACACTGTTTATTTACTAAAGAGACGTGTTATACCTAGTGTCACTTGTCAGCTGACAATTTCTATACCCAGATATTCATCTCTCTCTATTCTATCACAATTATATCACCATCTCGCTTTAGCATATTAAACCCACACGATTGAATCAAGCTTTAGTGTAGTGATACATACTAAATGGATTAAGCTGTTTTTCCGTAACAGGAAGGAGGAAGCTTAAGTGTTGCTCGCTATAAAATACACGATATCGGAATTCATGTAAGAAATTCTGATACTATTATTTAACACTATTACTTTTACAAGTAGATAGAGTTTCATTGCATGATATTATGGAATAATGTTATATATGTAGTTTAACTGGTATAAAATGGATTATATAATGTAATCAACACATATGATGTGTAACTGGACGATACAGGAAATGATGTTATCTACCGTGTCGAGTTATGTTTTCATACTGAAAAAACTGGAACGTTAGAAGGTACTTGTGGAAAAATATAAAGATTTTTAGGTGATTTTTTTTTAAATGTAAGGTCTTGAATAGTAAAACGGTAGCATATATTATTTAGTTGTAATATTCGTGGATTAAGGAATCATTTTTTCCTTACTTTTTACAGAATAACGCAAGATGATCGACTAGTTTATGATTAAAAATTGTATTTTACTTTACTAGGAATTTTGAACTTACAGAATTTGACAACGGAAAAAATGAAAATCAAGATCAAATAAAGCCGTCAATATTTTTTTGGCAAAGAATTTTTTCATGATATAAGGAACTACCAACTACGAGAATTATGAGTCAGTTGTTGTACGATAGTTTCAAGTTTCATCCAGTGACCTGACCTCGGAATAATTGAATTTCTCTGTTAATATTTTCATCAATTTCAAGAAAGTAAGAAAATCCTTGGATTCATTATTCAAATTGCTATTGAATATACCTACTTATGTCCTTGTTGTATGCTCTTTATAATGAGAAAAAAAATGTCTACAATAGTTAAAGATTTTTATGGTAAATAAAATTATTGATATATGTACGATGATAGATGATAGAGTGAGTACATGGTTGGCGCAGTTATGAGGCGGCAGTCTCTCAAGCGGGAGGTGCCAGGTTCAAACCCCGGCGCTGGCGATGTATTCCACACTTTGCGATACAGGCTTTTAGCCTAGTGCCAGGTGTGCAGGAAAGTATTTGGGTTTGTGTATGCAAGCCCAGATTCTTTTATAAAAAAAAAAGATAGTATTGGTTGTGACTTTTCTAGTTTCAGGTTTACTGAAGGCCGAAAGAAACATTCTAATTCTACATAATATGAGAATGTGAGGTATGAAGTGATAAGAAGTGTGTAATACAGATTGCACAAAATCTTCTTAAGTGGAAAGACCATGTCTCCTTTTGTTCCCTAGGGGAACATTAAACGGAGAATTAACAAAAAAAATATTATGCAACTGCAATGAACATAGTTCTATAGTCCGCAGAACTTGGGTTATATAATATACTGAATTGCCCCTCACTCTTGTTATGTATTTTATAGTGTTTTGTGACATTGTGGTATTTGTAAAGCTTCAATAAATCGTCTTTCATCTTATGCGGCAATGGGGCTTGATCACCACCCATTTTGAAAGTCACATTATTTTTTGTCATAAGGGAGAATTTTATGTGTGCTTTATTTACCTAGCATTTACTGGTTACCCTATTATTGGGCCGTACGTAATATGTGGTACGAGTATGATGACGTGGTAGTAGTTGTACATATATAATTATAATATACGGAATCCAAATGTAAATTTATTTTTGCTTTTTTTTTTATCTGGATCTGGGCTTATGTTTTCAAACCCAAATTCCCGCACACTTCACAGTAGCGAGTGCTGAATACATCCTCAGAACTGAGATTCGAACCCTTTACCCTACAAGCCCTGATTAGAATTCCGCGCTCCGAGCAACTGCGCCAACACAAAAACACAAAAAAAAATAAAACAAAACACTTACTTGGAAAGCACGCATTGTTAATGATTTATTTATTTAAAAACTCGAAAGAAAGCAACAAATTAATTTGTTTTCGTATTTAGTAAGCTTCACTTCACTTTCTTCCTCTTCCAAGTGACTTGCACCAGACAGGAATCGAACTGATACCCTCCACCTCGAGTCGGCATGTTTATATACCACCTCTCTCGTAGTTAAACTTACACTTCGCACAAACACCAAGTTAAATGCTCATACCTCGTAACAATTTACACTAAAATTGCTGTGTGTTTGTGAATATCTATTGTTGTGTGTATTTGTGAATCAAACAATATAATTTTCGTCGAAACCGGGTACGAAATGAAACGCGGGACCGTGAAATTTTTGCGATTTGTTCAAATATACAATATGGAATTGAAGACATTTCGCGATCGCCGAGGTTCCAGCTAATATCGAAAATTATTCGGCTAATACCACATTTTTTTCATTGACATTAGGAGCTTACAAACATGAATTATTTTTCGTTTACAAATTATTCTTGTAAAGCGTTGGATTTTTTCTACATTCCTTAGTACTTCTTTATAATTCCTACAACAGAGTAAATTGAATCCCAACCGGGGTGAACTGAAATGACGAATGTTTTTGAGTGTAAAGTGATCACTTAAGCCAGCCGTGGTCGGTCGTAAGCCAGACAATGGTCATTCTTAAATATTCTACACTATTGTAGGAATACTATAAACATCTTTTAAATAGTTTAATCGATAGATGTCTACAGGTTTAAGAATAACGTTAAGCTCCTTGATGATTTATTTGTACATTTTGATTCATAAAGTGAATTGTAGTACAAGTATTATTAAGTAGAACATAAAATACTATGCTCAAATAAAAATACCACCAGAATGTACGTACAATACTATACCAATAGGGATAGGGAAATCTGGAGATCGGCTCTCTCTGACTCCCCCGTAACCGCGTCATTTTTGACGGGTTACAGCTAGTTTTAATAATAATTTAAATCAGAGCACAATAAAATAAAGTAATAATGGATTCTTATGTTTACTAATAGAATCAATGGTTATTGATTTGCTGTTGCATGTGTGTGCATGAATACATTAAAATATTAATGTACCTACGATAGATATTTTGTTGAATAGTTACGTTAAAAATTTACCATTCGTTAAAATAGCTTTCCTAGTTACGACCGTTTTAGGGCTCATAGATATACATGTTAAATTCATTTTATTTATGTTACAAATTTTTACCTAATTAACCATACCGTCTGGAGATACCATGTCTACCGAATGGACGACAGCAAACTTACCAAAATTGTTATAGAAAATCAAAGAAAATTATTTGGAAGGGTGTGAAGAGATGGAAGGTACAAAGCATCTTATAAGACGTTTGCCGGAGGCGGCTGAATGCATTATGTCAAGACAGATTAGCTGTAGAAATGATCTAAGCGAGAGGCTGAGATAATGATAAATATAGTAGTGTGTGGATCCTTGCAGTGAGAGTCTCCTCCAGGGAACTTTTTAGGTGAGGAATGGCGGAGCTATGAGCTACCTAGCACATTTTTTTCATGAAAAATAATTATAAGCGGCTCCTATCTCCGCTATTCCTCACCTAAAAAGAAAGTGAAATCCAGCATTAGAGAGTTCAGAAGAGTTTCGGGAGGAGTTTATCGAGGGGAGCCCTTTCGGCGAACCATAAACCCTCCTTTGGAAAAAAACGTTTTTGCGTAAAAGACTGCATGACACAGGAACCGAAGCTTCTGAAACATGCAGGGGTGGAGGTGGGTTTACCCTTAATCTATAAAAAAATATTCACGTTAGTTATACCGGTGAGTAGTTTTTATAAAGATGACACATCACCCTTTAATTTTTAGATATGTGTTGATATAACTAGTAAATTTTTTATCTACTATTTTTAACATTGATATCTTTGTCTTTAATATATAAACCTATTACCATATTAATCTACACAAAGATACTTCAACTGTTAAATCCCTTACTTAACTACGTTTACTAGATTATATGGAGATAGCTTATTGTTACGCGATAATCATCTTAGTCTGTGGACTTTGAATACGACATTACTGAATTAACGTAACAACTGTTTTAGGAACTTTAGATTTAATTACTCGTATCCATGGTTGCAACAAATAATCTTAGGTTGCGTGCTTAACCACGTAACAGTGTAGTACTAACAATACTTTTTGTCCGGGTGAAGCCCGGATTTACACTAGCTAACAAACGTATCGCTCTAAGTATATGGCATTATCGAGTAGTTTAGAATTAAAAAACAGGGATGCTTGTGGCGTTGGGGCGGCCAAGTCTGTCTATTTAGCTTACATATTTTTAAAGCATTATGTCGTATGGAATGTTGTTTTAGGGGAAAGGCCTGGGACTAGTGTTTATACTGCAATAGGATAAAAAGATGTCCTAAGAAAACGTGCTCCTGGATTGATCTATGATAAAATATCATGTCATATTTTGTGTAGTTTTCTGATATAAAACGAATGCTCAAATAAAGTAATAGGTTCTGTCACGAGTCTATGCCAACAACTCAATATGGGCGAGTATTGTGAGCGCTGGGAGTTATCAGTGGATCCTGTTGTGTGGCCTACTGGCCTCTATTCCACTATGCCATCTCAGATGACTAGATAGGCCAATTCGAGATGAGCATATCTTTTCGCATTTAGGTCATGGATGCCTTTGGCTGGGCATAAAACAAATATGAACACACAGACACTCTAAGTTATCTGTATCATTTGCACAATGGTTTCAATTACGCTACCATGTGATTTCGTCACAGCGTCTAAATGAAGTATTTTTGGGTTTTGTTTCCGGTATTAAATGCATAATTTACATACCAATACCAAATTATTCACTATGGAAAGTACTCGTATTATGTGAACTTTCAAGACAAATTAAGTTTTTCTTTAAACTTAATTAATAATTCGATGTTCTTTCTTCTTTGAAGAAGAAATTTAAAACTTATGCGAATGTCCGGAATGTATCTGTCCATACATATTAAAATCATGGTTGTATTTTATTCGTGATTTCTAAACAATTGTACTTATTATTTTCTACTGGTTAGAAATATGTGTTGTGTGGATTTGAAAAATAGCTGGCAGAAGCAGGTAGCAAAGGTGTACAAGGAGGGACTGTGGTTGGAGTGGTCAGAGGTTTTGGAGATTGCAATAGACAGGAAGCTAAGATACATAGATGCTTTTGGCTATTGACGAAGAAGGAGGACTCCCTGAATTACTTTCTCTTCCAAAATTCACTATACAAGATTGATGCTTGCACAATTTGTGTTATTTCTAAGGACAGCAAAACGTCAACTCAAAAAAATAATCTTCCTATGGAAATAGCCTTTTCACTTACCTACGCTACGTCTTGGAACTGAAAGAGCATACCTATGTGACACGTATCATAAACTTTGATGATAGACACGTATTGCATTTCTAGGTGTTGAATATTATCTTCACAATTTGCATATTGTTATTATAATGGCATTACATATGAAATATTTCCGAATTATTGGACCGAGTAGCACGAATCTAATAATAAAATTGAATATCACATTCTGTTATCGACTTCATAATCATGCGATTTTATTGAAAATTCCTAAGAATGTTAATTAATAATATATATTATGTCTCTATTTTACAGATTAGTCCCCAATCTGCTCCCCCTGTGATCTCCAGGTCGTAGAAATGGCCCCAATCCTTAGTGTTCTCTATAAGTCTCGAGTTCGCAAAACTCCTAGATACAAAATTTTACATCAATGGTGTTCGCGACTAATACTGAGAAGATTACTCAATTAATATCTACTTAAGATTTCAGACCTGAGATTTCAGTCATGGATAAATTATAATACGTTTTACGACACTAATGGTGTGCGACACTAGTAATTTTTGCAAATTTTCTTGTTAAAATAAACATCCTAATTTGCCTCTGAAATTTACTGAATTTTGAGATTATTTGAGAAAATTCCCGTAGTTTGCTACATGTAATGCTGTAATTTGGTCGATAATTTGTTTGACGTAAGACGTAATAAAGAGACTAGTATGAAAAAATATTTTTATGAAATAATAATAATAATCGGACAACTTTAGGCGCCGTTTAGCGATAAAATCGCCCCAAGGGCACCTTACATTTTTCTTTTCACCATATAGGATCGTCACAAACAGTAAAAATGATAATTAAATCACCACATAGGATCATCACAAAACAAAATAATAAAAATGAATTAATTAATTAATTAATTAAAATAATAAAAATAATTAATACTTAATGAAATGTTAAATACGAAAAAAATATATATGGCAGAATTCTACATAATGATATTTTCTCATCTTCATTATTTCATACTGAATAGTCAAAATAAAATCATATGTCGTAAAAAGAGTGGAGCAATTCGTCTGGCTAAACCATAATTAATTTCTGCGAATTATCTTATTTATCGTGTGAAAAAAATGATATTTCTGTTGTCTTGTTTGTATAAAAACATTATAATATAGAACTAGTTTTTATGCCTGGCATAGCCCAGTAACTTCCTACCTAATCTGTATATTATGCTTATCATATGGCACCCTACACAAATTCCTTGCTTCCATCACACTCATACGAGTATATCCAAATTATTTTCCCGCATACATAACACAATTCATATATTTTTCCTTTCAAACCTTCCCTTACATTCCGCATTGCAATTCGGTATTTCGCCTTCTTATTTGCTCCCACTCATGGCGAGCTTCACACTTCTTCATCTTTTTCTACTTTTTCAGCCCTCTGTCCTCCACTGTTGGATATAGGCCTCCTCCATACCCTTCGATTTCTTTCTGTCGGTTGCTGCTTGCAGACAATTTTTACCCCCCACAGCGGCTATGTCTCACCACAGAGCTCCACTGAACTGTCATAAATAAAGACATATTTTGTTTTTAATTGAATATTTTGATACGTATATTTCCTTACGAAATATTTATATCAACCCATCTAGGTATAATCGTAAATGGTTTCAATAACCCGTAATTATGTATTTCCGTATTACTTCATTATTTTCCCTTTTCAGTTCAATATTTTATTAATATGCTCGTAAAATATGATTATTATTGTTAATAGGGCTCTTGCAATATTTGTCTTACGATGTGCTATCGATCATTTCACAGTCTAAATCGGATATTCAATATGAAAAGTACCTCAAAATATTGTAGTGAGAATAACATGTGTTCTCAATCTCAATATTTATTCATTGTTACCTACCATAATTTGGATTGGCAGGTCATGTTGCTAGACAGGGAGTGGAAAGATGGGCACCCAGAGTCCTGAGATGGAGACCGTGGGACATGAAAAGAGGAATAGTCCGGCCTCAGAAAATATGGGCCGATTATATTGTCCCCGTCGCTGGTAGTGGGTGGATCCAGAAAACTCAAAGAAGAGAGGACTGGAAAAAGCTAGAAGAGGCCTACGTCCAGCAGTGGAGAGATAGCTGAGAAAAAGAAGATCATTCGGAAGAGACGGCTGGTTTTCTGAAAGAACCATTTTAATTTACCTCGGCCGCGGGGCTGAGAAATTAAAATGATATTGGAAAGTTATAAATGTAGAGCTTGTAACAAGGATCATTGCCCAGAAGTCCACCAGTTCAAGAATAGAGCTTGGATTATCTAGTTGTCGTGCTTGGAAAAGAATACTAGGTATAGTATATTTTTTTCTCTCATATAATGAATTTGTTTGATAGCGCGTTCACGTAGTTATATTGGTTATCCTAGCGTTGGTCGGATAATACCATTTCCTTGTAGTAAAATCTGCTCTAGTTTACCAATTTTGTAAATAAATTTCATTCAATTGTAAACATTTACTACGTATAATGTAGTACTACGTTTGTTTAAGATTGTTCAGTGGCTATATTGTTGTATTGAGTACACGGCTAAGCTGATAATATACGAATGACTGACACTCACGCTTCTGTAAGCGCTAAATAATCTTTGATTATATCGTAAAATGATAATAAAGTTATAATCAATTCATAGGAACAATACTATAATAGATATAATCTAATAATTGCACTAATCTTTGAAACTTTATAGATCGTATTAATCTAAAGTAAACTTCTATACTTACTTGTATAATCAGCGACAACTCTCTAAGCCTCTGGTGTTCACGGTTAGTTAGGTTAAGTGAAAATATATATTAATTCTAATCTAATTTAATGTTCAAACTATATTGAGAAAATCTTGGAAATGGCATAGGAAATTGACATAATTGGTATTAAGTAAGAATGTATTCATATATTTTGTGCAGTCCCTTCATGTATAACGTCTTAATGAAATAAAATATAATTAGGTATGTATATCTATTGAAAATCTGCTTGAGTTCTGTAGCCTACAAAAATCTAGAAACAACGGTTGAAAGCCCGACGTTTCTACCAAGGCGGTGAATATGAAAAGCGATAGCACGACGTCAGATCAGGCGACAGGCGTCGAGGGGAACGAGAATTCTTACGGATTTTCTTATCTTCCTTGCGTTTCAGAAGCCAACATTCCGTCCGTAGAGCATGGCAGGTCTTACTACTGTCTTGCAGAATTTTCCCCTTAAATTAACGGGTATCCTTCTGTCGCATAGAACACCTGAAGCCTCATGCCACTTCTTTCACCCCACCTGCACTCTGGTGCCTCACATCTTGCTCTACGCCACCCTCCGTGCTAATGACCGAACCTGTTTTGATTTATTTAACTGTTCAATTAATACATAGATATTTATTTTGCGTCTATGATCCTGATGAATAATCATTTTTATGAAGTCACTAAATGAAACTCAAATTTTCGATTGTAACCGTAGACCAAACCCTTTGAAGCCATATAGTCTGCAAGCTAGGTTGCCACAACGCTAATATTGTCGTCTGTGTAGCAGCTCTCTCATAAACAACAGTTCGTAATATTAGTCCGAGAGCCCGCTGCTTAAATTATGACGTATCTGTTTTTTGATCGAAATGTGGTATAAATGATAGCTTACCAATAGGGGATTACATCGCACTAGGGTTGCCTATCAAAATCTTGCCGCAACCTCCCCTGCCCCCCGAAAAGGTCTCTCTTCGCGGTTTTTCGCATTTTATAGGAATATGGTAAGAGATAGGAGAAAGTAGTAATAATTTCGGTTTTGGACCGACCATTATGGGTAAACTACTAGTCCTACAAAAAATTGACTTAACCTTTTTTTTAGAGAATTTAGCAAGGATTATTTTTGTCATTGACTACTTTCTCTTATCTCTTACCATATTCCTATAAAATGCAATAAACCGCGAAGAGGGACCTTTTCGGGGGGGCAGGGGAGGTTGCGGCAAGATTTTGATAGGCAACCCTAGTGCGATGTAATACCCTATTCGTAAGCTATCATTTATACCACATTTCGATCAAAAAAACAGATACGTCCTAATTTAAGCAGCGGGCTCTCGGACTATATAAACATACAGCAAATTATAGATATTACTTCTTATTCACAATAATTACTAAGTAGGTATAATAATATAATCCCTTTTTTATTTCAATATATAACACTTTCTTCCGACACGATTGGTGAATCATTCACGCGAATCCATTAGGTACGAATTACGATAAAAATCATAATTCTGCATACACTTATCTAATTAATATATTCATCATATTTTTCATTAAGCAGTCAGCACTGGTTAATATTAACGTATCGATGAAATCAAAAGTCGATTTTATAATCACTACAAGAATGGCTGCATATTGATTTGAGGTAATTTTATACGTTCTGTAATAAAATTGTGTTTAATGTTTTAATTTTAATATTGATTATTACTATTGTCTATGTACTCCTGATAATATCTTTAATATAGCTATAAAATATAGGAAAGTATGTAAGTACGTATCCGGATATTTATTTCATAATTACTATTTCTATTTTGCATTTTTCTTACACTAGGCTAGTCGCGTGCACTTGCATTAAAGAAGGTTTTAATATAATAAGTTTACTTTTAAATTGTCTTTATTTTTTCACGTTTTTATGTATCCAAGGTCTGTGTGTGTGAAAAAAAAGTTAGATATGATGCGTCAGTATAAGAAATCGAACACAAATTGGAGACCTCAGAGATGTGTTAAGAATTTCTTGGAGAAAAAATCGCTTCATGAAAAATATATAGGTGACTGTATTGATTATAAAACAAAATCAATAATAGAATAAGTATATAATTTATTACCTACGATTTATTATATAAAACTTCATTTACAATAAAACAGGTTAGTGATTCAAGAACTTTCTGTATTATTAATGTTTATTTAAGTAGGTATTTATACCGATGTAATAATACCTGAGTATATAATGCAACCGGTACCTAAAGTTAAAATTTTAATTGCAATCAGGTAAACCTACGCGCAATACATCATTTGAAATGATAATATTAATAAACCATTAGTTAATGCTTTTCATCGATGATAATAATACTTTTAATTTATGGGTTTTTGTATCTACGGCCATTAAACGCTTATATCGCAAAACTTGTAAGTGGCTTGCGTGAATATATGTTAGTAGTCTGTCAAATTTGATGTACTTATCAAAGAATGTAATTTGTTGATTATTTACGGCACTATAGTAATTTGTGTGATTGTTTATAGCATTACCTACCTATAGTTATTTGCGTGAGTATATTCCTAGGTGCAAATGTGATCGAAATTGTCGAATATGTATGTAGTGGAGAGGTGTCCTGAAAATAAGTTTTTACGGGTTCTTGAGGAAATTCACAAGGCAACGCCAAGGGCAGTAGACTATTTTGAAGATTATTGACGCGGAGCTATATAAGACTCCTAGATAATTTGCACAATGATAATATGCACGTGAAAGAAGATGAAGGTATGGAAGTCTACATAGATGTACACAACATCTTAGAAAAAATCATGAAGGCAGGTTGTGATGATGATTGTCAGCGGAAAATCGGTAGAGTATGGTGACGGCTACAGGGCACAGGCGCTCGATGTCCCTGGTTAGAGGTCCTGAGTAAGATCCAGACTCAGATGGCGTGAGGTGGTCAGGCAGGGCATGCGCTAGAGCAATATAGCACCGGAAGATGATGCAAATGGATCGAATGAAGTAAAGGCGAAAAAATATAATGACAGACCCACCAGCATTCTGAAATAATAAAGACATGCTTAGTGCAGCTAAAGTTAGAATCGGTGCCTGGTACCGGGATTAAGCCCGGCAGTGACGACGTATTTTTCGCTTCACGATGCAGTCTTTTCGCCTAGTGTGAATTACACAGGAAATTATTTAGGTTTGTATATACAAGTATGGTTATATAATATGACCTACTGAGAATTAGGCAAATGCTTGATTTCCTATTATTTATTTAAACATTACCTACATATTCCAATTATTTCATAAAATTATCTAACACATATAAAACAATAGTAATGATGTATTATTAGTGTTCCAAAATAAGTAATATGTTGAGAAATTTCTAGGTTAATTTCTCATGTTTGCGGTTAATCTAGTGTGTGTATGAAATAAGACATTTTACCTAAACAGATATTGTAAAATAATGAAGGTATCTGATTACCTCAGTGTATCATACGTACGAACTTATTACATTTATTACTTAATCAAGTGAAATAACTCCAGATTTTTATCCTCGACCGTGCGACACTCGATCAATCATAAAACAGTTATTATTTTTAAATATTGAAAATAAAAAAATGAATTTATTAAGTGCATATTTATTACCCAGATGAAAATTCAGCCTTCACTGCATATCTGTTTAGATAATCACATGAATCTCTGGGTTTCAATATTTGTAATATTTTGTGAATAGGTATATTACGTAAATAAAAAAAATCTTTATTGAAAAAAATTTTTGAAATTTGAAATTTGAAATTGAAATTGAAATTGAAAATCTGCCAACCAACCAATTGTGACATTAATTTGATATACACAATACATACATACAAGTGTATGAAAAAAAAAGAAAAATATAAATAAATATTAATAATAAATACAATATTTATACCTACATAAAAATACATATATCAATATTTAGGTGGATGGGATGAAGAACAACGAAGGAACCACGGGATATATAACAAAAATAACAGGTAATTTACACTTTTTAGCGTTTTTCCAATATATTTTCAAAAGATTGGATGGATGACAATATAATATTGACCTTTTTGGTCGATTTTTTTTAACAAAAAGTGAAAAACCAGGACTATACCGGGTACTTCGTTATGTAATATTATCTGCGAGAATGTTCAATATAATTTGTAGATTTTGTCTTATTTATTACTAACAATAAAACATTACGAAGACACAGATATCTATGTCGACATGTTACTGCGATCATGCCTGCATAGTTAGTAACTATTTAGATCAGTTATTAGCAGTAAGACTCAACATTAGGTTTTATGCCGACATGTAATTTGATAGGGAAATAGGTTTATAGAGTCTTGCGTTGTCTTTCAGTTCTCACTTTCACGAGACGTTAGAATTCAGAGATACGCAATGTGCAATAAACATTAGGTAATATAAATTGGTCTGTAAGGAATTCTACCTTTTATTAGGATTGCATAATATGGTATAGTTATCTATGGTATGAGTGCAGAAGATTTATAAGATATGACCTATATAAATTTACACATCTATAAAAATACATTCTATAAGACTAATTACTGTAGATATTATCTATATAAATTTACACATCTTATATTATGAAAAAAAACAAAACAAAATGCAATGCAAATCTGGATATATCTATGTACGAATAGCACACTATTTTGTCTTTTCAGGTATCTAACCACGATTCTTTTATAATAACTACGAGTTTTTAAGCATAGTTTCGAAAATTTGTGCTGAAATCAGAGCTGAAGAGGCATACAGCCAAAGCTCCATGTCAAAGAAAAAAGCATTTTAAAGTTTGAGTAGGAAATACTCATAACTGCAGGTTCGTATTAATTGTACTGAATGTGTTCATGATCGATCTGCAAACCTCAACATAAATTCAGCAATTGATTCGCGACATCTATGGAATAAATCGCGAAGTTTAAGGCTGTACAGATTTTCTGAAGGCATTAATTGCTACGTTTTCTCGATTGATTCTATTGGGTAGATTCAAACAATCAACAATCTACAGTATTGGTGAGATTCAGCTACTCATTCACAGATGGCTCTTGATTACTGACATGTAATACTTCTTTTTTTATCGATATTCCACCCATAAAGAACCAGTGATCTGTATAATTATTATTGTACTATAACCTTATTACGATTATTTAGGTAAGTGGGGGGGTTCGTTTAAAAGTCTCGGTAAAGAGAATAACACCATTTATTCACAGTTAGCACAATTAAGACAATTTACACACAATTAGCGCAATATAGACAACAACAGGTATATTATAATACAACTACTATGGATGTACTCGTACTAGCAACTAGCGATGAGTATACGGAGCGTATTGGGTTCAGTATTGCTTTGACAATGTCAACTAGACCTGGTCCACTGCTAGTGTACGCGAGTGTCTAATCTTACGTCTTCGCTATTACTTAGGATCCTTTCAAAACTAGGGCGGTCCACCGAAGGCGTACACAGCGATAGTCCCGACTTGGAAACCTTACCGGAAGCTCGAGTTCTCAACACTACTGAAAGCGGTCCACAACAGGCGTACGCTACTTCCAGTGTTTGCAAGATCAAGTTATCACAGGAGCTCTGTATACCAAAAGCGGTCCACCCAAGGTGTACGCTACTTTTAGGGGAGAAGCTATCCCGGCGCTCTCCAGCGCTCTCTGCCTTCAAATGGTCCTGTTGGACCTATATATACCCGTTCCGACGTCCCTTTCCTATGGAAGCTAGTAGGTGGAGCTACGGACTATCCCGAGTCCTGCGTTGCATCCCGATGTTCCGACATCGCGGAGTGGTGTAGGGTGCGACAGAGAAGTGTACTGTGCGAGCGAGCGAGTATTCGGATCCTTTCCGCGCGCTTTGCTACAGTACTTATTTACTCTTACTTACTTACAAGTTACATTAAGTTTTTCCATTTAAAGAAATATTGTACTTTTAAGGGATAGTATTATAATACACATATATTTTAGTTCAGTCAACATTTCAATAATTGAAACTTATAAAACAATATATGATTTAACAAAATTGTATGTAGAGTTGTACCCGATCGGCTAAAAGTGTCATAAAATAAAACCCTACCGGTAGAAAACTACCCGGAGGCCGCAGAAGAAATGGAAGGACAGTTGGACCTCCTTATCCCAGGATAGTCCGCCGTCACAAACATGTCACACGACCTAAGACAAGAGGAGGAAGAAGTACAGTTGTAAGAACAATTTGTTTATTTATCGTATGCCCAACATTACGCCTATATCATTTAACATTCGTTATGTCAAAGTGAAAACAATATGTAGCTAGGACGAACATATTATCGTAATACAGGGATCTTTACAGCTAAATGAAATATTAATAAAAAGACGTCGATTTTTGCTGATGAAAACCAAAAAAAGTAAAACGAAAATCCTTAAATCACTTCGATGGTGTATGGGTTGACTGGCAGAAATTGCTATCTGGCAATAAGCCCGTCCATTGTATGTTTTATATATGCAATAATGATTATTTTATTTTATTGTTGTTCTGCTTTTTTCTCAGCCGTTTTGATTCCAATGCTGAACATAGTCCTCTCCTTTGACTTTCAACAGATCCCTGTCCTGGGCATTCTGCATCCACTTGTTTCCTGCGATTCGCGTCACATCGCCAGATCATCTTGCCTGAGGTCTTTCTACTAGGTATTTTAATTTAACACACCGTAAAGATAAAATCTATACAAGTTTGCAATAATTCGATAATCTATATTCAATACAGATACCTACACGTAATAATTATATTAGAGATACTATGTTACACAGTATCTACATAGGTGATAAGAAACTATAATAGTTCTAGGTACAGGGTCACGGCTCTGCCACGCCTATTAGATCAATAAGGTGATTGAACTTGGCCTAATCATAATAAGCTGGGTATATTAATTTATCACCTAGTTGATATAATACATAATATTATTGATTAGGACATAATGATTATATATGACGTGAAAAAAATAATCAGCTACCGATATGACCCGCAATTATAATTGTTTTGGTTATAGGTATTAAATTATAACGTAGGTAGTGTAAATAGGCGTCGTACATTTTAATATATTAATAAATGAGCATGGGCCATTATAATCAAGATTGACCTGAATAGCGAATATTGGTCGTAAACTTTTACACTTTACCCACTTGTGATATGCCTATATTATATTCTTATATCTGAATTCATTGATCAATTAGTACGTCCTCATCCGTTTTTGTAAAGCATTTATTAAGTATTAATACTTGCAATATCGTAAGACGATTACTAAGAACTGATTTTTTCGGACACAAAGCTTGTATTTTAGGCCCCGCGCATCTGAGCCTAATCCTGTGATATCCGTGATATCTGGATAGGTGAATTTTTCCCAGTATTAGGATGATGAGTTATATGTCAATGATAAATGATAATAATACCTAGTAGACTATTGTAAACTCTTCTGGCTGATAATCCTGCGAAGTGTGTTGGCAAATCTTGCCTCCGCGTAAAAAACAAGCGATCTCCTGAGACGAACTATTGATCCTTGAACTACGAAACCTTGAAACAGAGTTGAATCCTTTTTACCCCAAGGAATTTAATTTTTACCCATTTTGGTGTAATTAACATCAACTCATCGAATTGTAATAATTAAATAATCAGGTTTGACTTGATTGACTTATTATCATACCATACCTTGATAAATTATATTTTTAACAAAGAATATGGCACCAGATGAATTAGTGCTTCATGTATTAATGTATTCTTAATCATTGTAAAAATAAATTATTTATCCTGATACAGGTGGGAGGAGTTGTTATCAAATAGTGGTGAGCAAACTGAACACCAAAAACGAAGACCATCTCAATATTTTGTCTTGATATTTTGTTCTCTATGATTTTTGGTCTATGGTCTTTTATTTTACATACTCGTAGTTTTATTTATTCATTTACAATTTTGGTGAACAAGATACAGATAATATGTTAACATTTGAGGTGGTCGGTAGCCTGGTTGGTAACGCGCTCGACTGTTAATCCAGTGGGCGCGGGTTCAATCCCCGACTTACTCCGCTTCACAACACAAGCTATTAAGCATTATGTGAAGTGTACAAAGATTTATTTGGGTTTATTTCGATAAACCCAGATTCATTTTAATAAAAAAAAAATACAAATACAAATCATTATTTTTGTTCACTGGTGCGAGCTTATCGCAGTGCTGCGATTTATAACTATACGTACTATTTATTTAGCACTTATTCTATATTCAATTTTATGAAAAAGTAGACGCAATCTTTAACTTGCTATAGTACCTATTTCTTAAACTTAAGTGTACAATGTTTATTTTGTATTCAGCCCAGATCCTATTTTTCTTCAAGACAAACTAACAATCCCGATAAACTTCACAATATTTTGTTGTCCTTTTGGTCTTGTGACTAAACACACGATTCGAAAATTGAGACCAAAACTACACGATTATTACAGGTTTTCCTCATCACTATTTAGGAATGGACGAAAAGTCAAGGATGCTTAAATAACTTGATATTTTAGCATATTATTAACTATTAATTTTAGGCTGTATGAGACACCGGTAATCTGTCTTGTCTCCGTGTTACCTGACGCGATAAATAATACATAGGTAGTAGTAGTTGATTAGATCCAGCGTCAGAATTATAATGGAGTAGGTGTGGATGAAAAAAAAGTGGATTACCTTTAAAGACGACATAGGCTGAAACAACGACGCTGAGAATTTAAATATTCGTAGGTAGATATGTTGATGCAATACCAATTTGATGAGATTTATTACTTGTCAATATGTTTGCATACAATTATCATGTTTAAATTGCATGTAATTGTAAATGCGACACATCATTTCAATATTTTTTATCACATGCATAGCATTTGACAGTGGAAGAATCCTGACTTGTCGTTTTGCTATAAAGACAGCGGTATGGAGAGAGAGGGTTACTATTTGGCGACCTATCAATTATTAGAACTACGTTTCCAGATAATATAACATTCAGTATGGGTGACGAACATCATTGCTGAAAAAGATGAAAAGCGTCTTATAGAAGCTTTACAAACACCTAACTCGTACAAGAGACTCAGAAAAACGTAAAAAAACTGTGGGCACCAATTCTACAACTCATTTTCAGTCCCTTATCATACATCTTACAACTTACAGTCATTCATTTCTGTCATCATTTCTGTCATTAATTGATGGGGTAATCATGTAGGTAATACATTTAATTTACATGTAAGGATTGATCATGCGAATAGTGGAAATTAAAAAAAAAACATGAAGCCATTACCAATCAAGTCAAAATCCTGGATCAATAAAATCTCTATAATATATGTATAAAACATAGGGGTATTATAATAATTATTACCATAGCCTACTAGATTAGTAATTCAAGTTGTAGGCATAAAATATAAATTGATTAACACAGTATGCAAATGCATTATTCATACATACTTTTTTATTATTAAATTACTATAGAAGTATCCTCGTTTGAAATTGCTTTTAAAAGTTTCCGCATTAGTATGAGACATTCTTCACCTTTATGATGTCACAACTTACCCACTGCATGAATAATACAAAGTCACTGTCTAATCAGTAATGAGTGACACGCCTCTACAAAATGCTGGGACTATTTTTCTATTCATGCATTATTGGGGAAAAATAACAGCAGTGTTCTTTCTTATATGATAAACGTAACTTTATCACACGTAAACCTGGACGATTTAATGAAATTTAACGGAGTACTTTCCATTATTTCACACATTCTCTAAAAAAAATCCGCCTGCGGCGCTATTCACATTTTTAATCCCATAAAAGGTCATATTTGAATGTGACAAATTTCACCCCCCCCCCCCAAATTGAATCCTGGATCCGCCACCGATAGCTACTCGGAAGAATTATTTTCGACGATTTTCGCGAGAAGCGTTAGTTATCTCTGAAAAATTTTATAGTGATAGTTTTTTTTTAAGAATCTATACAAGATAAGATTTGTAAAGTTGTAGAGATATTTCTCCTGGGTCACGTTCTGTATCCGTTAAAATTCACTCAGCGATTCGCTCGATTGTTTATGGTTCTATTGTTCGCCGTTCTATCATCAGTGCGTTTCACTCGGTTGTGCGAGTCAACGTGTTCTATGTGCACAGTTGACACGCTCGGTTGTTGCGAATAACACCCAACAATTTTGTTGGGTTTCGCACTCCATAGATAATAGAATGGTCCGCACGTACAGTTCACTCACTCTTATTAACACGCGATATGTCTATCCCTTTCTACCAAAGAAGAGTATAGCGATATCGCTATCTCGATGTATATCTAACAACTCACTCTTATTAGTATTCTCATATCTCTATCTCTGTTTGACAATCCCAATTGGAACAATCACCCAAATGCGTTCTGCTTCGCGCGATAATCGTCCGTTGACACGCCGAGTGAAAATTAACGGATATAGAACGGACCCCAAAATAATACCCTTTTGACGACGACCACTACTTAACAATTAACAAGTAAAGCATAAAATAAGCCTATATATTTATTTTGTATTTGTACAATGTACAATGTTTATTGCTTTATTATCACCTTGTTGAACAATACTTGGGTACTTAAACGAATGAGTGAATAAAATAAAGGGCCCTTAAGCCACTGAGAAATGCAACATTAAATTGCATCATACTATTATCTTTTATGCATCAATAAATTTGTCCTTAAAATAACATATGAAATAACACCTATGGTAAAAACTAATTAAAATTGATACACCTATTGATAGGTGCAGTGATTGTGCAAAGGCTTTAAAAACAGTGATTTATAAGCCCCTCAACATTGTCCCCACAGGAAATATTAAGTGTCAATGTTTTTTTCTTCATTGATCTAGTTGCTAATGATTAAAACATATATTTGACATTTAAATATCGAAATAATGCGAAATAAAAATTAATTAATCACTAAATCAAATCCAAATAGCAAAAGCATAACAGGTTTTTTGTTCTGTAAAAGAGGATCGGACGCATAAATCTAATTCACATTAAAATGCTTATGTATGGATTGTGTTACTTCTATGATATTTAAAACTGCGAGATCTGCATTGAGAGTGTAATAAAAATGCATTCTAACTTAACAATTATCGATTAAGAGTGTGCATACCGACATTTAAAAAATTTCTAAAAACGGGAGACCTTCTATCTCGACAACCGTTACTAAATATGCTTTGGAACAAAATAGGGTAGATGCATTGAACCTTTATCTAGGGAATAACCGTAAAAGATTTTTTATATCTTGTATAGATTTCTCAAAAAAAAATATTAAAAACACCTCTGTACTTTTTTCCGAAAGACGGAAACTCGTTTCCCGAAAGTCGCGGAGTAAAAATATTTTTTGTACTGATAATATGCATTAAAATCTAGGGAATAACTGTAAAAGTTTTTTGATAGATGCAAAATTAACCTCAAAAAATGAAAGCTATTTTTACCATTTTATCATGCGATTGTCACGCGATTTTGAACCTTAATGCCGTGGGAAATGTCTGTGACGTCATTCCTGGTGCCATGCCCTTAACTATTGGGCAATACAGTGATATACGTATTTCTTTTCGTATTGTGCAAAATCCACAAATCAAAATGCCAAGTATAAAATATTGGTAACACGAATGTTTACAATGGATTTTTTTACCCCAGAGGTGGAAGTAAAAAATAATTTCAATTCAAGCAATCATATCATCACGATATTTCCCGCAATGTGGAGAAACCACTGACAGGTGTGCGATGGAATGTAACTTGGACCTAGGTGCGAAATACTCGATTACAAAGCAAGGTGCGAAATCTATGGAATGAACAATGTAGTATTTCCATGAACTTGTATGGAAATGAAAAATTTGTTGTGATCATATTACGAAAGGCCGGAAACGAATATATAAGCTAATGTGGTGACAAGGAAGGTCCCCTAATTCTTTGTTGTTGTTTTATTCTTACTTTTTTCACATGCTAACGATTAAGTTTAAACATGATCAGAAATAAACCATTATTTTTATATAAATCCCCCTAGCGATTGGCGATCTAGATTTAGATCTTATTATCCACATCTCAATTATCTCAATCACGGCGATGAAAATTACTGTCGTCTCAAAATCTTTAAATTTATAGCTAATTTTAATGAATAATGCTAATTTTATCTACACCTTCTTCTTCGTCTTTAGCCCGTAGCCGTTCACTTCTGAACATAAACCATCTCCATCCCTTTGATCCGCTGCAATATCATAACACATATTCTTCTTCTTCATTAGCCCTGCTCTCTCCACTGCTGTATATAAGCCTCTTTCAAGCGTTTCATTTCTTCTCTTTCACTCGCTCTTCTGCTTTACTGTTTACCTGCTACCGAGGTTATGTTATCAGCCCATCTTTTTTGCGGCCTTCCGACACCTCTCTTATTTTCCTGTGGTCTCCATTTCAATACTCTGGGTTTCCATCTATCGCTGTCCTGTCTAGCTATCTGTTAAGCCCACTGCCACTTAAATCTGGCTATGAGATCCATGATATCTACGACTCCAGTCCGACGTCTAATATATTCATTTCGTATTCTATCTACTAGGCTTATATCGAGCGTTTGTCTTTCCATGGATCGCTTTATCTTCAATTTTTGGGTGCTTTTTTGTGTAACGGGCATGGTCTCTAGTCTGTAGCTTGCCACTGGTGAAATAATACACGATTCATAGACTTTTATTTTCCAAAAATAAAGTTCAGCTTTCCGTAAGCAACCCAACTTAGCCCTATTCGTAATATATAAATAGACAACATTTATAACAACACTATTCGTAATGCAGTAAAATATTCTTTTGTGGAACAATGCATTAACATTTTTTACCGAGAAGATCACAGTAGTTCGCAATTGTTACTATAGAAGTACCATATATACAATACACATTACATACTTGAATGTTTTTTCTGTTTGTCATCATTATATTAATATTATCATCTTGATACGTTCAAGGTTAATGGTATATGATTACATAGTAATAATGTTTTACTTTTGGTGAGACGAAGATTATACGTAATGTCGTACAATTAAGGTTTTATATTATTCTACTACATAACATAACAATTGCGATATGAATCTTAAGAGGTCTAAGTCATTTAATAAATTGTGCGAATCGACTACAAGTTTTCAAGTCGTAATGATAACATTATAATTTATGGATTTGTTTAATAATTTACTGAAATATACTTAATTGGGTATTAATTTTAAATATCAATAGTTGCAGGGTGTTTATGTTAAAATTGTGAAAATTCATGATTAATAAATTTAATAAATAGTGTTTACAGTGTGGTCGGTGGCCTGGTTGGTATCGCGCTCGACTGTTAATCCAGTGGGCGCGGGTTCAATCCCCGACCTACTCCACTTCCAACACAAGCTTTTAAGCATTATTTTAAGTGTACAAAGATGTATTTGGATTTATTTCGATAAACCCAAATTCATTTATTACTAAAAAAAAAATGTTTATCAAATTTTGTTCTCACAAAAATGTTCACTGTCGACGCCGATGGGGTAAATTCATTTACAAAGGTGAAAATTACCAACAAAATATTTAGTTATAAAATCCATGGTGATGATTTTTATTATAACTTTCAAATAAGCTAAAAATTCAAGAGACGGGGGGAGTTATTTCAATTTGAGGATAAAAATGTTGGACTCAGACAACACTAACAACGACAGATGAAGTTAAATAAAAATATCATAAAATTAACAAGCTTGCACGGTTTCTGTAAATTTTATTAGAACCAAAAATTTATGCACAACTTCTGTGTACCACCATAAGCGGGATAGACATCAACGAATGGTTATTATCTACATTCATACTACTACTTCACCCCATAACGTTCCTCAGGAGAACGCAGTAATGTAACCAGCTCCCGCCCACTTATACTTTATATCTGTCCCAGTAACCTTGATACGAAAATATACCTTGTCATTTTAAAAATGTATTGTGTGGTAACTATTAATTAATTATACCTACATCTGATGATATTTATGTCTTTTTAACACATGGCAACACTGTTATAAATGTCAACCGGGTAGGTTTTAGTATACCTAAACTTTAAGTTCAGAAGCATTTAATGACCGCTGGAAGGTCGAATTAAAAGCCTTACATGTGGAACAATAAAGATTTATTGCAAACATGTACCTAAATACAAATATATTTTATCATCCATTGAGCCTAGATGGACTGGATTTTTTATGTCTATTTTTTGTATGGATATTTTATTTAACAGGCAGATCTGGTATATACGACTATTTTGTTCTCACCATCAATTTTAAATTTTACCATGTAGCAGTCATTGGCCCACCGGCATAAAATATTATAGGTAGTCCTAGTGTGCGATATTACTATAGTGATCACATTAAACCACACAACGATCGTTTTATACTTAATTAGTACCTAGTTATGGTTCGTTCATCATTTGCTCTATATCTGTTGAAAATGGTCCACGACTTGAAAAAAAAGCCTAATTTCAGACCCTTCTCAACACTTAGATTTCCGGATGTCTCCGGTCATGGCAGTCAACAACTTGTTAAGACGAGATGTCAGAGATGGTGGAGAACTCTGAGAACGCTAAAGGAGTTGACGGAGATGGATCTTCCCGCTGCCGTGAAAAATCTTAGAATGAAAAGACGCATACGACTGACTTAATCCGTCAGCCGCAGAACACTGCTACGAGAATGTACACGTACAATGTACCTAATACAACAAAAGTATTTCCTGTAAGAATATTTGGAATAATATGCGTAATGCGTCAACCTCGCAATGGGAAATTGCACCTTTACGTAGGTGACAAAACGATTTGTGGACGTTTGATATTATCGGTTCAAAAGCTCATCCAGGAGATTCTAAAAATAGTTCGACTCCTATCCAAACACTCCTAATTAGATCTCATTTTTTTATCGACATTCCACTCACAAAAAACGAGTGATCTCTTACAATAAAATAAAATTAATACCTAATAATTATAATGTAGTATTCCTACAACTAGCATAATAATTAAAATTTACGGAAAAAAATGATTAAAAAATCCTAATAAGTACCTTATAATTATTGATACTTATGTAGATGTTTATTAAACTGTATCAAGTATTATTAGCCTCAATTAATTTAATACAATCATCTTATAATGCTTCCTAATAAAAAAGATTCCTTATATTTATTATGCAAAAATATTTATATCGACGATCACCTCCAAAACCTCCGAACCGGTTCTCGTCTCTGTCAAATTTATGATGTCAGTTCATTAGATAAACTAGATCACCTTTAATATTATATGGTGGCATCTAATAAAAATCACAATATGGAGCTCTTGTTGTTAATTAATGTTAATTGCGATGGTAATTTATAATTACTTGTTTTGCAGGCGACATACTCCATCTAAATTTAGACATTCCGAATCTGGAAACGGTGTTCTGCATTTGAAACAATGACGAGTATCTGGAATTTGAAGTATTGGGTCACCAAAAGGGAATTTTTTTAACAAGTATCTCGGCAAACTTACTAAATAGACTTTGTTAAAAAATGGTAAATACATTAAACCTTCCTTGGAATTTGAATGTCTGATTTTTTTTAAATTGAATCTGGATTTACCGAAATAAACCCAAATATACATATTTGTAAACTTCACAGTGAGCTTGAAAAGCTTATGTCGTAAAGTATATGGAGTAAGTCGGCATCGGGGATCGAAGCCGCGCCCACTGGATTAACGGTCGAGCGCGTTACCAACCAGGCTACCAACCACCATTTCTCATAGTTTATCCCAAATTGACAATAATTCTACAATGGTACATGGATAGCGTAGTTGGCTGGAGAGTGGGTCGCAGATGCATACATTTTAGTATACTTATTTGTTGTTTGATGTTTATGATTATCTTCTTCAAACTAGTAAAATAAAAATACTAAAAAAACATTGATATCAACATAAAATAATACCCACAATATTGCTCAAAACTAATTTATATGATACCTGCACCAGTTTACCTCTATTATTAAAATTGCTCCAATTTCTTAAAAATAAAAACACGAAAATAAAATATGTATAACTGGTATTATGCAATAGTAAACATTACTAAATTACATTAATCCAATTCAGTAATTATTTAAATAGATACAAGATTCTTTGCTTTAATTGCGAATTGATTTAAATAATTCACATTCTCATCTTAAACTACAATTAATTAAAAAATTTAAATTAAACTGTTTGGATTGTAAAGAACTCGCAAATTACTTCATATTAAAGTGGCATTGAATTTTATAGCCATATATGTACCTGTTTTAATTTATTTGCGTAAATAAGCATTAAAATAAATTATTTAATTCAGTTTGAAAATACGGTTAGGTATTGTTACCTGAGAAATGTTTTTTACACCCAATGTTTTCAGAATAACATCCCCAAGCTTTTGAATCAACGGTCATGGGACGTATAACTAGACTGAAATGTAAGTGCATATAGCAAGACAGAATGATAGCAGATGGACAGTAGTGGACACCCAGGCTTATTAAATATAAAATGGAGACCATGGTCTATCAAGAGTTGTTGGAAGGCCACGAAAGAGATGCGTAGCCGCCGCGAGCTCGGGCGAGAAAGGCTTAAAACAAATAATGGAAACGTTTGGAAGAGGCCTATATCCAGCAGTGGAGTGGCTAGGGATAAGAGAAAGAGAAAAACGTTCTCTCGCACCATCTATGACGTTTCAGAAAAGCTCAAATAAACTTTTTAAGTTCTTACTGTGGTATGAATGGTATGATGCAACCTTTGGTATGCGAGTTTGTAACGAAGCGAATCCAGAAAAACAAGAAGTTCAACGTGACATATCGATTTACATAACTCGATAATCGTAATATTCCATACTTGAAGGTCAAACCTGTATGATTATTGGTATCTATAAGTTATAACTATTTCCATACATCAATGATCTACATTATCATTGCTATAATACGCAAGCCCTACTTCGTCTCACAATAATACGACAATAGTGTTTTGTCGGGAGCCCAATCAAAAATGTACGAATGTGACTAAATCAAAGAGGATGTGTAAGGATAGGGCAGTTTTGACTGCCTGTCCTATCTTCCTACCCCGCAAGGGACGCGACGTAAGGGGGGTAGATAGATAGACATGCTTTAATACTACGTAAGTTGTATCCTGGCCTTGAGGACGAGATGTAACATTGAAGGATGTCACACTTGACCTATTTCGGTCGTCGTAGTGGCGCAGGGAGTAATTATTGGTCCCCTGATCTTTCAAGGAGATAAAAAAAACGTGAATTATTTTTGATTTACAAAAAGGTATGGGTTCGAATCCCAGCCGGGGTGAACTGAAATGGCGAATGTTTCTCGAGCGTAAAGTGATCACTTAAGCCAGCCGAGGTCGGTCGTAAGCCCGACAATGTTCATCCTTAATTCTTCTATACTGTTGTGGGAATACTTCAATAAAAAAAAACGTTCTATCCTGATAGTACTTCAACTACTACTTTCTATAATGATATTATATAATAATATATAGGTTCCTACAACTATTTTTCTTTTATTATTTCTTGAGCAAGTTCTCCATGCGGTTTGTACTGGGGCCTCTAGTTATAAAAGATTGGCAGGTATATCTACGTATGATCTTCTTATGCGTGCAGGTACAATCAATGTTCAAGTAAATGAATTATATTACTAGAGGTACATCAGACGCGATACATGTTAATGTGATGACGGTCAACCAGTGATATAAATTTTATGACATAAACTTTTGTATCCTAAAATTGAATTCAATTTATTGGCTTTTAAAAAATAGTATTTTATACTTTAAGTGAACAAAGTATATTAAACATTTATATAAAAAAATGGTAATAGAACCTACATATTATAAAGCATTGTTCACTAGGGCGAACTTATCGCAGAATAGCGATTTCTTTCAGTTAACCCCAGGGAAAAAAAGAGATAGAAAAAATATATCTATAAATCCAATGCATCATTAAAAAAACGTTCTAAGGACTAGTAGATGAAATGCTGATTTGAGCCACTTACGCTGTTGTAATGAACATCACGTTATTTTTCCGAATTTCTGTATTTTTATTGTTCTATTGCATATATTAGTTAAAAGTCTGAAATATAATCTGACAATTCATGTATCCAGACCAGACGGATGTACTACATCATAATATTGAGAACTGTGTTGGCAATTAGTCCTGCCTGCGCGTAAAAAAAAATGCTGGACCTGTGGGTAATAAATAGGCAACACAAAACAGAGACGTCTGTTCCATAGTGAAATAGCAAAGATTCTACGTTTTTATTACAATACTTGATTACAATAATGATTTTATGTAGAAACCCTGTAGTAGACGCGGTGTGAGAGTATGTGTGAAGAGATGTATTTTAAATATCAGACAAAAATGTTTGAGGAAATAGAGATATATACGATAATATTGAGGTGTCAAATAACTCATAAGAAGATAACCACAATCTGTGGTAATTTGAAGGTTAAAAATTAAAAGTAAACGCTTATTACAATATGCAAAACATACAGCCGTAAGGTATGATAGCAATACATAAAATATATTTGTTTATTGCGAATTTAATGCAGAAAAATTTTCACAAATTTATTCACAACTTTATCGCTCGTTAAACGCTTAAAAAGCTGTTTAATTTTTCTTGTGGGAAAAACGATTTAAGGCTATCGTAGTACTGTATTCAGGAAGTGTTAAAAAATACAATAAATCTTTTAAAATTACTTTATTTGACATTTCTTGTTTCTAATGGATTTGGATTATTTCTCGATTCTTGTGTTACGAACATGATTACATTGAAATCAACACCAATTTTGTATCAATAATTTTACTTCGTTTTTTAGTTCTTTGATCAAATCCATGATTCGCAACTTTTACCAGAATCTACAATTTTCATGCATGTTGAAGAATCAATATTACATATTATAATAATTTACGTAAATAAGAAGAATGTGTGGAAAAACTGAAAATGAGAGATAAAAATAATGTGATGAGAGAGTTGAGTGAATGTATATTTTGTGACTAGAATGAAAGTGTACAAGTCGAGATGGTTGGGATATGTAGAGAAGATGAATGATGAAAGGATAGCGAAGAAAATATCATGGAAGGTAGAAGATATGCAAAGAAACGCGGCCCTCCAATTCCCACGAGGCTTGAGCATGTAGACCAGATTCTCAAGGTCGGACGTGTTTTGAGTAAAATAAATCGTAGAGTGTATGACGAATTTCATGAATGTGATGGAAGCAAGAAGTGTGTGTTAGGTTTGGAAAATCTGGCGATAGAGATGGAATAGAATATTACAGAATAATGAATATCAGTTGATGGGTCTTTTTGCGAAGTACAACACTTAAAAAAATAATTATGCAACGTTTTGTTTTACATTTAGATTTTTCAGAGATAAAGGAATGAATAATGGACATCCTTTAATAGGCATTCTAATTAAAAAAGAGAACAATAGGATTCGTTAATTTTAATAATGTGTTGTCATCTTATCTATAAGCAGAGGATTATAAGAGGATTAGCATTTTTTTTCTGGTACTTAAAATATATTCCACATGACTTATTATTAATGTATTCATATTATGCGACTCAAGGACATCTGCTTACATTCGGGTTTATTATTTATAGAACCAATTATTATAACACAGGAATAAAAAACTTAGGACGCGTTTGTCAGACAAAAAATATTGTTTAAATCGCCGATGGTTAAAAGTTTGCGAAGACAAAGGCTGACGAAGTATCCTCACGATAGGTGAAACGAGTTTGTGTGATGATGGATCGAGTTTTTGTTCAAGGGAGATAAAATATCAAAACAACATCATAATGGAATATATAGGTATGTAAACGACAAAACATTGGAGTTAATCAGAATGCCCCTTCTTCGTTTCCACTCGTCTCTGCTCTGACCCTTCCTCATCCAGGTTTCCCTAGCGATTTCAACAATGTCATCGGTCCATCTCTTTGACGGACTTCAGACACTCCTTACTGGTGGTAAAATGAAATAATTCCATGTTTGTAGTTAAGTAGGTTATATTTAAGAGTTTTGTAGGTAGTTTCTATTGTCCTATAACGATATCATAGAAACTGCCATAATAGAAAGCCTCCCGTAAATATGAGCCCTTTTCTTAAGATATAAACGTGAACATATTATTTCTGCCATTCCTCGATTACTATTACGATAATTGACTATAACTCTGATGGAAAAGCAACCAATGTTTTGTGCTACTATGCGCGTGAAGTACATTTTATAATATTTAGTCCCGAAAAACCCTTATGTCATAGCCTAACTAGAAACATTTATGCTGAATTTCACCAATTTTTAGGTGAGACATTATTTTTAATACAAAATTTGTGCTATAGGTGGCTATTCCTAACCTAAAAAGTTGGCGAAATCCAGCAATAAACTCTTGGTTTCATTGAACTTCGTTTCTTAGTAGTTATAAAATTCTTTCTGAAATTTCGATGATCTCACTTAAGTCTCCTGAAAATTATATTGGTATTCAATGTCAATGTCTCTCGGCAAGAAAATCAGGAAAAGAGGTTACGTTCTTTAAGCCAAAAAATGATATATTCATTATTCAAGTGACTTGCAAAAAGGCTAGGCTATTTGGTTTCATAAGGATTAAACAGAAAGCTTCAAAACACCTCTGACTCAGGTCCTGACCAACTCAGACTAATAAATCATTCCGACTTTACTTTTTGGAGACAATGGACAGAGTTAATTATTGTAACTGGATACTGTTAGATCATGTGAATGATATGCATTATAATCGTGAGTGTTTTGTATCATAAACATTCATCTACCTACTACTTGCGCACGTACGCTATGCGCATGTCTATTTGTTTAAACTTTCGCTAAATCGTTTTCCGACACACGAATAATCAACCTTATTAGAGAAGATTTTATTTGTGTCACAATACATCAATACATCTTGTAGGAATTGGAACAAAAATTTATTTACAAAATTTTAACCAGCCTCAAAAAAGGGAATATTTTGTCAAAAAATATCAGTAGTTTTATCATTTCAACAGAATGTTTCCATCTATGGGTAAAATGGAGTCTCATATTTTAAAACAAAATGGAGGTATAAACATTTCTACCTAATCGAACAAATTTTCAGTAGGCGTTTCTTGTGATTTCGAAAAACACACAAGACGAATATATAATATGTTAAATTGAAACCATTCTAAACTGACAGATTTAGTGCATTTCTAAAACGGCGTAAAATAATCAAGCGGATATAGGCACTAAGTCATGTGGACTTTTGTTCTAGATTTATCTCCGTAATATTCACGCGGAAGCCACGACGATCTATTGATCAACAATTGATCATAAAACGGAGGAAGCTCACAAGGTTTTTGCGAGGAAAAGTGTGTCCTTGTCTCGGGTTAAACGTTTTGAATTGTGTTCCTAAATTTAGATCAATTTATGAGACAACAATCGAAGCCTACAATTTTCATATAAGGAATGTTAAATCTTTGTTTCAGATGTCTCATATATTTACATAGTGCAATTTATATTACATTTTTTAGCAATTGGAACCTGCAATTTTCTTGTTGAATTATCGCTTAAGAGTATGCATACCGATGTTTCAAAAATTTCTAAAAACGGGAGACCTTCTATCTCGACAATAACCGTTACTAAATATGCTTCGGAACAAAATAGGGTAGATGCATTGAACCTTTATCTAGGGAATAGCCGTGAAAGATTTTGTATATATTGTATAGATTTCTCAAAAAATAATAATTTAAAAACACCTCTGATCTTTTTTCCGAAAGACAGAAACTCGTTTTCCGAAAGTCGCGGAGTAAATTTTTTTTTCGTACTGATAATAAGCATTACAATCTAGGGAATAACCGTAAAAGTTTTTTGATAGACGCAAATTTAATCCCAAAAAATGGAAAAACGCTATTTTTACCATTTTATCATACGATTGTCACGCGATTTTGAACCTTAATGCCGTGGGAAAAGACTGTGACGTCATTCTTGGTGCCAAGCCCTTAAGATTGTGAAATAAATTACTTAGTTTGTACTTGATTAGTTCTACTAATTTTGAACAACCTGATTGCGATTCGAAGAAGTCATTAATTTTTGTTGTTGTTTCGCTGTTATTGACCTTTACTTTTTATTGTTTATTGTTTGTTTGTTGTTCTACAATAACTCGGAACCAGAAATGTCTGCATTGTATATTTGACATGGCACTTCTTTAACATGATGCATTGTAGTCTTATTTGCACATATTTTTTTTATGTAACTATAGGTAACTAAGTAGTTATTTTTATGACTGCACATTTGTTTAAAGTTTATCACGCAAATTTGTATACGGATTTACATACTTACACGGTACAGTTTGTGAAATCGGCTTCCTGCAAATGTTCGAACTTTTTCATCTACGGATTTCTACTCGTTTTAATCTTCAATTTATCAAATACATTAGACAACCTTGCAGGCAGGCTTCCAGATTGGATCTCATGGGTCACATTGTGGAAGATTCTAGACTAACTATATTCTATTAACGTGGTTTAACGCAGTATTAACGTCCTATAGTGTATAAAACTAATTAGTCCCCTGATTGAAGAGAGTTATACCCCTGGGGACGTGGAAGATTCTAGACTAACTATATTCTATTAACGTGGTTTAACGCAGTATTAACGTCCTATAGTGTATAAAACTAATTAGTCCCCTGATTGGAGAGAGTTATACCCCTGGGGACCTGATTCTAGGGAATGACAAAGCGACGTATGACGCACCCGGACACGTAAAGTAATGTAAGTAGTGTTTTAAAAAGCTCCAAGTCCTAATGACGGTGTATATATAAATATATTAAAGGCCATACGGCCGTTTATGAATAAATAAATAAATACCTTCTTCTTCGTCAGCTCTGCTCCCTCCACTGCTGGATGTAGGCCTCTTCCATTTTCTTCCACTCTCTGTTTCTCCCCCTTCGCATCCAGGTTCTACCAGTTTGTTGGACCCACCATCACAGAGAACATCAGACCACCTTTTGGGAGGTCTTCCGATACTTCTCTTTTTCGTCCAAGGCCTCCACTGTAGGATTCTGGGTGCCCATCTAGTATCCTCCTGTCTTGCCATATGCCCGGCCCACTGCCATTTTAATTTCGTGTATATATCTTTATAACTTTAATAAAGTTTTCTTCAGCAGCTTTTTACCTCTTATAACATCGTGTTTAATCGGATTACTAATCAATTATTATGACACTAGTGGGTACCTACCCGTGAATTCACGGAGGGAGGTTTAATATGTTTTTGTGTAAGCACTATTACTACTCCACCCTTCAAAATTCTTCGAGAGAACACAGGAAGATCACAAGGCTCCGTCTTTTCCCCGTCTTTCCAATATCGTCAAGAAAGTCGTAAAACCAGATTCACATCGTCGACTTTTTTAGTTGATACCCACTCGTGAAAGCCACAAGACTCCTCTTTACCTCTGTCATTCCCATACTCATACTGCCACTCTACCACGGTCTTTAAAGTTTATCGAAGGAACACATCAGGGAAACCACAAGGCTCAGTCTTTTCCCATGCCCCTGTTATTGCTGTTGATACTGCTGCCCAGATAATGTTCTGATATCATTGTAATAGGAACAATGTACCGTAAAGAGCAAGGGGGTTTCTGTGCATGGGAAACCCTGTGTGTCTTGCATTATTGAAACATGCCAAATATAGGACCATGCGAATCCTTTCGTAGCCAACATGTTCTTACATGTGGCGAACTGGACAGTATAGAAAAAATATAGGGTCTTACCTACTTTTCATACTAATTCTCAGTACCTATGACAAAAAAATATTTGATTAAGTACTTCAATAATCAAAGCTAATTCTACATACGTATCTACTATACCTACAGTAAGTATGATTTCTAAAAGAATTCTTATTGCATTTTGTATCAAAAATATTGATATAATAGGTAGGTAGGTATAGTACCTTTTCAAAACTGTTTTCATTCCATTTGGCTATACGTACCTACTATATATATAGTATGTAGGTATGATTCGAAAAACTCGATGCATTCTGTATCAAGTAGGTACGTACCTACCTATAAGTTACTGTATTCACCAAGTACCAATAATTCGAAATTTCAAAAAGTTTGAATTCACATTACGTCAAACGTATTGTTGAACCAACACTTTTCGTCCGATGTAAAGCGCTAGTGTAGAGAACATTTTCAAAATTTCATAGATTCGATCCGTTAGTTTGCATAATAATCACGGTACTATTTATTTTCGTCGCGCGCTGCGCACAGATGGACCGACAGACAGACATAGTACAATTATTTAAATTGATTGGCAGCAGTTATTCGCCGTTCGTTTTATAATTATATTTTAACGATAAATCACCATTTGATAAAGTTCAATATTTGATAACTTGATGACATTTCATCGGTAGCAATATTGCAATGATAGAAATCTATTCATTTGTATTAATTTATTTGTAGGTGTTAAAATTGACATATAAAAAAATATTCGGTACTTTATAAGAAGTCTACGATCCTCAAAGTGCATGGCGCTTAATAATGCTGAATTAATTGTTTAATCGTTCACTTAATTATATTTCGTAAATAAAAAGTACCTAATTAAATCCGCAGCCAATGTATTAGAATTTTAATGGTTACATGTCGCAATACTTTGGAAAGATCTACATAGTCAAATTTACAATGTGTGAGTGTTATGAAGAGGCATGAGTTAACAAAAATTGTTTGGACTTGGATAGAATCAGACTAGAAGTGCTTGATACTTGAATAAGAAATATGCAGAATCTGCCTCTCCAGGTTATGGAGAACTATCAGAACACTGCGTGTTGTAGATTAAGTACTTAGTTTTATGACCACGACGAAGTGCCAATAGAGCCTTTTACACTCTATTTGGCATTGAATTTTCTTGTAAATTTATTGTTTTTATCTATTTTTTATAATATATTATTCACTGTGTTAACATACAACTTTGACGAGTCCAAGTGCCTGCAAATGGCCTGGGGACGATTCAGAACAATAAACAATTTTTGAACGAAAAATAATTGGCGAAATAAAATAATGTGTGCATATGTAAAATTGCGCACACATATTTTAAGTTGTGAAGCTACTCAACCTAGGCAACAGTTTTAATAAGTTTCAAAACTTTTAAAGTAAGATCAATTTTCAAAGTCATCTCAGCCTCAATTTACCTACTTTGTAACTATCGCTATATCTGTCATTTCCTTCAATCAAGTGTCAAATAATTCACTGTTTATCTATATTACATAATGCTCACATGAGAGAGTGTCTGTAAATGGCTATCTTTTATCAAATGCACGACTTGCATTATGCCCATTACTGCATATTATTACCTAGGCATCCATTTAGTTATACGAAATGATACTGCGTTTCCTGTCATGCCAAAATTCTACATAAAATCTACAACAGAATATTAACTGCCTACTTAGTTAAGTGTACTCTTAAATAAACATAAAGATAAGCCCATGTTGATATCATTAAGTCGTATATAAATTAAGTAGTTATAATTTTGGCATGCACAGTTTTGGGTTATGCAATAAATGGTAGGTAAGTTTCGGATGGATGGATCAGAAAAAAAAAACATTGCATTGTTTACTTCGATATTGGAAGCTACCTATACGACTGTCTAATTATTTATTGTTTATTGTTTTTTTTAATCACTCGTAGGCCCTCACATGTGGCATTTCATTGATGAATCGTCATGTTTACAGGTAAAAACAATATGTATTATTATTACACATAAAAAAATAGTTACTAAAATTAAGCAAAAAAAGTCCAAGATTTAAATAAATAATTTTGGGTAAACTGGCAGAGACCGCTGCACTGCGATAAGCTTGCCCTAGTGAATAAATATTTTTACTTGTTACATGTTATATGTTCACATATTACTGTATTTTGTTCACACAAAGTGTGTATACACAAACAAACAAATAAATAAATGAATAATAAGCTATAATGAGATGGGTTCAAGAGATATGCAGCGCAAATTCTTCAGGGCCACAGTTGGAAGACGGCGGCGGAGGACAGAAGAGGTTGGAGGCGAAAGTTGGAGGAGGCCAAGGCTCGATTTGGGTTGTAGCGTCATTGAAGAAGAGTTCAAAACAAAGATGGAGCTTCGACCTTTTCGGCCGACTTCGACTCTCCGTTATCAACATTCATAGTAGGTAGGTACTTCGAAGAATATTTGCCACGGATTTTGCGTATGGTATATGGCCAGCAAATATGTTTATCAATTTAAATAAGATCAACATCCAATGAGAAATAAACTACCTTGACATTTGATAATCTTTTGGAATTATAATTAGTAGGCACATGTTTTTCTCGAATTAATAATAAGATAAGTATAAATATTTTATTTCATATAATCACATGTGTAGATAGAATACTTGGAACATTGACAGGCAGACAAGAACAGTTTTTTTTTATTTATTTGTTAAGATAACATTTTGATTTATAACAATTAATACACAGTCCAATGAACTAACAACTGCAATTAAAATTAACATTAATATTTATTAATTAGATACATTAACATTACCTTTTTCTTCTTCCCGTCCTTCGTCAGTCGATCTCCGTCCATTCCTAGATTAAGGGCTTCTCGATTTGCCTACACGTCGCCCTGTCTGGTGCAGACTGCGTTAAGGTCATACCGATATGTCAGACAAGGTCATCTCTCCGTCTTTGTTGTGATCATCCTGCATTATTTTCGTTTGTTGTCCAAGGGGCGAACTGTCATATGGATGAAATGTCGCAGGACGAGCTGTCGAAGGGATGAACTTTCGAGGGACGAACAGTCACCCAATCCTTAGTCCACATATTCGACACTTATGGTGATGTGTTCGATCCATTTTTAATTTTATACTACTTATCTGGCGTCTAAGTATATTTTAAAAAAAATTATAAGTTAACAAGACTTGTACATAGGCTGTGGGAGTGTCTAAGAATTCAAAACCACTAGCGAGGCATAAACACGAAGATACTGGACAAAAAATATAAGTGTTGGAAAGCCCCCCAAAAGGTGATCTGATGGCAATGTCCAACAAGCCGGCAGAACCTGGATGTGAAAGGGGAAAATAGAGAGGAGTGGAAGGGTCTAATGAAGAAAAAGAAGAAGCAAGGCATCTAGTGAGAAGGATTCAAAATGTGTTAAGATTATTGTCGAAGAAGACTCGAAAAATATAACTACGTGACATAAAAGTTCGCAGGCTAGACAATCGTATATTAATATTTTATACCTCTCACAATGCAAGGCATTATTTCGCATCGGATAGTAGTTATTTATGTATGTTACTAGGTAAAGGTATTTTATTATTGTTAATATAATCTAAAACGTTCACGTAGAAGACTAAGCAAAGCCTCAGGGGACAGTCATCTACCCAGATACACTAAGGTTCACGTAACGCGTAAGCACAACAACCAATACCAACCGAACATTTAAACTTTCATTGAGAAATAAATACATTAACAGCATTACTTCTTGTACAACGATAGTTCTTATTATTGTCTAATAATCTATGAATAATATTTTGCTACGTCTATTTGTCTGTGAGTGTTTGTAAATACGTAAGTCACTATTTGGCTGTTTTTGACTTATTGATGCAAAAATATAGCAGGAACATATTATTTAATTTACAGACACGTTCCGGCAAATGCATTCTATAGGTATAGATACGTGTATGTTGACTCTAATTTCTGAAAAAGAAAATCGATGAAGGAAATGGGATGTGTTTTTCAGTTTTTCAATAGCAGATGAACAAATTGTTCAGTAATTCAGTTCAGCACTTATTCTGCCTGTTACTATAATATGAGTAAACCTACATTACGGGCAATATCAGTAGGTTGGAGCACATTGTCGAGGAGTTTTCTAAGGATCTGCCCTTCATATTACTTCCCTACATACTTCAGAGTAAGCTAAAAGCTTGCGACGTGAATTCATTTTCTTGAAAGACTGGATTCAACAAGAAATTGAATATTCTGAAATATCCAGGGGTGGACAAATTTTAAAGTATTTCAGAAAAAAATCGTTAGATTGTTGCTGTCAACTTTCAAATTGTTTTTGATATTTTTATTTAAGAAACATTTTTAAAACCGATTCCTTCCTAATTGTTAGTTTATTGCTTACTTTTCGGAAATGTTCATCTTTCCTAGCAGTCTTTTAAACACTAATATACAAATAATCAATCAAAATAACTATGTAACTTGTAAGTATTTTTGAATATGAGAGGTCGGATGCATTAGCTATAAGCATTATGAAGATGAGTATTTTAAACTTTTAACCTGACGTTTGCAAATAATAATAAGACACTGTAATGCCATTCTCTTCAAAGATCATTCGTACTTACATCAGAATGGATACATTAGAAAAGTGTAAAATTTACCAGAGATAGGCAAGAGATTGAACACGAATTAATATATTGTGGTTTTTTCATACACGATATTATTTTGATTAGGGAGGTATATTATATTATCTTAAAGCATAATTACCTAATTTGTTAAGTTATGGACGTGCAACGATTAACGATTTGGTCATGTTCAGAGAATGAATAACGAGATGGCTAAAAATATAGGCGAATGAAAAAGTGTGGGGAAGCGTCTCCGTCCAAGACTGCAACCGAAGGATCATTCGGTAAGATCCCTGAAGACGGGCGCGTTTTGAGTACAAGAAATCGGAAACCGGGTAAGACAAATTGCACGAATATGTCTGCAAGGACAGGGTGGTTTGGTATTCAGTCCAGATGGTATTCAGTCAGAGATGTCTGGTCCACAAGGTACCTGGCATGAGGGGATGTATAAATAGATAGGCAGATAAGAAATGGGCACAGCGATGCTAAAAACACTTCGCCTTCCTCTTTTTTATTATCGTCTCAGATGTCTTCTGGATACCTACAAGTACGAAGCACTAAAAATTACGATCACAAAAAAACAGTTGATAATCCCTGAAACAAACCATTCTCTTTCGCTTTTTTAATGTTCTGTGGAGAGCTCTAATTCGTTGCAATTAATTTGTATTGTTGTATAACCAGCGAATCATCAATTATTGGTTAATTAATTAATAACCTAAGTTCTCACCTTTCTTAACCTCAAAAATCATTTTTCTTGCAGACGATTCTAAACAATGTTACGAAACCAAATGAAACGAACATGCATTCGAATTGTCTTAATGTTATTATGTCATCGAATACTTCAATATTTTGATTGCATCAGTCAAATATTCTAAATTAGGCACACAAAGGTATGTGTCTTTCTTTGCGTGTGATTATTATATTGAAATCCATTGTGTCTATAGAACCAAGGGTCAAAGATTAGTGACCCTTTCAAAATCAGGTTACATCAATAACTACGAATTATTATCTTTGTAAGAGTTACAAGAAAACATATGTTTGCAACGACAAGCCATATAAATATTGAAACTAATTTATGTTTTATATTTTCATAGTTTAATAGTATACGTTATAAATATGTCTAAATTAATTTTTAGTTAAGATCACCTACAGTTTTTATCAGAGCCGTATTTGCCAAAATGCTGAGTAGGCCGGGGACTATGGCAGCAGGGACTTCAGGAGGCGGCGCCCGCCCATACACTTCACTTTTTGGTTTCCATCGAATTCTTTTCGAAATAACCCAGGATCTAAACATTGTTTGGCAATTGAGTATTACATTATTAGGAGAGCTCTCAGAGACAGGGTGAGGAACACTGAGATTAGAGAGACCTGTCAGACGGAAGATATCGTAAGATGGGGTAGGAAAAAGGGACGATACTGTAGAGACCACGTGGACATGATGGATGAGGGCAGAATACCCCACATCGTTGCCCATAACATACCCGTGTGATAACGTCAGCCAGGCAGACCACCAAAAAGGTGGAAGGATAGTTGGTGTTCCACATCCCAAGAGGAAGGAATCCGTTCAACAACAGATCAATGATCTAGAACAAGAAGAAGAAGAAGAAGTTGAAGACATTATTAGTGCAGTCTTCAAAATGAGAGATTGTTGACTCAAATTTGGCGCTGATGATATCTTCTACAATTCATGATACAGGCTTTCAGGTTATCGCAAAGTTTCTACAAAAATATGCTTGATGTGTACCTACACAAACCCAAATACTTTCCTTTACTTTACAGTGATCTAAAAGCTTGTATCGTGAAGTGTGGAACACATCGTCAGCTCCGAGATTAGAATCAGTCATCTTGAGATTAAAAGTCCGCGTTCAAACCAACTGAGCCAACCATCTACAATTTAACATTTCCTAAAGCGTGCATGTTATACCTATATTTAACTTTTATCAAAATTATAAATAACTTATTATTGGTTTATGATATCAGATTGACATTTTGGTAATGTTACTAATAATTGATAATATGGAGGCGATCTCTACGACTCGATCTCTCACTGAGTTCGAGTTTATAATCTATAGGAACATTATTTCAACTTGTTTTGTATTAAAGGCCTCTTGTTTGAACTTGACCTGAATGTAAAAAGTAGAATTGCCATGCAAAATCTTACATCATCGTTGTATAATCTTTCGCCACTAATTAAAACGGCGTCAAAGAAAGCTTCTTCTTAACTTGTACTATCGTTGTTATTATAAAAACTTTTCTATTCTACAATGATACTGGTGTTACATTTCATAATGGGCATGTTCTATTATATTCCCCACACGCGGGGTAAGCAGAGAGAACAAATCGTCAGCCTTTTCTATCCCTTCACACACTTGTTTCTTCCGTCACATTCATGCAATTCGCCACACATATTCTACAATTCGTTTTACTCAAACGCGTCCGTTCTTGAAAAACTGTCTAAATGGTCGAGCCAGTTAGTGATCTCATCTCAACAGTATTTTTCCTTCTTCAGTCATGTCTCGCTTGCAAACTCAGTGTTGGTGCAAGGACGGCGTTGTGCACCAGATAGCTTTGCCCTAGTAGATACCTTCTTACTTTTGATAATAATATAATATGTTGTGATATATTTTAATAAATATTAATAACAGCGAAGAACAGCTGCTCTAATTTTGTTCTATATAACAAATTTAATGTGCACTGTTGTTTAATAATAATAAGTTCTGCTAATTTAACATGTCAAAACACTATTATTAGATTCACGCCTCTTTACCATAAATTTAAATAGAGTCAATAGATAAATAATTAATAATTATTTAAATGAAATTATTATGAAATTATAGAAGTATGTACATAATATTATTACATTGTTGCAAAATGTGATTTGCACATGCAACATAAATGAAAATGTTTGAATTGTAATGAATAAATGAAATTTGTGTATCTGCTTACTAATAATATCTAATACGTCATTTGCTACCTAGACAAAAAATTCCGAAACACTTTGTAAGCATTGGAACATCTATAGGTACCCTAGGGACAATCTGTACCTAAAGGCAAAGAAGGCAAAGGCAAAATAGAAAATTTTCCAAGCCTAAGAAAATTAAAAACAAAATAGATTTTAGAGTGGCAACACTGTGTCTTATACAACAACATTGTTTACATTGCACGTGGCACCGTTATATTGGCACATTTGATTACTGTTTTTTCGTCACTCAAAAGTTAATATTTGTACATTTTCATTCTTAAATACTGTACAATATAATTAAATTGTGATGTATCTAATTTTAATTTATTATTCAGTTATAAACTATTAAATTATGTAAATACAATTTATTCCAGATCAACAATTCATAATTCAGATCAACATTCATTAATACTCGTGTGTTTTTGTACTAGGTATTAGATTTTCGTTTCCTAGTACGAAAATACCCAAGAGTTATTTGTCAATAGTCATGTTTAGATTTGACTATAATAATTGTACCATTGTTATTTTAATTAGCGCTCCTTTAGCAACACACCTATGTATTTTTTATACAAGTCAGGTAGCTGAACACTATTTCTCTATGAATGGCACCCACGTATAATATCAGCTATTGAAATTATTTAAATATTAACATTGTCACTTCGTTAATATGTGGTGGGCTGTAAAAAACATAGAAAACAAATGGCATTGTATTGAAATTATTGGCGAGACGAATTCTTTAGCTGCGTGAGTGATTATCTTTTATGTTACGATATAGGTATAAAGGCAAATTTACTGCAATGTATTTCCAACGTAATAATAAAACTTGGAAGTGTTCTTCGAATGGAATTCTAACCTATATTTTTCAGACACCACAAAAAAAAAATTATGGCGACACAAATCTAGAACGCAGATATTACAAAATAATCTACGGAAGGGGAAGGGGGAAAACTATTTCCGCCGTAAGTAGGTAAATACCTACGAATAGGTATTTTTATTAACAAAGTTGTTAGGTTGACACTTTTACATGAACTTATATTGTACCAACTATGTCATATTAATTCAGTATCAATAAAGACCCTTACCGACAACATGTCTTTTAATTAATTGGCCTCTGGAGGCAGAAGTTACACCTAGCAATATGTAAGACATTTTTGAGGTTGTGAGGCAAGACATGAGAGACTGTGGAGCATCCCCGGAGGACGCACTGGATAGAGCCGAGTGGCGGCGAAAGACAAGAATGGCAGACCCCACCATCATGTGGGAATAATAATTGCCCAGGAAGAGAGAGAGAATATGTAAGACATTTTAAACAGGTGGGGGGGGGGGGTAATAAAATAAAATCACTCCGGTTTTTTTTTCATCACAATTTACAACCCTAGACATTTAGAACAATAATATTATTCTATAATAAAAAAAAATCTATAATAAAAAAAAATACATAAATTTTGTATGCCTCCTTGCATTTAGGCCCACGACATTTTGTATGCCTCCTTGCATTTAGGCCCACGACATTTTGTATGCCTCCTTGCATTTAGGCCCACGACATTTTGTATGCCTCCTTGCATTTAGGCCCACGACATTTTGTATGCCTCCTTGCATTTAGGCCCACGACATTTTGTATGCCTCCTTGCATTTAGGCCCACGACATTTTGTATGCTCCTTGCATTTAGGCCCACGACATTTTGTATGCCTCCTTGCATTTAGGCCCACGACATTTTGTATGCCTCCTTGCATTTAGGCCCACGACATTTTGTATGCCTCCTTGCATTTAGGCCCACGACATTTTGTATGCCTCCTTGCATTTAGGCCCACGACATTTTGTATGCCTCCTTGCATTTAGGCCCACGACATTTTGTATGCCTCCTTGCATTTAGGCCCACGACATTTTTTATTTCGCGATTTACTCACATCCGTTTTAATTCGCTTCAACATAGATTTAAGACCTTTGAGATAATAATTAAGCCATTGTTTGACTGTAGATAATGAAGTGAATACATAAGTTCAATGATATAATGTTGGATATTATGTCAAAGATTTTTTGGTGGACACATTTTAATTACTACATAATAATACCTACTAGAACATGTCACACTTTTATTCCTTGATGTATTTATGCTATTATACCTACTTGCATCTATTATTTTCAGAGTTTCGGAGAAATCAAAAGAAAATACTAAGTACTCAAAGGATGTTAATTTGCTATTTTTTTAGTGTCTTGCCCTGGTAGTTTGAGTGAGATTATATTGTATCTCCTGTTTCTATAGATCTATTGCATAATTTTCTAAATGTAGGTACGAACGCACGTTTTTTGGAAAACTTAGTGCGCACTAGGTTGTTGTTATATGTTGGAAAAAAATTGGAAGCTATAGATGGTGCATTCTTCTTCTGCTTTCTCAGCCGTTTTAATTCCAATGCTGGACATCGACCTCCCCTTTGACTTTCCGCAGATCCCTATCCTGGGCATGCTGCATTCACTTGATTCCTGCGATTCGCCTTACATCGTCAGACCATCTTGCCTGAGGTTTTCCTACGCTCTTTTTGCATTTTTGTTACTAAGTATATTATTTTATTTAACCTTTCAATTTATTAAGTTGTTATTTTGCCTTTAGGACCCCTGTTAAAAACACAAACTATTATGCCAATATAATAATACAGTTTTAAATAATATGTTATTCCTTCTTTTTTAAAAACTTTATTCTAATGTTTGTTTTATTTTCTGATAAGATAAAAACTACCACCAGCGCCCCCACGCGACTAAATATTGCAAATAAAGTTTGTACTTTTTAACATTGGTCATTATTCTTCTGGGTATTGTGTCGATTTTGTAACATCTCTATACTATGTAATGTTTTAAAACTGTGACACTAAGTTGCATCAGAGTATGTCCAACTACGGTCACGCGTCTAGTAAAATGTGACAGCGTATAACCCAATGATAGCGCTTAACACTCTACACGCGTAGCAAAAGGATTAAGTTGCTCAGAAATACAATAGGTATTAGTAGTCGATCGATCGATCATCGTTGTGAAAGGATCAACAGTAGATACTAAAAACAATTTTATCGATCTTACGCAAGGATCTATTGTATAATTCCTGATGCACGACTTGAGTAAATTGCGTTGATTAATCCATAACATTATAAGCAGGAAAAGATAAATATTCGTGGAACATATGTATCTTCTTCGAGTTCAGGCAATTTCTCTCCACTGCAGAATATAGGCCTCTTCTAATTTTTTTCACGTTTATCTGTTGTTATCATATTTCCACATACATTCATACATACATCTTCTTCCCCTTCTATCCTTGGTTGGGTCGGGGGCTCAAAGCATCCGTATATCTTCACAAAATTGGAAGAAACCATTAAATTTATGATCCAGCCGGAAACATAACCAAGTGTGATTACAAGTCAGTAAAGGCGAGTCCTCTGCAAACCAAAGCGTCGAAACCCACAAGAAAATAGCACCACAGGCAGGCGAAATTTTTCTTTTCACATTTTATGTTAAAAACAGCGTATTTTTTTACCATTGCGGCGCAGAGAAGGGATAGAAATGCATAAGATTTTTTTAAAATATAAAATATGTTTTATTGATCACATGTTTTAATTGACACCATGTACAAAATATTATTGCTAATTACAAAATAAATACATAATAATGACATGTATAAAATACGGAAAACTAATTAATATAAATAATTTAAAATTAATTGATACTAAAATAGTTATATCGCCCCTTATAGTTTTTGAAAAGTAGATATATTTATGGAAAACCACCCCTAGACTATATTATTTTTTGAGGGATTTTTGTACTAATTTATATAAAAAGGTTTTTTAAATAAGTATAATTGTAGGTAAATTAAATACAAGCTAGGTGTTTGCATACATAATTTTTAAAATATTTTCAGTTTAGTATTTTTCTTTTTTTTTTTATTTTGTAGGGGCACAATTAATATTTTTATGGAGCGATATAACGATATTATAAATATAGCACATTCATATGACTTCATAAGCCTCTTCTCACTAAACGTAATTTATTAATTTATAATTATAAATAAAATTGTGATTATCGATATGGATATTTCCATATTTATTTTTAGAGTGATCAGTCGGAAACATATTAAATTTTCATTGATTTGATTTCAAATATTAAAATTGAATTTTATTACTTTTTCTCAATATCTACACATTTCATGGCGTAAATAAATTTGGATAAAAATTGTGAAAGATTTTTTTTAAATATCATTTTAAATCTTATTTAAAAATATCCACTCAAGAGGCACAATTTAATAATTACATTATTTTTCATAAATATAAAAATATAGGTATATAATATTAACCTACATTTAAAATCTATAATTGTAAATCTAATATGGTGTGATTACAAAAAATATGTACATATAACTAATACTATCGAATAATAAAAAAGCACCATTTTATCGGGATTATGCAAAAAATGTAAAAAAAGTAGGTAAAAAAGTTTAAAAAATATGGAAGCTTAATGAGTTCCATATGTTACTCTAAATACGTCTTTATTTATATGTATTAAAAATTGGAATGTCAAGTATCGGAAACATTACTTACAGAAGTGTTAAAAAATAGGAGCTCTATGGGAAGTCGATTAAAAGTTTTAAAATCAGAGAATATTCACTGAAATATACGTATAGTAAAATAAAATATGGGGAATAAATATTCTGAAATTATATTATTATGAAAATATTGCTCATATGATATTATGTAATAAATTTACCAGAGAAACTATGGAGCAAAGTGGCGGCGAAAAATCAAAAAGGCATAGTACCTAATAACTTCACCACTATGTGGGAATAATAATGCCAAGGCGAAGAAGAACAAATCGCTCATCGCATCGGCATAAATAGAAAAAAATCTTTATATGTAATATGTACGAGTTTATCTAGTGGTCAAAGGAAATAATTTGAAGCCAGGTGTAACTAAACAATAGGACGCGAAAATATTAAGGTATTGTTTTTTTAATAGCAAGAAAACACCTACAGGTTATTAATTATTGACCTTAAAATTGCCTAGGGTAATTTAATAATATTGCATTTCATTGTTCTCAAAGTTCCTTTAAAATTGTTTTCAGAAATACTTAACATTATAATAATACGTACGAGTATGTTGCTTCTCATTAATTTATTATTACACACCCAAAATGATCTATGATCTATGTACGATCTACGCAACAATTACAATATTATTATAAAATCATTTTACAACGATAATAGGGCAATAAAATTTAAAATGGTGTGTAATGAATGAACAAAACTGTAGTAAATCATTATAAAGTTCGTACAAAATCTATGGATCATTTTTACGATCGTGTAGGCAGATACTTAGTAAATCATAAATGTAATACTTTGATGAAATCTTAAGGAAATTATACAAAAAGGAAGTGTTTTGTTTGAGGCCCACTTCCACTGAGGCAACATTTAGGCAATAATATGTAGCATGCGTGATTGACCCACGCTACACACAGTCGAAACACGAAGCGACAAAAAACATATCGCCCTGCTGCATGCTAGAAGTCGAGTGTTGTTGCCCGAACGCATGCGTCACTTTTCAGCATACTAATTAGAACAGTGTCGGCTTGACAATTTTGTGGCACGTTTTCGCCTACTTACAAGCACACAGACTAGGCAAAAATTTGCATGCCATATGTGGAATTGGGCCTTAAGATATTTCTATGAATTTATCACTAGATGATATTATTATGGAAATACTTATAACTAAATGTCCTAAGACTAATGGTGCCTGATGAATCCGGCTGGGAAGAACAGCTGTGGTTGACTGTTGTAGTAGTTGATTGGTTGATGTGGCACATAGTACTGAAACAAAATAAAGGTAAAAATATTACAATTTTGTTTATTTATTTATTTACACTTTTGGTGAACAAAATACCGAATTATCTTAACAATACAAATACATATTATAACGTTTTTTCACTATGGCGTGCCTATTACTGTGGAGATAGAAATGAACTTGAAAACAGTAAATATACACCGAAACGTAAAATAAATGCTTAACCCATCTAGGGCCTAGGGGATGGCAAGCAAACGAAAGGCCCATAGTATAGAAATTTCTAAAAAAATTACAACAAAATTTATTTTTATGTATTTAACTTTGAAAGTTCTTTCTTTGCTCCGTTTGTTAAAAGAATTTAATTTGCTTTGCAATAAATTGTGGAAACACTTGAATGATAAAAATTGTTAAACATATTTGGAAAATAATTAGGGTCCTCCATACATCCCGAATATATGTACCTACGAGTGTCATTAAAAAAAAGATCGATGACGATAGCAGTCATGTGAACTAACATACGAAACGCGTTACTGTGGTGTAAATATAATGTCAATTAACGTTTTTACGTCGAATTTTCAGATTGTTTCTTCATCTTCAGATCACGCAAAGAACGAGTAAAATAATATTATGTTAATAGTGAGTTTTCATCAAAGCATTTTTAGCTATGAAAATAATATGAGCAAGGACTGTAAGTTCCTAATACCGTGTAATTGCTATATAATTGCCGCAGACATTAAATGCAATTAATCAAATGAAATATAATACCGTATTTTAGTACCTTTTGATATACAGCAATCATTTCAAAATGAATTATTACCTACGTCCTAGTAATAGCAGAGAAAATTAGTTAAGTATTAAACACATATTATTATCGACCTAATATCTTAATTTAATCACACATCTAGACCGAGTCTGAATAATTTTATCGATTATTAATTCAAACCGTTGATTTATGTATGACATTTTACAAATTATCAATCGCAAAATACTAAAATAATATATCCAACTTTGTGAAAAAAAAATACTTGGTATATTATGATGAAATTCTTTTGCTATTCGATGTGACGTATAGGTAGTGGAAAAATGTTGGTAGATCATAAAAATTTATCGAATATTTTTCGCCTCGAAACTATTTTTCTTCGTATAAGGAGTTGGACAACTTGTAGAATGGTATATTTCATTATGGTAAAATATACTTAAATGGTAAATCAGGGTGTTTTTTCTTCTTTTTTTTAATGCATTTCGCGCCGTTACCGTTTTCGTTTTTAATGAAATCAAAACTTATCCGATAAATTCTCGGAATGATCACGAATTAGTATATTCTATATGGAGACTGTTGTTATGCATGCAGTAGTTTTGTCCATTTATAAAATGATTGACATGATAAAACATGTCCATATATTATTTGCAGGTTATGTTTAAAAGATTAGGTTGTTTTACTTCTTAGATATTACGTATATTTCGTTTGATTATTTAATGCAGGCATTCAGTTTAAAATCAAATAATGCTAATATCATTCGTGATATACTCGTATTTTGAAGTATGTTATTATTTTACCGTGGGATATCGACGTACTCGTAATACATTCATGATTGTTTTCAAATATTTTTTCTGGTTATCTTTTTCTTCTCAGCCTTTTCGCGTCCAGCATTGGACATAGGCTTCCCCCTTTGACTTCCACTGCTCCCTATCCGCTCCCGGCAAACTTTTTTAATCCATCTAGCATCGCTATGCGGCCAGCCCAACTCGATTTTCGTTTTTTTTTTTTAGTAGGTATATTTAATTAGTATGTTTTTAGCTTTAGGGCTCATTGTTTACTGTTTGTTGAATACGTTTATTTTGTGTGCGACGAAGCGTTTTTGTGGACATATGCGACACAACGAATATGTGGTTCATCAAACCCGCATATAGTTTGTTTTTTATTGACAGTTTTGTAATTAATTGACAGATAATCATATTTGCAACAAATGCTATTCTTTCCAAGAATTAGAAACTAATGTAGGAATAAATTCAGAGGAAAACATTTATAAATTCAGGACGACTCGTGTTGTGACTGATTGTGACGTAAGTCTGTGCATCAAATACCCGATAATTATTGTCTGGCACCAAAATGTATTAGATTTTCCTATTTTTATATTCCATCCACGTATTCTATCGCAGTGTGTTTTGTACACGAGATACATAAATTATGAACGTTATTTCATTCGCCACCTATACATTATACAATCTATTACCCTAGTTCGCACAGTGATAGAAATTTCGTTATCTAGGAGTTCGATCACACCGCGTCTTACACGGAGTTGGCTGAAAGGACATACTACTGACTATCTCTACACTCACTTGGAAAAGTTTTTCTATAAAAAAGCTTCGTTAATCGGCTCGATATTTTCTCAAAATAAGTAGGTCTTGGACATGTCCATCGACTATTTTTTTTAACTGACACTCAACATCTAAAGAGAATATTACAAATTCTTCAACTCAGTAAGGAAAGCCGAAGAACGAACAACATAAAAAAGAATTAGTTGCAGGTGTGATGATCAGATGCTCCGATGTTTCGGCGAACCTACTGCCGCCTTGGTCACGGATTGTGCCGAGACGTCGGATTAGCTGATCACTAGCCGATTTTCCCGAAAACACAAATCTACATCTAAAGAGAATTTTCCCAACAGAAATTAACATGAGTGTTTTCGACGGTAGGTTGATTTTGAATACCTAGGTATTTTGTTGTGTTTTTTGTACCATAATTGTGTCGAGCCTTTGCTGCTTTGTTTGTTGTATTTATTTCGTTGGTTATTTACTATTGGTAACTGTTTATGTTCTCGAGAGGAAATAAATAAATTACCTGATTTGGTGACTTCTTTATCCTCTGTGCCACATGCTTCTCGTACGTCAAATCTAAATCATTCTGGTGGAGATTATCTCCATAGATGTCGTTCGTCTCCAGGGCATTATATTTGTCATCGGTCCTATCGTAATTCTTGTAGGCTTTGTAATATCTTCTTGGATCTTTGTCATCAATTTGTGAAGTATACTTGAATCCAAATCCAGGGTTGTAATTGAATGTGAGTTGAGGAACAGTATTGTAGTTGTGACTAAATCCTTTGTTAATATTGTCATCAATAGTTTGATATCTGTTTTCTTGTCTTGTGTTGTAGTAATTGTCATGTCTTGGAGTGATTTCAATGGTTCTTTGCGTTGTGGATGGTGCTGGTGTGCTTGACGTTGGCCTGGCATAAGCATTGACGAATGCCTTTGCTGATGCGATTGTTGTTGTTGATGGTTGCTCAGTAGTTTGCAGCTTGTAACGAATGTTTGTATATCTTGTATGGTACGGTTGTCGCACTTGAGGTACTATTGATGGCTGTACGACAGTTTGTACCGTGGATCCTACATCAGATGATGGTTTTGAATAGCCATAGTGCTCTGGTATTGGTATGTAAGTAGGCCTGTAACAAGATAAAGAAAAACATCTTAATCGACTGAAGCAGCATTACCTTTCTATCTCAAATCCCTCAACCCGTCCCTCCTGAACCCAGCATCCCTCCCCTATCCCATCCCATATACAATTTATGTATATATTTATATATGTATAATATGTTTATCTATGTATGTATTTATGTTTTCAATTATTGTTAGGTAAAGGTACCCTTTGGTACTAAATTTTTATTAGCTATGTCTCACTTTGGTTTCTGTCGTGGGTTGGCTGGCAGAAATTGCCATTTGGCAATAAGCCCGCCCTTTGTATGTCTATGTACAATAAAGATTATTTTATTTTATTTTATTTTATTTTATTTTATTTTATTTTATTTTATTTTATTTTATTTTATTTTATTTTATTTTATTTTATTTTATTTTATTTTATTTTATTTTATTTTATTTTATTTTATTTTATTTTATTTTATTTTATTTTATTTTATTTTATTTTATTTTATTTTATTTTATTTTATTTTATTTTATTTTATTTTATTTTATTTTATTTTATTTTATTTTATTTTATTTTATTTTATTTTATTTTATTTTATTTTATTTTATTTTATTTTATTTTATTTTATTTTATTTTATTTTATTTTATTTTATTTTATTTTATTTTATTTTATTTTATTTTATTTTATTTTATTTTATTTTATTTTATTTTATTTTATTTTATTTTATTTTATTTTATTTTATTTTATTTTATTTTATTTTATTTTATTTTATTTTATTTTATTTTATTTTATTTTATTTTATTTTATTTTATTTTATTTTATTTTATTTTATTTTATTTTATTTTATTTTATTTTATTTTATTTTATTTTATTTTATTTTATTTTATTTTATTTTATTTTATTTTATTTTATTTTATTTTATTTTATTTTATTTTATTTTATTTTATTTTATTTTATTTTATTTTATTTTATTTTATTTTATTTTATTTTATTTTATTTTATTTTATTTTATTTTATTTTATTTTATTTTATTTTATTTTATTTTATTTTATTTTATTTTATTTTATTTTATTTTATTTTATTTTATTTTATTTTATTTTATTTTATTTTATTTTATTTTATTAGAAATGGCTAGTTCTTACATAATACCATAACCGAGGCAAAGAAAATAGCTATAATTATTATGGCTCTTTTAATGGGCTATCAACTTAAGTGAACAATTAAATACTGAAGTACGTACATAGAAATTTAAACACATTTCTTTGTGAAACTATTAATAGGTAGCACGCTTAGGTTCTACAAAATAATTAAAATTATAATTATATGATGTGAAAATATTGTTTTATTTCTTCATGTACCACTAAAGGACTCATACCATAAAGAGGTAATTAAGATTCGAAATGATTAATCAAACCATACTCATGACAGCACACATTGCAAGAAATGAATTACAAGCGATAAAGTTCAGAGCATTCAGTAGTTTCGTATACTTATTATAATTGATATCAGTATTTCACAGAGCAATTAATTCATAAAATTTTCATTATGTACCTAATTAATTTTATGCATATATCGTGTTGGGCTGCAATCTGTTTTACGGTTGCATTAATGGATTTAATATTATTGCTTTATTGTAGGAATAGTCTGCCTCTTATCTGTACCAAGTAATTCATTCACTTTTCTAAGTTAATAGTACAGTACCTAGTAACGATCCGCCGTAAAGGTAATCACCATATTATTTATGTAACGTTGTTTATGTACTAAATGGCTCATGTCCAGAAATCAGTTTTACATGAAGAACTCTCAAATAATAAAATTGATAGAGTATAAGATCCTGATTTCAACGCTTATTACGGTCAAAGAGAAAAACGACTTTAATTAAAAACAACATGTAAGTAAAAAGTGGTAGTTGCATACGAGTTAAATAGCCAGGCACAATTCCTCCAAGCACAAAAGCTAGTAAAACAAGCAGCAGTATAGTTATTTTGATCTTGATTTGATACGAGTATCACCACCTAGAGAGGGTAGCCCGTTAAGTAGACACAATTTTATTATCAACTCAACTGAATACGATAGTGACATTATCTGTCACTGATGGTGATTTAGATGCTGAAGAAGTCCGTCATTTGAGGGTCACAGCTAGTATAGAAAAATATGGAATGATTTGTGGAGTTTAATTTCGGAGGAGGAAAGTAGCTACGCTGAAGAAAATGAAAGTTTACCTGTACGGATTTGGATTTGGTATGTCATCTGCAAGTTCCTCCCAAACGGCAGCAGGGGTCTTGTATGGTTTCTGAGGTGGAGGTGACGGAGGTGCCGGAGTTGGAGGGACTATTGGTCCGTCATTAGTCCCCCACTCCACTCTTATTCCTCCAGCACTATTGAAGAAAAGCACCGACAGAAAGACACTTAACATGTTCTGAAACAATTGAAAAAACAGTATTATTGAATTGTTCAAAAATTCGTTGCACTAAATGAGACAACAAAAAAGTCTATGCAATATCAGCGACGGCATTCTTACTCCCTTTTTACGAAGGATTAATGGTCTTTTTAATTAAGCAGAGGCAGTAAAAGTTAAATCTTAAAATAAAATTAAGTTAGGCGAACAAATTAATAGGATACTTTAATCAGTACTAACTATAAAGTAGTAAAATGGGTTCATTGTATACGAGTATAATTAGAATTACTCAACAACAAAATTGATACCTAATGATATAAAGCAATGGTTAAATCTGAGATAAGTAATTTATTCATTATAATAAAACTTAACCTTTTTGAGTAAAATGTGAATAATAGTAAAATTGTTAGAAATGAAATAGGCAGTCATTAATCATTGTATCGATGATTTCAACAAAACTGAGTAAATAGGCATTAAATCACTAATTACATAGAGATAATGTTAATAACGAACAAGGAGAAGATTCTGGATAAGCCAAGACAATAAAATAACCGACACCAGAATTCCTATGAGGGACGCACTCGAGATCCCTGCGGGACACCGTCTGCCCGGAATTCTTCCAAAGAGATGGAGTGACAGTTGGAATTCAATGTCGCAGCAACCAACTTTATGACCCAACACATCTGCAAGAACCGAGGAATGCAGAACAAAGAATAAAGAAACAAACAAAGTCGAAAACAGATCTCTTTTTAGATGGGTGTAGGTTTTTGAAAAATTAGGGAAATGAATGAGTGTTGTTAGTGTAAAAAAATACATAGCTCCTCGTAAAAAATTATCATCCAATAATAACATGGATTGAATACATTGACCCGATCAAGGATGGACAGCGGACGCGTGTTGTGCAAAAAAAAAATCGCGGAGTATAATAAAATTTGATTCAATGTTCATCAAGATACCATAATCAAGCTTAGTCGCTTATGATACCTCCGTAATGTATTTGTTTTGGTCAGTAAATTGGTTACTTCATCCATAGAGTCATAATTTACGTCAATGGCGTCACTGCTGTCATATTAAACTTCTATCGCGTAATGTAGGTTAACTAGGCAGCTAATCTTCATTTTGCCTTTGTTTATTTGTGTGCGATGAACTTAATGACATATGGATAATTGTTAACCATATAACATTTCGCTAATTGATTTCTGATAAGTGATAGCTACCTACTTATCACCAAGTATTTATTTATGAGAATTTTGTAAGGTATTTTTTTTTAAATTGAATACTCTCCTGCACGTTTCAAAGTAAGTAATCCATCGCCCATAAAAATTGAGAGTACAAGGACTAACAGAGCCAAAATCTACTCATTATTTTAGTCGCATTATCTGAAGAGATCATGAAAGTTATTTAATAAAAGGATCCCAAATATAAAAAAAAATACTTCGCAGAAGTTTCAAAACAATTAAGATGGAGAGGCGATCTGATCCGCATGTCGGCATAACCTGGACGAACTCTACTCAGAACAGGGTGACAAGGAGGCAAATAGAGGAGAACTTTGTTCAGAAATGGACGAAGATGAATTGACGATGAAGAAGAAGCTTCACAACAAAAATTTCAAATTTTGAACTGCGAATAATTATCACCAGCACTAAGATTCAATCAACTGGATCAACTTTTCGTACATTTACCTAATTAGATAATCCAAATTGTTAGCGTAATAATTTTCTGTAGTAGTTTTAACACTTTCACACATCAATTAAATAATATTTATAATGCGACCAACTAAACTCTAACGCATTCATTAATAATCTCCCTAATGACGAGTCATTTAAGTAGAGTGCTTCAAATTACTCTCAATTTCAACGAGTTCATTGTTCGAGTTACTTTTAAATTATCATTATGTTGACCTACCAAATAAATTTCGTTCATTACAAACGTTCTCATACCAATAATAATAGTGATAGTGTGCCGTTAACCGAAACATTGCCTTTGGGTTATGTTATGTCAGAATTACAATTGTGTTTTGACGTAATTGTTACATATCTGCGTTTGGACACTTTTGTTTTTATTTTATTTTATGTTTATTTATTTGTTGAAAGGAATATAATATTGGCTTGTTTTGTTTTCGCGTTTGATAACTTTCTTTTCTGAGGTTATAGCATAATACATTTTATTATAGGTAATTGCATTTGACCATTTTTAGAACGCAGTGAATAATAAAAATGCGACGGAAGTACGTAATCAAATTATTTTCGTAAAACAATTGTATAATTGTATCAAAAAGTAATAATATATTTCTTTGTGGGTAGATTGATGTGGAGAAACAGAGTCTATTTTGGCGAAATAAAGAACAGAATATTACATAATTTTGTCCTAATATAATTCCAAAGAATCCGAAAAATAGGAACCTATAGTTTTGAAATGAAAATAGTAATGTATAAGAAAAGTACAGATCTGATTTAAAATAAATAAAAAGTGGAGGGGTTTTACGCCCTACAGTGGCTGATGACGAAAAAGAAGCTGCCATTCTGTCATTTAAAAATAAGAAGAAAAGCGAATGTCTTAAACCCAATAATTTTCCTTGGCTTATTCAATAGATTCATAGAATCTTTTCTATTAGCAAACTCTCACAACTTTAAAGAAATGTAATTATGGCGATGAAAGCAAAGACAATAGTAAATAATTACAGAGTAATTAGGTACTATGAAAATCATCTTTTGGATTGATTCTCAACAATTCATTATTCTAATTACATGTCCATTAATGATGATGAGCTTTGGAAACCTGATCATTTTGTTAAGTACCCAAATGAATAGTCGATAGAAATAATGGAAAAAAAATCATTAAAATAAATTAAAGATCTCAGAAACTACTGAGTTACAACTTCTAATGGTTAAGATTACTAAGAGAATGAGAATGATATTGCGAAATTGTTTCTACATTATTATCTCGGTGTAAATTAAGACAAATCTGAATCTTAGAATCGGAGTGAAAAACTGAAAGTCAATGGTTTGAATGGAGAAAATCCTTAGATTCGCCAAGGTCCAGCCCATCCCAAACAAACTGATAATTATAATGATAATTAAAATTCGGGAGTCCCACAAGGATGTTATTTGGGTCCTGTATATTTTTAATTAAATCAAATGGTTTATTTTAATACCATTCATTGTATTTCAGTGGTGTTACTTCTCTTATTAGGTCATATTGTCAAGATACAATCATATATCGCGGGGACTTCAATAAGAAATAACCATAGAATTATTGGCGATGTGTTGTTGATTTTCTACTTTTGTGTTATTATTTTAATAGATTAATTACTTACGTAAGAATATAATAATTATATAATAATATTATTATAAAGGATTCTATTTACCTAAAAATAACAATTAAAAACAATAAAACTATTGATCCGGAAAATACGACAGGAAGCTACGCCAATTATTTATCTAGATGAGTACAAATAATAAAATAATTGCGTTCGAGATGACTCAAAGCAATGAAGCGTTACGGAGGTACGAAAACAATAAATCTAATAAAAAAATACTGCGGAATAGAATACGTGAGCGTATGTATTAAAGTTGTAGATCATCAGGCAGACAACCTCGGCTACTTATCAAATCGTACATATTTAAAAATAGTTCAAGTTCTTATAGGTCAGTAATAGGAAAGCGGAATAAAACACCTGAAAATCTAAGTCACTTTTCCTTTTACATTTCTTCTTTATACAATTCCATGTTTCGCGGAATTGGTTCGAGCGTGTGGCTCCCAAGCGTGAGATGCCGCGTTCAAACCCATTTGCTCATTCGGCACTTAATGACACAAGCTTTTAGCTTACTATAATACGCGTTTGCTTTAAGCTTACTACGAGTATGTTGTATTGGTTTTTGAAAATAGTTTGTGTACCTATCTCAGATCTTTTTATTTCTTAAGTTTTTGCCTCAGTCCTAAGTATCTTGACTCGCATCCCACAAAGGCGATTTCTCGAATCCTCGCCCTACGTTTTGCCTTCAAAAATATTCTTTATTTTTTAAAAAGGCCACCTTTTTCTTGAGGTTGAACGAACTAAATATCTTAGGTATAGAAAATATTGTTTGCTGTACCTAAAGCCTAAACGCATCTCATCTAGATGTATATTGTATATGTGAATAATTGTGGTATATTTTCTGCAAAAGTGTACCTTTAGATGTGACATACATTATTGTGGACACCTTGTACTAAATATTCATGATATCGCCCACTTTATAGTATTCTGCACACGTTGTATTGGTTTACATGTTAACATTATTATTATCAAGGTATCACATTTCTATGGGCTATTATTCTTACCTTATAGGGTCAACTCGTGTACTTCGGACTTAAGGATTTATGCACTGAGGAAATCGTTCTATTTTCGCTTCAACTTTTTCAAATTTTCTATGAGAATATTAGCGCGAAAATGTGGTTTTACCTTTTTAAGAAGAGCCTGGGAACAATTTAAAAATCTTAAACAGCCAATTTGTTAAGATTATAATTACCACTATTTTGGCTAAATTATACTATTATATACTCAGATCAGATAATTATACTCAGATCCCGTAAATTTCAGGGGTAGGTACTTTCGGAATATTTTTTTATTCAAAGAATTTCCAAATATTGTAATTTTAAAACAGGTCTATGCGGATCAAAGTGAGAAGCACCGAGTACAGCACAGTCATTTAAATTTGATCGTACCTGCATTTTTTACATTTATTATCTAAAAATTTGAATATTTTAGATCAGATAGAATAAAGGATCCTAAATTTCACTGCCCCGTTCTGGGAAAATACCACAATAAATGTGAAAAAAGAAAAGATTTTTTTTATTGGACCGAATTTCCCCTTTGTACAAAAGTACACACATCGCCCCTTTCTTGCATATGAATAATCTTACATATTGTTTAGCATACTGCATCAGTGAACAGTGCAGTATTATATTAAAGTTACTATAATACGTTAATAATACGTTAACATGAACCCTAGGTATACGTCTATATTAGTACAATCTATCTACACCAGTGATGTTCAACCTAATTTGTACCAAGGGCTACTTTGAAACCGGCGTCCGGTTAGTTCGTCTAAAATCAATTAGTCTCAAATTAAGTAGTCTAAAATCAATTCATCTAAAATGAATTCGTCTGAAATCGAAGAATTCATTGTTAGGCAAATTGATTTTGGCCGAATTGATTTTAGACAAATTGATTTAAGGCGAATTGACCCACCCCTAACTTACATAAGAAAATCTTGTGTAAGTAGTAGTAACTCTTTTGTACATATTTTAGCTTGCGCGCGCCTAAAATAATGGTCGCGAGCTACTTGTTGGGTACCACTGATGTACAACATTATGGTTATTATACTTTACTATGCATTTATAACGAAGGCGGTCTATGACCTCAATAAAGTACAAGGCCTTAACCTTGCTGTGTTATATTATTATTGAACCTGCATTGTAAATCATTAAGAAGATGCTGTTGTTCAGTTGTCCATGTACATGGGTGTACTGTACTTCCTTAGAGGCTTGAGTATTTTGTTTTGACCGAAGGTTTTTGGTGGAATTGTACATGTACGGGCGAGTACATGGTTGGCGCAGTTGGTTGAGGCGGCAGTCTCCAGGTTCAAACCCCGGCGGTGGCGATGTATTCTACACTTTGCGATACAGGCTTTTAGCCTAGTGCAAAGTGTGCAGGAAAGTATTTGGGTTTGTGCATGCGACCGCAGATCCTTTTATTCAATATTCAATATCATTCCCAGACTGGCTATTAGACAGAATTATTTGATGGAACGATAGTGTCAAGGCGGAACACGTTTTGAGTAAAAGAAATCGAGGAGTGTGTATGACAAATTGCGTGAATGTGACGGAAGCTATGTCTGTGTCCAAGGATAAAGTGTGGTGTGGCGTTCTGTCCTAATTTTCTACCCCGCATGGTACACGGAGTGAAATGACAGATTGAGAGAAAATTGGTTCAGAAATGATGTTCGCCACTCTTCTTAATGACAAAAATATTTGCGTTATGGGAATGTAGTGTGTTTTATGCACATTACAGCATTTTCTGGTTACCCCATTACTGGGATATCTCGATCGTGATGGTAAAGTTGTAATAATTCTTAGACTCAGAGCTAAAACTGCTGATTTCACAATCATGTTTTCTGCGATTGATAAAATAATATTTAGCTTGATTCGTTACAGAGTTAAAACAGTGTTATTTTAATTTCATTCATGGCTCGTGCTTAGGTAATATAGTAATCGAACAGTAATAATATTATTTAATTTGTGAATAATGTGTGTGTGTGTCTGTTCAAACAGTGTGTGTTTGTTCCTATATTTATTGGGCTATTTATTCTGTTCTTCGTTTTATTAAACGAACGGTTTAATAAAACTCCAATAAGTACACGAGGTCTTTTCACATTGGAGGGTAGTATGGAAAATTTAAATATTGTAATGTTTGTATTAAATGTAAGATATTAGGTAGTTACTAATAAATTTATTTGAATTTGAATTTGGTTACAATAAAACATTTTAATAAAAAATTTAATTGCTTAGTTATAATTAAAAAAAAAAAACTTTGTACTGGTAGCCAATAACTGCATTGATTGTTTTTAACCAGACTCATATTAACGGGCAGGTATTGAATAAAAGAAAACACAGAGGACGTAAGAAAAATTATTATCAATGTAGGTAAGAAGTGTTCTTGCCGAACAGGACAATCTGTAGTGTCTGGGTATCTGCCAAAATTTAGGTTAAAGCTAATAAAAATAGGTATATACGTTCCTTTTATGAGTTTATCAGTTTTTTTTATCCGGACTAAACCGAACAAAATAAACTAGTAAAATAATAACATATTACACTGAATTCTACTGTTAAATGTAAGGATTATCAGATATTAGTAGCTAATACCCAATTACAGTTACTTAAATAAAATTGTAGATAAGTAAAATGTATCAGGTAGTAATTTATTACAGAGTAGTAATGAATTATAATAAGTAATAGGTATCTATTAATGCATGTCATTATGTTATTCAGTTGTTGGAATTGCTATATAATTGAATGTATCTTGCTATTGCGATTCATGAACGAGAACATGTTTGAATGATTCCGTTCCATTGAAAAATGTTATGCTTGAATAAAATTTGTAGGAAAGTAGTGAAATGTTATTGTTTTTTTTTTTACTTTTGCACTTGTGCTTTTAAACTTTTATGTCGTGATTATGAGAAAAGTAGATATTTAGTGTAAAAGTGTTTTCTGTGATGTATTCGAAATAAAATAATGGATACGTTTTGAGTGGCAGAAATCGCAAAGCACGTATGAGGAGTGTTGTCTGTAAGGGTAGATGTATGAAAGGGTGTGGCGCTCTGTCGTCTCAGCCTACCCAGCAAGGGATACGGTAAGCAGATAGATAATTTGTAAGAAAATTAATAAAAAAATTAGAATTTGCAAAATATTGCATTATTTAGTACCTACTACAATGATGGTGAACAAGCTCATATAATTAGGTCCTAGGTACAACCTATATTTTAAAACGAGAGATTAAAGAATATCGAAGAACATATACGAGTACATGACGTGTACGTCCATGAACAACTTAGCTGGACCATGTTGACCAGATTCTAAAGGACAAACAGTGGCGGATCCAGGATTCAATTTTGGGGGGGGGGGGGGGGCTGAATGTCGTCACATGGTGAATCTCTCACTTCACCAACTGTCGAGAATCAATTTTAATTGTTTAATAGTGTTAAATAACAACTTATGCACCCATTAAATACAATATTTTAGTGTGTATTATTCTCAAAATATTTCATGTTTCTTATTTTTTAAGGTGCACCTCTTGTAGGTAGGAGAGCAGTTGGTGTTGGCAGGTACTTCAATACTCAAAGAGTTGTACAATTACGTTTTTTTAGTCCACTGCATAATCGATTAACTACGAACATTATTAATTGCAAAATGACAAAGTTGGTAGGCATGAATGATGAACAAACTAGTCACAGTAGCCTTCATTGGTTCACATCACCCATCCTGTCTCTTTTTTGTTGTTCTTCTCCATGTTTCTGCTGCTTGTTTTGTTGAACTCGCTGCAGCGCATCAGTTTATGTCTCAACCTGTTATTAAATGCATATTACAACTTTGTTTCTTTTACACATCTTTACAACACCAAGTTTGTAAAGTTTATTAATGATTCTTATTGGTAATTAGACAAGTTGATACAATCTCATGGTGCGTGTGAAATTTCGTAATAAAAAACACACTATTTGGTAGCCAAAAAATGTGAAAACAAAACGAAATTCTCACAATATAAAATTATGTTTTATCATTTATACATTCTTTAAGGTTATCACCAAATTTAATCTACAGAGGAATTCGAATATTTCTGACATTTTTCAAATTGGTGTTCGTTTGATAAACTTAATAAAAAGGGCCTTGGATTTATCAATATTTTGTTTCATTACCTACTGGTGAAGGAGGCTACAACTGGGGGGTCGGTCTGAAGATAAGCCAGACTGCTGAAAAATGTACTGTATGAAGATCATCTTTCTTTTCTCGGGTTGACTGTAAGATATTGCTTTTGCAATAAATCCATCTTTTGGCACACTGCATTGTCTCGTTTTTGTTACTATACATATTTACTGGCCAGTACAGATTTATTTATTTATTTATCGTGATCCTTAGCAATGAAGGGCAAATTCACCAGAAGATGAAGAAGGATATACATTGCCGTTGTTTGGCAGATCTTTCAGGTGAGTTAGACTTAACCCACCGCTGAGATTCTTTTAATGAAAAAAAAAAAGTTTCTACCTAGAAAGGACGTTCTGTCAAAAAAAACGGTCAAAACATTCAATGTTTTACTCGTAAATAGGTTTTTAATGAGATACGCACTTACTTACGCAGCCGTCATATAAAAATTCTTAAGTTTCTGCGTTGACGAGTGGAAACCTATAAACAGAAGAATAGTATACTTGTATACAAAAGAAAATGCTTACTCGCTTTAAAAGAAATTTTCGCTAGGTTCCTACTGGTTCCTACTAGCCTTATAAAGTCAAGTTGCTAATTCGGTTCCTTTTAACATCCTGCCAAGCGATAGCGCTAGGATAACCTATAGCGAAAACGTTTGCAATAATAACCTATTTTTTGTAAAAGATTGCTATGTGTTTTCTTTTTGTATGAATTAATTCAACCGTCATACATTTACGATGAACCCTGTATGTAACAATATCACATAGTATTGAGAAATTATTTCTCCGTGTAGAATAATTGTGTAATTCCTTGTACATTTGATTGTGTGTACCTACCATTACTAATAATATTAATATCCATACAATTACTAATAACGAATCCACGCAGTTTATTCAACAATCTATGCTACGATAATACTCGTAGTAGGTATGTACTTAATGTAGGTACATGATTGACATAAAACTAATCTCTTACCTATGTATTACAAGTTATTTTTGTACCAAGCAGTCTTCTTGCAGAATCTCATGTAACTAGAAGCCCCCAGTGCTATTCGCACTCAGTAGTATTTTATTTAAGTGTTTATTTATTTAATAGCTAGTTTTGGGGCGGGCCCTATTGTTAACATGCTACTTTGTAATTTAAAGCCACTTTTATCTTTAACTGTAAGAAGTAGGTAATTGATCTTTTAATACTTAATTTTAGCCAGGATTCTGCTCTGTCGTTCCTCAAATACTATTTAGTCCTAGAGTAATTGTGCTAGAGTGCTAAAGTAATTCATGGAAATAAGAAATTTAGTAACCATGCAACCCTACTAAAATATTATGGTGATAATTCTAGTGCATAAATCTAGTATATAACATTGTATTAAAATAAAATTCTATGGAAAAAAATGCTCATTAGGTCGAGCTTAGTTATCGCAATCTCTTCCAGATATCACTATACTGGCTTCATATTGTGGCAAAATATAGAACTATGTTTTGAACATCATAAGCAATGAACAAAATGATTGTGCGATTCTTGAGGTAGAGGAAATGTTATTTAAACATTTGACAACAACGAATGAAAAAGAAGAGTATCTTTATCTATAAAATTATTGCACCATGAGTTGTAGCCGTCAAAGACAATTTATTCACGATTTCATACATTCGGGAGGGCTTGTGTATTATAATTATGACAACAATTACCACACAAACATAACTAATCAAGTATCATCATAAGTAGTATTTCAATAGGTATAGTAACGTTTGCCGAAAAGTAACTTTAAGGTAAATCATTTCATTAATTTCCCCGTGGGATTCTCGAGTTGTAGAATCCCCCCCTGGCCCACTCTTTTCATGTATTGTTTCGAGTGTCCTGTAGGAGTCAGATATTCGTATGAGTGTTTTTATGCATAATAGAACATTCTCGAAAACTGACAAAAAATACCCAAATAGTAAAACATTTTACTTCCTAGATTTATGAGTCATGAAGTTGGTATCAAATAAAAATAAATTTGTTTGCTGTAACCGAAATGGGCAAAAATGGGCGTGCTTATTGCCTTGTGGTATTTTTTTTCAGCAAACCACAACAATGTCAAACATAAACATGAGAAATACAAATAAAAAAAATACAATATCGGCACATTAAAAAAATACCGTTCTGCAGGACATAAGGTCATACATAGTAATGATTAATAATATGATAGAATATACGGTAACTTGGTACGGGCTCATGTTCAGATAGGTAGATCACACTGTGTGCTGTGTACCGACTTCTAATACCGTTGTTATTTTTTTACAAATCACCATATTTCAATATGGTTACATATAGGACATACCTAGGTATATGTCCAGGAATCAGTTTTACACGGAAGAATTTTTGTTAGTACTAGTACATATTTTGAGTAAAAACATAGTAAAATGTTGGCTAGGTAATAGGTTATTAAAAAAATTATATATATTTTACACTTAAAGAGAAAAAATGTCTAATTACAAAACAACATGTACGCAATAGTGGTCGCATCAAACCTGAAATTCAGACTCATGCCTGCCGGGCACAAAAGCTAGTAAATAAATTTTAATAATATGCTTTTTGAATAAAAAAAAATGTACCTAAATAGTTTAGAAACCCTATTATGACTTTTACGTTAAAATTACTTAAAAAAATAGTTACCATAATAAGCGAAGATGGAAAAACTAACCCACGATTGTCGCTGATTGTGGGGTATCCAATACAAATACTCTTACAAGCAATAAATAACGAAGACTACTAAGGCATTTTGTCTACCATAGTTCCATATTAGAACACAATTACGTAATCTAAAGTTTATAGTATTACTGTACCTGCCGAGTACCTGCATAATACTGTCGGCAACATAAATTAGATTAGATATGTCTGTGACTACTACTATCAATGTATGTAATAGTATAGGTATTGTAGCGCATCTCATACATACCTAATTAGGTTTTATTGTTACAAAATTTAGGTAGGTATCTGTTACAATATAGTGAGAAACATGTCTTCGTTTATTTGTTTGATTTCTTTCACACATTTGTTGGCGAAATTGATCTATTGTAGTGAGTTTATTCGCCCGTTTTGGGCTCCGTAAAAGATATCGTATTTTGGACGATGGGAAGTGACAAATATGCTGCCATGAAAGGAAAAATGAAAGGACGTAGAGGGGTTTGAAGAATACATCTTTCCTGGCTCGAAAGAATGGACCAAAACTGTGGTAAAAAAATGAGGTAATATAGAGGTACGTAGAGGAATCCCTAAAAAATAGACAACCAAAGGAATCGTCACATTTATTTATTGAAAAGAAAAGGTATACCTACAATATACATACATGAATTATTCCATTATTCACTACATATGTATATTATAATTTGTTACTGCCTCATTTAATAATAAAAAAATGAAAAAAATTGCACAGTTATCAGCATTTTAAAGCTTGTATGGCGAAGTGTAAAATACATCGTCAATTCTGGGATTCGAATTTGGACCTCCCAGTATTATTTTTTGTCTTTGAGTTGTTAGTACTTTCTCAATAGGTCATAAAATAACGTAATTTAACATTATAGATCATACAAAAAGTCAAATTATTTAGATCATCTTTCAATCATACTCTGATTGATGGATCGTTAGAGGTGTTATATTGTATTGAAGCCATAAATCAATACTGTACCTACTTTACATTGTAAGTCTGCAAAAACATACAACATTACATTTTAAATTTTATGTAAAAGATGTTATCAATTTTATTCTTCTTTGTTTATTCTTCAATATACGGCATTGCACGTAAAAAATATAAATATACCCCTATTACTCTAATGAGGAAAGGCATGAAAATTGCATAAAAGTCATGACAGCAAAAAAAACTATTTTGACTTTATTTTGAATTAGGGTCATTTTAGGTCATAAAGTGAAATAAGAGTAACATTCTGCCAAAATATGACAACTATTCTGTGTAATTTTCGTAATTTCATTTGGATAAAAACAATTACTTACAATATTTCTTGTGAAGATGTCGATAGATCCTTTTTCTAAGTTGAACTGCTTGTTATGTGATTAAAAAAGACTTCATTTAACAGTAGTGCCTCGAATTAAAGAAGAATACTACCTGGACCGATGACGTCGATCAGATCGGGATGGACGCGTTTTGAGTAAGAAACTGGAATGCGCGTATGACAAATTGCTAGAATGTGACAGAAGCAAGGAGAGTGTGCAAGGATATTGCGGTCTGTCCTTCTGTCTTTGCTACCTATCCTGCAAGAGATGTGGCGTGAGAAGATACACAGACATAAAAGTGATTGTATGTAGAAGGTATGATGATTCTAATACATCTGCCAGACAGTCAAACACTGATGCATAAATTTATATTAATTTTATAAAGTGACTTTGAAGCTGTGTAATTTAATTGATTGATTGTTGTACTTGAAACACATTACTCATCATAAAATATTATATCAGATTCATACTGTATTACTTTGGTACCAGTGTACTGGTATTTTGATCCATTTGCATACAATTTATATCTTAAACAATCATCCTTCACGTTACGTAATTTCAAAATGCGTTTGTTTATAGTGAGACCTGGACATAGCTGAAGAAAGACAGATCACCGTTGAATGCAGCGGAAAGTCTTAGTGAAGGATATGTGGGAAAACATAGAGAGATCGTATGAAAAAGGAAGTAATAACATCAAAAGAGACGAGTGACTAGAAGAGTGGTGTAGTGATTATAATGAAAGTGAATAAAATTAGATGATTTGGATATTGAGAGAACCAATGATGACTAAAAATATATACCTAGATGTTCGAGACGGACCTAATTGATGTATTGGCTGAAAATTTCATAAACCCAACCACACAAATATTTCGATCTAAAAAAATGCGTAAACTATAGGACGCGACAAGTCTCCTGCAGAATAACAAGCTTCGATTGTGGTAACTCTTTGCAAAATTACGTACGTTTCTCACGGTTCATTCTCTATGCATTTTAATGTCTAATATTAAATTATTTATACCTATGAATAGATTTATACTTTATAGATCTAGTTTAATATCTTGTTATAAAATTATAATAAACCATACTCTTTTGAGAGATGATTCAGATTAACCTAATAATTCAAAAACATGCAATTTAACTCATGTTGAAATACAAAACTTTTAATGCTTATAGCCTCCTAGTCAAATATTATAGACGAAGATATATAGTGAACGGTAACATGCAGTTATCTCAACAGATATGTAGCAAACTATTGACTTTTAGGGCTCAGGCTTATGACTGATCGTCGACTGGGTAATTATGATCACTTTGGACTTTTTAAAACCGAATACCCTACCAAAGGATAGCCAGACCTCCTCATCTCAGGACAAACCATCGCACCGCCAACATAAATAGGGCATATTATGCTTAACCTGAAATAAAATAAGAAAGAAGAAAATTTTATGCAAAAGTAACATTCACCAATTCCAGTCCATCCATCCGCCACGGCCGGGAATAGATCCCAGATCTAGGAAAATCCATCCTTCGCTGTACATCTGTTGAGATAACTACTTGGTATTCAACTATGACGTGCGGAAAATACAATTTTTCACATAAAATGTATGGTGACATTTCAAAAACAGCAAGGATGCTGGGTGTGCCGTAAAAAAATGTGCGAATAAAAAATCATTATATTATCTACCTAATTTGTTTTTGGGTCGTTGATTATGCATATGCAATTTCAATAATCATTACACAGTATTTATTATTATCCTCACTTCAATTTTAAATTGTGTTTCATTGAAACACGTTCATATAATCGGCGTAATAAAAATTCTTGAAAAATATATTTAATTATCTACCTGAACGCTTCTAAATTGTATAATGATTAGGGTATATAAAAAATATTGCGAGATCGATCCGTGAAAGGTGTTTTTGTTAGATCTGTAATGATTACTATCATCAGCGGTATAGATCATTGATACACGATTATCAACAATTTAAAGAAGATGGCCTCGTCACTGTAGGTATGTACCAAAGTACTTATCTACATAATGGAATACATTATCAATTGCAGCGTAGATCACAATGCTTTGATCATCTATTTTAATTGTGGTATCGATCGTTCGTTTTTCTTGTACCGACGTACGTATGTAGATCGTAATTGATTTATTTCGACGTCGTAAATAACTCGCTTATAACAGAGGAACATTGATGAGTCACTTAGTTTTTACAGGTAAATATAAAGGTCAGAATCTCCTAAGATTGGTCTGCATAAAGCACTCTATGCATTCATCTCTGTTACCCGCCAGTCTTTTCATTTCTTAGTACCTAGCTGCCACAGCGCACATTACCGATCAGCTGTTTTATGTAGCAATCTCCGAGGCGAGCTCATTTTTTGTTGCATTCCTTTGAGGATTGCAACGAGCAGGCAGATATCCTCGAGAATAGTAACGAGTAGTAAGCTAGGAATGCAAAATAGAAATATCATATTAAAAAATCTGTTTCAACTCACCATTTTAATTCTCTGTTTTGCCTCCATTTCGTAATAGAAATCACTATGGCACAAACACAAAACTTTATCACTTTTGAATCACCTCACTGAAACAAAGAAAATACAAATTATAATTAGTAATAAATACCAATCATTCATATACGAAAGTAAATCTATCATCATTATCATCATTCCGCAGAGGGAATATTTTGAGAGACGTAAAACCAGACTGGTATATCTTTACATCTTTCGGCTAAGCCTAGAGTTATATCTTCAGAAAATACTTTTCGTATGTACTTCTAAGTTTATTATCTAGTGATTTACGAACATATCTTCTTCTTCTGCAGCCACTTAGGTCCATTGTTGGACATAGGCCTCCACTTTGCTCCTCCACAGCTTCCTGTCTTGGGCACACTGCATCCGGATGGATACCACCAGCACATTTTCTGATATCATATCATTTATTTTATTTATTTATTTTATTTTAAAAGAAAACAATATACACTACCCAGCATAACAGCTTTTCGCCTTTTCGCAGGGCAGCAAATATACAGGGTGTCCCGTAAATCAACGTCATCCCGTGGAGGGGTGATAGACCAGCTCATAACCTACCAGAAAATCGAATTATGACCTAGTAAAAAATTGACCATTCTCGAGATATCGGTACTTTTTTGTTTTTCGTGAAATTCGACACCTTCGATCAGTTTTTTGATCGCCACGGTCACAAAATTCAATATTATGGGATTATTGTTTTTGAGTTTTAATCCTGAATAATCCAGCTATTTGATTATTGTCCAAAATAAAACCTATTAATTCACAATTTTGAAAAAAAGAACATTTTTTCCGCTTCTCGATTTTTTTGTTTTTTATTAGCAAATTTCGACTCCTTTACACTGTACAAACTTTGTATCACATTAAGCTGGTAAATTATTTTAAAAACTTCCTCATTTAGTGCAGTTTTTAGAAAGGTAGAAAACTGGATTTAGTTCCCTTTACAAAAAAAGATATTCCTGTTTTACTTCAAAAGGAGCTCATTATAAAAATAATCAAATGCAGGGTCATAGCTTCTTTATGTCCAATATTTTGACAAGTGATAGAGGATAAAAAAATATGAAAAAAAGCATAATAAACGTATGTCGAAAAATTAACCGTTTTGGAGTTATGGTCTTTTGAAAATTGAGGAGTATGAAAATTTCTCATTTAGGTTTTTTGTCAATAACTCACAAACCACTAACTCGATTTTGACAAAATAAATTAGAAATCATTGTAAATAATATAGGCTCTTGACGATTTTCCTAATTTGTGGCCTTTTCCTAAGAATTTAACAAAAATTTTGTTAGTTTGGTGACAATTTTTTTTTTTTTACTAAAAATCATGTTTCTTCACAAAATTATCACTGGTTTCTAAAGAAAAGGCCGCAAATTAGGAACTTTATCGAGAGCCTATATTATTTAAAATGATTTTTAATTTATTTTGTTAAAATCGAGTTAGTGGTTTGTGAGTTATTGACAAAAAACCTAAATGAGAAATTTTCATACTCCTCAATTTTCAAAAGACCATAACTCCAAAACGGTTAATTTTTCGACATACGTTTTTTATGATTTTTTTCATATTTTTTTATCCTCTATCACATGTCAAAATATTGGACATAAAGAAGCTATGACCCTGCATTTGATTATTTTTATAATGAGCTCCTTTTGAAGTAAAACAGGAGTAGCTTTTTTTGTAAAGGGAACTAAATCCAGTTTTCTACCTTTCTAAAAACTGCACTAAATGAGGAAGTTTTCAAAATAATTTACCACATCAAGAAATTTGACAAACTCTGCATATATGTAACATTTAAAATATCAACATTGGGTGCTAGCTCGTTAAAATAGCGGACTAACCTGGCGAATATTGTGGCGAATATTGTACAATGTTCGTTCTTCCTCGCGAGGGATAAAACAATAGATGTAAACGTGATCGACCGTAAGACTTGGGGACATACAGATTGAATTCAGCTAGCATTGTTGGGTTGTCATGAACATGTATACGAGTAATACTGAAAACCGCAACTACCCATTATGTTTCATCCCTAACGCTTCGATATTATTGGTGCTGTCTACTGGTGAACTGTGTAGTGTTATTACGTTAATTAGGCCATTGTTTAAATTTTTAATATTATTTTGTTTGTGTTCCGTGTCTGTAGGTATGTGTGCTTTGAGTGAAATAAGTATATGCATAAGAAGGTAAATAAATAAACAAATTAAATAAACATTAAAATTACCACAGTAGGTAACGCAAATTCCCAATTTTATAGACTAGAATGCGTTGCAATTGATGGCATATAAAATGCTAATTAGCTCATAGATACTAGAACGTATTAAAATACTATAAAATGTTGCAAAGTTTTTAAGGGTTTATTATAAATGCGAATACTATTCAAAACACTATAAGTATTAAATTTAATACTGTGCAATAATTATACTATAAATAATAAATTGCCCAGTCGCGTCGTCCTATAGACATCATCGCGAGATGAAAACGGAATTTGGATTACGAAACTTGTAGAGTAAATCTTAAACATTGTAGATAATTTAATACTATTATTTTATAGTGCCTACCCAGAGTTCTATAAGTAGTTGTGGTTCAATTATATTATTCTATAGTCCATAGTGAATATGTCAGATTTCTTACATGTCTAGATTAAAATTTTAATGGAATTAACGGCCCCCTGTTAAAAATTACGGAAAAGTGATCTTCTAATATTTTTTCCTAACGCAGGATCCAAGCAGGGTAACGTCTGATTAGAAAATGTAATATCTCATTAGAAGTGTTATAATTTTCTGGTTGACATAGGCTACTTAGATTTTCGATACATTAATCGTCAACCAAATATTAAGGATTTTGAGGTCATGACATTTGAACCCGATTCTACGAATTTATTGCTGTCTCACTATTTTATTTTCTCATCTCTTCGCTCTTACGACGTAACTCTGAGATGTTTTCTGCGCAATATCCTTTACAATCCAGTTCAGCGACAGTTTTAAGAACTAATTTTAGAAAGTACCAGGGTTTATGTTCTATGCGATGCTAGCGCCATAGTCAAGCCAATTCTCAAGATTCAACGGAAGGACTCATAAAATCCTCCCAAAATTATTACTGTTATAGCCCTTATGCTGGATTTCACCAACTTCTTAGGTGAGGAATAGCAGAGATAAGAGACACCTATTATTATTTTTCATACAAAATTTGTGCTAGGTGGCTGCTATATCTGCTATTCCTCATCTAAAAGCTGGTGAAATCCAGCATTAATGTCTCTAGAAAGGAGATCGAGCATAAGGTACATCATGATTTTTTTATCTAGATTAAAGAACATACAGACGAAATAAAATCAGAAAGTTTTTAGTATAACTATCTACAGAATTATAAATTTAATATAAATTTTGCATTACAAACCTAAACAATAATAATTACTTTTGCAATCAAATGAAATGTCTAAGATGAAATAACTTGAATATTAAAATATAATTATATTTAATAGTTTATTATTATTATTATAATTAGCCAAGACAACATTATAAACTCGGATGGACGGAAAGTATGTTGGCAAGTGCTTATTTTACCTGTCACCGTCCAACGGACAAGTTGTCATTTATATGATATTGTCTTCCTTACGTCAAATCGCTTACGGGGTGACGCTACTCTTCATAATCTCGATGTTTTTGACCGTCGGTACATGGTGGAAGTCAATTTTTAAGGAAAAAATTAAAAATCAAATATGTAGATTAAAACCCATAAATTACTTTCGATTTCGCGACTAGTATTCGAGGATTTGCACCCTCATCATCAGGCGATTGTGAATAATGTAAACAGATTTGTGTTTATAAGAACTGAAACAATATAGTGGGAGAAGCCCCTAATTAAAAAAAAGTGAAAATATTAAGATAAAATTGAGAATTTCTAGATTTTTTTTAATTATTTAGAATTAATGTCATATTATTAAAAAAATACTCGTATGTAGAATTCATTATTCTTCAGCTCGCCGTCATATCTATAAAAATGTGCTTGATTTTATTAGATTCATTTTAAAATTATTTTTTTTTACAAAAAGGATCTGGGCTTGCATACGCAAACCCAAATACTTTTCCTGCACACTTTGCACTAGGCTAAAAGCCTGTATATGTGTAAGAACCAAATTTTACTCAGCGTTTCACAGGGGACATGTCAAACACGTGACACATTGGACAAATTTGTATTACAAGGGACATTGTAAAGGTTGTTTTACACAAGGTCTCATAGTTTGAAAAAACTGTTTATAACTGTTTAAAAAACCAATAAAAAATAGAGGCCCAGGCAATTTTTTTAGAAAGTGGTGGATTTTCATACTCATTTTAAAAAACTCGTGACATGAGAAAATATGTGGTAATATAGTGATTTTTTTGTGCGGTTTCAAAATTTAGTATGAAAAAAAAATATTTAATCTTTTAGTGAACAAGAAATACACACAAACATAAAAAATGGACATAGTACAGATTATAAATCATTGTTCACTAGGGCGAACTTATCGCAGAACTGCGATTTCTTCCAGTTAACCCCAGGGAAAAAAAAAGAAATTGAATAAAAATGTGTAGAAAATATATACATACATATGCGAGAAAAAATATACCTATTCTAAACTCAATGGGGGGGCAGCTGCCCATATCCCCCTGCCCCCTCTCGTGGCTCCCCTGACGACGCCCATGTGGTGTAACATACACGACTTTGTTTTATATATAAGGTAAATAACTTAAAATACTTGAACAAATTAGAATGGATTTGAAAACTCACCTTTACAATTGTCCTCTGTGAAACGTTTCACAAAAACGTTACACACGTGATACAGTGGACAGAAAATAGCAAAAAAACTAACTTATAAACATTGTTTACTCATAAAGTACGCAATAAATAATAACTAGTTACATTTATTAATGGCTAAAAATATTCGTAGATGATGATTTAATTAGATATTTGTATAAAAGTTTACTACTTACCCTTTAAAATCACCTTAATAGGTCTTCTAAATAAAGTGTACTTTTTGACGTGCACTCTTAAATCACTCACAACAGCGAAATGACATGACGGGTGATGTCGTTACTGCTTCTGTCATGAAGCGATAATGTTGCTAGTGTGATAATATAAATTATTCTTGCCATACGTTGGCGGATATTTGCTGTGGAGCGTGATACAGGGGACGTTTCACAGGAGACATATTTTGGGGACAAGTGTTTATAATCATTTTTTGTTTACATAAAAGTAATTAGTATGGTAAATAACCCTATATTATTGAATAATAACTATTTTAGTATCCTTTTAAACATTTTTTAGAATGCCGGTAAAGGAAATATATAATTTTATCGTCATTTGTTTCCTGAGAGGCTAGGGTGCGACACAATCAATTTGTATGGAGCGAGTTCCGACTCTTACATTTAAAACATGATTTTCTCCAAAGTATGAATTAATATAATAAAAATATATGTTATTTTAACTAATATAATATATAAGTTGAGAGTTGGGCGCAAAAAAATAATGAAAAAGTTATTAGTTGTATTATTTTTTCATAGGGGTCACTCACGATTATAGAATTTTGCAAAGAATTTGGTCCTTACCCGTACATCGCAAAGTGTGGAATACATCGCCAGCGCCGAGGTTTGAACCTGGCACCTTTTGCATCTTTTCTATTTTTAAATAGTTCTGATGGTAGATCACTAAGTAGGCAGATCCTAATTTAAACAATGAAATATCAAAAGTAATCAGAAATTGGTCTGTGCTTGACCAAGCAGTTGACCAACAGGCGTACCACCTTGCAAATAATAATATGACGCAATAATTCAAGCATCTCCATTTTATGGAGTCATTTTATATCTGACATTATTATGACTTTATGGATCTAGATTCTAGATCGAGAGTATTTTATATGAATTTATTGTCAATGATCTCTGATTAACATAATACAATGTAACTTTGTAAGGCTTCGTTCATTACTAATGGAAGTAAAATAAAATAAATTAATATGTTATGACATAATGAATTAAATATTTTTCATATTAATATGATACAATGATAAATATAAACAATTTGATATGAAATCCTTATATGGAGGTTACCTGTTAGCGATTACTGTTAGGCATTAAAAACGCAGATATTTCGTTTATTTTATCATAGGTATTTTTTCTTAATGACATCAGGGTATAAATCAATGACTTGTATTATTTTTACAAAATTGACTTCTAAGGGACTCTCAAGTCACCCTTTGCAAGTCTTAACATTTTATTAAGGGCCAAGATAAGGCGAATGGCCTTGAGCGATGGGGCGTGTCTACATTTCTTTCCCCCGGTATCCCCTTCCCCTTTTGTATCTGCGGCTGTGTCAAATCTGATGTTGTGTGATGTAAAAAATTTTACGCTACGGTACGCGAATCATGCGACCACAGATGTACAAATCTATCTAGATTGAGCATTTAATACAAATTAGGACTTTTCAAACACAGTAGGTGCCTACTTTTATCATAATTTTAAATTGTAATAGAATGGTACGTATGTATTTGGTATTTGATATCGACAGGTAGGTAGCTATATGTATCCCCTTTTAAAAACATACATAGGGTCCTACATACTTTCTTTTTAAGAGTGTGCATACCGACATTTCAAAAATTTCTATAAACGGGAGACCTTCTATCTCGAAAACCGTTACTAAATATGCTTTGGAACAAAATAGGGTAGATGGATTGAACCTTTGTCTAGGGAATAACCGTAAGAGATTTTTTTATATCTTGTATAGATTTCTCAAATAAAAAATAAAAAACACCTCTGACCTTTTTCCGAAAGACAGAAATTCGTTTCGCGAAAGTCGCGGAGTATTTTTTTTTCTTTGTACTGATAATATGCATAAAAATCTAGGGAATAACCGTAAAAGTTTTTTAATAGACGCAAAATTAACCCCAAAAAATGGAAAAAACGCTATTTTTAGCATTTTTTCATGCGAATGTTCACGCGATTTTGAACCTTAATGCCGTGGGAAATGCAAATGACTGTGCCGTCATTTCTGGTGTCATGCTCTTAATGCATAATATGTGTTGTAACGTAAAAAGTAAAATATGATGGCAAATAATAAAAATATAAGCAGGTTGTGTAAAACATTTATTAGGTAACTATTTTATTTACAATTATGGTGGTATAAAACATGTTACAAATATATTACGGGTTAAGAAGACAAAAAATGGTACCTTGCCGTGCAAAATGTATAGTAGTTTTGGTTTTTGGATATGTTATATAGGTTCGTCCCCTAATCAGAATCCAAGTGTGTGACTTTAGCCCATCCTTGTGCGTTCACTAGGGCGAGCCAAAAGCTGCCGAAAATCAGTCATTTTTCAGTTTATTGTTTATATTTTTTTAATTATCCATTTTAGTAAACAGTTGTAAGTAAAAATTGTAGAACATTAAATTTTCTACAAATTAGGCTAGCAAAGTTTGTTTAAAAAGCTATTATGTAAAGAATTATATATCAAAAACATACTAATTTTACACAAAAAAAAATTGTGTTATTTTCCAGACTGGTACATAGTAATAAAAATGTTTTTAGCAAATATTATAGAATATTAAATTTACAACAAAAAATGGTATCAGACTTTTTCTCTTGTACTAATTTTTTCTAGTCTGGAAATAATACAATAAATGAAAAAAAAAATTTTTTTTCTTTTTTTGTATTATTTACAGACTGGGTTGGCATCTTGTCAGAAGCATACATAAAGACAACAAGATCGAATGCTGAACTGAGTGTATAAGGTTCAGATCAGCATTCACATCAAACTGTTGCCTGAATAAAAAATGATGTATGAATGTACACAATATTATAATAAACAATAATAAACATGTACTTCTCTTCCAATGTCAACTACATTGTACACAATAATGAAACAAAGTAAAATAAAATATACGAAATTGTGGCATATTGCCTGAATAAAGATATATAGGAAAAAACATCACAATAATTCACAACGAAATCCAGTTGCTTGTCAAAGAAAGATAACCAGGAACAAAAAATACATGTAAACAATAAACTTGTCTAATTTAATCTATTCATCTCGTAAAAACTGTGACAAGTATACAATTGTTGTATACTGTACATAACACATATATTATGCAATACGAACTAATATTCTCCGAATTTTAATTCTTTAATAACTGGTTGATTTTCATAGATAGTATCGTCAGTTTCCACTTCTCCATTTATAGTTTCGCTATCGCTTGCATAAATAATACTATCATCGATTCCCACTGCTTCATTTACAGTTTCGCTTTCTATTTCAAAGATAATATCATTCTTTTCCACTTCTCCATTTACAGTTTCGCTATCGCTTGCATAAATAATACTATCGTCCATTTCCACTGCTTCGTTTACAATTTTGTTCTCTTCTTCACTTCCAGTTTGTCGTCCGTTTTGTGCTTCAGCCTTTTTTTTTCTATCTTCTATTGCCCTAGTTATATATATTGGATCTCGAATTGGCATATTCCTGGTGTGTCGTGGATCAACCAACTCAGGTAATAAACAATCTAAGTAAAATGCCTTTAATTTTGATACCATTTTTTGTTCCCAAAATTCATCACATCTTGTGATTATTTCAACTTTAATGGGTGCATTTTCGCCAGACCAAATAGCAAATAAACATTTTGTTTTATTCGTTATATGTAATTGGCCCTGTATTTGATAAAACCAATCATGGTTTTTGTTAATTTCATAATCTCCTTTTTTATTTTTTTTGTAAAACGTTACTTTTTTTGTATCGATTGCATCTTCTAAACCATTTTTATAAGCCGTTAACGGGCACTTAACCTCGACGATCATGTCATCATCGGTAATACCATCAGGTGATGCACCAAAATAAGGGATGTCCTCGTCAATGAACAATCCACATGGGTTTATTTTTATGCTTCGTTCTTTTTCTAATCTATTTATTGCATTTTTTTCATTTTCTTTCCCATGTTTGATTGCACTTACGTGACTAATCGATGCGGTGTACAATATTTTTTTGACTAAATTAGAACAGCTTATGTTCATTCTTCTTTTAATTGCACATCCGAAATTTGACGCGGTTAATAAATTTCTCCTCACCTCTAACCATTCACTGGAATCGCTTTGCAGTATCGTGTCTTCTCTTATTTTCTGTCTCTGATCCGATGTTTTCATTAAATTAAATAGAAATGCCTGCTTTGAAATTTCCAACGCATCGGGAGATAAATCAGCTTTACAGCAGTTCTCCCCATAGTTCTCCGTGGTTTCTTTTTGGTTCTCAAATATCCTAAAATAAATAAATAAACATTTTATTGCATATAAAAAAAATACAGAATACGTAAATGGCGGATTTATCGCCTGTTGGCAATTCGCTACAACCAACCCTGTTCAACTAACCTTCTCCTTTTCCTGTAGATTTTTGTCAACACAGACATTTTTCTGGCTTTACGGTCCTCCATTGTTTTTAGTTGCCCTCTTGGACTCACTCCAACAAGAACTTTGTAGAGTCTGGACAAGGGCTTATGTGTGTTGAAGGAAAGAGCAGCTCCATTGCACCTCATCTGATATTGGTACTTCTTAGAAAAATTCACTCTTTTACCACCAACAAATTTTGCCACAACGTTATGGTAGCATTCCACTGGGTTACTATGCACGTCGTGTATTAAACTTCTGGCATGGCCAGCTAGGCACGCGATGATAAATTTGATCTTGATCCAGATGCTGTTTGTCAATATGTCCTTATTTATATTTTCATCTTCGCCGATGGTTTTGCAGAAATAAGGTTTGCAATTTTTATGCATCCCAAAGCCATGTTCTGTCGCCAATAGAATGTCCTTGTGCAGTGACGTAACATTCTGCGATCCTTTGTATTCTTCTATGGCACTGACAATGGCTTTTCTAATCGACATAATCCTTTTTTTTGTTAATAAATTTCGGTACCTTTTAAGATAACTAGTATTGGCCGCCAGTGCTACAAGTTTTTGGCATAAATTTCTCAGTAAGTGGTTTCGGCATTCTATTTTCTCAATGGTTATATTGTCATATGGACGAGATTGTAACAATTTAGAATAAGTGCTGGAATCCCCATCAGCTATAATCCGACCATAGATTAAATTATGCATTTCAATGCTTTTTTTGAATCCTTCAACTATTATAGTGGATTCCATTCCTGCGGATGAACCTGAAAGAAATCCAAAATTGTTATACTTTACCACCCGTGCAGACCATTTGTACCTGTATGTGAAATAAGTAAGGCTGGTCCATACCTGTATAGTTTTTGTAACACTTATGTTCCTTGGCTTCTATTTTTTTGTATTCTGCCTGAGCGCATATGCAACAATACTTATTTTTCACTGCCATAAATAATATTTTATTTGTTTTTTTGCCGATGATAGCAGCTGCACCTGATAAAGAATTGTAGTTCTTCCGGTATGACCGTTTGCCCCAACATCCGTCAGCTATGACATCGATAATTGGTATACCCTCTGAACTGACTTTATTATCTGCAATAGCTGCCCGCCTTTCTTCTTTTGCTGCTTCATTCATCGAATGCAGCGCCTCGCGTTCCCAAACTTGGTTGACTATCTCCATATGTTGGTTGAACACATTTGGTGTGATAATGGGAAGGCCTAATGTCGCAGAAAACTGATTCAGCTGTGTCTTACCACAACCTATGGAAATAGAACCAGCAACTGCACAAGTGTTTAAATTCATCTCTTGGTTCGTGTCATCCGTGTCCACCAAGAAAGTCAACTCGCACATCTTGCATCGTAATTTTAATTTGGTCACAAGCCCGACGCGAACTTCATTGACAATCTCTAAAGAAACAAATCCACATTGCAGGGGACCATGGCACGATATTCTTTGGAGTTCACCGAAAAAAAAGGGGACATTAACTATCCGCCTTCCAATAACATTTTTGTTTTCGGGTGAACTGAAAAAAAAAACGGTACGATGATTAATTAAGTGTATATGCATAAATTTGACTGAAATATTATCGACTCTAATGTAATGTAATGTATGACCCTATGTGTAAACTTTAATTTAAATCACACGTTAAAAAACCGATAGTATTTGTACTTACGTTTTTTTAATTATTTAACATACCTCAAATTATCTGCTTGTAGTGTTTGAACATTTGTGGATTGAATAGTCTTAGAATTCGAAACTGTGTCTATATTAGGGGTATCTGTGTGGCATTCGGATATTACTTTTGACCTGAAAAATGAACTAGAATGCAATAAAGTATATACTATTTGTATTTAGTTTATTTTTAATACATCGTACAATATAATTTAGTCATTTTATTTGCGAAACAATGAATAAGTAAGTTTTTATAAATAATTTACCTCGCATCATTTGTCTGTGCAAGGTTGGACTCAATTATTTCAGAGGGTAAAATTAGAGCTGGATTAGACGTACATTCGGAGACAACTTTTACCCTAAAAGAAAAAAAAAACATAATTAGCCGAAAAATTACTTAAAATCTCCGTTGCTATTTATTTTAGAACAAAAATTTATTGATGTGTAAATCAGAAAATAAGTATTTTTGACCTAAAACGCGAAGCAACGAAGTTATATTGCATAATATACCAAAAGTGGCGATTCTTTAAGATTTTTTCAATATGGTGAACGGAGCGGAGGGAGGAAAATTGTACAAATCTGGATTATTAACTATCATAATATTGTCCTACATAACATACCAAATATTTACGACTACCTGATTTAATGTTGGGTCTCCATGTACTCCGGGAAACCTAGACAAAAAATGGTACCTACCCTAGCATGCAAATTGTATAGTAGTTCTGGTTTTTGGATATGTTATACAGGTTGATACCCAGGTTCAGAATCCAAGTTTGTGACCTCCCCACCCTTGTGCGTTCACTAGGGCGATCCAAAAACTGCCGAAATCTCGGCCATTTTTTAATTTATTGATCATATCATTTTAACAATGGATTTTAGAGAGTAAAGTTGTATGTAAATCATTTCTTGGATTGCATTTTTTTATTACTACTATCATACATACTGTACTGAAAGTTGCTTAAATATTCGTCTGATATTTTTTCAGAAGGTCACCACTCTGTTGTTACTGGTCCGAGACAAAAATTGTTGACCTCAAACTTGTTTTAAAATAAACCATCTACAACATTAACTTATACTTTTCTCTACAATGTGCATTTCAGGAAATATATTTCAAAAATGAGAAATTTCGTTAAAAATATGCATTTTTCTGAAAAATTTGCAAATTTGGATATCACATAACTCTTTAAATAATAGTTTCACAAAAAACTTTGTAGGCGCTAGTTACAGAGAATTTAATATTCTTCAACTTTTACATAAAACTTTGCTCTCTAAAATGCATTCTTAAAAAGTTATTATCAATAAATTGAAAAACGAGGGAACTTTCGGCAGTTTTTGGCTCGCCCTAGTGAACGCACAGGGGTGGGAGGTTACAAACTTGGATTCTGAACCAGGGGACCAACCTATATAACATATATTAAAACCAGAACTACTATACAATTTGCATGGCAAAACTCTCTATTACCCGGAGTAATACTAACGATTCCCAGATTTACCGAACGATTTCCCAAAGATACTTCCAATTCAAATTAGGTCATGTGGGGTATGTATGAAAAGGTCTTTTGAAAAGAAACATATTTTAATGGAAACTTTTTTTGATAACGTAAAACCTGTCTAAAACGGAACCTGTATAAAGCGGAAACCTGCCATTCCGGAAAAAAATCTTCGGAACGGTCATGTTTTCTATACAAAATGACCTGTATAAAGCGGAAACCTGTATAACGCGGAAACGGAACGTATTTTACAGGACAAAATTATCAATATGTATGGAAATTAACCTGTCTAAAGCGGAAAAAAAGTTTTAAAAAATATATACACAAACCAAGTTAATGTATTGTAACTGTACCTACTAACGAATGCTTCAAGTAGTAAAACAAAAGGGGACCCAGTTCCAGGTAAATTGTGTATTTCGGAATCTACTAACTTCGTAGGTACTATTGATATAAAGCCGCATTGTTCTATTGTTTACAAAAAAAACCCAAGAATGTATGAACGTGTAGGTATGAATGGGCATACTTTCCTTACACGCCCTATCACACGGGGTAGGTGGGTAGGTACCTACAGTTTTATGCGTTGTTATTGGTTATCTACCGTTATCTTGAAGGATGGGGGTGGGGTGGAGGATTTACCTGTTCATGAGTACATTGCAATTACGATTAGTTCAAACCCGGTGACTTTTGAGTGCATTTATTTCGCGACGATTTTAGAAGTTTAGAATTTTTACATTTATTGCGCGCTATGTCCGGAAAAAAACACGAGTGAGAAGTGATTAAATTAAATACGTACATGCATAATAATTTGATGGTTTTTCTGTAAATACATAAGTAATACAATTAATATTGAATGGGTTTTAATTTAATAGATAGTAAATACAAATAATCCGTAATAATAAGTGTAAAATGTGTAACAAGTGCAATACACGTAACAAATACGTAATATTGCTGAAAATCGCCTAAGAACACGCGATTTAAACTCCACATCCTGTATTATGACTCATTTTATGAGTATGGAACCACCTTTATAGGTAAGTGCTTGTAAAAATTGTCAACCTGTATAAACAGGAAACCTGCCAAAACGGAAAAAATATTAGGGAACCGAGCGATTCCGGTTTAGACAGTTTTTACTGTATTACCTCTCGGAAGATATGGCTCATGGCAAATGTCACAAAATATTATGTACCTACCTACAATTTTTCTTTAATACGGTAATAGTTATAAAAAAGTTTTTTTTTTAAATGTGTTTCTTTTCAAAAGACCTTTTCATAGATACCCCGTATGATCTTGTTTCCATTTAAAAAATAAATCTTCATTAGTAGAGAGGTAGGTACCGGTTTGATTAAATCACGAATATTACGTAGGACATTGGTTACTTAAGTATGCCAAATAAAAATAGTTAGTATAACTCTTATAACATATTGATATAAGTAGGTATGTACTTACAATTTCCTTTTCTCATTTAATAGTTTTGCCTGGGCCTTCCGTTTTTTTATACTCTTTCCTGAATATTTTTCTTTATTTCCCATTTTCAATATATTTGTATACTGATATTTTCAAAACTGCAAACATAAACATAAGTATATATTTTTTCGCAGATAAAATTCAATACACAAAATAAAAATACATTGGAATATACCGGATCTACTTCATAACTGATCTGTGTATCGCCTGGTTTGTTTGTATTTTTTATTCATGCAGTTATCACAAAATTTATTATTTAAAAATTATTAAATACATCAAATATCACTTACCGATAATTTTTATCTTATTTTTTGCAATAATTTATAGCCAAATCTCTTAGTTATTAAGAAAAAACTAAAATAATAAGATTGTTATTTTTTCAATTCACAACAAAAAAATCAACACAGATTTCACGTCTGCAGGCCACAAGATTGTGGGCGGAACTGAGGAATGATATACAAACATCTCGCTTATAACACCAGAATGCATGTCGTTAAGATCTATTATTCAACTTGCGCGCGTTATCGAGTCTCGGCAAGGCGCATCACAAAAATCTTGAAATGTAGTTTTTTAGATATTACAATAAAAACAATAACGATTTCGAAAAAGTTAAACAGTAATCGATTAGATATATAAAATATCTATCAATTAAAAAAAAAATCATATTTTTATGTCAATTTGTTTTTCAAATCTAGCTTTTATAGCGTCAAAAACGGGTGTTTTTAAATATTCTATTACAATAAAACTATAAAACATATCTGTTATTTTAAACAGTAATCCTTTAGAGAAAAGATGAAGGAATACAATATATTTTTTTCAAACCTATATCTTTAAAGGATGCGGTTATATAACTTTTGAAAAAGTACGGAAAAGTACCGAACGGCATTGTCATGGCCCTTTGACCTTATTATTTCTGTATATTAGATTAAGAATCTATGTACTTCTCAAACATTGAGTACAGTCAAGTAATTAGAGCAAACAAACCAGTAAGGGGTTTGATGGAATGTAACGAAACTTCAGAACCTATGCATAAAAGTACCAGATTAAATATATGTAGGTCTAAACTTATATACTTAGATTGACAGAATTTTGGAGAATATATGGGCTTGAAGTAATTTCTTCTAATCATCAGGGTTCGTCCATCACGATGAGAAGCTTCGTGATAAATGTGGAAAAACTGTGGATCGAACTTGTATATGGTTTGTACGTATTTAGTTAGCTGGAGGACTGGTCTCTCAAGAAGGAGGTACCGTGTTCGAATTTCCACTTTGTGGATTGTGCACTTCGCGATATGGGCTACTAATACTAATTCTATTATATTCTCTCACGCCACATGCCTTGCGGGGTAGGCATAGAGAACAGATAGCTAGACTTTCCTATCCTTACACACACTTCTTGCTTCCGTCATATTCACGCAATTCGTCATACACACTCTTCGGTTCCTTTTTTTTATTTATTTATTTATTTATTTAACATAAAGTACATTTACAATTTACAATTATTAAATACATGGTAAGAATATATGATTAAGCAATGATCTTGTTACTCCCCGGATATGAGTATATTACTCGTGTTCCGAGGAGGACTCCTTTTACTCACTAATACCTTATATCTACCTGATTAATTCGTATATAAGTAAATTTAAACAATGTGTGTGCCAATTTAAAGAATTTTTCTCATATGACATATATTAATATGAACCATTTTGCTACAATTTATTAAACTACTACCTAATCTAAACTATTACTTTTACTACGAGAGATGTACTTGCTTGTTGCACACCATAATTTGAAATATTTTATTATTAAATAATGCAGGGTAATAGTAATAAATAAATATAAATCTGTAATAAGTAATAAATAAAATTATTAAAGTAGGTAATGCTTAATTTTATCGGTTAATCATCGCTGACATTTTGAATGTAAAAGTGTGAGAAAATTGATGTTCCCTCGTAGGCCGTGGGCTTGGTACGTTGTATGTATTATTATACAGTCAATTGTGCAGTGCAGATGTTGCAGTAACCGTATTACCGTGTAATAATAAACCAAGTGAATAATCTGGTGTAACCAGAATAACATTATCAACATGTTGAACTGCCTTGAAGATGTCGCGTATATACTAGTTTATTCTTCTTGAAAGGGACCCGTGAAATATCACGAAATTTCGTGTGAGTAACTATGTAAAATGAATACACTATAAAAGAAATATATTTTATACATCTTCTTCCCCTTATATCCTTGGTTGGGTCGGGGACTCAAAGCATCTGTATATCTTCGCCAGAGGCCCCCATCACTTGCAGTTTCTAGGACCTCTGTCCACTCCAATTACAGTCTCTCCTCACACATTTTTGACACCTGCTCCTGTCAGGTATTTCTGGGGCGGCCCACCGGTCTTCTGCATGCACCCTCGGCTTCCTTTTATTGAAAGCTGTTCTTCCTGCATACGGATTACGGATGAGGTGTGCGAGCCATCTCAGCTGGGACGTTTCTATGAAAAAGACTGTTGGTTCTACCCCGAGAGCCTTGAGAAGACCTCTACCTCTACTTAGCCCAATCATTGATGGAATAAATAGATTTATAAGTACTTAATGGGATTAAAGTGAAATGTTTGGCTTGAACAATATCCCTATACTTGTAGCTGGCAAAGGCGTGTGAGCTTATGAATTTGGATGAAATAAACTCGAATCACGAATTCTCGTCGGAATACAAGGAGATTCTGTGGCCTTGACACTTGGAAGAATTTTGAGCAGTATTTGATGCTAAAATTACTCTAAAATGATGCTATAATTTTCATAAGAGGAATGTATGGTGAATTTTTAAATAAAATAATCGATCGAATCGACAAAGTTACTCACGGATTAACGTAAATAAGAAGTTATATTATGTCGCCAGAGGATTGCAATGATATTATTTATTAATAAAATAATAATAATAGTGTAATGAAGGTCATCTGGTATAATCCTTATTATTACTTTAATTATTTATAGTGATATCAGGTATGTAAGTTAATTAATTTATTCACCTGATGTATAAAATTACCATCTTTATATGTAATTAGGTACACTGAAGTCAATCTTTACGCAACAGTAGCAAAATGAATTTCTAATATTTTTTTACTATGTCGTCTTCTTTGCACTTGACCGTTCCACTTGGTAACACAGGCATACCTATTGCAATAAGGATATGTTTATTCATTTATTTGACGTTGTTTCCAATATCTAGCAATTACCTATAAATAAATACGTAAGTAAATAAATCCCAAAAATAATCTTTAAGAGTTACAAAACAAGACAATAGTCGTGGGCGGCCTTACTGCAAAAGCCAATATCTTACAGTCAACGCGGATCACGATAGTTTCCAGCTAAACCACTAAGAGTAAACCTCCACCTCTTGATGTTTAAACCACCTCTCTACACCCAAGTATTACTGTAAGATATTGGTTTTGCAATAAGTCCGCCTTTTAGCACAGTATAATTGTCTTGTTTTTGTAACTATGCATATTTTCTCTGACCAATAAAGATTTATTTATTTATTTATTACCTACCTAATTGCTAACTTTTTAAGTTATTCATTGGCGGAATTACCCTAAAGAAGAAGCTCTTCTGACAACTATATTTAATGGAGAGAAGGGACTATTAGAAAAATAACTTATTCCGCAATATAACCATACTTAATCGCATAACCTTTTAATTATTGGTAACACTGCAGGTGTTCAGTATAAGTGGGTTTCTATTGATAATAATATTAATATTCTAGTATCACGTGTCTGCTGTCTAGTCCTTATAAGATCAAAAGTTATGATAAATAAACAATTATTATAATAATTTATTATCAATCAGTGCTGATTCTTTTGTTGAAAGACAATGCTGAGATAATTAATATTGTCATATTCTTTGACATAATAATCACTGATCGGTCAGTACTAGTCGTATGACAGGTGTACCAAAGCAATCATACATGTTATTATGTTATGTCTGCAAACAATCAGAGAAAAACACAATGGCGATAGGTGCCTTAATTGTGACAAAAAGTCAAGTGTTTACATGAGAGCGAAAAATATGAACATTTTTTATATGACTTTGTATGAAAAATGCGTATTATGATTGTATGAAATCGAGCATATTACTATGTCATGAATGTCATGATTTCTGGGCGTTTGCGAACCATTTTTAATCATTTCCATGTTGTTCGTTCTTCGGGTTTCACTGCGGGAACAACATGGAAATGGATTCATCACGCTGCGAAAGCCTACAAAATTATTTTTAATCATATTTAGCAGAAAAAATCATGTTTTTTTTTAACTTGGTACCTTTTTAATGATAGATGTTGGGTATAAAATTCAGAATGCAGATCTAATGATTAAAATCTGCAGACAAATTTACTACTGCAGTAGCACATTGATTCACATAATATGAGAATATTCTATTCTATAGTAATGAAACCATTTTAATAGATTAAACATTACTACTTATAGTACTTATCATATTTTACACGGAAGATTACAAATTGTACAAGTGATCTTTAAACAGAAAATCTCGATTATGGACTCTTGCACTGAATAACATATACCTAGATAATATTTGCTGACTTAACTGCAGCCACAATCGCCACGGATCGACGGTAAGAAATTAATATTTATTGTCACTTTTTTTAAAGATTTCGACACGAAACCATAAATTATTATTGCTAAAATGGTGTAGAATTAAAATCGACATATTATCACCATGGGGTAATTATTATAATTGGATCACCTTGGGCTCTTCATGGGGTATCAAAAAGAAAATTGTACGTAATTTAGTTTATTTATTTGTAACACAATTTATTATGCCTTCTTGTTTGAATAATTTCTTGTGTGACATTTCTGTGTCACACTACAATTAGTCACAAGTTATTATTACGCATGTAATGAAATATCGTGTTATGATTCAAGTTGACATCAACTTTAAATCTAAAGCTGTCGATATAGTTACGTTATTGCTGTCAGTACAGTGTAAACTTGTCAATACTGTTTATTATAGTAATCTGAACATGCGAAAAATTGCATCAGAAAAAGTAGGATTACTCGGCTAATAATAAAGATATCATTCTAAGCTTTAAAACATGGATAAATTCGAGGCAGTCGGTAGCTGGGTCGGAGACCCGCTCGACTGGTAATTGGGTTCGATCCCCGATGCCGACTTACTCCACTTCACGACGCAAGCTTTCAAGCTTACTGTGTAGTGTGCAAGGATGTATTTCCGTTTATTAATATAAACCCAGCTTCGTTTTGTAATTCAATAAAAAAAGAGAATAAGATTTGGTGACTCTGGCGGTTAGAAATATGATTATCACGATGTTTTTGACCGTTGGTACTTGGTGGGAGTCCATTTTTTTAGTCCATACTTTATTCGTAATCGGCTGAGGGTGCAAATCATCGAATACTAGTCGCGAAAGCTAGTCATTTTTTGTGGATTTTAATCTAAATATTTAGTTTTACATTATTTTCTTATGATTGTAAATTTTTTGGTAAAAAATAATTCCAAGATTAACCGCTACCATTTACTGAAACTTGAAACCATACCCGTTGTTCATAAGGTACTTAAAATACTGTAATTTTGTTGATAAAATATTTAATGATAACTCTCTTGGAGTATCTGGTTGACGAGTCAGGTACAAAAAGTTCAAGGGTAAAAATGTGCCTCTCTAACCTCATAAAAATTTAAATTTTGTGAATCGAATTAAATTCCAATAATAAAATAAAACGTAGTTAAGTCTCGTATTATGAATATTTTATTCTATAGATAGACATAAAAATAAATCCTTATTGGTCTGCATAGAATGCATCACTTGAATTACTGCGAATCAATAAATCTTTTATGTCATTGACATACAAATAAATTAATGTTAGTAATACATAATAAAATTATGGTCTTTGATTTTATGTCGAAAACTAAAATATTTTATTATTATATGACAAATTTAATCATAATTTATGTCTACTTCATGAGATTACGTGCCATTTTATTGAACAGCAAATATGAATTATTTCGAAATGTGTGAATATTTCTCCATTTTGCGGATGGACTATTTTAGTATTACTTATTAACACCTATTTTCACACAGTGGTTCTTAAACTGTGGGATCTGCTCCATCAAAGGGGCATCAAATATTAAATGATCAAGACAAAGCATAAGATACATTTATTATTTATTTAAAATATCTAAAGATCTAATCATTATTTGGTATTGCGCATCCCGCACACCTGTTACCCCAGATTATGGGAAATTCCTCGATAATTTTCACGGATGAAATTGTTTATAAATTTCTAAATGTGTAGAAAAAATTCAAGTTAATTATCTACACATGGATAATAAATATAAATATGAATTATTTGCATAAAAAAAGGTACATCTACAACAATTTATTATAATTCTAATTACCCATATGATGTAAAGTATTCTGAGTTATGCGCAAGTTATGTGAGTTATGCGCAAGTTAAATGCGTACTCGTAAATACACGTAGTGATGTTATAAATTTGTTAATTTTCTGCAAGCATGTAAGTACTCGTACTATAGTCTCTACACCAATAATAGACAGAACTCTAACAACTAGGTCAACCTTATCACGATCGTACTATAATAAAAAAGGAAGGTATCGAGGTAGGTACTTTACTTAGATTGGATGCGAACAAATAATTATATCAAAATATTGAATAGAATCAATGTACTTGACTTTCAAGTCTATTCTTTTTTTTTTTAATTTTATGTTATGCCCGAACGTGATTGGTCGTTTTGAAAGCGGAAGTCACGTAAGGACGACATTCCACACTGCGGAAGTAACTTTATTTGAAATTCGAATTACATAGATCGAATTGTAGGTAAATTTATTTTATTTTATTTTATTTCACTAAAATATTACACTCTTCGGCATTACAGCGTTCAGCCTTTGCACCGAAGAGTGTAAATGCGTATCGGCAGGCGAAAATGCTACCACTGAATACCCAAGGAAAGTTCCGCATGACCACGACGTCAGGCATTTGTCAAAAGAAAATGCCACAATAGAGATTTGTCAATATTGCCGACGTCATAATATAGTCGAAGTATCCATGTCAACACTATGTATGATTATTCTAGAGATGGACAATTGGAAAACAATTAATTTATGAAAGATCTAATTAAGGTTAGTTCACTGTGTTGAAATGATTTTCCATCACTATGGCACTATGAAGGCATCACTATGAAAACGAAATTTTAGTAGGGGTAAATAGGTTCTTTAATGCGATATTTATTTAAACATGTTCTGAGAGATAAAAAAAACTATTTTTGTATATAAATTATACCATCTTGACTTTGAAAATAAAGGTAATGATTCGCACATTAAATAAAACAACATAGTCTAAAAATTACATGAAGGTACAATAACGTATGAAATATTACTAATAACAATATTATTTATTAATTACCAATATGACCGTGATTTTCAACTTCGTTAGAAGCAACCAACAAATCAATACTCAATAGTAATAGGCGAGATAGCTATATTGTGAACGAACCTAGATATTATATAGTTAGTGCATTATCAATTAGAAGCAATCATCCAATCAATATTCAATATTAATGAGCGAGATAGCTATATTGTAAACGTAGGTACAAATTTCAATTATTAGATGCAATTATCCAATCAACGTTCGACAGTAATGAGTGAGACGACTATATTATTATTGAAGTATGTTAAATACACTATTACACAGTATAATTTCAAATTTCGAATATAGTACATTCCAAAACGCCGGCGTCTCACGATTTTAAAATTATGTAAGTAAATTAATTCGCAAAGATGAGATTATACTTTCGAACGTTTTTGAAATCGAAAAGAGAATTCTGGTTAGGTTCAAATTTTTTTAGAATCAAACAAAATAGTACCAATAAACCTCGTTTGCTTTTTCAAATATTTTTAGCTCCATCAGCCATATCTGCATTTCCCACATTAGGTTCGACTCATGCATTCGACGTACGCAAATATACCCGTGGTATGATAATGTGGAATTCGTACAAAAGATAATGTAAAAAAAAATGGATACGTAAGTAAGTACCTTAAAAGCAACGTGCCTACGACCTTCTAAAAATTTACAATATTTTTTACATGGAAATTAGTTCATTGAGATCTTCGTGAAAAAAAATCGTGTCCAAATTATCAGGCATGCATGTATTATTTTGTTATGTAAATCTTTGTAAGAAAAACGTGATTTTATAGTTTTTTTTTCGTACGTGAACTATTGGGTAAATAATTCGCTTCAGAGCGATAGGAATGACGTGCGAAAGAAGATCTAAAAAATCATTCGTTTTTATTTAATAATGTCTTAGTATTTTTATGAATAGGACTGATCTGACTGGTATTCATTTTTTTTACGTTACAGTTCATTATCCAGCGCAATTTTTTTTTAATGAATTTGGGTTTATCTAAATAAACCCAAATACATCTTTGCACACTTCATAGTAAGCTTGAAAAGCTTGTGTCGTGAAGTGGAGTTGGTCGGCATCGGGGATCGAACCCATGAATATTAAGGAAACACATAGACATATTGGCCCAGCTTTTTGGAGCACGGTCTTCCAAACGGGAGGTGTTATTTTCGAATCACTGCGCTGTCGATGTATTCCGAAGTAGATAGAAAAATATCTGGGTTTGAGTATACTTGTATACTCCAATAAGCCGCGACTTTCATGGTTTTGTCATTGCCCACAATCAGATCCCCAGGCGTACAGCCCGCCTACAGTAGGTGGTTGTCATCCTGGGTTTCGCCACAATCACGAGTCTTCTTCTGCAGAGAGGTAGTATAGAAACCTATTAGGAGCCATTGGGTCACGAGGCTTTGACTATTTCCCTGAGGAAGTTAATGAACCAAATTCGTTAGTTATTATTGTTATCAAACAGTAAACAAAAGTCTACCTACTTGCGTGTACCTCCTCTCGCTTTTGAATTAATTGACTTGCAGTTTAGTGTTTATTATTAGCACCTTTATTTGTTTCTCGCAATTTCAAGTTGCACCATTACGAATATAATAAAGATAATGTTTAAGCATCGAATCAAAGCACGATTTAATTCGAGACGTGATGAATATTAAACTAGAATCTTCATCACGATGCGCAAGCGCATGCGACGGAATAGTTGCTGACGATGATACTTCAGTTGGTGATGTAACTGGAAATAAAATAGAGGAATCTTGTTCTAGGTATTCGCATAAAATAATGTAATTTGCAAGTAACGTATTACTCAGGCAGACGTAACTCAGCCGCAATGTCTGGCTAAAGGAAGCTAAGTTTTGTATATAAGTACGCAGATAGACAGCTACCTATTAATACTCGTATGTCCCCTGATAGGAGAGAGCTGCACACCTGAGGACCTAATTTTAGGAAATGACAAGGCGATGTATGTCGCCGCATATTGGAGTGGCAGGATATGACCCACCCGGACACGTAAATTAAGTAAGTACGTAATATTTTGTATCCCCCGCAGACGTTGATTTGTTAAATAGGCGACTAGTTTACAGATACTTTCCTGTCCTTTGTCAGACCAATGCAAAGTGAAGTGTAAAATACAGGATAGAGATAATGATAGAAAGAATGAGAGAGGGAAGGGTTATAAAGAGATTGAACTTTAATACTAAATTTTATGTTTCAAGTTAATATTGTTACAAGGAACTTTTCATCATGAACCTGCGGTCAAAACACTGTTTTACTGCAGCTATGATTTAATGGCGTGCGTTCTATATAAACTCAAAACATTCTATCTATAGCTGCTTGCATAATACTTTTTATGCCAACAAGCGTCTTCAGTATTTTCGCAAAGATATTCATAATACGTAAAGAGCTAAGAGTTTCCTACATTGGGGGAATGTATGTATATTGTATAATGTATGTGACCGCTCATCAGTCATCGAAGTCATCTTCAGGAAATCTCGATGGACGCAACAAGCTGTTTTCTAGGATCTTATTGAGAGATTTATAAAAAGGATATATAGTATTGTTTAAATATAATATCGCAGACTCAACTACATAAGTTGTCCTACATCGTGAATGAATAATCAAAATGATCTAATACGTTTGATGATGCGCGCGCATATATGTTAACTTTATTCAATGACGCCGTCGAGTGGGATTTATAATATTGATGATCTAGCAAGAAGGATCTAAGATCTACGTATATTATTATAATACGGATTGAGACTTCACGTTTCATGTTCACGACGTTATTTTTCACACGACATGTGGTGTTTTATTAAAATAATATTTTATGTATTGTATATCGGAGATGTGAATACATCCGAGGAACGACAAATTACTTTCGTTTTGATACTAAATGTAGGTATTCAGCTCGATATTCTAATTTTGAATACGTATTTATTTATTTAGTTTAGGCATACAAACATAGTACAGATACATAATATGTACATAGATTTCAGACAAACTAAAACAAACATAGATGTAATCCACAATTACATGTACACACACATAGATAATTGAAAAAACTTATATATTTCACCTTAAATTAAACATACATAATAAAATGAGGAGGGAAGGCAAGGTTTTTAGGAGTGAGTGGGTCGTCAGGAAGAGTTTACCCGGACTGTAAGCATTGTAGTACCTGCTCCTTGAGCCACTGAGATGTAATAGTGAGCACATTTATGTGGCGTCAGTCATACTACTCTGGGCTTCCATCCATACTAGGCTTCTTGTAGGTACCTACATAGGACACAATATTATGACTAGATAACAATGCAAGTAAGTCCTACATTCACAAGCTCTCAGGATATTTAAGAAATTGTAGCAAATTGAGCATTTATCCCTACCTGTGGTACATACCTAATTCAAATTTCTCCAATCAAGGCTTTATAGTTATACCTATCAACAGACATTCGTATTTTTAAATGCATAGTTTGTTTATTTTTGGGACTAATATAAAAGTCAGTTTTTGTGAAAGAAAGCTCAATTGAAACAAAGTATTAATTGTGGTTTATTTCTTCACAAGGATTTCATCACAAAGCAATCCCTACAAAATCAAAATAAAAAAAAACCAGAAGAATTTAAATACAATAAAATTAACATACACGTGAAAATCTATTTTCATTGATTCTAAAACAACTTAATTGTAATTAAATCTGAGAAACGAGACTTCTTTGATTACCGAAGTACCTTTACAATTAAAAAATAAAAAATAAAAAAAGATCTGGGCTTGCATACACAAACCCAAATACTTTCTTCCACACCTTGCACTAGGCTAAAAGCCTGTATCGCAAAGTCTGGAATACATCGCCAGCGCCGGGGTTTGAACCTGGCACCTCCCGCTCGAGAGACTGCCGCCTCAACCAACTGCGCCAGCTATGTACTCGCCACGTACTAATTGTTTGGAGACTCTTACTTTCCTCAATAAACTTTATTGAAAGTTACTAATATCGATAGTTAAAAGTACTGGTTGAAACTTTACTGTTTACTAGTACGAAATATGATATTTCAATTAAATGTATGATATAGGTATTGTACATTTCAAAGTTTTTTTAAATAATTATATTTTGATGGACAAATCCGAGAGATTTGATCTTGACCGAATTGAAAAGATTATTGTTTTGTGAAATATTACCATCACAAAAAATTAATTGCTCTTACAAAAACATCTCGATTTGTTTTATAATCATTTTATTATTCACTTTTTTTCAGGTGGTATTACCAAACATAATGGTATGTTCAATATCTGCTTATAAATAGACATTATTAAGCTCAAATACCTGTCGATTCCCGGCTATTTTTACGTTATTTATATTGATAGATATCAAGTAGTTATACAGCGAAGGATGGACTTTCTATCGGTCTTATGACCGATCGTCAGCTCCAATTCTAGTCCATCCATTCGCTGGAGTTGAACCCAGATCTCCAAGCTAATACACCGGTTTTATATCCGCTGTGATATGATCTGACGACCGAAGTGAGAAAGAAACGCCATAGTACGAGTACATAATAATATGTACTACCAAGATTGGGTTAGGTTGTTATAGTGTATATTAACCAACCATTTTTTATTCCCTAAATTTAATATCGAATGCTAAGTGCTTCCTAGACTAGATGGCGGTAGGCGACAATATTTTTTTTGATAGATATATAGACCTATCGTACCTGGACGTAGCACATAGAACGGCATCATTAAAATGGGATTGGGCTGATCACATCATAAGAACTACGGACGATAGATGGACCAAGCGAACCCTAGAATGGTGACCGAGAACCGGCTACAGAAATCCAGGCAGACCAAAGGCGAGATGGCTGATGACATCAAGAAGTTGGCAGGACGGCAGTGGCACAGAATGGCGATGGATAGGGAAGCGTGGAAGTCGGAAAGGGAGGCCTATGTTCAACTCTGGACGAGGGAAGGCTGATGATGATGATGTACGGGTTGACTGTAGGATATTGGTTTTGCAATAAGTCCGCCTTTTGGCATACTATAATTGTCTTGTTTTTGTAACTATGTATAGTATTTTCTCTGGCCAATAAAGATTTATTAATTAATTTATTTATTTACTTGTAATATTTTTTAACGCTTCTTTGAGTTGATGATACCAGCAAAAATAACAGAAAAGGGGCCATACATTCTAATGCCAGCCCTACTTCAATTAGCAGGTAATTTATGATATTTTGCTTCGTAACAAAAAGATTAAAAACAACATTAACTCGGACGAAATAGATATTCATTAAGTAGGTATCACTCAAAATGTTCACACTTTTCCAAGTAAAATTATAATGTTGAAATATTATAAAGCTTACTAGAGGGTACCTACCCGTGAAAATCACGGAGTCTTGCTTAAATATGTTTTTGTGTAACCACCTATTACTATTCCACCCTTCAAAGATGGAAAGAATACTTCGAAGAATTGTATGAAAGTGGTACTAGTACAAACCAGACGAATGTAGCAGATAGTATGAATGTAAATATTGCTGAGGACGAGGAAATACGTATGAATGAAGTTGTGCTTGCATTGAAAAAAGCAAAGAATGGTAAAGCTGCGGGACATGACTGTGTGGCCATAGAGTTCATCAAGCAAGGTGGCCCGAAGATTCTCGAGTGGTGCCTGAGGCTCTTCAACTTGTGCTGGGAGAGTGGCTGCACTCCTGAGGATTGGAGGAGGGCAGTCATCTGCCCTTTGTACAAGGGGAAAGGCTCAAGGTTGGAATGCGGCAGTTATCGGGCTATCAGTTTGCTGAGCTCTGTGGGCAAACTGTATGGAAAGGTATTGATTGAAAGAGTAAGAAAAGTGACTGAAAGTAAAGTATGGGATGTGCAGGGTGCTTTCATGAGTGGCAGGGGGTGCACCGATCAGATCTTCTCCCTACGGATGGTCGTGGAGAAGCTTCTGGCTAAACACCAGAGGCTCTTCTGCGCGTTCGTGGATCTGGAGAAGGCATACGATCGTGTGGACCGAGAAAGACTGTGGCGTGTACTGTCGGAATATGGGGTGAGCGACCGACTGATTGGCGCAATCGCGTCTCTATATACGGAGAGCTCTGCTTGTGTCAGGGTGAATGCTGCGTTGTCGCAGTGGTTCACTCTCACAAAAGGGGTTAAACAGGGTTGCGTCATGTCGCCTTGGTTGTTCAACCTGTTCTTCGACTACTGCATGCGTCCTCTGAATGAGCTGAATGTTGGTGTGGACCTAAATGGAGTGAAAGTATGTGCGTTAATGTTTGCAGATGATTTAGTGTTGATGGCTGATGATGAATGTGAGTTACAACGGATAGTATCCTGTGTGTACGAAAGCTGCGATATGAATGGTATGAAAATGAATGTAAATAAAACGAAAGTATTAGTGTTCGAAAGAGAGGAAATAAGGACAAATTGTGTGATAAAGGTTGGTAATGACTGTCTGGAGCAAGTGGATGAGTATGTATATCTGGGAAGTTTGTTTACTAGAGATGGACGCTGTGATGGAGACATTGAAAGAAGGAAGCTGGCCGGTACTAGGACGAATGGTGCGCTCGGTCCGATTGTTAGTAGTAGCAATGTGTCTATGAAAGCAAAAGTGCTAGTGCACAATGCTGTCTTGGTGCCGACCCTGATGTATGCTAGTGAGACGTGGACGTGGATGAAGAAGGATGAATCAGGGTTGAATGCAGTAGAAATGAGGTCATTAAGAAGAATGTGCGGGAAAACGCTGAGAGATAAGATAAGGAATGAGGTTATTAGGGAAATGAGTGACTGCAAGACTGGTGTAGTGACAAGAATGAAAGTAAACAAACTAAGATGGTTTGGGCATGTTGAGAGAATGAATGATGACAGGATGACAAAAAAGATATATCTGAATGAGCGAAGAGGGGTGAGAAAGCGCGGCCGTCCGAGACTGACCTGGTCCGATCATGTCGACCAGATCCTCAAGGATGGACGCGTTTTGAGTAAAAGGAATCGGAGAGCGTGTATGACTAATTGCATGAATGTGACGGAAGCTAGGAGTGTGTGTAAGGATAGGGCTTACTTTACGGGTCCGGACTCTAGACCTTGCCACTCCAATGTGCAGCGACAGATATCGCTTTGTGATTTGCCATTTTTAAGTCCTCCATATTGCATGCCATCCGCATCAGCGGGCACGACAGCAAATGCAAATCGTCCTGCAGCGCCCCACAGTCGCAACTCGCGTCATCTCCCTCGAGGAAGCCCCACCTCCGTTGGTTCACTCTGCACCTGGTCACCCCCACCCTCAGTCTGTTCAAGGTTTTCCAGGTTGGAAAGTCGAGGTTTTGCGCGGTGTTACTGCCCTCCGACGGCGCTATCCAAAGTCTGTCACCAAGTTCGAGCTTCCATTGGTCCTCTCTGTATTGTTTTATTGAGGTATCCAGATCAGTGGTTGTTTTCAGGAAGCTCTTTCTCGATGCCAATCTCTGTGTCGCCATCTCGTGGCCGTAGAGGGGGTGTCTGGTATCGTGGATTTGCTTGTGCCTCTCCGCGTCCGCCGCCGCCTTTCTCCTGATGTTAGGTGGAGCTATACCTATTATAGGGTATAGTTTGTGTACTGCTGTAGGTTTGAGGCAGCCGGACACTAGCCGTGCCATTTCATTTACAGCAACATCTACTTGTTTGGCATGTGCTGACGTCTGCCAAACTGGGCAGGCATACTCGGCTGCGGAGACACACAGACTCAAGGCAGAGGTGCGGAGAACAGTTGGGGATGCTCCCCAGGATGTGCCGGTAAGTTTTCTCAGGATATTGTTTCTGGCTGAGACCTTCTGTTTGGTGTTGGAACAGTGTTGTTTGTACGAGAGTGTTCTGTCCAGAGTGACGCCAAGGTACTTAGGTGTCTGGCAGTTTTCTATCCTCTCGCCCTTCCTTGTTTCGTAGGTGGAAAGCGCAGAGTTGCGTTTTGCTCGGATTTGGCTTAAGGTTATTCGCATCGTAGTATTGTCCAAGCGCATTGAGAGTTTGAGTGAGTCTTTTTTCCACTAGTTCAAAAGAGACCTCCTGGGCCGCCACTGCGGTGTCATCAGCGTAGATAAATTGCCTGGTCTCTATCGGTGTGGGTTGGTCATTCGTGTAGATGTTATATAGGATTGGTGCTAGAACGCTTCCCTGTGGTAAGCCATTCTTTTGTGACCGCCACCTGCTATCCTTGCCCTGAAGTGTTACGTAAAAGCGTCTGTTACTCAGGAAGTTGCGGATTACAGATGTCAACCGAAAGTCCTTTGTAAGTTCGTATATCTTGTTGACAAGTTTAGCATGGTTCACAGTATCATATGCGGCGGTGAGGTCCACAAAAGCCACTCCCGTCACCTTCTTCCTTTCAAAGCCATCTTCAATGTGCTGCACCAGGTTGAGCACCTGGCCAGTGCACGATCTTCCAGGTCTAAATCCAGCCTGTTCTCCTATTGTGTGATGGTCTATGTGGGCACTGATGCGATTCAGTATTAGGCGTTCGAAGATCTTGCTCATATGACAGAGGAGAGACACAGGTCTAAAGCTCTTCGGGTCATTGGGTTCTTTTCCCGGCTTGAGGAGTGCAGCAACACGAGCCTTTCTCCAGAGCTTTGGTATCTTCTCACTCTTGATGCATGCATTCATTAGTTCTAGGACCCATTCCATAGTTTTTGGTCCAAAATGTTTGATTTGTTCGACCCTCACCTCGTCCAGTCCGGCCGCCTTGCCGTTTTTCAGTGCATCTATTGCCTCCTTCAGTTCACCTTGGGTGAAGGGGTTTTCCAGAAAGTTATTTTCCTCAGATGTGCTACGGACTATGGGTATCCTCAGTTTTTTCCCACCTGTCTGGCCGTTAAGTAGCAGTTGGTGAGCTATCTGGTTTGGAGTGACATTATATTTAATGCTGTTCTGTGCTGTTGGGTCATTGCTGAGGTTTTTTATCACCTTCCACGCCCTTCTGCTGTTTTGCTTCATGTCTAGGTTTTCAATGAGGTTGCACCATTTATCCTTCCTACTGTTGGATATGGTCTGCATCAAAACCTCTCCGGCCCGCAGTGTATCCTCCGAGAATGGGTCGCGGTCGAACAATTTTCGGTATCTTTCAAAGCATTGTTTTGAGTCTTTAGTGAGTCCAGGGATGTATTCTGTCCTGCAACCTCGTGGTATATGCTGTCTTGACACTTTATGCACAGTTTCCACAAACAGGTCATACATCTCCGGCAGTGGTGCTATATCGGAAATAGCACTGTCCAGCGCCCGGCCGTAGTCGATCCATTTAGCCTTTCGAAAGTTAAAGCGCCTTTTAAAGGGGACCTTAGTGGGTTGGGTCATTGGGACGATCTTACAAGTAATGGGGCGATGTTGGGTCTTTGGGATGGGGCACTCCACGTGTTTTGAGCACTGAGGTGTCAGTTCTTCCGAGACAAATATGTTATCGGGATTGTATCCTCTCTTCCATCGTGCGCTGTCAAAGGACGCTGGCAGTTTTGGGTGGTGGATTAGGCTTAGTCCTGCCGTTTCTGCCCATTTCTCTAGTTTCATTCCATTTTCGTCGGTTTCCCTGTATCCCCAGCTTACGCTATGACAGTTGAAGTCCCCCATGACAATCTTCTTAGTGTGGTTGTTGTAGTTAGTGGGTTCTGTGAATTTAAAATCGACACTGGGTGGTTTGTACACGGACACTATTACACAGCTGGTGAGCGCTATAGATAGGATCTCAATATTGTCTTCCTCCGTTAGAGCCACTGATTGGACATCTATTTTGGGGTTCACAAATATTGCGCTTCCGTACTTGTCGTGCGGTCGTTCCACCACTAAATTCATTCCTTGTATTTTGGGTCTGGGGTCCATTGGACCCCTGTGAGTCTCCTGTATCATCATTACGTCTATGTTTTTGCAGAGATCGGAGAGAATGATCTCTTTGTCTGAGCTTAGTCCCTCAATGTTTATTGAGGTCGTCGTGAACGGCCCTGATGAGGGCCGATGTCCATTCGGACTGGTTGAGTGGCTGTCCGGTATAGGATAGGGCTATCCAGGATAGGGCTGTCTGGCGCTCTGTCCTCTCTGCCTACCCTGCAAGGGATGTGGCGTGAGGGTATAGAAAATAGAAAGTTCCTCGAGTAAACACAGGAAGATCACAAGGTTCCGTCTTTTCCCCGTCTCTCCAATATCGTCATGAAAGTCGCAAGACCAGATTCATATTGTCGACTTTTTTAGTTGGCACCCACCCCTGAAAGCCACAAAACTCCTCTTACATGTCTATCTACATACATAGGTAATTTACACACATATAGATGGTGGGTACTTTAAATAGTTCGATTTGAAATCTTTACGTGTATAGGTACGTACCATATAGTATGTATGAGAATTCTGTTTTCATTTTCTGTCACGTTGTATAAAGTGGTACTTACTTGATTATTTCCACGAAAGAAATATTTCAAAATTATTTTCATTAGTAGGTACGGTACCATTCGATATTTCAAATTATTCATTCATAAAAGTTTAAAAGTGTGAAACTCGACGAAAATTTCTAGCCACCAACGAAGGCGTCGCTGCTTTAAATTTACATACATATTCATCGAACTTGCAAAATTTTCCAATGGGCAAGCGTTACATACCTACATGCCTTGGATAATACGAGTATTATGTAATGGAATACTAAGATAGACCATTGCTAATTCTCTCAGTAATTTATCATATTGCATTATGGTTCTTGTTTAATGTTATATTATTATTAACAACTATCTATTTTTTGCTAATTAATCACAACTTAAGAATAAGTCATTAACAATTTAGGTGAGAGAAATAATAATTAATTAAGTAAATGGATATATTTTCATTGCTCATGTAATATGCCATACTAGTGAAATATGGACATGGCAGAAGGAGGAGGAATCTGGTATAAATGTTGTAGAGATGATTCCGTTATTAAGGAATTAGGTAATTAGTAATATGTGATTGTCCAACTCCAGAATCCCTCACATTGCATTAAACGAAATACCACCAGGTCATCGTCTTCCTGGACGACCGCCTAAAAGATGGAGGGACAGCATGTTCTCGACGTTCCAAGAGTAGAGGAGCTTTCTGGCAGAACACATCAACTGATTGATAAGAAGAGTCATTGTAAAACTGGTGTAGCGGCGCGAGAATAAAAATGAACAAATTGTAAGATAAGACTAAAGGATGACAAAAAGAGTGTACCTTTGTGACTGAAAGAGATGGTGCTAGAAAACGTGGCCATGATCAGTCCATTTTCCGATCCTCAGAGACATACGATACACGTATTGAGTAAATGGAATAACGAAGGATTATCTTCAGTTTTGTCAAAGAAACAAGGCAGCAGGAGCAATAGCCAAAATAACTGTTTTCTACGATTCTTCTGAAAGATTAGTTAGTGGGCAGAAGGATTCTTTTAGGCACATTACCTGGTATATCTGATACCTATTTAATTTGACTTGATGATTAAAGTACCTACATAGTATCGGACTTACGAAACAGGTTTGTAAAAACATATAATAGAATTAATATGACTAATAATCTTTTAACAATAGATAATTTTGAACGTGGGTTAATTATAGGAAAAAAATAGCAGTTAAAAAAATAAAAATATCAGAGACGTGCCTGCTATTGTCACTTTAGAATTCATCTCAAAAAATAAACTTTTCCTACTGAGGGGTCAAGTATAATTTAGGTTAAAAAACTTTTTTGACACTAGTTAACCCCTGTAACTATATGCACGTGTACTCGTAATTTCATTGCGTATAACAAGAGTAGGTAATTAAGAGTATGCATACCGACATTTCAAGAATTTCTAAAAACGGGAGACCTTCTATCCCGACAACCGTTACTAAATATTCTTTGGAACAAAATAGGGTATATTGGTAGATGCATTGAACATTTATCTAGGGAATAACCGTAAAAGATTTTTCTATCTTGTATAGATTTCTCAAAAAAATAATTTAAAAACACCTCTGATCTTTTTTCAGAAAGATGGAAACTCGTTTCTCGAAAGTCGTGGAGTATTTTTTTTTGTATTGATAATTTTGTATTGATAAATCTAGGGAATAACCGTAAAAGTTTTTTGATAGACGCAAAATTAACCCCGAAAAATGGAAAAAACGCTATTTTTACGATTTTTTCATGGGATTGCTCACGCAATTTTGAACCTTAATGCCGTGGGAAATGACTGTGACGTCATTCTTGGTGCAGGCTACTGAATGAATAATGTATTTGAGGCCTTAAGAATGATATCTATAATAATAATGTTATGTTTTTTACTTCGCGAACTATTTCACGCATCATTAGTTCTTTTATTCTCATAAAAATAATAATAAACCAACCTAATACAACCAATAATTCAAAATAATCATAATAAATAGATGATAATATTATAATTGTCTAGTGACTAGAAAAAATCTACGCGTCAGTCCGAATTGTGCGGACAATAAATTTCATTCAGTGACTTCCGAATTTCTGTTTTTTGTTTAGTTAGATAAGTACACCGTCAATCTTCAGTCAAACTCAGTGATATTACAGGTAGGTGAGTTACGAGTATATCATTGTAACATTGATCGTCAGTACTGCTTTATAATTCGATTCAATTTGCGAAAAGAGGTGAGTTTCAAATTATCTAGAGGGTATTCCAAAATGTAAAAAAAAGCTTGCGGCGCTACTTGAAACTAGAGGTTGGTTTGCCTGTGTTCCTTATTCCTTATTTTTAACGTCTGTCCGTTGTTTCTCCAAATCTTTCAATCGAGAGTTAGATGTACATAAAGCGTTTGAGGGGATCCAAGGGTTGTGAGGTATCGTATGAAATAACGTTAAAAAAAATCACAAGCTCACGGTTACTAGATTACGAAGATTATAAAAGTGTGCCATCATCAATTATCTTTTTCTCTGCTTGTTTTATATAATCTAGATTTACAGGAAAATAAACTACATTTATACAATTATTTACCAACTTTTTTAATATTCAATATCCTTGCAAAAAAAAATCACCAAAAATTTTAGTCTGCTGGAAGCGTTTAGAAGCTAGCGACGCCGACACTCAGGTTTCAGACAATTTATTAATAAAATAAAGTAATAAATAACAAAGCAATTGTTGCATAATAATCTAGACATGTTTGTATAAGAAAAATTGTGTAGGAATTGAAAATTAAAATAATATTTTAATTGTTTGCAAATGAGCAGAAGTTCCCAAACTGCTAAACAAAATTTAACATATTTTCCAATGTATTTTTCGCATTATTCAAAATACTACGCACACGAATGTCTTGAATTATGCAAAGATAATTTGTCTAAACAATGGATCTTCGCTCCTACGTAAATTACAAGTAAAATAAAAAATAAATAGTTTTTTTTGCAATAATTATCTATCTATTTATTTAAATGTGTGTGTTGACCTCATAATGACACATAATTGATTACGTGTAATTAATTTTATAATCTCAAATTATGCAACTTATGTAGGTAACATGTAACATTACAGTAATTTGTTCAATGATATTATCCATATTTGTTGTGTACTTGGTACTATACTGTACAAGAATTTACATTGATAAACTCAGTAGGTAGCTACTACATCATCGTAATGTAAAAGATGTACATACTACAGTGGGCATTCTATTATCTGGTGCATAAATAGCAGATCGAGTTTATAGTTTTGGAGAGATGGAGACCGTGGGTTAAAAAGAGAGGAGTAGGTCGGCCGCAGAAAAGATGGGCCGACGATATTATCCCATTCGCGAGTAGAAAATGGATTCGCAAAGCCCAGGATAGAGAAAAATGGAAGTAAATGGAAGAGGCCTATATCCAGCAGTGGAGACATGGCTGAAGGAAGAAGAAGAGGAAAAATAGCAGGTTCGTCATGAATTTGACCGCACTGTCTGTACCCTCCCGTCATCCGGCGTCCCTTGCGGGTTACACAGAGAGAGAAGACCACCACACTGTCATGTCATTACACATACTCCTTGTTTCTGTCTTGTTCAGGCAGTTAGTTATACACGTATATATTCCGATTACTCAATACACGGTAGTTGTTTCGAATTTGTAAATGCTTTTATAATTTCTAGGCATTTTTAAAGGTGAGTGAGAGAAAATAATGCAAACGTTTGGAAGAAGCCTATATCCAGCAGTGCAGGAGACCGGGGCTGAATAAGAAGTTTTGTCAAAGTGTACCTAATCGTTTACTAAGTAGATTCATAATTCAAATAGCGTAGTTGTCGACAATAATTTTGCCTAGTATTTTTATACTGATTATAATTTAAAGGAGGTACAAAGTTAAACAAATATTATAATGAGTCACGCAAGTCATCTTGGTATAATTATTATTAGGTACTGTTTAAGTAAGGTATTCCTCAATATGGATATAAAGTACCACTTAACGTAATATATAATTATTTCAAAAGGTAAACATACCGCGACAATAATTTATTCGTATATCAACTAATACTTCAACCAATATGACAAATTTGATTTGATAAGAAAATGAGAAGGCGTTTCTGGAGGGATCATGTTGAGAGAATGGACTGAATCAGACTTCCCAGTGCCGTGATGCACAAGATCCCAGAGGGGCGCCGACCACGGGGAAGACCCCCAAAGAGATGGCGAGAGAGCTGGATGTCCTCGTCGCAAGACCAGGACTGACACCTGTCAACACAGATCCTAGATCTACCAGAAGAAGAAGAAGAAGAAAATATACAGAATCTGACACAAATCCAGATACTCGGAAAAGGGAAAAACTGAGTTGAGGCTCATATATTGATTCACCTTTTTGGTCTTCTAAAAAAAAACAAAATGCTTGCGTCTTTGATTAGAGAAGTTTTAGTTTAAGAAATTGATGCAAATAATTGAACTAATATCTACTACTACTATTGTATAATCACGGTACAACCCTTAGATAGCAAATGCTGTAAACTAGAATGGGTACATTCAGAATGGGTGACGGCCTCTGTTTCTGAAAAAGATGTAGGTAAAACATGGTTGTCAGTTTTACGAACACCTGATTCTTACGGAACGCTCGAAAAAATATAAATAAGGGCGGGGGCTAATATACAACCCGAGAATTACTGTACGCTGATAATCCAGTACAAAATTACAATTACCTAATACTGATGGGTACCCTAAGAAGTTAATACTACAGAGCATGATAAATATAACAAGTAGGATACGATATTATGATGAAACACTGACTTAGCAACAACAATAAAGAACTGTCAATCGAATGTCGCATTAGTTCATCTTCCTGCCACCGCAAGACACGACTTGTGACGTATACTTTACCTAATAATTATTATAATTTTATGGTGGGAACTCTTTAAAACGTAATTACTATGATAATTGATTACTGACCTTCAGAAGTAGGTTTATCTTATAAAATATTACTTATTTGTTTATTTAGAAGAAAAAAACACAAGTTATTGTAGGTAGGAGTTAAATAATATACGTAAGTATGTTAATTGCATGCAGATGATTTTCAGAGAATATTTTAATGACAACATACATTTGATTGTACGTAAACACGGAAAATATGCAATTAGTTAACATTGGCTGTAAAGGTGTAAAGGGACAAGTATCCCGAAAATACTTCGCGTTTTATTAACGTTCAAAATCGCATGCACAATCGCACCATCAAATTTTAGGTAAGTTTTCATTTTTTTACGTTTTTTTGGGAACGATTCCGCTTTATTCAAAGGTTTAATGTACTTATTTCTTTCTATACCTTTTTTTACGAAAAATATTTGGGAAGGTAGACGAAATCATTTTTCTTAAGAATACCGATTTGGCGACACTTTAAAGTTGCTTAAACACTTTCAGAAAATGGACAGAGTCGTCATTCGATCAGCAAATTACAGGGAAACAAAAAGCTCTATTATATTACGTTTTTTTTAAGAATCTGGGCTTGTATACACACACCTAAATACTTTCTGCACACCTTTCTCTAGGTCTGTATCGTAAAGTGTGGAGTACATCGGCACTGCCTACCCCGACATATTTTATTAATACTTACAATATAATTCATTAGGCATTTGTTGAAATACTTCAAATACAATTGTTTCAGAAACATTATTTACATTTTGTTTCTAATAGAGTGATGCATTACTACATTCAAAAGTGTCTTGAACAAATTCATTTTACGTGAAATAACCCCAGGTGATTTGAATAGCTACGACTCTTACATAAAATAATATAAGATTGAAATAGCAGATAGCGCACTATGCATACTAATATTATTATATTGTGCTTTTTAAACCTGATTTTATTCCCACATTTCAAAAGCAAACTGCGTCAAACTATATATGCGAGTTTGTGAGAACCAATTAGTTAATAACAAGCACGTTGTTCAATATTGTTATAGGTAAAACCTATTTAGATAATGTACTCTATCAGAGCGCTGTCATCAAATTGTTTTAGCACGAACCATCGTCGAGTAAAATACACAATAGGCTAAATGCAAACAACCAAATCGCAACAATTGCATTATAATTTTAAATTAGTTTTAATAATATTTATACGCACAAGGCTTAAGGCAAAATTTCGTACAACAAAACGATGGAATTGATTATTACAGTTTAAAATATCGTGGATAAATAATTAAATTTATCAATAGTTTGATCCCAAATATTTACTTTGCTTGTGTGAATTGGTATACTATTCTTTCTCCATCTTCCAAAGACACGTTCAATTATGAAGAATGAATTCACCACTAAATTTCGACACTTAAGGCAGGTATACATACTTACCTAATTTTAAATAGCGTACCTGTAGTGTTTTTTTTTATTCTATCTAGCATTTGAAAAATTGCATGTTTTAGCGTTGAGAGATTCGCCAAAAACAGCCACCATCTTCAGACATGAGTCGAGAGAATGTACATGCATATTATTATAGCATAGGTATTTTTGGTTATAATGCATTTTAAACATTATGTAAAAAAAATATATACATGAATACAGAAACAATTAAAAATTCCCATACTTTTCAATCAATACATACAAAAATTGAAAAACAATCTTAACACGTTTCACATTAAGTTATAAACTCTATACAGAAAAGTTGCACATTATCGAATGTGTGACACGTAACACAGCGAAAGCCTTAAGGTAAAAAGAAACGTAGCAAGTTTACTAGCACTGTAATTAATTACGTATTTGTCATTAGTAAAGTAGTTTGTTATACAGACAGGTAAATGAGTTACTATTTATATGAATGATCATATATCATAATACTCGTACACATTAGAGTTGAATGCATAATGGTTATGATGGAAATTTAAGTCTAATTATACTAAATACTGCGTCATTAATACTAATCAATTACATAAAGACTTGTCTAAATTCACGACGGTATAGTGTTACATATTAGATGTATTATCGGTAGGTGTAAATTTAATGTGTTTTAAGTGGTACCATAACACCTATGTTTGCATGTATCAGTAACTACATATGTCTGGCAGTAATTTAAAGTCAATTAACAACCATAATTTTCCGATTCGCTAAAATTCTGATGAACATTTTAATCAGCATCTCAATCTATGTAGATTCTTGTCAAAATTTGCTTTATATGTTCAAATGGAAGATTGTTCCTTGCAGGATAACTACATAGAATGTCAGAACGTCCCGTACATTCGTTTCACATACCTACCAATTTTCATTTTGATATTCAACCATATACCGTTTTTGATTTGGCACAATTGATCAGGATCTTTGCATCTTAGCAGTTCAATACGTTCATATTTATTTTACATCTCTTATTTCTACCATTTTTGTCTTCTTGTTCATTTTGTCATAACTTTCTTTCTTAACACTTATTATTTTTTGGCGCATAATTCATACCAAATTCATACATACAAACAACAAATTGACCGGGGTTGCCCAATGCCCAACTAGGTACAATCTGTTTTTGGGTCAACACCAAAATTATGAATAAAAAAATACTTGCTACTAAGCACTTACTAAAGTATTAAAAAATAGTGTCTAAAATAGTTTAACTTTTTAATTTAATACGGTTACATAAAATATGGTAGGTAAAACTATATAGTTTGGTGTGCTATGGTAAAACTTAAAACTATAAATTTCCCAATGTTTACCAATACAATTTCTTCTCAAATTACATGTAATCGTATACATCAATTTATGTAAAATTCGTTCTTTATCGGATGTCTTAATTAGCGTACTTTAACATACGCCTAACCGAATAAGTCTATCTGTATGGTCAAACTATTGCCCCGAACAATATGGACAGATAATATTACATAACATACATCCATGTATTCCCTAAGGCCCTATTATTTAATATCTTGAACATAACTTAAAGACTCTTATCAGTATTATATTATTCACAAACCTGTCCAGAATGATTGGATTTTCTACGTGTACCTCCACTAGTACTGGGCGTTTGTGCTGATCAAAGTTAATTTTCAAAATGTTAATGTTAACCCCTATTAACTAGTTTACCTCAATTGATACTGTTAACTATATTGATTGAACAGCTATTGTTAAGATGATAGTTCACGTAATTCAACTCCGATCAACTCCCTGTTACACATTCAATGTGATAGCCGTCGCTCTTTGTCTAAAGAGAAACGAGAGAATAATATTTAGTGCGTTTGATTTCCGATGCGCGTGTAGCTGACCGAATGACCAAGGACCTGCTGATATCAATTTCTGTTGACGGTAAACGGTCGCGCGGGAATTTTAGTTCATTTGTTTTCTTCTCGCGCGTTAGGGATATATTACAGTTTGATTAGCGTCAGCAGAGAACATAGTTTTATGTCAACACTGTTGACGTATTGAATACGATCAACTGTTGAAGATTAGCTATTAACTGAAAAACGACACACCTCTTACATGTACGTACATTCACTACATCATAATGATAAGACTACAGACTCTATCATGGCTGGATTAATGTTTTGTTATTAATATGGGAAATAATAGATAAGTATTAACATTATTACTAGAGACCGACCGAATATTCGGTTTCGGTTTCGGTTACGGCCAGTTTCGGCCAAAATAGGCGGTTTCGGCTCCAGTTTCGGTTTCGGCCAAAAAGTGGCCGAACCTTCGGCCAAACCGAAACTAGCATCCGTATTATATCGAGCATTGTCGGGAATCTTCGGAACAGGTGTGAACACTTTGTGTTTGTATTCTGTACACTAGAGTCCTTTTTTATTTTACAAAGTGAACTAGATTCATATCACTACCCATTTTTATACACACCATTTATGTCTTATGACAAAAATTTTGCCTGCGGCGCTGCTTAGGCGGCCGTTTCCCTGATACAACATAACCTAGTGTTTTACTTATACCTACAGTAAGATTCATCACTTCCCCCATAAAAAAAAACAAAATTGCCTGCGGCGCTACTTCTAGGTGAATCTAAAGGAAAAATATTCATAATTATTATTGTATTCTACATACCCCCCCTAGAGATAGGAATAGCTATATATTTTTTCATACTTAATGATAAGACTTCACAATAAATCACACATTTTCTCACCATGTCATAAATTTTGTAAAATTAGTATAAAAAATCCATCAAAACACAATTGTTTCACAAAAAAATTGCCTGCGGCGCTATTTTTTTATTGCTTTTTATTTGAAACATTGTTCGTACATAATATTGTGCAAATTATTATGTACATTTTCAAATAAACCAAACCATATCACGGCCTTCATCACCATGTCCCACAAAAAAAATTGTAAATTTTTGTTGCCCCCCTTAAGCTCCGAGGCTAGTGACGCCCATGAATATACATATTAGCGAACTACACCACAACTTCCGTTACTTAACCCCCCGAAGAAAAATTGCATTTTGTATGTCCCCCCCCTAGTGTTACCTATGCCATGGATACCTATGTACATAACTGATGAGTACATAACATCAGTTGTAGTTTATTGGGTTCCATTCTTTTGTGCTTACATTGAGTTCCGAAAATGAAGCGTGGTTTCCTAATAAATATCCTAGGAAAACACTAGATATCAGAGCAGGGTACCTATAATGATTTTTTTTCAAAATTACAACTGAAATTCCTAAGTTTCGGTTTCGGTTTCGGTTTCGGCCGAAACTAGAAGGGGAGCCGAATATTCGGTTACGGTTTCGGTTTCGGCTAAAAATCCAGTTTCGGTCGGACACTAATTATTACTAACTTACTAATATGTTTTATCTTCCGTGATACATATTCAAAGTATTTAATAGTGTTGCCTACAAGAAACCGGCCGGCAATTTGTTGAATAACACATGTGTGATCTAATAAATAATAACATAATGATTACCTTATTATACCTTATTATACCTTATTATATGTAGTATGCTCAATGCTCATACTATTACACTATCTTACTCTTGTTAGACATTCTCATTAGCAATGCTTGCGCTCTTTTTGTAATAAAGAATTTTTATATTGACAGTTTTACTGAAGATATAAGATAATTAGTAATGAGGAAAAGTGGAATACGGAAGAACTATAACAGATCGTTCTTATTATTATTGTTTTATATTGGTGCTATTATATTTATGCTAGGCAGTGTACAATACAGGAGAACGAGAGGCATATCGCCGATGCGTTGGAGCGACCAAGTGAGGGCAGCCACCAATACCACTCTACACGTGGCCGCACATCTGGCCATGGACAGAGGCTCATGGAGGAGAATGATGAACTGCGGGAATGAGAGTCGCGACCCTCAGTCATGAGGACAAACGACAGTAGCACATATATTAATAACAATAAACTCATAATACATGGAACAAGATAATGCCTAATGAAAACAAACAAACAAGGGGCGCCCCGACGGTAGTACCTGGACCAGTTGTACGAGGACATGAACTGCACAACATATGTCCAGCTGAAGAGAGCTGTAGAAGAATGGAGAAGACATTTTTTTTTCCTTTGTTAGGTCAGGGGACCGCATATCCCCTGCGTCACTGCGACCAGAGTAGGTCTATTGTGACACCCTTCAATGTTACAACTCGTCCTCAAGGCCGATGTCTCATGTAGCTCACGATCTGTCTTGGTGCGAGTAGTCTTGCCTTCTCGGAGTCCAGCAGGGGCCCTCCAAGAGATCGACTTCTTTTGTGAGCGAATGCGTCACAGTTGCAGAGGATGTGAATAGGTGTTTCGTTGTCCTCTGAACAGAATCTACAGACTGGGGTGGAGAAGACATACCTACATTAATAATGATTTCAACAAAATACCCGAAGGATTCTAAAAGATCTAAAGGATAGTTAAACTTCTCTGTTACTAGAGTTTCCTAAGTTTTAGGACGGAGTTGAGATGCAAAGGATGCGGTCAAAATAGATGACAAAGAATGGTGGATTACAACTAAAATCAAGGTCTATAACAGTTTCTAGAACCGATAGTGATGAACAGTTTAGGTATAATAATGTTAAAAAAATAATAAAGTTTTCTCAGTTAAAAAGAACAACCTTAACTGTACGTATAAAACAATAAATTTCTCAATACCATTCAAGTCTTCTTCATCAAATCATTGATCTTTCACCTCTTCTCGACAACAATTAGATAATACAAACTATACAATAATTGACATGTGTATGAAGATTTGCTGACTGTAATAAAAAGCTTTTACAATCAAATAGAGTGGATGTTGAATAAATTATTGACTACACAATTATAATTCTGAAACAATGTGGTTGAACATGAGCATTGTATGTAAAGTATTATATTCTATTGTAATCTATATAAGAGTAAAACCCTTCTAAGTTTTTGCATCGATTGTATAGAATGCAACTAATTAGATACTCTCAAATACCTGCAAACGGGAAAGTTATTATAAACATTCACTGAGAAGAAAGTAAATAGACATAATAGTTATTGATAATGTTTTTGTAACTCAATATATAGTTCTTATATTACGGATATTTGAGTAGGTATAGGTACAGTTTTGAGTGGAGCTCTATATAGACCGTAGGAGCAAATTATTGGTGGAATATTCTCTTGCAATTAGTTCTAACTGCTAAAAGTACATTTCCAATCTTCAAATTGTTCACTAACACAGGTACAGTTTATATTTAAGGTCCCTCCGCACACCCGAATAACACAGGCGCCAGTTAGGCGCCTTTTTATTCGCTCTTTCAGCCCAAAGTTACTCAGACGGCCCCAGAGTTAGCCGAAGGAGCACCTCTCAGCAACAACGTCCGGAATGACACCTTCTATATATTTAATATCCCTGCTACAAGGAGGATAATAAATAGTGAGCTACATTACATAACAACTTAAGACTAATTACAAAACAATTTGAATAATTCGACCGAGCTAGAGGCAGCAAAATCTAAACAGTCTCAGTAACATACTATCAATTAATTCAGCCCAGAACTTTACAAACTCCCTTTCAGGGTGTATCAGGATGACGTCTCAGTGCTTACGAGTTGACACACTACATGTCTGTGCGTGTCAACTATAGTCTGGGTCGACGTCCTGAAACAGAGGTTGTGCAGTTGTGAGTTGTGTAATAAATATAGCTATGTTTCACATGCGAAAAATTCAGCTTTCACACCTTTAGTGGATGAGGTATTCTCAAGAAATTGAAATATAGACATTTCGTTATATATTTTCTCAGTAAATCGTTAGGGAAAATCTCACGAAATAACAGCACATAAAATAATACAAAAACAAGGAAGCCTACAAGAATATTATTATGCAAAATAATTTCTCTGTAGCTGATACACTGATGTTCTGTAACTCATATTGTATACATTGAAAGTGGGTGGAACAGATCCGATGATATAATCAACTAAACAACACTGAATAGTATTCATTATAAGTTGTAAAGTAATATGGCTTTGTACAAATAATATTCTAATTAATGTGACATCTTTATAAAGAGAAATGCTATAATGTAATCCGAGTCATCGCCCACAATTCTCATTAAGATAATGTTTTAATCAGTATGTGTGTTTGTAAGACTTTTTATCTACATAGGTACTAGGATTTAAAAAAGTAGATGCGTATTTTCTGATTAGTTGACATATATATTTCAGTTACAACAGAGTGCACACGTGTGTAAAAAAGCGCTGTTTTTCATCTCACAAGGTTTCCACACTTTTTCATTGCATAAGCGCAACACGCGCGGTTGAAGAAATAAAAAAATATTTTGTAACAATTGTAATTTTCATCTTAGTATCTGAATAACTATCAATAAACCACTCGAGTTGCGGGCTAACAAAATACCATAATACGAGTACGTAGTTAAATTTTCTATTTCCTTTATTAGTTCACTAGTAGGACCCTTAGAGACAGAATAGTCAATGCCGAGATACGCGGAACCTGTAATGTAGAAGACATTGTACGATGGAGCAGGCAGAGAAGGCGTTTCTGGAGGGATAATGTTAAGAGAATGGACCGAACAAGACTTCCCAGAGCCGTGATGTACGAGATCCCAGAGGGGTGCGGACCACGGGGGAGACCCCCAAAGAGATGGCAAGAGAGCTGGACGTCCTCGTCCCATGACCAGGACTGACACTGTCAACACAGATCTTAGATCTACCAGAACAAGAAGAGGTTGGTTAGAAAAAGTATCTCTTTGATCGAGTAATACAATCGCTAGTTCATTTCAATGCGTTGAATATGCAATGAATTGAAGACTCTATTGACTGTAGTACAAAGAGCTTTTATTTTCATAATTAATTCTCTACGCCTCTCCACAGATTAGAATATTATACAATAACTAAATAGAACGTCTGCACTAACATAAATTTAATGTTTAATGCTTTCTATTTTATTCTTTGAAGGTATTGTTGGTTTCATAATAAGGAAAGGTATCTTCTAATACTCATTAGTGTAAATTATCCGTATAGAAATTACAAATAGGAAGATTTCGTATAAGATATTGTTGTTGACTTTGTATTATTGTGTGACGTTACTAAAGAAAATAAATATTTACTCGGTATTATGTATGGGGTAGGGTGCTTCTTATATGGTTGAAAAAAATTTTTTTTTTTAATTTCGATGGGACACCCCTGTTTTTTATTTTGTGCTATAAAAAAATGCAACGGATTTTTTTTTAGAATTTTTCAACAACTATTAGGGGTCGCTACCACTTGAAGAAAATTTAATAAGTATATGAAAAAAAAAATTTCAAACATTTTTTTTATTTTTTTTTTCTCTATATTTATATCCATCGAATACAGCAACAAACATAATACATTATTTCAGTTGAGTTTCTATTTCCCTAGGCGTACCCCAGCCAGGCCGGTGTATCAAACTGATTTTAATACTAATATAATTATGAAATTTTCAACACCGAGTAGCGACCCCTAAACCATGTTTAAAAATTCAGAAAAAAATTGTAGTTCCATTTTTTACATAGGAGAACAGAATTACAGGGTGTCCCATTAACATTTCGAAATTTCAATTTTAAGAAGCACCCTAGTATGGGGTGTATATCTTTCTCTTGATACTGTTGTTGTGAATTAAAATACGAATCAGAGAGAAGCGGCATGACAGTGTTCTTCAGCGTATGGAGACGGGCTGACTATATTACTGACTGGACATCGGAATAAATTCAACGAGTCACAAAAACTATATTTCTATATAAGTACATTATTATTATTAATTGTGATTTATCATTCATAGATCCACCTGGACCCTTGAAATCGATATTTTACCATATAAAATTAGCACATATTATACATGCAGAAAATCCATGCATTTTATAAAAAATCCGTCTAAGGGATCCACTAGAAAAAGGTATTGAAGGATTCTCTTAACATCTTACTGGCGTATTATTTATACACCGGTGATACGAGTATATCTTAAAAAAAAGTGTTTGTCGTATAGCATCCTGATGAAGATGACCCCAATTATGAGAAATCCGTATTGACTCTTCTCATACCACAGTAATGAACCATAACTAACCATTTGTTAAACATTTTGAAACAATATCTTTAGACTGAGACCTGTCAATGTCTTTGTAAAGAAAAACAAGCAAATAAGACAAAAACCTTGGAAATAGGTATTTACCTAAACATTTTACATAACAAAATATTGACTACAAATAAAGTTGTAGTTCACGTCTACATTTTTTAGGTATTAGAATAGATATTTTAATTGAATTTAACGGTACCTTGCAATGACCTTTGTAAGTTTCTAATTCACAATAGCAAAAATTATTAGATTTGACAAAAATTTTAGGCAGCAAGTATATGTCATTAAATATTATAATATTGGCTATAAAAAATAAGTATTAACTTACCTAATCTGCCAAACAATGAGGTATTTTTACGCAATATTGTTGGGTAAAAATATAGTTATCAATTTTTTTTAATTGATATAATTAGGTACCTAATTTTCAATAAAAGATAATATACTTAATAGATATGGCGCCTAGATACAAAAAAAAACTTGACATTAATGTAAAAAATGACATTTAACTTAGTTGACACGTATAAAGTGATTATGAAATACTATGATATTTTACATAGTGGGTTAGATTAGTATCAACACATAAAGTTGGCACAATGCCATTTTGATGCGAAATTTTTTAAATACTAACAAGTTTCAGCTTTTAATCAGATTTGAGATTAAGCGTTTTAATATTTAGAGTCTCCCACACACTTATCCATACAGACAGGCGGAATTGTCCGTAACGAGGTAATCAATGATAGGTGTAACTAATCAAAAGATTCAGGACACATTTATATATATTACGCATAGTAACCGTACAATTATATATGTAGTCATTGAGTCATCAGAAGAAAGAGAGACATTAATTTAGAGTTAGTCTATAGCTCTAGATGATGAGATAAATAAATAAATGAATCTTTATTGGCCAAAGAAAATATGCATAGTTACAAAAACAAGACAATGACGGACTTATTGCAAAAGCAATATCTTACAGTCAACCCGAAGAAGACATTGGTTTTTTCATTGTTGAGTAAATCCTACGTATAGCTGCACACTGTTTCCGGTTAGGTACCCCCATAGTACTCAATGCAACAGCCTAGATAAAATTCAATTCGCATGGAATCCGACATTGATTTTTTCTAGATTTCAATAGAAAAGGAAGTGAACACTCGGAATGGGAAACCTAATAAAAATCATAATAATACGTTTGGCTTCCATGGCGTTAGCGTCAATCAAACTACCATTACTACCCTACTTGTTGTAATTATGATAAATTATTTGGTAGGTATAGACTAAACATTAGCACTTCATCATTAGGTTATCCTATTATAAGAATATTCTTTGAACTGACTTTTTAAAGTTTTCGGTAACACAGATGATGACACATGGGCGTCCCGAACTGTCGAACAAGGAAACTACATCCTACTCTAAGTAGATACCGAATAAAATAGTGTTTCTACTTTTATTACTACTACATATCATAAAATATATTCACCCTTAGCGACGAAGCAATACAAGAAGCAATATAAGAAACCCAGATTTACCTAAGTCTCTGACAAGCAAGTAAATTCACCCTGCGCTTTTAACTTTTTTTACACTTTGACATGACTAATGTTAAATAATATACCTAGCCGTGATGTTGACCACACGATAAATAAATAATTTAAAAATACGAGAGGCCAATGAACACCTCGTGAAATGAGGAACCCCCATTCTCTGTTTCAGGTGCGAGTGCGACTCGACGCAGTTGCATAGGCGCGAACACATACCTAAATAAAGGTATGTACCTACATGTTTCACGTAGGAATCGTTTATCCTGTAAACACAATAGATAAAACAAATTGTAAGTATAAAAACTCACCTCTTTGTTTTATGATAAAACCATCCAATAAGAAACGAAGAAATAAAAACAATTGAAACACTTTATTCTATTCCAAACACAATTGATTATTATTGAAAAACTTTTGAATTTACCGCCAACAAGCAGTATAAGAACAAACAACGTTCGATTATGATTTTGTAATATCGTTCGCGTCCGCGCGTATTAGACTCAGTATCGCCAATAGCGAACTGATGCATACTAAAGATGACAGAATCATCATGGGCGTCGTGATAAACGCTATCCGAGAGTGGGAAGATGTCGACGATCGCACGTTCGAGAAAAAAGACGCGAAACTCGCTGAGGCATGATTGAATGACGGATATTTTAGAAACATATTTTTTACTCTGGCACCTAGTGCTAACTTAATATCTTGATTGATTGAAGATTCCATATGATGATTATATTATTGCACTTTAATATGCATTGGATCTATCAATAGTTTATGTATACCTACAACTCTATTCCCTTTTTTGTACGTCTGCACGATAAACTGGCTAAATTCTTTAAGTTAGAAGTACCTATAATATAAAGGCAGATGAGGGTATGGTGTTATGGACTAGCCACAACGTTTAATTAATTAAAATAATATTTTTGGCAACCCTAGATATATTTAGAAGATTCCTCGTATTCTTAGTGACAAAACAACATTTTAAAAAGTTAGATAACTATCTCTCGTAAAAAATATTCATGTATTGAATTTCAGAACAAAGACCGAGTTAAACAATCTAGTAAAAATGATACCTTTCAATCTTATCAATATTAGTTTATTGCATCGCCAAAATATATCAGTATATCATATAATATATCATATAATATCACTAAAAATTAAGACAATAGTATGTAACAAATATTGATGCTATCAAATAGAAAGATGCCGCTTTCCTTTGTAAACAATACTTTTAAAAGCCTAATTTGAAACAATACCTTTAAAAGCCTAATATAACACAATCTACCGACAATCTTCAAAATTGCGTCTAAATCTAATAGATTTTTATGTTATTGTTTTATTTCAAAGGGCCGAAAGAAATATTCATGAACAATAGTTCCAAATTCTAAGGATTGCATAATTTTTTAAAGCACCTATTTAGTAAATACAACTGTATTTATCAGCGTTTCTAAACATACACTAAACCTTGATGACTTCCAGATAATTATTTCTTAATAACTATAGATTTGTATCATTAATGCCTCATTTAACATTCGTTATGTCAAAGTGTAAAACATGTTAGAAGCGCAGAGTAAACTGCTTGTCAGAGACTTAAATCTAGATTTCTTATGTATTGTTTAGCTTCAATATTGTACTGTATAAATGTATTCTTAAATTATGTTCAACAATTTCATTAATTTAATTGTGAGAATGAATTGATTATGTATACAAATTGGAAGTGATTGATTATTAATTGTCAGTAATTATTCATACGAAAACTAATGTACGTACGCGATTAATTCCATAAAGTTTGAACATCACTGTGTTAAGGGATGTTTCGCTAGATACTATATATCCCCATACAATTGCAATTTCAAGTTAGAACGATTTCGCCGTAACCCGGGAACCGTTTCTCCGTGTGTATATAATTATTTACTTACTTTTACCAACTAGTTTATTATAATAATTATTAATTTAATATTTTATACGTTCGCCTTTACTTAAATTTATCTACGCTAATAACTGCTAATAATCGAAGCAATCTTTTGATAATTAATCACTCGCTTCCAACAAAATTATTAATCTAATTATTATAAATAATACTTCAAATACTAAAATTTACCGATTCCTACATAATTTGATACCACTGTAATGTAATATATGTAAGCTGCAAATTGTGCTCCAATAAACTATTAATAACAATTCAAAGACTTGTTACTCCATACACCACCCGCTGGCCCATTACATAAATGGTGTCAGAATTGGAGGATGTATTTCCAATAAAAAAAAACCGCGTCTTAATAATAATTGAATAGTTAAAATATTTAATTAGAAGAACAAAGGTTAAAAAGTGAATAGACATTTAGCATCATTGTCGCCGGAAGTTGAATTACGTCTGTGAGTTTTAAAGACCGGAGGCGCGACACTCAACATCCACCCAGGAGATCGGAAGACCACTCTACAAGAGCAGGAACCAGATCACCAGGTCATCACCCCTTTGAAGTCGCCGTTGTCCACCTGGACTGAGGAAGAACAACCCGCATCCCTTGAAGCAGCTATTATCGGAGGGCCCACCGAAAACACTGCACATATCTACAGGCCAGCGAGAAGTTCCGACCTCCCAGAGGATCCCCGTCTGCTGAAGCCGAGAATTCAGGAGGCGAAGGCAAATCTGACGAAGGTAAGGAAGGAGCACAGCGATGTCATCTCGTAGCAGCACAACAGTATTGTAAGTAGTAAATTTGTACACACGTTAGCTTTAAGACTCTTTTTTGTTTAGTTTGTTTCTCGCGATTCTTTTTATTACAAAAAGAACTATATAATACAACTTGTTGTATTATAGGCTCATCTCGGGAAGCCACGCGTGTTTCTTTCGCGAGTTTCGGTTTGATCTGTTTTTTCTTATAGAAAAAAGCTGTTAAAAATAAATCGAACTGTCTTTTCTTTTCGGGCGATTTCTTTTGCAAAAAGATAATCGGTCTCGGATACCGTCGGGTCTTCCCTCAGGTTTCCTGAGGAGGACGTTTATTAATTGATCGCTTGTAAGTCATATTTGATTCTTTATTAATTTCCTTTCTCGAATTTTTCACAATAATTTCACTCGTAAAATCTTGTAACTCGTAAATTTCATTTAAACTCATCCGCGTTGCTCGTAAATTCGTAACCTAAATTTCCGCACTGTACGTAAAATTTCAATCATAACAGTAATGAAACGAATCGCACTATGTAATTTGTGATTTTGTAATATTTAATCATGACATGTATTGTATAACTGTTAATGCAATCATCAATTATTGAATTTGAATAGTGTGAAAATTGTTTTCCACTTTTTTCTAATTATTGTCTCAGGAGTATCCTATTGGACTCCATTACGAAAGGGAAAATTTTATAAATTAAATCGATTCTAATATAGAAAAAATATATTTTTAAAAAATTTGAATTTAAATTACATTTATGACGATCAGTTAAGCTTGGGGAATTTATATTTTGTATTGATGTGTTGGCGGTATCCGCAAAACCCACATGGCGTCCTCCCCTTCGAAAGGATGAATTTTTATTATAGTTAACTCATTATTTGAAGTGTAAGAGCCGGTGCAACCCCATTTACAATAGATTACGAAATTTGTACCAAGGAGAAGGTACAGGCGCTAATCCAATTAACAATAGTTTTGAAATAGCACTGAGAAAAAGCAAGGTGCATTTCCACGTAGGCTGCTTCGGAAAACCATGTGGTCGCGTTTGGGTCTTGAGCCCTTCGTAGGTTTGTGAGAGTTAACTTTTGCCTTGGCTAATATATTGCAGAGATCTCAAATATGAATGAAAATGAAAGAATAATATCGTGTTGAAAGTAACACTCAAATCAAATGAAAAAAAAAAAGAAAATGAAAGAATAATATCGTGTTGAAAGTAACACTCAAAATAAATGTACAATGTTTAACTACGCGTAGAATAAGAAGAAAAATGATGAAAAAATAAAATGTATATAGTCGACTTTAAAAATTAAAGGGTTAACCCATATCTAATTACCTACATCTTATAGATAACCCATAACCCATATCTAATAACATCTTATAGATATTTAGAGCTCAAAATGTAAAACATGCATATTGCATAGTATTGACGATGCGTAAGGACATCGCTATGAAAAAAAAAATAAAAGGAAAATATTTACCAATTATATTATGAAAATTTTCTCTATTACACGTTTAGAGATTCTTATGAAAAATTAATCTTGAACATCCAAATTCCATTGGATAATAATATACCCATATATAGGATAGGTGATCACCAAGTAGATAATTAGGGGTATAAGAAATTTAAATTGGGAGACGAATGGAAAAAAATATATATTGATGTAATAAATATCACCAAGTAGATAATTTAGGGTATAAGAATTTAAATTGGGAGACGAATAGAAAAATATGTATTGATGTAATAAGTTAATAAAAAAATTACATATGTGAAATGTAGTTAGGACGACATCCTATTGATGTATTAATAAATTGTTTTTGTATTATGATTTTCTTGAATCTTTATTATATTGTGATTTTCTTTTGTAAAAATGTGTAATGTATTATCAAAAAAAATTACGAATCAGCCAATGTGCGAATAAATTAAATCATTTTGGTATTCCAATACCTTATCGAAAATTAATGAAGTATTCAAATGTATATAAATATAATAAATTAATAATTAACACATCAAGTTAATAATTGCAAAACTCAGATCACATTTCTTATGATCGAGATAAAATATTTTGTTCACTGTGTATTTACCGACTATCATTGTTTCGCCGAATTTTAATTGTTATTTGCCCAGGTAAAATATCCATTGTCAACTTATCGAATTGCGTAAAACTTTAAACAGATCTCCAAATATTTTAATAATAATAATGTCTTGTTTCTTAAAAATATATTATATGGTTGATATTGAATTATTTTAAACATAAAAACATAATAGTGTCTTTCTGAAGAATTCGAAATGTATAGTCTCAATTAAATTATCTATGTTATATAAATGAAATATTTTAATGAACTTTATTTAACCATCATTTGTCTACGATAATAAACCCTTAGAATTGATTAACTGATCTTAGATTATTGCTTTTCTAATTATTAATTAATATCAAACGTAATAGTAACAAGGAACGCGAATGTTATTGATGCAAATACATATTTAGAACGAAATCTTTTGTACGTACCACCTCTGTAATTATAGGTACCTCTATCTCTAATATCGTGATCCTCGCGAAATTTAATCCAGAAAATTAAATGTGTAAAATAATCCATTCAGTATAATACCGAATTAGCATAATTAACTTAACGATCAATTTAAAACTATTTGAAATTATTTATAGAAAAAAAAAACGTAGCCACTACAAATAAACAATAAAATATGTCAATTCGAATTCGTAATAGTCATGTGTTTGATTAGGTACTTCAATAATCAAAGGTAATAGTAATTAGGTTTCTAGCCCATCAAAAGAAATGTCTAGAACATGTTGAAGTGAATTGGAGGATGAAAATTGTTTTCTTTTACAAATAGTCATAACTTAAGGTAGACTATTGTCATGATAATAATTAGAGTGCGATCTGTAAGATGTGATAACAAAATTTAAATTGATAGGAAGTTGAACCACTTTGATATTATATAATTAAGGCGAAGCAGATGATGATATTGGATAAATCACAGCAGAAATATATACATGTGTATTTTCTTTACATTTATACTAATTGAAATTTAATTTCGAACTGTTGCAAAAACGAATATGATCAATCTTGTAAAATCATTTTATGATATTATACATTGTTAATCGAACTTAAACATTTTGTCAAATTTTAATTAATAATTAATATTAGTCTCATGCATAATCCTGAATTATAAAATAATAGTAAGTTCACTTGTCTAAAAATAAATATTATTGTATTAACTTATTTCTTTACGAAGATGAATTTTGTAACCATTGTAAGACTTGAATTATCGTAAATATCATACATTTTCAGTAAAATTAACAGCAATAACTTTTTAATAAACCCCTTTTTATTCAAATTAAAGAACTATAAATTGTAGCTTAATATTTCAGTGAAAGAATTTTTATTAATTGCAATGAATACAACCTAAATTTTTGTTTTATTTTAAATGATCTTTTTAAAAAAAAACTTCAGTTATTTATATTTTATAGAAACCTTCACCAACACGTGTGTTGTGATGTTGGGAATTTGAGATTTTTAGAGGAACTAGTATAGTCTTAGACAATTACAATAATGTGTTTATGATTTTCGTTAATCGAGTCAAAATTTTAATCCCCATAGAAAAAATAATAATAACTATTATCTTGTAATAGGATATGATTCTGTATTGATCTAGTACATCATGTGTAAATTAAAATTGATTGAATTTTCTTATTAATGAATTTTGTGCGATATTTTATGTAAATGTGTCTATGTAAAATAATACAATTATTTGTGTTCATGTTTAGGAGTTATAGTCATCAATTCATAGAAAAAAAATAGTATTCAATTTAGGAGAAAGTTGGAGGATGCTTTGAATTATTTGAGAAGAAAATAAAAAATATTAAATGTACCAAATTTTAAATAATCACCGATTAATCATTCATGATTTTTGTAATGCAGTAGTAAAAATGTAATATGATATTTTAGCTAGAAGTAGATAGATACTCTAGTACGAATAATTCGACTTCCTTGAACTTTTGTGATAACGAAGAAATTAATAAAATTGACAGAATATTGGAAAAGTTCAACCAAGTGTTTTTACACATTCGTATTGAAATTCCATTCCCATAATGCTTTGTTGTTTTAGAAGTAAGATGTATGTACGAATGGATAATATGTAATGTTTAGGTACATTACTTTATTTAAGTTAGATGATAAAAAGCAAGTATTAGAAACTGAGATGTACGAATTCAGTTAAGAAAACCGGTTTAGTTTAGGTAATATAGATAAATTAGTAGTACGTGCTCTGTTTAGGTAGATTATTGATAGAACTAGCTACTCTACGATATCTGCTTGACTTAGCTAATTAATTATAATAATTTTGATTATGTCTCTATAAATATCTTGTGTTATTTTTTGTTTTGACAAAAATAACAAATGCAAAAATTGATACGCGTAATGTAAATCATTTGGTACACTTGTACTTGCTCAATGTGGATTCAGTTATGAAGTCCATTGATTGTATTTTTGTCAAGGATTAACATTGTATTAATTATTTATATGTATATGTCTTTGTTAATTAAGTATTTTTCCTTTTTGTATTAATTATAGATTAGAATTTAAAATTTACCTTGATTTTGATTTTCTTTATTGTAGCATTACTTCTGCTTATAACTTGTTCACGTATATTTAATTGATTAATTAAAGTTGAAAACTTAGATTTTCACATTGAATTAATTACAATGTCTTAAATTAGAGCGATGTTGTCTGTCTGTCTTGTAGTTATCAATTAATACACATGCCAATGAGTGTATAAATTGTTTCATTAATATCTTAATGAAACAATTTATAAAAAATAGGAATGAGTTGTTATGGACTAGCCACAACGTTTAATTAATTAAAATAATATTTTTGGCAACCCTAGATATATTTAGAAGATTCCTCGTATTCTTAGTGACAAAACAACATTTTAAAAAGTTAGATAACTATCTCTCGTAAAAAATATTCATGTATTGAATTTCAGAACAAAGACCGAGTTAAACAATCTAGTAAAAATGATACCTTTCAATCTTATCAATATTAGTTTATTGCATCGCCAAAATATATCAGTATATCATATAATATATCATATAATATCACTAAAAATTAAGACAATAGTATGTAACAAATATTGATGCTATCAAATAGAAAGATGCCGCTTTCCTTTGTAAACAATACTTTTAAAAGCCTAATTTGAAACAATACCTTTAAAAGCCTAATATAACACAATCTACCGACAATCTTCAAAATTGCGTCTAAATCTAATAGATTTTTATGTTATTGTTTTATTTCAAAGGGCCGAAAGAAATATTCATGAACAATAGTTCCAAATTCTAAGGATTGCATAATTTTTTAAAGCACCTATTTAGTAAATACAACTGTATTTATCAGCGTTTCTAAACATACACTAAACCTTGATGACTTCCAGATAATTATTTCTTAATAACTATAGATTTGTATCATTAATGCCTCATTTAACATTCGTTATGTCAAAGTGTAAAACATGTTAGAAGCGCAGAGTAAACTGCTTGTCAGAGACTTAAATCTAGATTTCTTATGTATTGTTTAGCTTCAATATTGTACTGTATAAATGTATTCTTAAATTATGTTCAACAATTTCATTAATTTAATTGTGAGAATGAATTGATTATGTATACAAATTGGAAGTGATTGATTATTAATTGTCAGTAATTATTCATACGAAAACTAATGTACGTACGCGATTAATTCCATAAAGTTTGAACATCACTGTGTTAAGGGATGTTTCGCTAGATACTATATATCCCCATACAATTGCAATTTCAAGTTAGAACGATTTCGCCGTAACCCGGGAACCGTTTCTCCGTGTGTATATAATTATTTACTTACTTTTACCAACTAGTTTATTATAATAATTATTAATTTAATATTTTATACGTTCGCCTTTACTTAAATTTATCTACGCTAATAACTGCTAATAATCGAAGCAATCTTTTGATAATTAATCACTCGCTTCCAACAAAATTATTAATCTAATTATTATAAATAATACTTCAAATACTAAAATTTACCGATTCCTACATAATTTGATACCACTGTAATGTAATATATGTAAGCTGCAAATTGTGCTCCAATAAACTATTAATAACAATTCAAAGACTTGTTACTCCATACACCACCCGCTGGCCCATTACAATGGAAAGAAGATGCATCGCATAATATTTATGATGTTACACGTTCTACAAGTAAAAAACAATAATTATTGATTCCACCGGAACTTACAACATTGCAGATTACACCAATTCTGATTTTAGTGTACGAACGACCATTGTACCTTCAAGTGATCTAGGAGTCAAGTTTCTATCTCAAGATTTCTAAAGCGCCCTTGAACTTATCGACGGGATATTCTGTGTCAAACAAAATTAATGTTTCCTATTTCCTCATTTAGGTAGGTTATTCTTATCTCCTGCGGATACTACATCCAAATGACCGTGATTTTCGAGACAAATGACAGTTCATAGTTTACAATTAGAAGAAGGAAGAATATGTTTTCTCCCAAATACGCTATGAATTTACTAATTTGAATGAATATTCTGAGCTGGAGCTCAGCATCCCAAGAGGAGACTCCTCCTGCTAGAACAGACTCCTGAGTCTAAAGGAAGAGAAAAGAAGAAGAATTAATATTTCTATAAATGAAAGACTAAATACTTATCTAACTACTACCTTCATTTACATACAGTTTTTCATAAATTTAGTGCTTAACAAAGACCTTTAATTTCGACTTCCGCGATACTTTACGGTCGGCCCTTCGATGCTATTTGACTAACTGAAACATTCTCCTCTAAAGACAAAGAATCAGTGGATAGTTTTATTACACATCATAAAGAAGAGACACTTTGTCAACCAATTAATATAATTGATTTCGTTAACTTGAAAAACCGCTGCAGCTAGCGCTAAGTTTAGAGGAATGACTTGTGATTGACCCTACGAGGAACAAAATAACTAGTTAACACCTTGTGTCAGTACGAGTATATCTAAGTGGGTCAATAACATGAAATCTGTATCTTTCCCTCTTATCTTAACAACTGCAGGTACATATCTAAAATAAACAGAATAGTACTCTACCTAAATAGAATCAAGTACCTGTAGTTAACAATGTATGAGAATTCAATAAACTAGATAGATAAGAAAAGTGAAATTACTCGTCAAGTGTAGAACATTGATACATAGGATTAATATTGGAAAAGCAAAGGGCAGTTTAAATATAAGTGTTTCATTTTGGTATTATTGAATTTCAAATTCTGCAGACGTTGATGGCTACCTGGGAGAACTCCTCTTGTTCTTGCGGGGCTCCTAATAGCTTTTCAAAATTTCTAATGCCCGATCCCACCAACTACCACCTAGTAAGCAGACCCCTAAGGAATTTCCATACAAAACCATAGATAATTTGAGTGATTATTATAACTGTCATAACCTTTAAGATATAAATCCATACAAAATACAACATGCAGCTACTTAAGTGAGGGAGATTCTGGGCGGAGATATTTGGGCACCTAACTAAGTAGAGCTGCATGTTGTATTTTGTATGGATTTATATCTTAAAGGTTATGACAGTTATAATAATCACTCAAATTATCTATGGTTTTGTATGGAAATTCCTTAGGGGTCTGCTTACTAGGTGGTAGTTGGTGGGATCGGGCATAAGTCTCTCACCAGTTTTTCAGAACAGTGAAAGTTGTTTTATTCCAACCCCTTTTGCACTCTGCAGTCTGCTGTCCTAGGTCTTACCTTTGATGACTCGATGAGGACGATTAAATCTTTTTCACATTGGTCCAGGATTAACAGGAGTTTCAAAAGATGGTGGCTAACCTCCGAAAGGACTGCACTAGAAGAACAAGATTATTAACATGGACATAAGCATCACCTCAAGTGCTCTGTTACCTCAAGTCTGTCTTTTGTAGAGGAACGAAGGACTCTGGAGAAGCTGGCTCAGAATCAGCCCTATGAAAGTCAGTTATTTACAGATACTTGGACCAACAAAGAAAAAAACTCTATATCTATGTACATGTTATATAGGTAGTCGAACCCACCGCAAAATATACGAAGAATTAAATTAATTAACAATGAAAAAAAAATGTGTTTGTATTTTCTCTAGGTAAAACTTTAGCATTTAAGATTGACTTGTTACTATTTCTACAGGTTATCATAAAATAGTATTTTAGTAGGCGATGCATTTCTTGATGTGGGCAGGCATTGACAATGATTTGTCCTAGTATTGTGTTCAATGCATGTCGATGCTTTTAGAAATGAATGTCGATATTCGTGAATGGAAATAAACAGGAAATAATAGTTACGAGAATTCGTTGGACAACATCTTTAAATTGTAAAATTTGAAATTTAAAGTACACCTATGCATGTACAACAAATACATCGTCTAACAGGTAATTTGACAAATAGTTCCTTATAATAATATGTAGAAAATTGGCCTTCGAAAGTCATGGCATCCATTATTCAAATATGTTTTTAATGATACAATTATTGTTGGAAACATATACAGAAAATAAACTGAAGGCTTCTAGCAATAAGTGGTATATTAATGTCATACACAAGTTACAAGTATAAATACTCGATAATTTCTAGTAACTTAATTATGCTCTGAGTAAAAATATGTCTTTTTCAGATTTTATTATGAGGACGTAAACGCAAAATAAGAATAACCATAAGGAACAAATTGATATAGCCTTATTGAATAAAAGAGGGAATGAATATTCAAAAAATATCAGCTAGTGTCCCTGTGTCTTACGTTCATCATTTTATCAACCAAATTACGGCACTATCTAATAAACTATGGGAATCATCGCAAATTTCAGTTATTTCAGATGTAACTTTGCAATTATTTTTTTACGAGAAAATTTTCAAAACTGAAGATTCTACTCGCAAAAGTCAGTAAAAAAATTATCTATGTTGATGGAACTGATATTACACGCTTCACTTTTGCATGGATCACCGGCATCTTAATCAAGGAATGTCCACAACCCTAAGCGCATGTAGGAAAATTCGTACGGTGATGGCATCACTTCTGTGTTTAGTTTTAGTGTTTAGACGGTTCATCATTGGATGATTTCTATTTTGATTGGGAAATTATTCCGTAAAAGTAAATTGTGTATACTTTAGGATGATATCCTTAGTATTATCCAACTTTTTAAGACGAAATTTTTCGCCTCTTCGGGTACCAGCTCTTTTTATGTACATAGTTACTACCAAAGGTATTGTCTATATCTAATAATACCTATATATTTAATGTTACACTGAGCCAAAAAATATTTAACTGATTATGAAAAATGCTAAGTTAATGACAAATCAGTAAATTTTACTGATGAAAAAGTTAATTCTACGCATGAAACAGTTGAATTAACTCAGCATTACAGTTGGATTTACAAATGAGAGTAGTTGAATTGACTGATTGCAAAAGGTCAAAATAGAATCAGTTGAATTTACCGTTTAAACAAGTTAATTTCAATTAAAAAGTAAATTCTACTGTTGAGTATGTTGAATTTACCCTTAAATAAGTTAATTTCAATTAAAAAGTAAATTCTACTGTTTAGTAAGTTGAATCTACTCTAAAACAAGTTAATTTCAATTAAAAAGTAAATTCTACTGACTTTGCAAGTTGAATTTACCTTTTAAACAAGTTAATTTCAATTAAAAAGTAAATTCTACTGATTTTAATCAGTAGAAATAATCATGCTTTGTTAAAATGTCGGTAGGGGCGTGACAGTCAAATCATGCGAAATTAGTTCGCGGTATCTTCTCGTCAGAGTATAAGTGTTCTGAGATCTCTCCTCAAAGTAATATAATGAAGTGTCTACGTATTTTAAAAAGATTAATCTAGTATATTCTTATTTTATCGATCTTTAAAACCAAATTGTGAAACAATGTGCAGTTTATTATAAATAGAGTGGTAATTAGTTCATAAATATAACTACATACATAGTTATTATTAGACAATAGTGGAGTGCGGCTGGCTACATAGCACGAACATCAGATGCTAGATGGACTAAGAAAGTTCTCGAATGGCGACCAAGAACAGGCCGAAGAAGCGTTGGTAGGCCCCAGGCAAGTGGTCGGATGACATAAGGAAGATTGCCGGGGGCGGATGGATGCGGTCGGCACAAGAGTACACAGCAGTAGAAGTCTAAGGGGGAGGCTTATGTCCAACACAGGACGCGAGAAGGCTGAGAAGAACAAGACAACTACCACACTTGACATAATATCTTTTAAGGTACCTTAACAAATGTTTCTACCCTGTAAAACAATAAATAAAAGCAGTACATAAAGGTTGTAAAATCAGTATATTTATTGTTTAATAATAAGTATATCTTTTTATTTATTGCAGATGACGAAGACGGTGCAAACCTGAGCGCTGCTTGCCCGACCATTCTTTGATATACCTATTCATCAAGTTGATACCTGCTTCAAGGCGGTCTGCAGACATTTTAAGTTCTAATTAAAACAATATTTTTGTAAATAGTGGTTTTTAAGTACCTCTAAGTTTTTGGATATTATTTTATCTTTACTTTTAAGTACTTGTAAAATACAATGGTTATGCAAAAAGCTATTTTAATCAATTAAAAAAATGATGTAACATTAACTTTGTATTATGTATTTCACTGTATATAACTATGTGTATAAATATTGTACATGTTTACTATGTCATACATTCATTTAAAAAATTGCGGTGCAAATAAATACTTTATACATAAGTAATTTGTCTAATTAAAAACCCTTTTTTATTTTTCTACCTACAGGTATTTTAACTAAGACAGTTTGTAGAAAGAACCTAGTAGGTAAGTAGAACAAACTTTGAAACTGTGGAATCTACCGATCATTCAAGTAGGATTAACTATATCACCGAGTAGGATTGACTGTGTCACAGTTAAATTCACCTTACCAGAAATCAGCTGGACTGAGGCGGCCATGTTTTATTAAGTAGAATCCACGTCTCTAGAAATCAGCTGGACAACGGCGGCCATCTTGTTTTTAACTCACTCAGTTAAATCAACGCTCCCGTATTTTACTGACTGACCTCAGCTATTTCGACTGTTTGATCGGTAGGTTCCTATTTAACCTACTAAAACAGTTGTTTTCACTGTTTTTTCGGTTAATTCAACTGGTTATTTCTCTGAGTGTATTAGTGGTATGGTAATGAACTGATGAATTGATGTTAAACTCGTATGTGAATTAGCTGTCGGCATTGTCACATTAACCAGGAAATATCATTCATTTATCATGACGACAAATAAATTGATTAACGACGCCGAAACACGCGGTGTCATTAATCAAAGGGACGACTTAGAAAAAACTGATTGACTTGATTCCAAATTGACGATTTAAATACTTTTATACGCCACTGATTGATATTCAATGAGACAATAGTTTTTACTAATTAATCTTCTACTTGAAGTGCCATGCTAAGTCCCCCCGACATTGGATTCTATCCTGGCGTAGGTTCATCTGTCCTGTACTAGCCGGAAGAGTTCCTCCACCCTCTGGATTCTGGTCCATTCTCTGATAGGTATTTCTAAGCTAGGATATCTTCTATCCTTCCACACCGCGACTATGTGCCTTCAAAAGAGAGGCGAAGGCATATCTCGCCAATAAAGCCTTTTATAGTGTTGACGAAATGTTGAACGATCGCATGGATTCAAACTAGCATTATTATTATTATTTTGTAATGACGTATTACTATCAGAACCCTCTACATTCTGTTAGTAATAAACTAAACTTATTGTTTGTAATATTGTTTATGAATTCTTTATGTGTTATTTACGACACTTATTATTATGCATATGTACCCATATTATATTATGTAAAATTGAAGAGTCCAATTGCCTACATAGGGCCTAATGACGATACAATACAATATACAACAATATACAATACCTTTTTTTCCTTCCAATGTGAAATTTAGCAGACGGTATTTTTTTTGCGGAGAATGTGTATTAATTTATTAAGTTTGTTTTGGTGTATTTTGTAGACGAAAAATGACATCATAATAATATATAGAACGAACTTTTCAGTGATATCTACATTATTTGGGTGATGTATCTATATAAGTGCAAGTATAGGTACATATTATGTAGGGATCATTCATTATAGGTAGGTATAAAATAATATTGTTCAAAATTTTAGTTTGAATACACTCATACGAGGGTAGGGTGATTTCTGCCTGGGTTAGGTAGATGAATACTTAGAATTATTTTTTTTGGTCAGTATCGATTTGGTTTGAAGGAAGTCGTTATTATTAACACATGTGACATTATTGAGACAAAATACATATACATACAGGGTAGGTATACGTGCCTACATGCATAGATACGTACCTATCGGTATACTGTCTTTAGGTTATACAGAGAGAATATTAAGTTACAATGTATTAGGGAAGTGTATTATTTTTTTTTGCAATAGTAGGTATAGTAGACTGCAGCTACCCTTACCTATGAATTGTATACATGCCTAGCTATACCTAGATGTATTAGATTAGTAAGAATATTATATGTAGTCGTAGGTAGTTATAGGCAGTAGATAGAAATAGGTAGGAATATGTTTTTTTGTATACCCACTCCCACAAGCCTGACCACACACATTATAGGATATTTGCAAGGAAGTTAGCGTGATGCAACCAGGCATCAAGACTGTTGTATCAGAAACGCCGTGGTGATTGGACCTCTCCGAGCGTGGGGAGCGTCTTTGGGCGCGAAAGCGTCCTTATGGCGCCGGAAGATTATCGCGGAGGCTTTGAGAGGGAGAATACCTCTGCCTCCTTAACCAAGAGAGGGTCATCAGCGTGGGAAGGACTGTAGCATCTGCCTGAGCTCCACAAGCAGGGCGAACTTCGGTTGTGACTGCCAGGAAGGTGTCCAGGGTGGACAGAGAAAAGACCAGGGTGGTGTCGAGTACGTCTCCGCTCCCTTGGCAAGAAGATGATCTTCGGCTGCGGGTTCGTAATGAAGATATACGAAAGACGACGAGAAAAAGGACTTTGTGATTTGTGTTTGATTTTGGGAGATTTTTTTTTTTATTCATGTGTGCGATTTCGGGAAGACAATAAATAATGTGGAGGTAAATAAAGTGAAAAGGGACACGGGGTTGTTTTAACTATGTTGGGGTAATTTTAAGTAGTTAGTTAATAGTTACGCGTAGCTATCTTAGTTTTTTTTTTATTATTATTATGATTTTTTTCTTTGTGTGTGTTTTAAATAAAGTAATTTTAAATTGGTTATCCTGAGTTCTTACTTAAAAGTTCCTACCATAATTACAGATAATATGCCAATAAGAATCCGAGGAAAAGTCAAGTGGAATCATGATGGAATAAAATTGTTTTAACTAGATTTGAATGAGAGGAGGAATTTTGGTCCCTCTCGTACAGAATTTTTATGTGAATGAAAGTACATTTAGCTGACCCCCCCCCTCTATTTACCCCCCCGTATCAATTGGCGCTCCAACTAGTGGCCTTGTTCGCTGGAGGCTTTATGCCGAGGAACAACAAAGAACCTACCCCTGGGATTTGATCATGGGGGAGGGATTAAGAGGAAAGAGGGTAGTGAGTGAAATGAGTATTTTTTTGTGTAGTTGTTTCGCGAGGGATTATTGGCATATTACAAATTGTGGAGGAAATGGGAAGTTTAAACTTGGATACCAATTGGAAATTTTCTTGTTTTATTGTATATTGTTTTACAGTAAATGGATTAACGAATTGAATTGTTGAATCGACTAAATAAATTGAGAAAGGTAGTTGCGCGAATTTACGGTCGTGTTTTGTTTTGCAGGCAACAGGTTGGCCTAGCTGAGAAATTAAATTCGCGAAATCGTGTAGTTAAAGTGTAAGAAAAACTGGGATGTGTTATGTAAATTACGTGTAGTCCATTTGCTGTAGGAAATTATGAAATGATGTAATTTGAATTTTTAAAATGTGTTATTTTGTCATTGTCCAGAAAGGTAAAGAATTCATCGTAGTTATGTGGGGAAAATATAAAAATTATACAGTGAATTAAATGTGAAAAATTGATTAGCGGGCAAAAGCAGTAATGGTTTTAATTATTTTTCCGTAAAAAAAATAATTTGGCGCCTAAATTGTACTAGAATGATAATGTTTTAACTTGTGATTATTTTTTTTTTTTTAATGTAAGAAATGTAAAATTTGTTTGCAAGAAAATAGGTTTGTAAGTAGGTAGGTACAGCAGAGGTTTTGCGTTTTAAATGGGAAAATTGTTGCCGCGAAAAAGAGAAAGAATGTAGTTCGCAGTGTATGATGTTATTGGAATTTGGGGTAACCAGGGAATATAAGAAAGGTGCATTTGTGTTTTGATAAATTGTGGTATTTTGTTTTGATAATTAAATGCTTTGGTAGAGACGATGTGAGGAAATACTAGGTATGCAATATGGAATGTACGGGAGAGAAGCTGGAAGGGTGCGTCAGAGTGAAACGCGATAGAGGGTAGAGTGAGTCTTAGTGAAGCTCAGAGGTTAAGAAAGGGTTTTGTGATAAGGAGAACTAGCTGATGTGAAGTGCTTGAGCTTGGAGGCGTAATGACGCTCTGGTGGACGGGAAAGGTCGGTTACGTGGAAAGCGCAGACAACTGATATGCATAAGTGGAGTGCATATCCGATGTTCCCAGAGGGTTGAGTTGGATTGGGGTGAGAGGAAAAGCTAGTGTATTGAGGGTGGTAAGGATAGTCTTGGGAAATTTGAGGAATTATGAGTTTTGTGTGAAGAGATCGTAGAGAGAATAATCTGAAAAACGTAGACGGAGTGTTGGATAGAGCGAAGTAAAAAAATTGCATACCTAGGTATACCTTGACCGAATGAAATTGTTTTAATGGGTAAATTATAAAACATGCTATTTGAATTGATTTCGTTATAAATATGTCAGTAAGTTGGTACCTACCTACGTACCTACATGCCTAGAGCTAGAATGGGTTGTTTTCGAAGTATATTAGATGCTGAAATGTATAAGAAACTGGGCTTGTGTTGGGTTTTCGCGATTTTGTGGTTATTTCTAAATGAGTTCGGGGGGGATGTTTTATGATTTATTTTTCGTCAAAAAGGGAGTGGCGAATTGTTTTGGTGTATTTTGTAGACGAAAAATGACATCATAATAATATATAGAACGAACTTTTCAGTGATATCTACATTATTTGGGTGATGTATCTATATAAGTGCAAGTATAGGTACATATTATGTAGGGATCATTCATTATAGGTAGGTATAAAATAATATTGTTCAAAATTTTAGTTTGAATACACTCATACGAGGGTAGGGTGATTTCTGCCTGGGTTAGGTAGATGAATACTTAGAATTATTTTTTTTGGTCAGTATCGATTTGGTTTGAAGGAAGTCGTTATTATTAACACATGTGACATTATTGAGACAAAATACATATTATACATACAGGGTAGGTATACGTGCCTACATGCATAGATACGTACCTATCGGTATACTGTCTTTAGGTTATACAGAGAGAATATTAAGTTACAATGTATTAGGGAAGTGTATTATTTTTTTTTTGCAATAGTAGGTATAGTAGACTGCAGCTACCCTTACCTATGAATTGTATACATGCCTAGCTATACCTAGATGTATTAGATTAGTAAGAATATTATATGTAGTCGTAGGTAGTTATAGGCAGTAGATAGAAATAGGTAGGAATATGTTTTTTTGTATACCCACTCCCACAAGCCTGACCACACACATTATAGGATATTTGCAAGGAAGTTAGCGTGATGCAACCAGGCATCAAGACTGTTGTATCAGAAACGCCGTGGTGATTGGACCTCTCCGAGCGTGGGGAGCGTCTTTGGGCGCGAAAGCGTCCTTATGGCGCCGGAAGATTATCGCGGAGGCTTTGAGAGGGAGAATACCTCTGCCTCCTTAACCAAGAGAGGGTCATCAGCGTGGGAAGGACTGTAGCATCTGCCTGAGCTCCACAAGCAGGGCGAACTTCGGTTGTGACTGCCAGGAAGGTGTCCAGGGTGGACAGAGAAAAGACCAGGGTGGTGTCGAGTACGTCTCCGCTCCCTTGGCAAGAAGATGATCTTCGGCTGCGGGTTCGTAATGAAGATATACGAAAGACGACGAGAAAAAGGACTTTGTGATTTGTGTTTGATTTTGGGAGATTTTTTTTTTTATTCATGTGTGCGATTTCGGGAAGACAATAAATAATGTGGAGGTAAATAAAGTGAAAAGGGACACGGGGTTGTTTTAACTATGTTGGGGTAATTTTAAGTAGTTAGTTAATAGTTACGCGTAGCTATCTTAGTTTTTTTTTTATTATTATTATGATTTTTTTCTTTGTGTGTGTTTTAAATAAAGTAATTTTAAATTGGTTATCCTGAGTTCTTACTTAAAAGTTCCTACCATAATTACAGATAATATGCCAATAAGAATCCGAGGAAAAGTCAAGTGGAATCATGATGGAATAAAATTGTTTTAACTAGATTTGAATGAGAGGAGGAATTTTGGTCCCTCTCGTACAGAATTTTTATGTGAATGAAAGTACATTTAGCTGACCCCCCCCCTCTATTTACCCCCCCGTATCAAGTTAATTAATTAATGCCATTCTCACCATGCCACCCGTCTGAAATTTATATTTTACAAAAGAACATACAGAACAATTGTATAGTTGGGTAAAACAGAATGTGAAATGTAGATATTAGGTTAACACGACTGCATAGAAACACCTAATTTATTTATTTAAGAAATAATTCACTAATCTAATTTATTTATGTGTCAATCTTACACAACGCATATTGTATTTAGGTATCATAGTAGGCTAGGCTACACAATGTTATACTTAGGCATCTGATATCACAGATGTTGGTAACCTTTTACGTGATTATTTTATACCTATTAGTAAAAAAAATCCTGATTTGATTGACTGCACTTAAATTGAATTTTTAGAATAAAATTTTACCTACTAAACTACCACCCTAAATCGGATTCGAACTGGACATGGGAGATATGGAAAAAATGGGGAAAAACGACAAATGATTGTGCGAGTGTGCTGAGTGTGTGTGAGTCGGTTAATCACATTGTGGGGCACTGTCCTAACAAATAGTTCGAAGGGGATTTTTGAGGCGAAATATTGAGGCGAAATATTGAGGCGGAGCTTAGAAATATTGAATCTCTGATACCCCGTATAATGATCGTTCAAATACGAAAGAAGAAGTACTAGAACTATCAAAGATTGTTTTCATAATATTATGGCAAAGTTATAGAATCAAATGTTTCCTTCTTAATTGAAACCTCATAGAGATCGCATCGTTGCGATAAGCTCGCCCTATGATTTCTTGTTGCTTGAAATTTCAACATATTCCTATATATTATTCACCTAACTATATCTAAATCATAATCACTTATTTATGATTATCACTCGAACCTAAAGTTGACGAAACCTGCTTTCATTTAAAAGTATCGTCTAGCCAAACATTGAACGAAAATAAAATTTAATTATAAAGATTTATATCTTGAAAAATATCTCATACTTATGGAGAAAAACAGAAACAATGAAATATTATTTTAAACGGTAATTTGTATTATACGTTGGTACACGAATTAGGTTAACTTGGTATTATTTATTGTAGATTCTGTGCCCAAATCTGAGATAAATTAATAGTAGATAACAACATATCTTGTATGCATTCAGTTTAAACAATGAAAATTGAGCAAGTGCTAAAACTAAATTTAATCTAAAGAATGTTTAGGTGATAGCATCTGACTTATTCTAAATCACCGTAAAAAGTGCCATAATGTTCTTTATTCGCATTTCGGACTTAACGCATTTTGATTTTCGATTCTTATCTTGGAATGTTTATTAACACTGAGTTTGTTAATGATGTATAATCAAGGCCAAGGTCCTCTTTTCTCTTTGAAGCCAATATGGTTTGGGCATGTAGAAAGAATGTCTGATGATAGTATAACAAAGAAAATTACACTATAGCTGTAATTAAGATATTGCAGTTTTGCTATAAGCCCGCCCTTTAGTTTGATGTTCTACTTATATATTTATATGAAATATTCATTCAATTTTTTTTAATATTATTGCTAAAAATAGTTGAAAAAATCACGTCCTAAAATCATTGTGTGAGCAAATATTCAAAACACGCAAAGACGGAGATGTGTTGGGCTGAAGAAATATCAGAGTGCGTATGACGAATGTTATAGAAGCGAGAGATTTATATAATGATTTGAGTTAGTTGCTTTCTGTCTTCTCTGCCTATCCCAGCAAATCGTAATATTTAAATGAATGATAGAATTATCTCTAAGAAAGTAAGAGTCTCCAGAGAGTATACTGCTAGTATTAGAAGGCATCAGGGGAGTTAAAACTCGCAAAAACTTTTTTTGTACAATGCGGTACCTATTTCAGTCCTTTTTTCTTATTATTCAATAAAGCCACTGTATCTAAGTATTTATATGTATTATTCTTTATGTTATTTCTATCGTAAATGTTGCAATATCCAAAAATTATTGTAAAAATAATCATAGTGTTGTTTATTTTCGTATCACTATAATATATTTTGTTTGTTTAGTTCATCTCTGTGTGAACAATTATATTACAAATCAAACACTAATGAATAATAGGTAAATTCAGGTCTGATTCGCTTTACGTTGTATCGTTATAAAATTCTTCGTTTTAAGGATATGATAAAGTAAGACATATTTTTGAGGTACTCTACTCAAATTCTCCAACTTATTATGATCATCATCTGCAGCCACTTACATAGGTCCATTATAGGCTTCCCCTTTGGTCCTCCGCAGCTCCCTATCCTGGGCACACTTGACGCTGCATCCATCCACCACCGGCACATTTCCTGATATCGTCAGACAACCTTGCCTGGCGTCTACCGACGCATTTCGAATAGTTTCGATAGTATGTCATAAAACGTTAGTAATGGAAGTTCACCACGCATTCTGTAAGAGCTGGTTATTATATAGATATTGTTATCTTCTGTAAGTCAAATATTTTAGGAGAGGAATATCTCGAAAACATTTCCGTCTCGTCTTTAACGCTCAAAATCGCATCCACGGAATAATTATGGACTGTACTAGTAGCTCTAGATTTTGGAAATAGGGTTTTTTTTTATATATTTTGGGGACAATTTTGCTTTATTGAAATATGTTTTGTGGTATTACATATCTCTACAAGATTTTTTTTTCTTTGTGACTTTTGCGATTTTCTGTTTTTTTTTTCGGTAGTCATTATTTATTTTTTCAGGAATCTATACAAGATATAAAAAATCTCTCAAAGCAATGTACAGAGGAAGGTTCAATATCATCTACGAGTACAAACAGACGTCAAGATTATTTATTTATTTATTTATTTATCTATCTACGGCATACGCCATTTACATTTCATTACAATTAGTGTTGAATTATCAAAATATTACACAATACAGTATTAAAAATTAAAATTCTATATAAATCTACATAAACAAATCTACAAAGCGTTTTCGAGTAATAATAATAATATTGAACAAACAGATGTGAAAAAATATATATAGTCATCAGTACATTAACACAGCAAAACATTAAATTTACAACAATAATATTACACCGCACAGGTGGCGAGATACAATCAAACTCGCATTATAGGAAACCATTTAGTACAAAATCAATATTAATTTCACCGTGGTATAATATCGCAACATAGCTTACTTCTAGGTACATCGAAAATTCAATGTCGCTTTCAATCAAATTAAATCAAAAGTAAACAATAAAATAATAATATGTCAATTTATAAAAACAATAAAAAATAATAAAAAAAGAAAAAACAAGACTTTAAAAATTATATACCAACTTAGCTCGGGACAAAACAAATAAACAACTAGAAATTTTTAGATTGTCGCTCACAAAACATGAAAAAGCCAAGAGCATGATTTATAAATCGAAAACAAAGACTTGTCAAAATAAAATAATAAATAAAACAAATAATAATATAACAATAAAAACTATCTGTGATCATCATTTGTAATTTTAGGGCAAAATTTATTTTTTATGAGTCTTTTGAAATATAAAATGCCAATGTTAAAAATATCTATTTCTGTCAAATAATTATTGCCTTGTTGATGCAAGCGAGGGACGATTGTATTTATAATATAATTAGTGGAATAATTGTCGCAATAAAAAAGATCTCGACTCCTTGTACTTCTACCTGGCACTCGAAATTTAATAAGTTGTACCAATTCAGGGCTGTCAAAAAAATTATTTACAATTTTATATAACATAATAAAGAAATAGAAGAAAATATTGCATTTTCATGACATACCTAATCGAAGTTAACCTGTAGGTATATAGTTAAATAATATTATAATAAATCAACCTTTTACCTAGTTCAATAATTATATACTAATGCACTAATTAAGATTGACTAAGTCTATAATTTAAGTATTAATTAAGGTAATATACTTTCTTGAATTAATTAGTAAAACCTAACTACAAATTAAAACTGATTTGTTCACACAGCTCGACATAAGAATGGAATGGGATTTGGTCTAAGACAGGTAGCAACCTATTATTAAAATTAGAGTAATAATATAATACTATCGATAGATACCTCTGTGTATGTATATTGTATAAGCCGATAGATGATTTTGTCTGATAGAAAGGTTATTTCTTAAGACCGAATAAGAATCCACGAACTTGAGGATGTTGACCAATCAGTACGAATGAATTATTTTATTGCCCACCTATTTGGCATTATGTCACTTTCTATAGTATTCTATAGTCACCATTGGGTATGATTACTCGGATAAATTAGTATTGTATCGCAAATATGCAAACATCAGGTAAAACTTGAATGAAGAGTGTATTTATTGTCGTCTACAAATGTGAACGAATCGAAACGAATGATATCGAAGTTGAAACTGAAAAAAAATTACGGTATCAAATAGTTACTAAAATTATTATTTTTTGATTATTTATGAAAATTACAATATTTATGTGTTGTGAGACTATCGGAATTTTTCTACATGTCGTATAGATCGTAATACTTTGCTGTATATCTGTTGAGATATAATTATTATTGTACACACAATTTTATAAAATGGTTTAGCACCGTACAAGACCTCAAATGAGGCAGTCTGGCTTTGATCAACTTCGCAAACTATGGACGTACCTGAATAGCATCCTATCTGGGTACGGGAAATGCGGGCAACTCCTCCATAAATGTGGTAAGAGCTAGAGGAAACATCCCCTTAGCGAGTTTGGCCTTATACAGACAGTCGATCACATCGCGGGGCACTGTCTCACCACGGAATTCGAGGGGAATATTTGGGAAATGTATGAGGTGACGCCAAGGGCAATTGAATATCTGAGAAATATAAACGCAGAACTCTGACTCCCAGATTTGTGAAATGGTTGTTTCGCATACGAAAGAAAGATAGACCGAGAGAAGATATACATACCTACGTTTATATCAAAAATAGTAATTTAATGTAGACATTACAGTACGTGTTATGATGTGGGGTGAAGAAAGAGTGTTGTGATGGTATAGTTGTGGTGATAAGTTTTTGAGAGTGGCCTAACAAGTCGAAACATGTAAAACCAAAACACTAAGTAAGTAGAACTTAGACATGTACTATAGTGTTAACATTAAATTAATAATGGAGTTCTACAAAAGAAATATTCAATTAATTAGTAGGTATCCCAAAAACAGTGTTTGTCAGAAATGTCATGAAAACGCCTAGGGTAGACTGGGTACGGTTGAAACAAAGGACGGTTGAAACAGTGTTAATATCTCTCGAACCGTACGTGGTAAGGAGAAGGGGTCAAGGGGCGAACGAAGCGGACAACAAGTACGAACATGAAACTCAGTGTTGATTTGACTCCCGCGCGCTGCAGTTGTTTATAGGAGTCCCTATTGTGAATTGATAAGCAAAAGTAAGTATTTTTGTTCGAAGATTTTTGCAATTATTGTGGTTTATATTAAAGTGAAAGTATTGAATATTTTTTTGTGTTTGAAGTAAAGCTTGTAGAATATGGTAGCTTGATTAGTTTTAATCTAAAATGATTGACATAGTTTACAATAAATAGATTTGTACGTAATGGGAGGTTGGGGACGGTTGAAACATTTTTTGTGGGTACGGTTGAAACAATATATTTATTTGATATTCATGTTTTTTAGATGCCGAGGGAACGCGCAAGAAAGACTTCAAGGGCACAAGTCGATTTATCGAGGTACAAAAACGCCTATGAGGAGGTAAAAGCAGGAAATTCTTTACGAAAAGCGGCGGAGAAAAATGGCCTAAACCACTGTTCGCTCCTAAGATACATACGAAAGCGAAACGCATCTGGCGACAATGATAATCAAGACATGGGTTATAAGGCACACAACCGAGTTTTTAATGAAGAGCAGGAGCGAGAGCTATCCAAGTATTTGATTCGATGTTCAGATATATATTTCGGCCTATCTAAAAAGGATGTAAGAAAATTGGCATACGAACTAACCATCAAATATAACTTATCACGACCTAGAACTTGGGATGACAACGAGATGGCTGGTGAAGAATGGTTTCGAATGTTTATGAGAAGAAACCATGAATTGTCTGTACGCGCAGCACAAGCTACTAGCCTTTCAAGGGCGACTAGCTTTAACTGTGCTTTCTATGACAATTTGACCATTGTCATGGACCGTCATAAGTTTGAGCCACAAGATATTTATAATACTGACGAAACGGGCATAACCACGGTCCAAAAACCCGACAGAGTGATAGCTAGGCGTGGTGCTCGTCAAGTAGGTTCAGTGACTTCAGCAGAAAGGGGTACTTTAGTCACAGTAGCCTTTGCGGCTAATGCCATCGGCAATGTAATTCCTCCATTCTTCGTTTTCCTGCGAGTGCGTTATCAAGACCATTTCATCAGAGATGGACCAATAGGATCTGCTGGAACTGCAAATCCCTCTGGTTGCAAGATGAGTCCTTTATTAATTTCATGGAACACTTCAAAAAACATACAAATGTATCTCCTTCTCATAAAGTGTTACTTGTGATCGATAACCACTTCTCACACATCCATATTAACACACTGGACTTTTGCAAGACAAATGGCATTGTCTTACTCTCTTTCCCTCCTCACTGCTCTCACCGACTCCAACCGCTTGATCGATCCGCATATGGCCCATTGAAGAAAGCTGTAAATTCTACCTGTGATGCATGGATGCGAAGTCATCCAGGAAAGACAATGTCAATATATGACATTCCAGGGATTGTATCGTCTGCTATACCGCTTGCTCTTACACAATCGAACATTCAAGCTGGTTTTCGCAAAACTGGAATTTATCCATATAATCGGCATTTGTTTACCGAACTTGATTTTGCCCCTGCATTTGTGACAGATAGACCAAACCCTGAAAATACTAGCACACCCGAAGATGAAACGCCACCACTATTATCTTCTACCATAATTAACGAACCAACAGTAGAGGCGTTGGAGCTCTCTAATGCAGCTCTAACTTTGACTACACCACCCAGACATCACAGCAGTATTCAGCAAATTTCACCTCAACCCTCTACAAGTGCTCAATCAATTCCTCCGTTGACAGAACCGCTTGAAAATGTAGCATCTTCTAGTGCTCCACTTGTATTTTCACCGGAAGCAGTACGACCTTTACCGAAAGCTCCTCCGAGAAAAACAACCAGAGGGCGGAAAACCAGGAAGTCAACAATTTACACCGATACACCAGAGAAAGAAGAGATAAGAAAAGAGCATGAAAACAGATTGAAACGGACCCAAGCTAAACAAGTCCAGAAAAGATTGAATGCAGGAAAAAATAAAGGAAATGCCAAAAAAGGGAAGAAAACACAAGAGGAATCATCATCAGAAGAAGAGGATTGCTATTGCCTTGTTTGTATATCACCGTATACAGAGAGCAGATCCGGAGAAAAATGGATACAATGCACAAATTGTAAACTGTGGGCTCACGAAGAGTGCACAGAAGGTGGCCTTAGCTATGTTTGCCACAATTGTGAGTCTGAATGATTCCAAAACTAAAATTTATAAATTACAGAAATATGTTATTTTAATTTTTTAGATTTTTTTTTACTATTTTTTGTTGTTTTGTTTAAAAATAATTCTGTTGATCAATTACCGTGTTATTACTATTACTATTATTATTATTACTATTATTATATTTACTTTTTATTCTTCGTAAATAGTGTATAATTGTCAATTAGTCGTATTTTCATAGACGTATCTGTTTTATGTTGAGTACCAAAAATATTGAAGGCTGATAACTAATTCATTTTGTTAAACTGTGCCATAATTAGTATTAGATTTGAAATAAATAATAAATATAACATGTTATAATATTATTTTGTATTATTTGTATGTGTTACAACTGACCCCAATCACTGTTTCAACCGCCCCTGGTATGGGGACGGTTGAAACAAATCCTCTTTCTTTTTTAAATAAGATCTTATATTAAAAATAATACATCAGGTACTAAAATGGTACTGCGTATTTGAAGACAGATATACACTCTTGTATTTAGCATATATCCATCATCTGTCGGTTTATTAATGACAATGCAATGGACGATATAAGCTAAATTGTTTCAACCGTACCCAGTCTACCCTATTCGTCATCATCAACATATTAATGCCATGCTTGACAGAGTTGCGATAGCTGATAGTTGATGCAGCGATGGTAGCAACTGATAGGCTAGACAATGCCACATTTGCATATTTTTTATGATCTCTTACACAAAGCCTTCACACTGTATCGGAATATGTAATTAGACGAAATCAGTGTAACGAAACACTCGTATATTCGTCACTTGAAGATCGTCAAGTCTATATTTAAACCAACCACACGTAGATCAACAAAAATTTCATTACCCAACCGGAAATCAAACTCATAACTGGCATAATCTGTGAAATTACAGCATTAGTTCCTACTCAAGTAAAATAAAACTAAAAAAATATATAGGTCCCTCTTTAGTACGCCTACTAATTTCTGAATATAAAAAGCACAAAGCGCATTGAAACATTACGCATATCTACAAACGTAAATTATTATACTTACCATGCATGCGTTAGGTACATACTCGTAAGTCTATGATTATGGAACCCAGTTAAGCCCTATAATTTTTCACACTGACAAGTCTCCAAACCACTTTTTTCTAATGGAAACGATAGTGTCAGTAATTTCCTATAGTTTTTGAATTTTATGCAAGTCTATTAAGAGTAGTATTTTTACATGGGTTTGTCAATTGCCCATCTCTAGAATCATCACAAGATGGTTTTACCATCAATCGGTCAAGAACTTATGGCGACCTACTAATTTGACCACCATGGGGAAATTTGAGATATTTTTTATCACTGTCGACTATGTTGTGATCCAACCACCTCACCATCACATCTTCCAATTTATTCGAGCACCTGAGAAAGAAACAGTAACATTGAGTTTGCAACTTTAAATTACTCCGATAGTAAACTGATAGTGGTTGACGTTATATCTTTAGCGTCCAATTCTAAAGGTTAATATTCACATTAATAATATCATTATGTTGGTATTGTGTGTGGGAAAATAACATTTTGCTAAATTAGTCACATGACGTGAATGCTGCACACATGATCGACTTTGTACTACGTCGAAGAGTCGTGATTTATCAATAATAATCCTCGATCAGATAAGTGACTAGTGATCTAAATGGATCTTGATCCACTTATTAACGTCACACCGTTGGATCGCTGATTTATAATATTATTTTTTTTTATCTCAAAGTATTGTTTCAATCTTTATTGTGTGAATTGAAATAGATAATCCTTTTCGTAGAATCTGATTCATAAAATGATCCCTTATATATTGTGTTGTAAATTTTTTCAATCTGTGTCTCAGAAATTTCGACCAGTTTAATAAATATAAAACGAATTTACAATTCTGAGTTATTTGAGATATTTTTATGCCTAGGTACTACTATACCCATTTGAAAGAACGTCTGAATAATTTCGATAGATGAATATTTTTATTATTTGGAAAATTTGTAAAGCGTCGAAAATGAAAGCGACAAAGTAGGGAATTAGATCAGAAATTAATGATTAAAGGATGATGGGTGAAAGATGATGTGTTAGGAAACGAGGCCGTTAAGATAAGCCCTGACTCGACTAATCTCTGTAACATTTGCATCCTAAATAGTTAAAAAAAAGGTCATCATAATAATGTTACTATGTATGGTTTTATGTATTAGTAATAAGGATTATTATCAAATGACCTGATTCTGTTATTTATTTATTTATTCAGGGTTAACTTATAAACCTTTAAAGAATATAACTAATGATAAGCAGTATTTTTTATTTGGATTATTATACGTTTGGATTCAAGACTTAACGGGATCCCCAAGCTCATGTATTGCTGCCAATTTGCTTCAATAAATAAAATAATTAATAAATAACAATAATAACAGAGGACATGGCTGGTTGGAACACGGACTTCTAATCAGGGGGTGCTGGATTCCAATTCCAGTGCTGACGATAATATACTCTAACTATAACACTTTACGCGACACAATCTTTTTGCTTACTATGAAAGTGTACAAAAAAGCTTTTGGTTTGTGTATTAATAGTCCAAATTATATAACTATGGTAGGAAATATCTGGCTAAACCGGAAATGATATAACATTCCTAAATTCGGGTTGTTCAACACTCGCGCGAACGTTCAGTGTGTTCAACACGTATACATAATCATAATTATGTAGCAAAAATAATCTAACAAAATTGAGGGAACGTTTAAGTAGATGATCGTACTAGGTAGTTTAGTAGGTAGGCTGGGGGTAGACCAAGACAGAGTTGGATGGACAATGTTACCCGAGATCTGAGGGTTTTAAATGTTAGCGATGACCGGGAGTCCGTTGTTGCAGATAGGAAGGCTTGGAAATCCATTATTCTGGAGGCCAAAACTCTACCGGAGTTGTACGGCCATCGGAAATAAGTAAGTGGTTAAGTAAAGTTTCTTCTTCTTTCTTAGCCATCTCTCCACTGCTGCTGGATGTAGGCCTCCTCATTTTTTTCCAATCCTCTCTTATTTGGGCTCTCTGGATCCACTCACTACTAGCGACGGGACAATATACTGCCAACAAACTGTTATGCATATACTGCCAACAAACTGTTATGCAGTTTGGCAAGTATTGAATAAACTATTTTTGTAATTTTTATATGTCAAATCAATCATTAAAAAAATAATATCATCGGCCCATCTTTTCTGAGGCTGGCCTATTCCTCTTTTCACGTCCCACGGTCTCCATCTCAGGAGTCTGGGTGCCCATCTGTCCACTCTCTGTCAAGCAACATTACCTGCCCATTGCCATTTTAGTTTGGCAATGCGATCCAGAACATCGGCAACTTTTGTCCTACGCCTGATTTCCTCATTTCTGATTCTATCTCTCAGACTTGCCTTTCCATAGTTTAACATTACGTAAATCACTCGGTCTGAAAACTGTCAAGGATCGATTGGTAAGTATTAAGATATACAGGTATAGGTATCATACCTTGACCTTTGAAAACCTGTCCTCATAAATTTATCATCAGTCTACCGAATCATGTTGTTATTGAATGGCTAATAGAATTATTGAATATTTATTAAATTGTTGTGATGCAAAACAATAAATTATTTCCATCAGTATCATACTACATATAATTACCTACCTAATGGATAATACTTATAATTTGTGGATAATATTATGATTATACTATTGTGCTAAGGTCGTTAGGAAACTAATTTCAACATTCAAAGGTGTTTTCTATTATTTGTTGCAGTAATTTGAAATAGGTACCTACCTATTTATGTTTCAATAAAAAATATTTTGCAGATAAAAATAATTTATTGTGAACATCTTTCGTTGAAATTTTAATCTATTTTATAACTAAAAAACGGCCGTGCAATCCCGTATTTTTAGGAATAATTTTTGTTTAGTGATGAAAAATAAATCGTGCAATCACGTATTTTAGGAACCATTTTTACTAAGAAATTTTGGAACTATTGTCGAAGCGCGGCCCTACTTTTAGTGAACAACTTTTTTTTATTCAAAAAAGTGCTAATAACGATATTATTCGGTTGGCTCGACCGGACGAGGGCACAGAAAGTCAAAATGTGTTTTTTGAAACGAATTTAGTAAATTTACGATGTTTTGGACTTGAAATGTCACTCCTGTCAAAAATTTGACGTGTTTTAAAAAGGTGCTAAAAACGGTATTTTTGCGCTTTTTTAAAACAAAATAAGCTTGATGATTTTGAATGGGGCCGCGCTTTGACGATACGAGTAGTTCTGAAATTTTACGCCCAAAACATATTCTAATTTATCCGTATCCGTTAGTATCGAAATAAAACCAAAAACATATTTATACAGTTCACAATAATCTAGCAAAGCTTGTGTCGTAAAGTGGAGCAAGTTGGCAGGTAGGTACCTACTATCCCCTCTAACTAGACAATTTTACATTAGTTTTCTGAAAAAAGACATAAAAAAGAAGCAATTGCAAATAATAGTAGTAACGGTTATACACTTGACCTAACATTCATCATAAATTTTAACTCGAGGCATTGTGAAATTAAACAAGTGTGTATTCGATAACTTATTACTACCGGGATCGTCTTAAAACAAAATGATCTTGTAGGTCGATATTCATGTTTATGTGTTGTGTTAATTTGTAAACATATTATGCCAATCTGTATTTTCAATTACCCGAGGCAAATCCTCTTTCAAAAAATCCATACTATGATTTACAACCACAATGATTAGACATAATGCGAAATGTATAATTAAATTATGAATGTTATTACTGTAATTATATATTGCAGGTACCCACAGAGACTGTGTGAAATTTATTTATAGCCTTACAGAAATAATTATCAGGATATTCAAAACTACTTCCTCGTACATGCTTTATTACAAAGTTTCAGAGAATCACTTAACAAAAAAAATACGTTTAAGATTCACTAAGGTAACTTCTTGGGCAATGAACACTAGATAACAGTGGCGAAGAGTGGACTTTTGCAGAAGGGAAGCCGCGGCTAACATTTCTTATTGGATTACATCAGATTAGACATTATTGTACGTATGATTTTACCGAAAAGTTAACTCGATGGGAATCGTGTTCTTAGGTAGCTTCGTGCCTGCTGGACAGCTTCCTTAACACGATTAGTTCATCTTATAACAATCTACCCTTCGGTGTTCTTAGAAAAAGTTGTTCAGTATGACGGTAATCTCGAGGATCATGCATTATCTTCTTGAGACAAGGCCGAAGAAACGTGTAATTCTTCCATCCACAGTCCATCATGATATCCTAAGCATCCTTCTCGTGCACCACGTTTCAAAAATACATATTTTCCTTCGAATATCCAAGTCTTAACTATAATAGGTATTAAAATCGAGGAAAACAAACCTTTTTTCCGAAGTCCTTTACATACTCGAACATAACATTCTTACCTATGATCTATCATAGTATCAACGTTGTGCCTCATTCTGGTACTAACATTCAAAAGATATAAAATTAGTCATCTAGCATATTCAGTACGAACAAACTTCTATGATACGAGTATTTTCACGATATTATATGAGTTATGTGAGCGTACAATATGAATCTCATCGGTTCGGCCAGTTGTTAATGATAATGTTAATATTGTTATGTATTCAATCCGGATCCGCCCTTTAAATATCATTCATTAAACTAACCATATGTATTAAAATAATTATGTTATGAACCAGTTTCGTCGTGATCTATTGTGGATTGATAGAAAAAATATGACATTATTACCTATCTGATAATATTCTTACTAAAATATAACCGGTGTGCTTCCCGCCTAACAAATACGTGCGTGTGTGGGTGTTTATGATTTATTTCTACTAGGACATGTTGTTTCATTTGAATATATGTAAACTTATTGACATTTCAAAAACATAGAAAAACGGGAGAACCTAGATCTCGACAACCTTTCTAAATATGCTTTGGAAAAAATAGGGTAGGTAGATAGATACCTTTATAAGTTATGACTGTAAAATATTTTTTACATCTTGTATAGATTTCTAAACAAAATGTGAAAAACACCTCTGATCTTTTTTTCCGAAAGACAGCAACTCGTTTCCCGAATGTCGCAGATTTTTTTTGCATTGATAATAGAAATGCATTAAAATCTAGGGAATGACCGTAATAATTACTCGTACTTTGAATGAAGCGAAATTACCCCAAAAAGTTAAAACCTCAACGCCGCGGGAAATGACCATGACGTCATAGTTGGGTCCCTAGCTTTAATTTAAGAGTTTATTTGTCATATCTTCCTGAATCTGATTCTATCTATTCCACTAGAGATTCTGCGCGAGGATGAATGAAAAAATATAGATAAATATAAGTACCTAAATATAAAATAGAGATTCTGCTGCCACAAGAAAGAGCTTATTCGAGGTCAGAATTATAGAAAGTCAGACATAATAAAAGTCAGAAAGGCTCCTAAAAGGGTTACTTTTGTTAACGTAGATGGATATGAAAAACCTCTTACAAATTCACACAATCAACGCAAGATCTTTTCTAGCTTTCTCTGAGTTATATAAATGAGTATTTGGGTTTATTTCGGAGCCCAAATTAATAAAGGGACAACTAAGAAAAGGTACGGTATTAAATTGTTGGATTAAAAAAATAATTTGTATCAGAGAGGTCGCTATCGTTTCATTAACATCAGTAAATCTAACCGTTAACAATCAATTAACTAATGGTTTGAATACAAAGTAATATCATCTCATCTCTCGTACAAGAATTCTCGTGGTATTTTTCACATTCGTACAAATTACATGCATTATTAATTATTGTTAAGCAACCTATTCAGGCTTGTAGATAAAAAAATATTGTATTTACCTTAAAGGGGTATTTGAAGCACCCACACAAAATATTATGTTAAAAAGACGTAATTACATACAGACATTTGAGAAAGAAAATTATGTTCTATAGTTGTTACGGCATCATTAAAATGGAATTGATCTAGTCACATCATAAGATCTACGGATGATAGATGGACCAAGTGAACCCTAGAATGGCGACCGAGAACCGGCTACGGAAATCCAGGCAGACCACAGGCGAGATGGTCTGATGACATCAAGAAGATGGCAGGACAGCAGTGGCACGCACTGGCGATGGATAGGGAAGTGTGGAAGTCGGAAAGGGAGGCCTATGTTCAGCACTGGACAAGGGAAGGCTGATGATGATGATGAGAGTTGTTTGATTAAATCAGTGTTAAAAATGTTAGTGAAATCCTTAAATTATTTATTGATAGAAATACTAGCACCAGATGATAGGAAACGTGATTCTGGTAGAAAACCAACGTTTTTTGACAATGCCTGGACTGAAATGAACAGTGTGAAGCTATCGAGGGAGACATAAATATTCAAAAAAATATATTGCAAAAAACTCTTCCCATGCAAGGATTGTCAAATAGCGCCCCACATTTTTTTTTTCAATATTGTAGAGTTTCCAGTAAAAGTAAGATATTCTTAAAACTACGAAATAATTTCACACCTTTTTCAGTAGTAAGATTCATCGATCATTCTAAATGTCTATTGAGGGGTGTCCCCAGCCCAAATAGATTCACAACGGTTAAAGATCTCCATAATATTCACATTGTTTGAGACGAGACAAGGAAATCCGGATACAAAACATATAATAATAGATAATCTATGGAAGACGTGTGTATATAACATAGTCAAAATCACAAAGTAACTGCTTGCCGATTAGTTTAATTATTCATTAAGGCCCCTGTGACAGTCTCTCTATGCAGCTGTGTCTTCGTTATAATTTTAACTTAATATTGATGAAATACAATTCTATTAAATGGTACTTACACCAAGGCGAACATATCGCGACATTGTGATTACTATTATTTATCGTATAGTCATACTGTTCATCACATCAATATAATAACAATACATGTATAATAATCAGACAGACACTACATATATATTGCACAATGAAAACTGTTTGTCAGAGTTCGAAGTCGAGTGTCCTTAGGTATGTCGTCACCGCTTCATTTAGACACATGAAGTCAGATGTTTCACCCCCATATGCCCTAAGATCACATTCAGACACGATATGGCTCACAGTCTGCCTCTCCGCTCCACAGTCGCACTCTGGAGAATCCAGCCATCCGCAACATTGTGATTGTCCACCTTGCCAAGTATACGTTAGACAGATTATCATTGCCAAAGGATTAAAATCAATAATTAAATCTAGACACTGGAAAAAAATAAGATAAGAAAACACAAAAATAATAAGATGTGTAGATGCGCAGACAGGTCAGATTTCTCATTTTTCGACCCCCTTGTTGTGTGGCTTTAGGTATTTGAAGATATTTGTCGGGACATCATTGATAAATTTATGCCTGGGATAGAGAAGCGATCCAGTGCTCTTTCCAGATTTTTTGTTGTTGTTGTCCAGGCTTCTTCGTCAATGAGCGTTATAGGAGCCTTAAATTATATGTTTACCGTTATTCACTACAATATCTTCCATCACATATCTTGAAGAATCTATCTATTAAAAGCATCGTGCAAGGCCTTGTAGGCTTATCAAGAATTTTGCATTTAAAGCAACTGATACCACGATGTTATTATACTCGTAACATTTGTACTTTAAGAAGAATCTTCCTAAAATGTAAGGACAGAAAACTTTCTTTTCAAGAGAAATGAAAGCATTACTAAAAACAAGGACAATACCTAACAACTATTTGAAGAATATGGTTTCGGGAGAAAAACCCATCATAGGAATTTTGCTCGACATGAATAAATCTCAAAAAAAGACAAAAGCCCTTCAGAAATATCCTAAAAGGATAAGAGACTAAACATTCTAATTGGATTCTAGTAGATTAATTATTTATATAAAATGTCGACTATTTTAATGTCTATCCCATTTTAGATCCGCTTATTTATATGTTTATTTTCTAATCTATGCTAGTGTCCAACACACTGAAATAAATCAAATACTAATAAATGCAATTGATTCTATTTTCAAAATCTAGTTAGATTTGAGCTTATTGAGTATATTCCTTAAGGGCTTTTGTCTTTTTTGGGATTCATTCATGTAGAACAAAATTCTTATGGGTATTTGTCCGGTCACGGAAGAATAGTGACGCGGAGCTTTGACCCCCGTAATTATAAGAACTACCACACTCACTCACACTCAAGTACGATGAAAATTAAACAGATACAGATCAATTAAAAAAATCTAGCGGCCCGGTTATAACCGTCGCTGCCCTACCTTAAATTCAAATCTGACTAGGGCCCTCTGTTTGTTGGTATAGATTGATTGCCTTGCCTTTATTTGCTACATCCTTCCACGTTTATTGTTTATTATTTTCTATAGATTGATAACGTTATCATTTCTGTTTAATCGGTACTAAATCAATAATTACAGATTACCTCTACTATCGATCTCCTATTAAAAATGTTCTTGTACTGTTTTATAGAAGGAAAACATAAATTGAATGAAACTTTGTAATTCTATAGGAAATAAGTAACAAAGCTAAAAGATATTTGTTTCATTGTAATGGATATTGATTCTACTATCCTATACCCAGTGACGCATCCAGGATTTTTTCAAGGGGGGAGCAATGGTTGGACCTCAGATTAAGGTCAGCAACTCAAGGACGCCATGCGATGCCCATTGCGCAATGCCCATCCAATACTTGTAAACATTTGTTTTTGCAATTCTAATGCTGGATTTCACCAACGTCTTAAGTGAGGAATCGCGGAGATAGGAGCCACCTCACAAATTTTGTATGAAAAATAATTATAGCTGGCTCCTATCTCTGCGGCTTTTAATTCGCTCTTTCAGCCCAAAGTTACTCAGACAGTCCCAGGGTTAGCCGGAAGGGCACCCTCCAGCAACACCGTCCGGAATGACACCTTCTATATCCTTGGTACAAGGAAGATAACAAATAATGAGCTATTTATTACATAATAACTTAAGACTAATTACAAAACGATTCGACCGAGCCAGAGGCAGCAAAAATAAGCCGTCAAACGTAGAGATTGCGCTGTAAGTGTAAAACATTTTTATGAAAAATTGAGCCTTTTTATAAGTAACGTCCACCGTTGGAGTATAGCGGGTATACATGTGCCCCCATTGCGGATCCATCCCTGGATCCACTAGTCGATATATTATCTAAGTACAAAAGAACTCAACATTCTCTTCAATGAAGTTCTTTACGAGTAGGTACACTTAGGTATAATTATCGTCTTTGAAGTTATGAGTACAAATTCTATTATGATTAATACAAGAGCTAAAAACTAAACAATGAAACTATATCCTATTGACCAAAGTAAATATCTATTATGCAATTAATTGTAATTGAGGTATTAGTAAATTATATACCTAGCTATCAACCAATGTATCGATTCCAATTGTCTTTAGAATTATCAAAAGGGTCTGTGTGCAGCATTTTTATACGATTTGATTATGATTTTTCACATACTGACTTTTAATCCAATTTCGTTACAGGGCTTAGGTGGGAACATGAGAAAAATTGCGTCATGAAAATAAAGATTACTCGCCGGCTAACAAAAACTAACTAAAGATAGCATCCTAAGAGTTAAAACACGGATAAATGAGAATAATATGTTAATGAACTTCTGGTTGGTAAAATATTTGATTATGGTAAAATTTCATGATAAAAAATAATTCCAAAATTACCTACTTCTGAATTTTACTTAAACTTTTGATCATTCCCGTAATTTACTAGATATACCTACTGCTGTAATTTGGCTAACAAAATGTTGACCAGTGAATTTGGTGGATATATTTTTTTTTATATTCAGACCCCATTTTAGAGAATTAGACAAAATCGATTGTCTCACTTCGCTTACACTCTCATAGAAAATTGAAGAGTTGGAGTATAAATGGAATGTTTTTACTTAGAGTTTAGTTTTATTTCCTTTTCTACTATCAAACTAACAATTTTCTAGATACGATTTTTATATCTATTCCATAATCTTTTCAATTTTGCAGTGTTGCGAAATAATTTGCTATGTGTTAGATTAGATTTGATTGCAAAATATTATACCTACCTAATTATTGTTTTGATCGATCGATTGATCGAAATAACGAGTGATATTTAAATCAATTTGTTGTAAATAATCTCACCTTTCCCAATACATAAATGTATCATAGAAAATAATGATATTAAGTATAATGGTACACTTAGGTACAATGTTTTCTAGAGGAGAATATAAGCGAATTGTTTCGTAGATAAATCTACCAATAAAATTTAAGTATAAATTCATGACAGAGGTACGTATTAAAATAAGTGATAAAGCAATGCGGATCAATACTGAATTGTGATCTATGGATCATGGACTAAAATCTCTATAGACGCTTCTTAATAATTCAGATCCACTTAGTTAGAAACTTCTTCTTCCTCCTTCTTTCATTAGATCAGTTGATCTGTTCTGGCAGAAAGCTCCTCTACTCCTGGGACGTCGATAACCAACTATCCCTCCATCTTTTGGGCGATCTTCCAGGAAGAAAATGATCAGGTGGTATTTCGTTGGCTGCAATGTAAGGGATTCTGGAGTCAGCCATTCCGTTTACATGATCCCTCCAGAATCTTCTCCTTGCTTTGCTCCATCTTACGATATCTTTCGTGCCACAGGTCCGTCTTATAAGTTAGAAGCGAGGCAGTGAAAATACTTATCTTCTCAGATTTCGTCTACCTCCGTTACCAGTGATCTCGCAAATGAAAACACAAAATATAATAGTTATACGCTGACTAGCTAACTAACTCTGTAACGCTTTAAGATAGCGCCAGGATCACATAATTTTATTGTACATACATGCACGTACACACAGCTATAATAAAAAAAAAAGATTAGTTCATTACTTGGCTATTTGCACTTATTTTAGCAAGCCTTTGAAAACTGGTTTTGAAAAATTTTGTAAACACTTAAATTAGGTTGGTGTATTACAAGTCTCAATAGATAATAATAAACCTAGAGAACAAATAAGACAAATAAAAAAATTTGACAATCTACTTGTAAACTCGTTTCAAATGCCACATCCATAGATATAACAATACATCTGTGTTTGTGATCTATTAAATTGCAGACGAAAAAGGTTAGACATTTCTCATGGATTAATTTTTTGCAACACCATTGACGGCAAGGATGCTCCGCATAAGGAAGTCTGTTATAGATCTCTTCCGAAGAATTGCGCTTAGTGCATGCGCATATCTAAATAGGTATCCGATATTCTACCGCCCTATAAGTAAGAACCGCGAATAAGCCAAAAAGTTGAAACAGAAAAGAGCGAAAAAACATCATATAATTATTTATTTACACTTTGGTGAACAAAATACAGAGATATGTTAACATTCGAATATAAATTATAACATTTGTTCACTAGGGCGAGCTTATCTCGATGCTGCGATCTCTGCCAGCTAATCCCGCATTGCTTCACGTGCATATAATTCGAATGGGGAGGTGGGGTTGGAAAACAGGGGTTGCCTATAGAAATTCAGACTTTTTGTGACTGAAATAAAAGTACCTATCGAAAGTTGAAATAGCCATATTTCCACAAAAAACTCAAAATACCTAAATTTGGCTTATACATAGTTTTATTTGTTAAGACGGCAGCATATTGTGAAACCATTGTCGTGGATAAAATATAATATAATTTGTCGGCATCACGATGACAAACTATTTTTAATGTTATATAATTAAAAACTAACAAATGATATGTACTATTAGATCCCGTTTTGAAAGATCACGTTGCGTAAGATGAGACGGAAGAACAAATATGGTTTTTCAACCTTTTTCTTATTGGAGATGTCTTATAAGAGTTCCTGGATGATGTCCATTTTTACTGAGTTCTTTTACAAAATAATTTTGTACAAGAGAAATGAAATGGAGCACTCGAATCCGGGTGCTTTGCCTGAAGAAGGCATGACGCATGTATCCTCATATATCCGCCTTATTCTATCGACGTATTTAAGAGGCAGGCAACGAGAACAGGACCCCAGGACCGCCCTATTCTTACACACAATCTTCGTTATACGTACATTCAATTCGTCATATACGTTCTTCGAGTCCTTTTACCTGCTCAGTTGAAGGAAAGTTCAGATGTAATTAAATTGTATTGTGATGGAATTGACTATTGCCGCGAAATAGACTTTCGTTTAGTTTGCTGTTTAAATTAAAGAATAAGTTTTCACTAACTATAGAGACATCTATTGGACAATAGTCATAGCTTTGAAGTTGTTTCTACTGTTCAACAGAGTGCGATAACTGTACGTAATAATAAAATTGATAGACAACGATGGATGGTACGTAGAATTAGTAATCCCCATATTTTTCCTACTAAATAGTGAGCCCACATCGCTGTCTCTTACCAAAACCTGTATAGTGTATATCTATGTGTGGCGACAGGACTTTTCATTATTTTTTAATGTTATTTACGTTCTATCAATAAATTGTAATGTTAAAGAGCTTCCATGATTTTGTAATGAAGTAAACCACAATCCTACATGACAATAAATATTTACATTATCATTACAGTGGCCATTAGATAAATAAAGTTAAACACAAATAATGTCGATCTTGTTTATCTATCAATTACTTACAATAATATGACAAATATTGACAGTATATTGTCATACTAATGTTAACTTAATTCAGGTAAGTATACATAATTAAAGAATAACAACTGGTCTGCATAATATGAAAATGATAGGCAATTTCTGGCATAATTTGCTTTTATTTATATATTGCCCAATTTTCCTTTATATTTTTATTTGCTTGGTGACAGTAAATAGATCATTATTTCGTTAACCTATGCATTTCTAATATTTGATTAGATTTCACATCGGCAGAAATTCCTTTTATTCTGTTTTTTCTCTTGCATTAGAACCGTGGATCTGTTTGTTGCACAGGGTTCCCCTGAGATATTGTGCACAAACTGTCTCGCCAAACTTTGTTGGCATCTCTGGTTGGTGGTTACCTACTGGTAAGTTCTTGGCTATAACGTGTGGAATTCTGTTGTTCATAATATTCTTCTTTTCCCACCCCACCTCACAATGTCCTCCATGCTATAAGCTTGACGTATGACAGTATTTCTGATTCTGCCCCTCAGAGGTTTTTTCCTGCAATTTGATTTTGTTTTATTCGTACGGCACTCAGCAAATAAAAAACCGCAGACACAATATTTATTCTAGGTCTTCAAAGGGTTGAAGACAAAATTAAAGAAAATGAGTATGTTTATGAATAAAAAGCTTGGCACTGCAAGCTTCAACCAACATATCTCAAGATGTATGAGTCGCTCTATACTTTGCTCAATTTAATCATCACAAAATACTTTCTCAATTCATACTGCCTTACAATAGTTTCAGAAACCAAAGACCAATTTGTTAATGTATCGTCAACAACATTGGTGCCTTCTTTATTTTTCTCGCTAGAAAACGATGAAAATTTTACAGATTTAAATTATTTCCTTCTGGAATCTCTTTCTGCGGGTTGTTCTGATTTCGTTATAGGCTTGAAAAATCCAGAAAATTTTGTGAATGCGTTTGAAGAAAATATTCATCGAACAAATCAAAGGAGAGGAAATCGAAGATTGGTCTTTGTACCTTGGGAAAATGATCTCGATACGAGGGAGACGTTGCAAAGCATCCTAGATATGCCAGCTGTTGAATTTATTCCAGACGTTTTACTGATTTTACCAAGCAGTGATAATGCCAATACGACGTGCACATCTTACGATCTCGCTATTCAGAAGTATATTGGAAAATACAATAACACGGAAATGCTGATTCTAGATAAGTGGAGTTGTGACGAATTTAAGCTGGAATCAAATGCCAATCTGTTTCCAGACAAACTCACAAATTTGGAAGGTCGTATGATGAAAATAGCCACATTTAATTATAGACCTTACAGTGTTCTTGAATTTGACGCCAATAATGAAGTTGTGAACTATGATGGGACAGAAATGAGAACTGCCATTGAATTTTGCCGGTACATAATAACTATTATGGTCTAAATCTCGTCAATCCAATCTCTGATGATTTATTTTATTTCGCTTATTTTCTAAATGTTCCTCTTTATATTCTTCATCATCACGAAGAAATCCTGACTATCCATCATCCAAACGTGGCCCCAAAACGCTCTCGATTAGTCTTCTTCTTCTTCTTCTTCTGCAGCCCTTCAGGTCCATTGTTGGACATAGGCCTCCCCTTTGGTCTTCCACAGCTTCCTGTCTTGGGCACACTGCATCCATCCACCGCCGGCACATCTCCTAATATCATCAGACCACCTTGCCTGGGGTCTCCCGACGCTTCTTCGGCTTGTTCTTGGCCGCCATTCTATTTGGCCGCCATTCTATTTTTTTTTTTTATTTTTATTTTTTTTTTATTTTATCGATTTATTTTATCGATTAGTCTATCATTTACAAATCTTGTAGTACTCTGACATTCGGTCACATCAGGTCCCCCCTACCTTGAGGATAATTTGGGAGAAAGCTCCTCAGTCCTAAGCGGTGCGAAACAGCTTCTGCACTTTTCTCAATCTGGTCCACTCGCAAATGTTTCGAACCGAACGGCACATTCTTTTCTCTTTTTAGTTGGAGTAACTGCGAACTCAAAATCATCAGAGACGATGAACATGAATGGGGTGAAATATGGGACAACAGAACAGGATATGGAATAATTGGTAACATTGCTATGGACAACGCTGATTTTGGATTTGGTAAGATTTAAGTCGAACAAGATGCATACAGTGAGTAAGCATTCATTGCCAATACTAAATTATCCGATTTTGCTGATTTTAGGTGCTCTTTATACCTGGTACCACGAATATCAATTTTTGGATCTTTCTATGCCAGTTGTACGAACTGGAATTACTTGTATAGCACCAGCTCCGCAGTAAGTCATTGTTCTCCAGTATGAATGGCCCAGACTGTTGACCAGTAAACGACATTCATAAGTCGTCTCTGGAGGCACTTCAATACTTGAGCTCTTACAATAACTTAATTTCTGTCTCCGGCCTCTTTAGAAAGATCTAAATAGATTTCTCATTGTATTTCAAGGTTGCTGGCCAGTTACCTTCTTCCCGTTTTGCCCTTCAACAAAGTGATGTGGGCCTGTGTTTTCGCTTCAATCGTTTACGCTACAATGGGATTGTATTTGACAGGCATGGTCCAAAAAAAACCACCATCCGTGATGAGTTCATTTTTGCAAGTAGTTGGAATAATTGTATCACAGGTGAGTGATTGGTATTAGAATACTAAACTACTGAACTAACTGCTTTTCCATCCATCAGATTCATGACGACACACGCATTTTAAATTCCATCACATTAAGTGATTTCGTATATGAACTCTACTATCGCTATTAAGGGCATATATTTGCTTATATGCACTGAGCTAAAATCCTTCTATTTTCGCTTCAACCTTTTCAAATTTTGTATCAGAATGTTAGCGCAAAAGTAAGTTAAGCGACAATGTGAATTTTACCTTTTTAAGAAGGGCCTGGGAACAAATTAAAATATCTAAAACAGCCAATTTCTTAAGATTATAATTACCAGTATTTTGACTAAATTATACTTTTATATGTGAAAAACTGAAAGGAAAATCCTCAGATCCCGTAAATTTCAGGGGTAGTTTTGGAATATTTTTTTATTCAAAGAATTTCCAAATGTTGTAATTCTAAAAAAGCCAATCTGTAGTCCATACTTTCATCTATCATTCTCTTCAGTTTCAAGACGATTCTCTCAGTATTAGTTGAGAACAATTCTGGGCGCCGAAGCCGTATGACAGCATATAGGACTTTAAGGGCAGACTACTATCTGGAGTGACCTCGAATATTTAGATTTTCGCACCCTCATTTGATTTTTATTCTCTACCTCGTGAGAAGACGCGAACTCACTCTTCTGGTATGTGGATTGTAGAGATAGCTACATGAAATGTATGTGCGTAACCGTCCTTGAGTATCTGGTCGACACGAAAACAATTATAAATTTGTTAATTACATATATAGCGCATGATTGTATCAATTTATTATATCTAATATTGTTTGATTGATAGGTACTCCACTGACAACAAAAGCTATTAAAAAGTACGTGCTTAACTGCGCGACAAGTATAACCTATAAATAATTAATGTGGCTTATTAATTTTTAATGACGATCAGAAATCAATAATGTCACACGATAATATGTCAAGTACTGTCATTAATATTCATTAATAAATAATCATAACTCTGATTTTATTTATTGCCTATTAAATATGTAATGATTACAAATATGTAGAAAGAGGATGGCAAAGAAGATGCAGGAAATATGCTACACACACTTTTTTCCGTACAAACTTTTGTTTTATTGCACCATTAGCGTTCCTATAATGAGTATACGTCCAACATTAACGTCCCTATTACGAATATACGTGCACCAATAACGTCCCTATTAAGTATATACATCCACCATTAACGTCTCTGTTACGAATATGCATGCACCATTAATTTCCCCATTACGGGTATACGTCCACCAATAACGTCCCTATTTAGAATATATATGCACCATTAATGTCCTTATTACGAATATTCAGAGAGTTCGAATCAACTAAATCAAGCATACTCTTTAATCATGTTAATGTTTTCTGCTTTTTCAGAATCCTCCAGAAAAACACCCATCAACAGCCATGAGACACGTCATCAATTTTCTGTTTTTCTTTGCCCTTATGTTATCAAATGCTTATTCCAGCGGTCTTGCTAGCACTGTTACGGTACCGATGTAAGTCACTAAAACCTGAAATATCAAAAATTTTGTGATAATAAAGATGAAATTCAAAGTTTTATATCCCTTTACAGATACGAAGAGCCAATTGACAAAGTACAAGAACTTGTCGATAGAAATTTGGATTGGGGTGCGACTCATGACGCTTGGATATTTTCAATTCTTGAAGCTACTGAGGTGCGTAACTAGATCTCTAATACAAAAACCATGAGGGAAATTCGTGCCCAGAAAACCAGATAGATTAATTCTATGAATAAATTGAAACATTAAAAGCAAATAGGAAGCATAAAAATCTTGAACCAGGAGACGAGTGCAATAATTAACCAAATATACAACGTTCTAATCGGTTTCTTACTCGTGATTTCAGCCACAGATGGTTCATTTGGTAAAGAAATTCAAGAAGTGGAGTTTTGAAAAATTGAAATCAAAAGGAAAAACCAGAGATTTTGCTTACAGCGTCGAAAGACTCCCAGCCGGTAAGTCTCTGCTAACTTGAATTAATATTCGAATGACTGTTGAATGTCAAATCTTCGACTAAATTTTTCCAAGAATCGTACTATCCATCTCGTCGCGTATTTTTCCTAAATGTCTTGGAACTTCTTGGCAGAACTTCTTTAGCTTTGTTTTATGGGATAGTACCCAACCAAATATTTAGTTAAATATTTTGTTGCAAAAATATAGTTTTTTTTTTGTTTCCTTCTTCAGCCCTTGTTTATTCAGTTCTAAATATAGGCCTCTTCCAAACGTTTGCATTTTTTCCTATCGCTCGCCGCTCTCACCCACTGTCAACCTACCCTTTTTGTTTCTTCTTCTTCTTCAGCTCTCTGTCCTCCACTGCTGGATATAGGCCTCTTCCATTCCTTTCTGTTGTTAGCTGCTTGCAGCCAGTTTTTTTTTCCCACAGCGGCTATGTCGTCGGACCATCTCTTTTGGGGTCTTCCGACGCCTCTTTTATTCTCCACGAAGTTACTTTTTCTATATTCCTTAATAATTTTTTTCTTAGGATACTTTGCAATTGGAGAATATGTGACAGAGGATTCTGTACCGTACTTACAATTGATGTCGCAGGATATTTATTTCGAGTACTGCGTCCTCATGGCCAGAAAAAGTTCCCCGTTTACGAAGAGGTTGAATAAATTACTTGGAAGATTGCATCAGTCTGGATTGTTGCGGGCCTGGGAAACTCAGGTACCTTTATAAAGTACCACACTCTTTATTTTGAAACGTATATATAATTTTCTGTTTCTGATTTTGATCTCTTTCAGGTCGTTCTCAAGTATTCTGATTATACAGTTCAACTCGGCGTGAGTCTATCTCAAGGCAGACATTCAAACCATCAACCGAGATCTTTGAATTTAAGGCAGTTGGAAGGTCCTCTGTTCCTTTGGGGTTTTGGTGCTCTGATTTCCTTCATTGTATTCGTCGTTGAAGTCGGATCTGCTTGCCACAATAAGAAAACATTGAAGGATAAAATATGAAATCCTTATTTTTTCTAGAGAAGGATTATCACACGTGCCTAGAAGTACTTTTCATATTGCACACTATTTTCTTTGTACATTTTGCAAATACATGTACCAACCTTGTTGATTATAGTGACTCTATAGCCACTGTTGTTATCCCTATCCTATCATCATCCCTGCAGGCAAAAGACGATAGGGCAGGCTGAGCCAGACTTTGAATAATATGTCCAATAAATAATATGCTCCACATTGGGAGCGGACATGGCAGAAGATGAAGAGCTACTCTAATGGCCATGTGTTTTATTTTGCTTAATTTTGATTTGAAAATATTTGAGTTACGCTGCTGAAAAAAAAATTGTAAGTAAATATGTTTTAGAACCACGGGAATTAACTCAAAGCTTTTAAGTTTTGAGCGTTGCTGTGATTCATTAAGTGCATGCTGGAAATTACGAATAATGCATAATGCAACATTATTGCAATAGTAGGGAGATATATTTCTAATACTATATCATTAAAAATATGTGTATTATAGTACAGTATTGTAAAAGTTGAATAATTAGTGTAGCGTATTGTTATTGTAAGTGACATAGACATAATGTCACGATAGTGTTGCCATCATTAATATAATTACTACGTACAAAACTAATGGAAAAATATGTTAGGACGTTCCTAGTTCCTATCCACATTGTTCAGTCCCTCCGATGAAAGTGCAAAAGCTATAGGTCGTAAACTGATGCGCTAAAGCACAACATACGTCGTGACAAAATTTATAAAATTCGCAGGATTATATTGTGATCGAATTCAGGGGTAATTGCGTATATAAATAAAATAAATAAATATTAGTCAAAAATCATGAAGAGTTACAAAACGAGACAATGGGCGACAAGATAAAAGGCGACTTATTGCGAAAGCAATATCTTACTCACTCTCAATATTTTAGACACTCATAATTTCAATACTTTTAATTAAGCTATGTAACCCTAGACCGCATCCATCAGACATCGTAGTATAACTTTATAAAAAAGTTAATTCTAGGTTACGGAACATCAACAGTGTCAAGTTTATAGCAAAGATTAATATTTCTGGCTTTGATATATGAGAGATATAATCAGCAAATATGGTATTTTCCGTGATGATTTACCAGACATAATGGTAAACAATTTAGTTCGTATACCAAAACTGAATAAATAGTGACATGTTCGATTTTAGATTTTTTTAAATTAATGATAGACCTACGGTTTGGTCATTAAAGGTAATAAATTTACGCTCATATATTTAGGTGTTAAAAGTTCACACGATTGAGTTTTGTTGTCAAAATTTATTTTTAGTATTCATCAAACCACAGAAAGTCAAACATGTTCTTTTATAAAGTTATATATTTATTTAAAAAAATTGAACCTGTTAAAATATATTTAGCTATAATCGTCTTGAAATCTAATAGTCCTAATTTTGAATCTAATAGTAAGATTATCACAAATTTTCTAAATGCAAATAAACAGTTTTAATGCTTAGATAAAATGTGTATAGGTTTAAAAACCTTATTGACTATAATAATAGAGAAATACTTCTTCACTTCGAATTGTTTGACTTTCATTTTTGATCAACGGAGTGATATTTTCGATCAAATGAATTCAAGCCACAATCAACCACGACTCTTTTATTCATACGACGGAAATGATATTATGAAATTGTCCTATCAAATATTCAAATCTTTGGATTATGGTTGTTCGGATTATGTGATTAATCTAAAAGATCCCACAGTCTTTATGGATCTTTACGAAAAGAACATACACGTCACTAATACCAGACTTGGTGGCAGGAAACATATTTTCTTACCAACCGTTTGCACGAAAGAAACGAAAAAAATATTCGAAGAAACAATTCTCGAATCGACATTCGTCCGATTCAACCCAAATATTCTGATGGTCCTTCCGTCTCCAGAAGATCTTTCTGCCCCACCTGGTCATATTAAGATTAATGTCACCGAAGAATTTCGTCATCTTCAACGACTTATTTATCTGACGTCAGAAAACGCTGAAAATTCATGCTATGTTTTTGAATTGGCTACACAAAAGTATACAGGGAAAAAGGATAGTAATCAAATGATTATATTGGATAAGTGGAATTTTCTCAACAAGTCTTTTGATAGAAATTCTAACCTCTTTCCCGATAAGATGAAGAATTTAAAGGGAAGGATTTTAAAAGTATCAACGTTTACTTATAAGCCATATTCAGTTGTGCTCTTGGATGAAAACAATGCTGTAAAAGGTTTGCATGGAACTGAACTTATGGTTGTGGTTGAATTTTGCATGTAAGTAAATCTATATTCAATCGAATAGAGGAGAGTTGACAAGCCGATTTATACTACATTGATTTACAGACAGCACAATTGCACAATAGAACTTGTACTAGATGATAATCAGTGGGGAGAAATCGATACAAATTTGACAGGAACTGGGATTCTAGGAAATCTCGGAATGGATAAATCTGACATCGCTCTTGGTAAGACTTTGTTTACATTACTTTTGACGTCACAAAAAACAATAAATGTTTATCAATTAGTTGAACATTGATAATACGAGTACACTGTCAAATAATCTATATCTTTGACAATGGGTAAGAATATTCGCACAAGTTCTCTAATGACTCATGAATAATTATTAGCACTTCATTGATTTGTCATGCTCAGAATAATTAGCTATGCTATACCGTCTCTGGTACTGAAAGATTAAAGTATCTACTGCCATTTTTGTACAAAATAATAGATTTTTAGACCCAAAACCATTACCTTTTCTGAGCCCCAAATACATTTCAGTGCGACCTATCCTAAACATTTTTTGATTTGTAATCTGGGCATAAATCCACAAACCTAAATACTTTTCTGCACACGTCACAATAAGCTTGTGTACCTAGTAGTTCAGAGAACATCGTCAGCGCCGGGATTCGAATCTGGCGCTTCTTGCTTGATGGGGAACTCGCACTCTCCAACCAACTCCGCCACCCATCTTACTCGAAATGCTAAAATAATTTTACGTTTTTTTGTTGCAGCTGGATGTTTTTTGTGGTACAAGGAATATACATTACTGGATTTTTCAGATTACGTAATTAGATCAGGAATAACTTGCCTCGTCCCGGCTCCATTGTTAGTTTGCTTTTTGTTATGCTTTCAATAACGCAAATTCCAGTACTTGAAAACAGTGGATATTTATGGGTATTTTTCTTCCAGAATCAAACCAGCATATTTATTTGCCTATTTACCATTCAGTTGGGAAATGTGGTGTCTTGTCATCCTGTCAGTCTTTTATATTTCAGTAGTGGTATATTTTGTAAAAAAGACGATTAAAAAACCGAGTTCGTGGATTCAAACTTTTATCCATGTTATCTCCATCATGGTAAACCAGGTAAGGTAAAAAATCTTCCATTGATCTATCTACAATTCAGAAATTTTCCAGTAGTAAGAGCCGTACAACAACCATCAGTCCATGCCTGTTGTCTGTACTAATCTTGATTACTTTTCATGATACTAAGTACGTCTAGAATCAATATTTTTGCTGATCTCCAAGCGCCTCAGCATTTTAACCAGAAGTATTTTTTACAGTCTCCTGCAGAGAAGCGATACAAAGCAATTATGAGGCATCTAGTGAATATTCTTTTCTTTTACGCTTTAGTCATCTCTAGTGCTTATTCCAGTGGTCTGGCTAGCAACATCACTGTTCTTTTGTGAGTATCTAATCCAGTTTTCTGATAATGTTAGAGAGGTTAAGTTACAATAAGCCTTAGTGGATCCTGATTTCCTTGATCTTGAATCTTCTACCATCCAAGGCAATCATACACCCATTTACGTCAAGCATAAATTTCCACGGTAACCATGGATATTTGGGCTCCTTATTCGCTTATGTTTTTCCCTATATTAGCAATTTTCTGAACAAGCGATTTTCTTTACCTTATTTTTTCTGCTCAATTTTTCCAGATATGAAAAATCGATCGATACTGTGAAAGATTTGATTAAAAGTAACTTGGACTGGGGAGCAACTCAAGATTCCTGGATATTCTCGTTGAGATACGCAGACGATGTAAGTCTGTTTGTGTTTAGTTAATATTTTTTTTGTCTTTTCACGTTTTTTCTGAAAAAGAATATTTATCCTTGTCCATCACATTGTAGACGTACTGTTTTATTGCAGCCTGGTATCGTACACTTATATAATAAGTTCAAAGAATTTTCGGAAGAGGAATTGGAGAAAAAAGCGACTACTAGAGATTTTGCCTACAGCGTAGAGCGGATGCCATCAGGTACCTCATTATTAAAAAATAACTGCACCCATATATAGTAATAACAATCCCACTGTATTGATCTTCATCACTGTATCTCTAAACTCATCATGAATTCCAGGGTATTTTGCACTCGGCGATTACATCACAGAAAAAGCTGTACAGAACATGAAGCTTATGAACGAAGATATTTACTTTGGGTACAGCGTCATTTTGGGTAGAAAAAGTTCTCCGTTTATGTTAGGCTTGAACAGACTCATAGGAAGGTTACAACAGTCTGGAATATTACATGAATGGGAAACTCAAGTAAGTTTTACGAAACTGCATCTACTTCAGTGGGTTGAGTTGAGGGATTTTCTTTTGTGTGAGTTCTTTTGCAGGAGTTGATGCCTCCAGTAAAAGTATGTTCACTACATACTCCGATGAGAGCTTTCTTCGCTGCAATTACTGACAAATATGGAAAAGATGACTCACATAGTTTTCTTATGCATTTACCTAGTTATTTCTTGTCATTTCATTCCATAAGTAATATACTTCTTCTTTTCCGTCCATGGATTCCAGCATCACTATCTATTAAAGGACTTTTAGGTACTTTCGTTTTTGTGTCAATAATAATATGTACCACTCCGAAGCAAAATGCATGGTTTTGGGATAAGCCTGGCAACGTATAAACGTAGCAATAGTTTTCTGAATGCTGTTAACCAACTTTAATTTTCTTTCAGGTGTCTTTGAAGCATTCAAATTACAAAGTGCAAATCGGAGTTAAGCATTCTCAACAGCAATCAATGACTCATGGTCTTCCAAATCCAATGACTTTTTCTCATGTTATGGGTCCTTTCCTACTGTTGACATTGGGTCATACTTTTGCAACCGTTGTGTTTCTTGCAGAAATATTCAGAGGCAAAAAACGAATTGTGAACGTTTCCGTAAAATCCAGATCAACTGAAATGGTAAAAATGCCTTCGAAAACCACAAAGGACAATCTATTTCCTAGTACCAGCTTGGGATTTGCGAGAGCTGATAATTTAAAACTTTATGAAAGACATCGTTTGGAAAATAGTGATGGTCCAGAATCTGTTCAGTTGCCGAAGATAAGAGTTTGAAAAGATCCCTCGTTCTTTACCTGGACACTCCTATCAACGTGGAACTTTCTCTCCAAAATCATCAAAGCATAGAATTCTTCAGACAGGAAGATCAATACAAGGAATCATTATCTGTGTGCTTATGATTGTTGGGTGATAGATGAATAAAACACATAGTTTTAAAAATTATAGTATGAGATTTTCATGTATCTGTCACTTGTTTAAGTGCCATCGAATAAATGAATGCATTTTAACAAACATTACATTCAATATTCATACATTTTACATATCTTATCGTAAATTAAAATCTCTAACATGACTGTAAAAATCTAAAGCATACTATACCATGAAATTCAACAGGATTTCGATACAGGAACCGACTGCCCCATCTATGTATTGGAGAAAAATGGATAGATGGACGTATTTTATTTCAATAAAATAAGGTAAATAGGTTAACAGCATATTTTTAATTTAGATAAAAAATAAAGCACATTTGTCGCTGGTTATCCCCAAATTGCATTAATCGAGTGAATATATTTTATTAATCCTGTGGTGCCTTTTTTTAATAATACTTCAACATCAAAATGGCTAAAATATTGTCATCACTTGTATCACATATCACAACATTCTGTCATCACTTATTCTCTCAGCACAATAATATTGAACTTTTTTAAAAAATACGTATTCAGAGCCATCTATGGAAAATTGACAGAAAGCTTTTTATTTGTTGTTCAGAAATTTGTATAGATGGCGATAGTATAGACATTAACTAGCATATGAACAGCGGTGCCAAAAATATAAAACCAGGGTTTAAGAAATTTTACATAGATGGCTATAGTGTAGAAATAAACTAGTATGTGAACTGCGGTGCTAAAAATATAAAACCCAGGTTTAAGAAACTTTGCACAGATGGTGGTAATATGCATATTAACTAGCATGTGAACAGGGTTGATGAAAACACAAAACCTGGGTTTTAGAAATTTGCACAGATGGTGATAGTGCAGAAATCAACTGGTGTTGCCGAAAAAATAAAACCCGCGTTACAGCAGATTTGAACAGATAGTGATGATTGTGGTGATGATATTCAAATGATATCATAACGAATAATTTTGCATATAATTACTCAAATCCATTAAATATAGAATGATTATTCTTCAACTCCATGAGTCATGATTGTCATGAACATGAGATTAAATTCATACATTACGCACTATAAGTGAATAAATGTTCAAGTAAGTACCTATAATAATTATATTGGTACCTACCAGTGGCGTATATAGGATTTCATTTCGGGGGGGGCCCGAACAAAATTTTGAAGATAGACGTACAGTAGAAAAATAAAAATAGCGCCGCAGGCAAAAATTTTTCGTGAATGTAAGTGAAAAAGGTCGTGTTTTAAGTTGGTATTAATATTGTGTGCAGAAAATACCAACAAGAATAGCGCCGCAGGCGAAATTTTTTTGAATGATGGGTGAAGTGAGTAACTTTCATGTTTTAAAATAACGTTTTTAAAGAATTGTTCAACATTTCGGGGGGGGGGGGGCTCGCCCCCCCCCCTCTATATACGCCACTGGTACCTACCTACTTACGAATGCAGATACATGGCAGATACTGCCAAGCAATGTTTTTAAGAAGGTATGTAAATTTATTAAGCCTGTATAATGTATATCCCCCAAAGCCGCATCCCTTTCGGGTAAGTAGAGAAGACAGAACCTCAGACCTCCATATCCTTACTCGTTACTTCACCCATTCTGAATAGTGTTATATAAATATATATGCAATGAGAATGTTATGTGTGTTTTTTATATACACAGTCTTCACTGGTTTCCATACGTTTGGGATGTACCATATGGATATAACGTGATAGTATATAAAATATAGGTAAACTTATCGAAGGCAATTACAGTCGAACATGGATATAGCGATCACGGGTATAGTGAATTCTCGGCCATAGCGAACAAATGCTCGACATTCGTTTGAATTTTTGTATTTTGTACGTAAATCGTCACGGCTATAACGAAGACGCTTCACGGGTATAGCGCACAAATTTAATTCCCGAAACAATATTCTCATTCAAAAAACACAAAAATTCATATAATGTTAGGTTATTTTTGTCTCAGTTTACTATGTACGTTACATACCGATTACTTGGATTATTGGAAGGACAGAAAACTAAATTATCGTAATGTTTATGTTAAGTGTCAAAATCAGGTTCAGGTACCTACCATTGTCTTCAAATACGGCATTAAATTGTTGCACGGAAAAGAACAATGAATCCTAGATCTATTGTAGGATTATGTTTCGTAAGCTTAAACATCGCAAACTGTTAGGGACCATTGTTTTTATAATGCGGCAATTGGTGATAATAAAAAGGAAAGTTTTCTTTAAATCTAATCCCTTAACTCCGCCCATTGTTTTAGTAAACTCCATCTTTTTTCAACTCTTTCATCCAATAATCGACATTAGGCATTCAAAAGTTCAAGGGGGTATGTTCTCAATGTTCAAAACATCGATTGAATACAATACCTGGGCAATTTATTGGCTGTTGCAATGTACCTACCTATAGTGCATCAGCCAATAGAAAATTTTCATGTTTTGGGTAATTGTAATCTTTTTACTGCACCCCACTCTCTCGTTTTGTTTTTAGTAATAAAGTTGTTTTTAGATACTCGGTCAGTTTAAATTATCGATTTGTACCTTTGACACCCGAAAAATAAGTCTACATGACATTGAACATGGAGTGAAAAATGTTGATGCGTCCAAAAAAACAATTTACCACCCTCCGCTATCTAATTTATCTAATCTAATTCACGTCGCGTTTCTTGCGGGGCAGGCAAAGAGAACAGAACGCCAGACCGCCCTATACTCTCACACACTCCTTGCTTCCGTCACATTTATTCCGTATCACACACATTGATTTCTCTTATTCAAAAAACGTAAATTTTTAAGGATTTGGTCGACATGGTCGGTCCAGGTTAGCCTCGGACGCCCCCGCATACAAAACCGTTTCAGGCGTAATAATGATTTGCTTGAACAATATAGAAATCATCACAATCGTCTGTCTTAGTACATATATGTTGGCATATAACCAGGTAAGAACGATGTACCTACATAGTATACCTACTTCACGGCTATAGCGTTTCACGGGTATAGTGAACAAATATACGCGGTCCCTTCGTGTTCGCTTTAACCAAGTTCGACTGTATTCAAAACGTAGTAGGTACCTATTTGATTTAAATTAAGAACACAGCAAAATAATAGTTTTGAAATCTCCCATTGAGGGTCGCTAGTGTGCTATGTTAATCAACGGAGCATGCGCAGTAATATTGCGCGGCAGATACAATACAGATCGATAAAACCAAAATACACAACGCATTCAATTTCCCCCTTGCCAATCTGTCAAGCGCGCTGGGGCGAAGATGGCGCGCGCTCGAGGGCCGCCCTTGTTTTTTCTTATATTTGCGGTGAATTTATCGTTTTCTTTTGGTAGTTTCGTTTGGAAACATCACGACAATGACGAGTTGTACGAAGTTTTGCAAAATGTTCATAACAAATGTAAAAATATCACTCGTATTTATAATTTGAGTGAACCATCTGTGAGGGGTGTACCGCTGCGGGTTATTGAATTTTCAACTCACCCCGGAAGACATGAATTGAGTAAGTATAAATTATTTTAAAATATTCATACATACATTAAAATATGCATCAAATATTAAGACGATCTATATATTAAAATGCACCCTAAACTGAGAATCTTCCTGATAAAATCCACGTAGAAAAAAAAAACAATGTGGGTAGTGATATTATTTCCACGCAATATTGTCAATTTTTCGAACACCTTTGAACAAACCTCTTGAACGAATTTTGAATTTGGAATTCTAGAAAGAAAAAACGAAATTTAAATTTTGCGTTCGAACAAGTTTTCCGTATTTGAATTGGGGTGGGTCATGAATTTTTCCTCCCACTATATCAGATTACAGAGTCGACATTGATTTACAAATGCCTCAATTTAAAACATAGGTACCGTGTATTTAGTAGAAATTAATACTAATATCTTTATTGTTTAACTTAATTCAAGAATCACTGCGCATAATTATTACGACCGTTTGCAAAGAATTCCTAATCGTACCTCCGAGAAGTAATCATACTCTTATTGTGCAATATGTAAACCCGTTTTTTTTCTTCATAATATTATGCATAAATCCATCGATAATTTGGTTGCTTACGTACTTAAAATTGTATCGTATCGGATTATGCATTTGTGTATAACACATATGATGGATAACTACATATGTTATGTTATGATTCATATGAGTTGCTTGGAAAATCAATGGATATAACGAAATATGTTTATGGAAAAAAGCACACAGCTTCTTTCCTATTGGCGTCTACAATTGAACGCCGTGGGCGAAATTTTTAGAATTACTGAAACTACGACGTCATTCCGATTTCGGGAAAATGGATCTATAATCGTCAGCTGTTTTATCATAAATTCCTATATGTAAGGTAGTTTGGATAACAAGTTTTGCCCTAATCTAATTGTTTTCGTATTGAATATCAGATTACCCACCTACAGGTATTTATTTGCCTCTACTGATGACGTCAATGGGTCAATGACGATAAAATAATATGAGGGGTTGCCAATAATTCATAATCCTAATCATGTGTGTCGCTCGCGGAGCTGGGCTGTTTTTTTTTTATCTCAAGACATTAATGAATAGTAATAGTAGTAACTTTTTATATTGGAGTTAGCTGGCAAAGATCTCAGCACTGTGAAAAACTCGCCCTAGTGAACAAATGTTATGATTTTTTTATTATTTGTTATGTTAACATATATCTCTGTATCTTGTTCACCAAAAGCGTAAATAAATAAATAGTTAGAAAACCACATCTACAAAATTTCAAAATCAGATTATTAAAGCATTGTTATTTTTCACGTACCTATCTTGTTGTTTTTTTAATCTTGTTATATTTCATATATTCCCACTGTTATAAAAATATTTATTTATGTAAGTACCTATTAGGTACACAGGCGAACAAAATACAGAGATATGTTAACATTATAAATCACATTTGTTCACTAAGGCGAACTTCTTGCAAGGCTCAGCTTACTCCAAAATCAATTCAATCACAATTATTAAGTACCTCACAAAAAAATCACCTGCGGCGCAATTTATGTCTCGCTTTATCTTAAAATAAACTAGCTAGATTTTTATCATGTTCATGAGCATCACAAAAAATCCTGTTTCTAGAATTTTTTTGTGTATCACATCTGTATCAAAAGTTTAATTGCCAAAGCTGACAGTTGTCACCCCTGATTTGATATTAATATAAGTCACCCCCCCCTTAAGCATACTTCAGTAAACACAGCTGTTACTGATATTATGTAATCAATAAAATATATAATCAATGAGGAACTTATAGAAAGGTGTGTGCCTCAATTTTTTCCTGACCAGCTTATTTTCTATTTTTCCAGTGATACCCGAATTCAAATACATCGCCAACATGCATGGCAATGAAGTGTTGGGCAGGGAACTGTTGTTGGGTCTAGCAGACTATCTGTGTGAGAGATACAACCAGGGAGATGCTGAGATCAGGAGGCTCATCCAGATTACAAGGATACATCTCATGCCATCCATGAACCCTGATGGATGGCAAACCGCAACAGAAGTTGTAAGTTGAAATTGAGTTTATTGAAAAGAAAAATAAATACATAGGATCAAAAACAACATTGAAAAACATATAAAGTTTGGAGTTCCTCCATTGGTTTTGTAAGTAAAAGCCATATTTAAAATACCCTTGTACACACTTCACAGTAGGCTATGAAGTGCAAGTGAACCTGGCACCTCTTGATTAGAAGTCTGCTCTGCAACCAACTGTGCCAACCATCTACATACTCAATTCACACCAGATTACCTGATTATTCCCAATGGCAGCTGGCCTACTGGCTTACTCCTTGTTTCATATAACTTGGCCACTTGCTACATAGTAATTGGGATCCGGACAAACGGCCGACAAGACATACGGCCGACAGGACGAATGGCCGACACGGACAAATAGCCGACAAGACCAATGGCCGACTGGTACAAATGGCCGAAAGACGAAAGGCCGAAATCCAAACGGCCGACATGGACATATGGCCGACAAGTACAATTGGCCGACATCCAATAGGCCGACACGGACAACTGGCCGACAAGGACGAATGGCCGACAGGACGAATGGCCGACACAAAAAAAAGATTGAAATAATGATCACATCACAAGTTTGAAAAACAAAGTTGCCAGTTTATTCTAACAATCCAAAATTTGGCTAGTTTTTTAAACAACAGTTCCGAAATATAATTTGAAAGTAGCGAAAAATTTTTACCATATCTTATTATCACATCAAGCAACACTTTTTTTTTAAATCTTTTTTATTAGTCACAAAATATATACAAATTACAACAATCAAGTCACGCCAAACCTAACAAGTTTGTCGGCGTGTGCTCTTAGACAATAATCTTAATATATATGTAACAATACTATAAATACTAAACCAAGTTTGCTCCGTGAGACCGAGGCCGTCGCCATATTGTTCATGAAGGCCGGGCCCAACCAAGCCCAACTGACATTTGACGATGGTTACGCCATCTAAATTCTATGGGAAAAAATATTCCGTAATTCAAGTATTTGTCACCGAGACAAGGTGTTTGTCACCGATACAAGGTGACGTCACCACTCATGGCGGTGATGGAATTCGAGGATGTAGGCTTGTACTCTACTATCGCAGGCTTCGGTGAGACTTCTGAAAAAAAAAGACAATGGTAACACTGTTTTTGCCAATAGCACCCAAGGTTAAATAGCTCTGCTCCTGAATTTATGCAACCACTGTATACTTAATAAGTATGAGACATACTTGAAAGAATTACCTACTACTAGCGCCGCGAGTAGCCGCTACACGAATTAGATCAAAAACACCAAGCAGACATGGGAAATTACTTTTTCAACTTTCCAGCGAACATGCAGGTTCACAATTTTTAGGCGTTAAAAACGGTTTTTCATTTGTTTCGGCTGCAAGTGCCTTTCAGCGCTTAATTAAACCTTACTAGTATAAATAAAAAACAACCTAACCGGTCAACATTATTTTTTTACAGTAATGTCCCATGTCTGCTGGGCGATGCTTGTTAACCATTATCTTGATTGAAAACGTCATTGTCGGCCATTCGTCCTGTCGGCCATTCGTCCTTGTCGGCCAGTTGTCCGTGTCGGCCTATTGGATGTCGGCCTATTGTACTTGTCGGCCATATGTCCATGTCGGCCGTTTGGATTTCGGCCTTTCGTCTTTCGGCCATTTGTACCAGTCGGCCAGTTGGTCGTGTCGGCCATTTGTCCCTGTCGGCCGTTTGTCCATGTCGGCCGTTTGGCATTCGGCCATTTGTAGTAGATTCATAGTAATTCTATACAAAAAGTGTGACAAGACGGATGAAACGAAATGTAAGTGATCTACTACTACTAACCTACTGACTTAAGTGATCACTTGCATGGACATCTATTAATTGACCTTTGACCAATCATTTTTTGGCTTAAGTGATCACTTTACGCTTGACAAACATAAGTTACAAGTGACTGAAGCATAGTGGTTAAAACCACGTCTTCACAGCCCAGGGTACAGGCTGATTTATTTTTTATTTACACAAGTAATAGATGTCAAAATATTTGTTCACTAGGGCGAGCAGTGAACGGTAAACATCTCTTGAGAGAGCCAAACAATGATTGGTCTATAATCCATGCATGTTCATCTTACATTGTACATCAGTTGATACACATATTATATAACAAACATATTCTTGTTTCTTTTTCCAGGGCGGTAAGGACTATCTGATTGGCAGGACCAACAATCACTCGGTGGATCTGAACAGGAACTTCCCAAATCTCAACAGGATCGAGTACAGCAATGAGAAGGAAGGATATGGATTCAACAATCACCTGCTGCCAGAGTTGGATAGATTGTCACAACCGGTAAGAAAGACTGCTTTGATAAACACATAATACCTATTCTGTATATTAAACCAGCCTACGATCAGTCATAATCCTGATGGAAAGTCAATCCTTTGCTGTATATCTGTTGAGATAACTTCTCGCTTAATATTATATTCTATTCCCTTGCGGGGTACGCAGAGAGAACAGCAGACTTCCCTATCGGCTACACTTCTTGCTTCCGTTACATTCATGCAATTCCTCATACACACTCTACGATTCTTTTTACACAAAACATGTCCATCATTGAGCAACTGGTCTCCATAGTCCTGCCAAGTAGTTGTAGGTTGGTTGCGCTTCCTTACACCTCTGCATATTTTCTTTGTTGATGAATATAGTTGTCATAAGCTCCTCTCGATCAGCCCCCCTTTATAGCAAATCATCATGTCAGCCCCCCTGCGTCTATTGTTGAACAAAGGCCTCCCCCATTGATCTCCACAGCTCCCTATCCTGGGCAGACCGTATCCAACCGCCTCCTGCAACTCCTCTTACATCGTCCGACCACCGAGCTTGAGGCCTACTTGATGCTTGATAATATTAATTACAAAAACCAATAGGTATAGGTATCCTGAATAATCTCACATTAATTGTGTACCTACCTGCCTGCCATAAGTAATTAATAACGATAACAATTAATTTATAATAACAAACTATAAAAACAATAACACTATTACCTATATGTGATTTTAACAACATTGTTAACCTTAACATTTCAATATGTACGTGATTAGATGAATTCGCTCAAAATATCTAATTTCAAATGCTGTTATTCTTTTGCCAATAATATGATGCAAAATAGTGCTGACGAAATAACTGTGCCCATTATTGTTCCTTAAAGTAACACAGGGACGTATAAGGCTTTAGCATTGAGAGAAAATGAAATTTGTAGCGGGTATTACTCTCACACATGAGTGGGTATTCACTTTTTTGTCGACGATTCTCCAGTATTCTCAAAAGTGTCGAAATGAGTGAAATGATCTATCGATTTACATGCCCAAACCAACTTGTTCACTTGATCCTAGTCACAGCACCTCTGTTACATCCAGTCTTCTCTCTAATAATTACCTCTTAATCTCTCAACGTTCATAAGCACCAAAATGGCTGATTGAGATGACGTTTAATAAACTTTTATTATAATGTGCTGTTCTGTATTGCAGATCGAGCCAGAGACAAGAGCTGTGATGCGTCTTATAATGCAGATCCCTTTCGTTCTGAGTGCCAACATGCACGGAGGAGATTTGGTCGCCAATTATCCGTACGATGAAAGCAGATCAGGTGCACCATCCAAGGAATATTCCGACACACCAGACGATGAAACATTCAGAGACCTAGCGTTGACGTATGCTCGACTTCATGCCGATATGTCATCTGTCAACCGAGATGGTTGCGCTTCTCCAGGGATGCTTGAGAAACCTTACAACTTTGGGAAGCAAGGAGGAATCACAAACGGGGCACAGTGGTACAGCTTGGAAGGAGGTATGTCTTCACTAACCTATGTAACTTACGTAATAAGATTTTTTTTTATAAAATTTTCAATAGATGGCAGTAGTTGAAACTTTTAACAGATATATCATTTGCTATACCTAATTAAAAACCAACATGAATACAGGCCTTGCGAAAATATTATATTTTAGGTACTTTACTTTTTTGTGCTAGAAACAACGTTTTTTGTACGACTTTAATAAAAAAAATCTGGTCGTTTGCGTAAATGCAAAACATATATTGATTGTTTTGTTAACTAGTTTGATCGGTTAAAGGTAAATGTGTTTTTTGTACTCTTTTCAGGAATGCAGGATTTCAACTATTTATCATCAAACGACTTTGAAATAACTCTGGAATTAGGCTGCAAGAAATACCCCGACGTGTCCGAGTTAAAGAACGAATGGGAGAGGAACAAGGCAGCTCTGATTGGATTCATATGGAAGGCTCACTCTGGCATCACTGGTCTGATCAGGAACCCAATGGGTAAAGGAATATCCGGAGCTATGATCCGAGTGAAGAACATCACGGATCCATGGAGACACAGGGACATCAGACACGATATTACATCAGGTAAATAAACTTTTTCTTTTACGTTCGTCTCTCAGTGCCTAAGATCGTGACTCTAAATAAGATTTCTGACTAGATTCCAAATCATAAATTAATGTCAAAAATAGCACAAGAACAATCTATCGTTAATTTCCTCGGGGCTGTGTCCTTCAAGGAGTGAGCTGAGAGAACAAAACACGAGACTACAAGTTCTTATACAGTCTGTCAAGAAAAATATGGTTTTTGATGAGTGCTCTACTTGTAGCTTTTTGGCAACCATAATGGCAACACTTGTAGAATTTCAATGGAAACATTATTGTTGCCAGCAAATAAAATTGTGGTTCTCGATTAATACGAGAGCATCTCTTTCTTGATAAACTGTATAAGAATAACATCATAGCCACTTCTTTTTCTTTCCCATTTTTGAAAATCTGGTTGACATTGATTTAGGTTATTTTTGATCAGTCTCGTATTCATCTCGTACATAATATATATTTTCTGTCACCATTCATTCTCTCAACATGCTGTAATATGTTCTGTTTTATTTCCAGTACACGGTGGGGACTACTTCAGAATTCTAACTTCAGGTTTTTACGAGGTGACTGTACATGCAGAGGGATACATGCCGATGACTAGGAAAGTGAGGGTTCGTAATGATCCTTATATGCCGGCTAAAAGGCTAGACTTCACCCTGAGACCTATGCTGGTAAGTTAACAATGATAATACATCATTGCAAATGACTGCTTACTAAAAATACTTGCCATAACATTTATTGTTTTTTTTGCAGTTCAACGGACCCCATGATACACCTTTTGAAAACATGGTGAGAAACAACGTCGACAACACTGAAGGCGAATGGATTCCTGGACGATACAAGCGATTGGCTCCCAAGAAGCTGGAGAAAAATGGAAACGATAATGTCAAGTAACACAACATTGAATTCAAAGTCGTAAAAGCTGTTGTTAACGTGTTAGTCTTGTGGTTAGTCATGCAACATTTTGTAATAATCGATGATTTCTTTTTCGGTTCTATCGTTCCGCATTTCTTAACATTAATCACAATTTAAATCATCTACAGTAATGTAAAAGTCATGTTTCTCATAGAAAAAAACAGGAAATATTTCGCTGAAATATCGAACAAACATGTCTGCACAAAATAAGTTTTTAGACAACACTAGAAATCAAAACTTTTTTTACTTGTTTAGTTTGGTGCAGCATTTGTCATATTTTGTACGTGATTGATTTAGAAATGCGGCAACAATTAATATGGATTAAAATATGATGCAAACGAGAAAAGCATAAATTTAAACATTTGCATTCTACAGAGTGAACATAGTAACAGATGTCAAAATAACAGTAACGTTATATTATGTGAAATAGCACTAAATCATTATAAATCTCGTTATATGTGAAATAGCACTAAATCATTATAAATCTCGTTATATGTGAAATAGCACTAAATCATTATAAATCTCGATTACAAATAATATTATCGCCTCAACATTTCACTCAGAAACACTCGTATTTCTTAAAAGATTAGAATGTTAAGTTCATTTGTCGGTAAAATCTATGCTAATATTGATCTTTAAAAACTTTATTATGAATTGTGTAGGTTTCATTGTTAATTTTTGATTTTACTGACTTAACCACAAAAATTAAGACCCGATTTCGACTTGTCTAAATGATAGCACAAACTTATGATGGTAGTTTTGATAAGTTTCCAACAGGATATCGAAAACCTTAAGGTTTTTAATTTGTTTACTATTTTTAATCTCGGAAATATTGGCTATGGGTCCTGGCAATAGACAAAAATTGTTTGTAGTACTTACCTACAAAACTTGCTACAAAATGACTTTCATAGTATTGTTTCATAAATTTGGATAGATGGGCAATGACATAATCATAAATGAATGCTTTATAATATGTAATGAATAGCTTTAGAATTGCAATTATACGAACAAACTTTGCGGTAGTCGGTTCTGAACACGTTTTTTTGACAGATGATCAAAGTTCACTTGTTTTACAAATAATGAAATACTCTATCACCAGGACCCATAGAGAATAGGTTATGGAATATATTCTACTGTTTCAATTTGAATTTGAATAATCCAAGAATGTCATGTTAACAAAGCTATAATATAATGGATTCGGACATAGACCAAAGCAAACCCAACAGATTATTAACCCGATAATGAATGCCCATGTTAATGTTACGCATATTTTATTGTATATATAAATAAAATAGATAAATCAAATTATATTATTACCATCATACATTAAATATCTATGGTACGTGTGTAAGTTAAAACTATTAACACATAATTGATAAGTTTAATTTTAGTTGAGAAAAAAAAACATTTACCGCCATCAAAATGTATGTAAAAATAAGCATCTAGTCTATAGGTTATTATTAGTGATTGAAATTACATTATATATTAAAAAATACTATTCTTAATATATTTAAAAGGAAATAAGTGTAATAACTAAGTTATATACGTAGATGTTAATGTCTTTCTTACATTTCATACTGATTTTCTGTTACGATGACATCTTTTTTCGACAACGATGTCAAATTTGCAGTATATAGCCAGCCAAATATACTGAATTTTTGACACACTGCAATAGAAATGGATTATTATTAATTTAAATTGTTTAATATGGTTTTATTCTGCATTTATTTTTATTTAAGTATTGTTTGAACAAATATTATTTATTATCAGATTTCGTTGTTTTATTTAAATTTATTTATATTGAATATCACAAAATGACAATTTGGGTATTATATTCTTATATTTTATACGTCTATTCTATCTTTAATAAAAAACATATATTCCTTAAAGGCATTTTATTAATTTGTTTAAATTACTATAAACATTTTTAGTTCATCCTGTATTCATAAAAATCCCAGTAACCGATACATTTCAGATATCGGTATAACCGACATGGGAAGATTTAAAAAAAAAAGAACACAATGGACTATCTTAAAAAAATTATTACTTTTAAAGGAAAAGTACCTACTTATATAAAATTTAAACCTTAATCACCTCGCCACAGCACACTAAATTTCTCAGTGCTCAGACATCATGGGAGTACCACTGCAAAATACAACATTATGTATGGAATCAAAAACCCCAAACAGGATTCATGGCACTTTGTTTGAGGAGCTGAATAACCCTGATCAGGGTTGGCAGCAGTGTTAACACATGAGTTAACGCAAAAAATACAAGATTATTGATCAATTTCCTCTTCTTAATTGGAGCCAAACCACATGAATCTCTAGCGAAAATACTTAGATTCTAGGGACCTTTACACAGGCTGAAAATTACCTAATGACTAGAAGAAAGAAAAGAAAAAATTGTCTTATTTAACATACTTTATTGTCTTTTTTATAAGTCTGTTAGGTTTAAAACTACAATAACATTGATTTTGTTCAGGAGGAAGAACATAAGAGAGGGGAGTATTACTTTGTAAAAATGTCATAGATGTCTCTGCTTTAGGTATAAGGTAAAATGTGAAATTATCTGTTGAATAAAATTGTATTCTTTCACAAAACTGTGAAGTTCTTCCACCTGATCGTAGTCAATATGAATGGCGAACGTAATTTCTATACATAATTTAAAAATATATTTCCTAAAATAAAGAATTAAGTATTATTTACAATAAAAAATAATATTAAAACAAAATACAATTAAAATATTTTTAATACTAATAAATTTCAATAGATTTTTAAGGTTAAGTTACAAATTCAACTAGATACCAAAAAATAACAAATTATTCAAATCAGGGCATCAATTGTTTATGGATATCTTCAATTTGAGCAAATTTTTAGATATTCTTAGTACAGTTTTAATGAAAGGTTAAAAAATAACCACAGTTTGATCAAAAACAACCATTAAAATGATTTAAAAAAAGTGACATGAAGCAAATAGGTATGTGTGCAAAATTTCAGGGGTCTGGGACATTACATTGTTTTTAAAATGTAAAGACAAAAAAATGTATACACAGACATTAGGTACAGATGAAGTAAAATAAAAAAATGTGTCTTCTTTTTAGAAGTATTATAAAATAGGTAGATATAAAAATATATAATTAAATACACTAGATTTTTTTATTATTATAATTTTTATAAAATTATACTTTAATGTGGTACTCGATTTTCACAAAGCACCAGGATTCAGCGATATAATAATATTACCTAAGTCCAATCCTGTAAGTTTACCAACTAAAATAAGTGCATTCTTAATTTATTTTAGTGCGAAATAAGAACGCTCTTATTTTAGTTAGTGTGAACTTGAGTAGTTACAGAATTAGGCCTACTCAATAATATTACAAAAAAAATACATAAATTCATATTATTTTACATTACTTATCTAATTTTCGTGGACGGATTTTACTGTGGTGTTAAATTAAATACATTTTAATTTAAAATTACATTATTTAAAAAAATATATAAAGGAGTATAACTCAAAAAGACAGTAGACGCACATAAAATGACAGAACAAGCTACGACAAGAATTGCTTCGTAAATTCTATCATAGATGTCTCTAACTTAGAAAATAAGTTAATTGTAATACAAATCAAATTTTGACAACTGTTTGTCAACTTTTAATTATGACGAGTTTACTGGGATATTGATAGCAATTGATAGAACTAAGGAACCTATATAAAGGTGGGGAGAACTATTGAACATTGAGCCCCTTCTGTTATCAAATCTATGGTGGACACCATTGGAGCTACAAACATGATTGCAACTCATATTGGTTTTCCACAATTGTATGAAACCTCATGATATTTCAGTGGTTTTTGCGACTAATTATGTATAATTAGAATGGAAATTACCTTTGGAATATAACTGTAATTAAATGGTAAATTGACGTACTTACATCGAGACAAAATGGCGTATACCTAGCGGAAAGGCTAGTAGCGACAATGGCGACTTCAAATTTTGTCTATGGATTTATCCGTAAAGTCTTCCTACATTTATATAGGTTCCCCAGATAGAACCGATAGAATTTACCCTCTAGGAGATTGTAAAAGCCGCTTATCGGTTCAAAACACATTGAAAAATTTGTAATACATAATTATAATAATATCAATACATAGTACAATCATTCGTTCGCTATTTTTATTTACATTCGTTCAAATACAAAAAAGTTTTTGTAAGTTTTAGGTTGTTATAATAATATTGCGAGAAGAGATTAAAAATTATGGCTTAGATCTTAGATGATGTTTGCACTCTTCATTTAATTTTGGAACTATGATTATCTGATCTGTCATTGACAATGATCAATGATCAAGTTGGTCAATGCCAGTCTAAGGATGAACATTTTATGGGGTCAAAAAATTGACCACCTCAATCTGAGGTCAATCCTAGCACCTGCAATTGGAACTAGCATTAGTCAGTAATATGCACAACCAACCAAATCAAACTCTCATTCGTGAACCTATACGAGAATCTCATGAAACATAAAACAAAGTTCAACCGAAGAATTTACTGCATTCTTGGGGAACCGAAAAGAGCAGAAATATGGAAAGTGCAAAAGTACATTTAAAATGAATTTAAAATGCAATAAATTTCATGAATCGGTACATATACGAATTCAGATAATAATAGTTCCACCATAATTATTATTTCGCTATCTCTCGTTGCGACGACACACCAAGGTAACAGTTTATAAAATTATTTAATACAATCGTTTAATGATTCGTCCTTATATTAATGTTAAATCAATGCCTCGATCTGTGAGCTCCGGAGTGTCGACTTCCCGGTCGTGACTGGACTATTGCGTAATGATCACTGTTGTCTGAAACGGACCTGCAAAAAAATTCACGAATGAATATCATCCATAGCGATCTCCGAACACTTCTCTTGAATATTTACAGAAAGGCAAATAAACTTACCTAGCAGAATGTATAGTTGAGGATGGATATCTGGATCCATATTGACTGCCGTGCCAACTTCTGTATGGATCATAGTCTTCCACTACTGATGGATCTTTCTCTAAAACCTGCAAAACAAAATGATTGAAATTATTCAGCGCGTCAAACCAGAAAAATCAAATAAATCTCCGGTGGGTACTGGTTGGATCCTTCCAGTGACAACTCCACATGGTTTACAAATGATCCTACTTTTCTCCAAAATTTTACGCAATTTTTTCAGAGTACAAAATAAAGAGGTCAGGGGTTTTAAAAAAACTGGGGATATTCTTTTTCATCATTTAATAAATCGTTCCTGTGGTATTAAGATCAAAGTGCCAGGAATTATGTGGAAAGAAGTGGTACAATGTACAAGGTACACAGACTGCTTTAACTAGCTAGTGACTTGAAGAATAAATAATATAAAAAAATAGAAAAGTACGAGTAATTATTGTGGCATACCTCAGTTCTTGCACAGGAACATGTCATAGCTGTACACAAGAAGCAATTGATGATCAGCATTACAAGGAACATGATGCCCAGAGCAATAGCCAAGTAGAGGAGCCACGCCGGGTGGACAGCTCCTTCAGCACATAACTCTTCAACTCCTGAAACATTCATTAATTTTTAAATCATAATAACTTAAGGATGGATGCATTTTGGGTGAAAGAAATCGGAGAGCATATATGACAAATTGCACGAAGTAAGGAGAGTGTGTAAGGATGATTGGGTAAGGCAGTCTGGCATTCTGTATTCTCTGCCTATCCTAAAATGGAGCTGGCGTGAGAAGATAGAAAACTTGTCAAAAACATAGTAATGGATTTAGGTGAAAAATACTTCAATACTACTGTATATTCAGAAATGAATATTTTAGAAAGTAATTAGAATAGAATTAGTAAAAATAGTGATCTTACTTGGAGCTTCACCAGGATCCAACACATAAACGTTAGTAGATGCTGACACTGTGCCTTCTTCGTTTGGTATAGTTCCAATATTACTGGAACAGTCTACTGCGATACAGCCACCTAGAATTTATCGTATAGAATTATAAGTAAATATCAACGAAGCTTGTACAAAAACACAATCCCACATGATTTTGAGGTTTGACTGTAAAATGTGAGCGAACGATGATGTCTTCAAAAATCTCAACCATTATACCACTGGTCCCCCCGAATTCCCCAGTAACATTAGAAAAATTTTCTATGAGGGTTTTAGTTTATGACAATAGAGAAATCTCCAATCAGGAATTTTTGACTCACCTTTACAGATGGCCACATCACATTGGAAGCTGAGCTGGGAGGACTCTGGGAATCTAAACATGGAGTATATTGTGGCATCAGCTCTTCCCGTAGCCGGGTCGTATGTGAAGCCTGAGATGGCAGGATCCACCGGGCAACTGGAATAAAATAATACAATGAAGTATTTGCTACTAGAATGAAATAATATAATATGGTATTTGCAACCAGAATGAATTAATACAACATGGTATTTGTGTTGGTCGGTGCAAAGATGTATTGACTCAATTGACTGCTAATGCTGTTTGAATAAATATGACAAAATTAGCATAAAAATGACTGTGAAATTTGGCATCTAACCAAGACCCAGGACTTGGTATCAGCTACCGCGTCTCGAAAATAATTAAAGTATCTGAGGAAGATGCTGATCTACCTAGCAGAAGTCTATCGCCTCAAGAGCATGTTAAACAATATGAATACCAGATGACAGTTGACCAAAAAGACTCTCTTTTTCTGTACCTATGACATTCTTATGTCAATGACATCAGATCGTTAGGAATGACAATAGTAATATACACCATCAAAAACTACTATGAGACCTGGCGACTTCCATGGGTTCCCTCGAGGAACGTTACGTGGTAGTTGTGGTATTATAAAAAATTACTTAAAGTAAATAATTTTGTGATGTCTTACCCTCGTTCATCTATCAACACATGACTGGTGTTCTGCTTGTTGAATGCAATGCATGACTTCACTCTGATGCCATGGGTTCCTGTAAGTAACATAAGGATCAAATTAGGGAAAGGCTGAATAATCGTTTTCATATTACACTGAACTTTTCTAGCTTATATTTTACTATCTATTACAGAATTTTTATATTTTTTTCCTTACCATCAGGTTTGCTCAAGTCAGCCCTAAGGATGTATTTGTGTCCATGTACAGCATCAGATATTTTTCTGCCATTTTCGTTTACTACCCTCAGGGACACAAGAGATGTTTCATTCCTGAAAAACAGCAGATAATAAGTATGTGAATATCCCTTATTTTACCCATCGGACCAATAATTGTTTCTTCATAGTGCAAAGACCTATATACAGAGTCATCGAAAAAGATGGACCCTGTTTTAAAAAGGTATAACTTTGGAACTATTCATATTAAATGAGTGATTATTTCACTGCATGGTAACTAATGAATGTAAGTTTTGTTTGATGCACAAATATAATGCGGTAGCGCATGCGCAGACTAACTGCGCGGTCTACAAAGCCAATCGGCGGTATTACGAGTATGTTGAATGCTGACCCTGTTCTACACTTTATTTATTTATTTATTCACAGGCTGTATTTATTTATTCACATCTACGGCGTGAGCTTTTTACACAACTAATGATACAATAAACAAGTTAACTTATCTCTTGAATTTGAAAATTAATTGATTTAGAGTCTTCAACTGACCTTGAGTTACGGAAACCGGCCTTGCCGCAAGTGATGACGTAGAATTTATCATCAGCCAACTCCAATGTCCTGTGAACTCTTACAGCTAGGGGAACGGATCGCTCCTCAGTTTTCTGGAATATAAAAAAATCTGATCAAATATAGGTATTATATGAGCATGGGCTTCGAAGCTGGGAGGAGAGGGAGGGAGGGGGGGAAAACAAAATTTAAATATAGTTGTGGCATAAAAAAAGATTAAATAGCGCCTATAAAAAGAATAGAAAAAAAGTGAAATATAGTGAAAAAGTTGTGGTTTAAGTTGGTATGAAAAGAGCGCTGTTGGCGAATTTTTTTTTTATAAAACAAATGTATAATTTATTTTTTCATAATAATTTTTGTTTCTGTAAGAAGACGGCAGTATGGAGAGAGAGGGGGTCATTATTTAGTACGAAAAAGTATGATGACCATACCATACGTTCCATAGTAATTCTACGCAAATATTGAATATCTATGTTGTCAAGGTGTATTCTCACCTTGACATAAAAAACCTTCCTCCCAGGAGATAAATTCAAATATTCCCGCCTTTCAAAAATCTCTCTGAAAATATCATTAAGTTGATATCCATAGATGACACAAATTCGACTTCGGCAGTCTTTAATTTGACTCCGGAAGTAATTCTCAGCCATTTTTGAAGGATGGCGTCCTTTTCCGTTCCTCTTTGACAATCGCTCCCAAGTGAGATACACGCGTTTTGTCGCGCTCCGAAAATTGCCGGTATAAAATTAAAATAATGTAGTTACAAAACTCAGAAAATATGGGTTAAAAACTATTGTTTGTGCTTCACCGCCTTCGTACATGTGTTAGTACGGTAAACTTTTGTGTTTAAAAACTTCGATGATGCCTGATTTGATGTCGGCATATAAAAAAGGCATAACGGTTTTTCTATAAATGTGACCGCAATCATCTCAAACAATTATCTGACAATCAGTTTCGGTTCAGTAAAGAGCAACGAACCAGATACGTAGTCTTTCCAAAACTCACAAGTTTCCAGCTTGCGGAGCCCCTTCCAGTATCTTGCCTCCTCGGTACGAGTTGAGGTTCCCGAACAACCCCGAGCCTCCAGACTTTTGTGACAAGTACGTTCTTGCAGACAACGTACCAGCTATCCAGTTTTAAATAAGTTTCCTCAAAGGAAACCAGGACTTCCACCCCTCGGAGCAGGCCATGGCTACAAGGTATGGAAAAGTTGTAACATTCATGTTCTCCTCCTTTTGTTGTATGAGTGAATAATTATATTTTCCCCTTTTGTTTAAACGTAACTTGTGTTGCTATTCAATTCAATAAAAGTATTATCATAAACCTGGGTTCTCATTTGTCAGTTAGTAAAATATCTTTGGTATAAAAAAAGAGGTTGACCTAAGAAAGACAAGTGAGTTGTGGCAGCCAAAGCAAAAGCTATCAATGTGGGCCATTCCCACGGCTTTTCACCCTCGAGATCCAGAGCTCATGCCGTTAAGAACCTGAAACCTTTGCCGTGGAGATCTCAAGGATAAGGTCTGTATAGTACGTTTAAGGTAAAGTGAAGTGTATAGGTTACACTGATATATTACACCGATAGGTAGTACACATGTATGTTACACTGGCGCTCCAGCGTGATGGCTTTGCTAGGTTGACACAGCTCCCTTCTCTGTAAGTCACAAAAATTATTATTTTATCTTGCAAAATAGTTAGGTATTTTTATTTTTGTACTAAGTCATTTTGTAAGGTTGAATATTGTTCATGAATAATTTGTTGTGTATTCATAACCTCAAATAGTATCATCATATTTTTTCACGCAACGGAAATATTTGTGTAATCTTCGATATACCTATGGACGACACGAACGCCGCCGTGGCAGGAAAAAGTAACGTGAGCGGCCATTTTGTTTTCCTAAACTAGGAAAACGAGTAATATCACCAGAGGCGGTTCATTGTTTCGACATTTTAGGCAGTGCCCAAAAGAAAATTTTTTTTTGAAAGTTTGTCTTTCATTTCTTTTCTTGTGTTTGTTTACACTTTTCTATACACTGTAACACACAGAGAAATAATAAAAATTATCTCTCACACTACATTTTCCGCACACCTCTTCAACACTTTTTCTTGTGTTTGTTTACACTTTTCTGTACACTGTAACACACACAGAGAAATAATGTGAATTATTTCTCACGCACCATTTTTTCTCACATTTTACACATTTGACACCTCATCTTACTTTTATGTCTTTACACCCTAATCTACCATGGATTCAACACCAATAGAAAACATAGATTCTGCAAATGCAACCACCTTGCGGAGGGAACTCTCGTTAAGAGAGATTCAACCAAAACGCGCCTTGCAGTCCTTGCGCAAACAGGCAACAGATTTCAACAACATACTTTTGGCTAGGCTTACGAGCTTATCCTCGTCGTCAAATACGAATGACATTAAGTTGCGTAGAATCCTGTACTCCGCACAGCAAGGCCTCCACTCTGTCAACGATTTTCTAAAATTTATGAAGGAAAAGAATGACGCACTTTCAACCCCTTTAGACATTCACGAGCTTGTGGAAATCATTCGTTTAGGATTGCGCCCTGAACTACAGGAAAAACTCCAAAAGTATCCGGTAGAGAATTTAGAATCGTTCAACGTTCTCATTGACATCGAAACCTCTCTGGCCACTGCTAGCCCTCTGAGGCGTGCAGTCGCCCAGGTTTCTCCTTCTTCTTCTTCTTCTCCGGCCCCCTTGCCCGTGCTCTCGTCTCATGACGTCAGTAAAGTAATTGAACTACCACACGCCACGCGACCGCAACCAACCATCATCGTGTCTCCTTCTTCTTCAAGGGGAAATTCAATTAAATATTTTATCAAGGATCCCCGCCCTTTGCAAGGCTTACAATCGTGGAAACTGCGGTACGATAGTAAAGCGGACATCACAGATTTCCTCACGCGCGTGGAGGAACTGTCAGAGGCGCGTAGCGTCCCCTTGACGGACGTCATGAGATGCTTTATAGACTTGTTAGATGAGAGCTGCTATCCTTGGTACCGGAAGGAGAAGTCGCGTTTCACTTCATGGGAAAAGTTAAAGGAAATAATGACGTCTGAATTTCTTGACCCCCTTGGACAGCTCACTCAAAAGAAGGAGCTTCTATGTATCTCACAAGGCCGAGATGAACTGCCAACTTCTTACGTTCGCCGCGGCCGAGACCTCAATACCAAGTTGAACAACCCTTTAGATGATAAGGAGCTTATCTCTTGTCTTTGTAGCGGGTTCAACAATAGGGCTACGGACACTGTCTCTTGTGCGTCGTCTCTAACGGTAGGCGAACTCTTAGACAAGGCTCGCCACATGGAACGCCGGTTCTGCCACGAGTCAAAAACTTTTACTTCTTCCACCTCCTCTTCGCATCGCCTGTTATCAAGATGTAGCGAGGTATCGCGCATACCTCCCGAACCAACCACGATTTCCAAATGTAACGTCACTTGCTTCAGCTGCAAACAATTGGGTCATATCGCCCGTAATTGTCCAACTAGGCAATCGAACGTAGTCCCAAGACGTAGTCCTAGGTTTAAGAAACCTGAAAAACTTTCTTCATCGGTGCCCGACACCTCCCGTCCTCCACCACGTCTGCTCAATTCAAAAAACTAGATTCCGGCCGTTTTTTCCAGATATCACCGCCCTCGGACGCCGAGAAGATCCGAGAATGGGAAAGATGGTTGGAGCAAGTTAGGTTTTTTTTCTCAACCGTGCCTTTGGCGGAGGCGTCGTGTACCCAAGCCAAAGACGGTCGCCCCTACGCTACCGTCCGAATTGTGAACCAGAAGTTTGTTGCATTACTGGATACTGGTGCCGCAGTCTCAATTCTCGGTGGAGACTGGTACCAGACTTTCAGATCCCTTGGTTTCCCAATTGCCAATTCTCATGTTCTTGTTGCCACTATGGATGAGAAAGTTCACCCTCCCATGGGCCAACTTCGTCTACCGGTTACTTTCAACAACATGACCAGAAAAATTGATTTCATCATCGTACCCTCTTTCAAGCCCAGTTTGGTGTTGGGTGTCGATTTTTGGAAGGCATTCCATTTGGCGCCTGACATCGTCAGCATAGCCACCACTTCTGTCCATCCAGCCTCAGATAAACTTTCGGTTGTGGATGCTCATAGTCTCAGCCCTTCTCAAACTTCCGTTTTGGAAGAAATCAAATCTCTTTTTTCTTCAATTTCTTACGAAAAATGTGGTTTAGGTTTAACACATTTAGTCGAACACCACATTGTAACGGAGGGTTCCCCCATTAAGCAACGGTATTACCCATTATCACCTGCACGTCAAAAACAGTTCGAAGACGAGCTCAACGAAATGTTAAAACTAAATGTGGTAAGCCCGGTAAAATCGGGCTGGAGCAATCCAATCGTACTAGTTCAAAAAAAGGATGGCACGGCTCGACTGTGTTTAGATTCAAGGAAACTCAATAAAGTAACAAAGGCCGACGCATACCCCTTGCCGTTTGTCCACAGAATCTTAGACCGTTTGCGTGACGCCAAGTTTCTTTCCTCCGTTGATTTGTCAAAAGCGTTCTGGCAGATTCCACTGGCCCCAGACAGCATTGAAAAGACTGCTTTTGTCTGCCCAGGTCGAGGAATGTTCGCCTTCAATCGCCTACCCTTCGGCATTAAAAACGCGCCCGGAGAACTGCAACGTTTGGTAGACAAGATCTTCGGTCCAGAACTGGAGGAAAATGTTTTTTGCTATCTTGACGATTTAGTCGTAATCTCGTCAGACTTCAATCACCACGTAAGCCTTTTAAAGACCGTATACAGCCGCCTTAAAGCCGCTGGACTCACCGTAAACTTCTCTAAGTGCGAATTTTTAAAGCCCGAATTAAAATACCTTGGTTTCATCGTCAATAAGGATGGTCTCCAAACTGACCCAGCAAAACTTAGCGCTATTCGCAATTTCCCAAAACCAAAAACAGCAAAACAGGTAAAATCATTCATAGGTCTTTGCAGCTACTACCGGCGATTTATCAATTCTTTTTCAACCATTTCGGCACCTCTTTCAAAATTAACGGGTACTTCCAAGGGTAAATCGAAATTCGTTTGGTCGCCTGAGGCCGACTCCGCGTTCGAAACTTTGAAAGAAGCAATGCTGCAAGCCCCGGTACTAAGATGTCCCGACTTCCAAAAGGAATTCACAATCCATTGCGACGCTAGCAACGTTGCCGTCGGCGGAGTCCTCACTCAAATCTTTGAGGACGGGGAACATCCGATTGCCTTTTTCTCACGTACGCTGAATAAGCACGAACGTAACTACAGTGTGACGGAAAGAGAGCTTCTAGCAGTTTTAGATTCAGTTCAGAACTACAGAGCGTACGTAGAAGGAGCCCACTTCACCATCATTACGGACCACAGTAGTTTACAGTGGATACACTCTCTCGAAAACCCATCCGGTAGACTCGCTCGTTGGGCTACCAGACTTTCACAATATAATTTTTCAATATTACACCGAAAGGGGTCTCAAAACATCGTACCCGACGTTCTTTCACGTATTGAAATCAGCGAAATTTCTACCCTCGCCACTGTACCCGATACACAGGATAAGTGGTACAAAAGAATTTATTCAGGTTGGTTAAAGAACCCCCAGAGATTTCCAAATTATTTAATTCAAAACGATTGCCTTTTGCGTCATGATAAAGATCAGGACAATCAGAGTCCGAATTGTAACTGGAGACTCGTCATTCCGCAGGAAAATCGGCAACAAATTCTGCAAAATTATCATTCAGGCCCGAATTCATGTCATCCCGGCACGTACAAAACGTACAAATTCTTAGCCTCTCGTTTTTATTGGCCTGGGCTACATAAAGACGTGAAACATTTCATTTCTAACTGCGATATATGCAAGGCATATAAAATTTCTACCGCCCCTCCTCTTGGACACATGTCTGTCCCAAAGAACGTCAACAAACCGCTTCAATCCCTGAGCATCGACCTTATAGGACCATACCCTAAGAGTTACAAAGGATTCATACACATCCTTAGTGTTGTAGATGTGTTCACAAAATTTTGTTGGACCTTTCCCCTTCGGAGAGCCACTGCCACCGCTATCATCCAACTGTTGGAAGACCACATCTTCATCCCACTAGGAATACCCCGTACCGTTATCATGGATAACGGATCCCAGTTCATTTCGAAAAAATTCAACGCTTTCTTAGACAAACACCATGTCGCTGACCGTTATTATAACACCGTTTATACCCCTATGAACAATGTAGTGGAACGCTACAATCAGACAATTAACACGTCCATAGCTATCCTCGTCGATAATGATCACCGGGCGTGGTGCAAAACCCTACCACAAGTCCAAGCCAGTATTAATAACACCGTCAATGTTTCCACAGGTTTTACCCCCTTTTATTTGCTCCATGGCTTCGAGCAAACAGTAATAGGTACAGAGCATCTGGCCCAACCTAACGTCAACCCACAAACAGACCCCCATGTCTTACACGCAGAACGTTTAAAGGAACTAGCTGCAGTATATGAGACCGTTTCTGTGTCATTACTAAAAGCCTTCAAAAAAAATGCGGAAAGATACAACAAAGGGCGCAAGGAAGTCGAATATAAAATAGGAGATGTCGTGTGGCGTAGAAACTTTGTTCAATCCAATGCAGGATGCTATTTTTCGGCAAAATTAGCACCTAGATTCGTCAAGAGCAAAATAAAAAATAAAATCTCAAGTACCGTATATGTAGTAACCAACATGGATAACAAACCGGTCGGGAGATACCACGTCAAGGACCTGGTGAAATCCAAAAAATAACTCTTTTACACATATTTTTCTCCGTATCTTTGTCGTAACGTTGATTTTTTTTCCTACTTGTGGGATGTGACCGTTTACTAGTGACAGTTACATCACCATATTTCGTCATTCTATGTGTGTTCCAAGGCGAGATTAGCTACCTCGCCAAAGAATATCACGTATTAAGGCCCAGGGTAATTAAGGATACACTTACGCACACGGTTTTTTAATTTTTTGTACTTTACATGAAAAGTTTTGGAAAATTCATGAAAATTCAACCTTGCAAACTCAAAATTTTTTCTCAAACAAATGTAAGAATGGTTTCTTGTTTTAAGCCAGAAAGAAAAAACAAGTGGCGTTCACCCATGAGATAGGAATTGATTTCAAGAAATATGTACTTGTAGTTTAGTAGGTTTTTGTAAGTCAGGTAGGGCTGATAAACATAAAGTTGCTATATTTACTCTTTTACATAATCTTTTCATTGTATTGAGCATTGTCAGTATAACCCTTTCTTACGGGTATACACTTTTGCTAATGATAAGACTGTATTTATTTTAAGATAATTTTTGCTCGCGTTGAACCTCAGCACCCCTGTGCGAGTAAGGTCAACACTATATTAAATTATAGATGTAATTATTGTGTGTCTGGTACATACCCGAGAGGTATGCATACTCTTACATCACTAAAGAAGTAAATTGTTGTATGTCCAATTTTCCTTATCTGTTGAATGGCATAGTATGGTTTCGCCCAACTGTCATCTCAAAGTTAAATTTTTTTGTAATTATGTCCTGTTACGGCCTTTTGGTGCGAGCTGTCGGCAAGGTTTCGTCCTGCTGTCCAGTCGTAGTGGCCATAGCAAAATTTTTCTTGTTCTGTTTGTTTTCCGGGGAGGAGGAAAATTGTCATTAGCCTAGTACTATGACAAATATAATTATGTACATTGTTAGCTTATATCCTTTGATAAGTAACTGGATAGGAACGTTCCTTAGAAATAAGTTGCGTGATTCTTTAGTAATAGGTATGTGCAATTTTAGAAAAATGTAACCCCTAGCATATATTTCATTAGCTATAAAATTCATGTATCATTTAGTATTGAATAGAGTAAAGAGAACCTAGCGTGTAGAAACTTTGTACCAAATCTTGGCAACTTGATACAGAATATTTAATGTACTAGATAAGTATGTGAACTTTGAAATTGTAAAAAGAACCACTCACTCAAAAAAAAAAAAATATTTTTTGCCTCAAGAATTAAAAAGAAGACTACGAATTATATACAATTTTTTATTAAAAAAAAAAACAAAAATCGTACAAAATAAACATTACAGTGAAAAAGACCTAGATGTTTGCCACATACTAGGCAGTGAAAGTCAATCAGTGGGCATAATAAAAACAATAACAACCAAATATACCAATACCATGTTATAACTATGTAAGGTTATGTTAAAAAAAAAATGCAAATGTTTATATAAATGTTTCATAATTGTAAGTATTATATGTTGTAAAAGGTATAATTGACTGTTTTAAGACTGAAAAATATATACCACCTTGTTATGTAAAATTGTGATACATCACTGGAAAATTTAAGTTGTCCAAAAAAAAAAAAAAACATTATATGTTATTCATATGGTTGTCAATGGATCAATTTTCTCTCTGACCATTGACATTATATTGTAATAGATTTAAGTAACTTGTGTCATGCTACAAACTCATTGTTGAAATGTGTATTTGTAATCCGCCATGTAGACCATGTTTTGCCTGCCGAGTCCCGCCCAAAAATCAGTGGTACTGATTTTTCTTCTTTTCTCATCCCGAGGAAGGGGAATGTGTCAAGGTGTATTCTCACCTTGACATAAAAAACCTTCCTCCCAGGAGATAAATTCAAATATTCCCGCCTTTCAAAAATCTCTCTGAAAATATCATTAAGTTGATATCCATAGATGACACAAATTCGACTTCGGCAGTCTTTAATTTGACTCCGGAAGTAATTCTCAGCCATTTTTGAAGGATGGCGTCCTTTTCCGTTCCTCTTTGACAATCGCTCCCAAGTGAGATACACGCGTTTTGTCGCGCTCCGAAAATTGCCGGTATAAAATTAAAATAATGTAGTTACAAAACTCAGAAAATATGGGTTAAAAACTATTGTTTGTGCTTCACCGCCTTCGTACATGTGTTAGTACGGTAAACTTTTGTGTTTAAAAACTTCGATGATGCCTGATTTGATGTCGGCATATAAAAAAGGCATAACGGTTTTTCTATAAATGTGACCGCAATCATCTCAAACAATTATCTGACAATCAGTTTCGGTTCAGTAAAGAGCAACGAACCAGATACGTAGTCTTTCCAAAACTCACAAGTTTCCAGCTTGCGGAGCCCCTTCCAGTATCTTGCCTCCTCGGTACGAGTTGAGGTTCCCGAACAACCCCGAGCCTCCAGACTTTTGTGACAAGTACGTTCTTGCAGACAACGTACCAGCTATCCAGTTTTAAATAAGTTTCCTCAAAGGAAACCAGGACTTCCACCCCTCGGAGCAGGCCATGGCTACAAGGTATGGAAAAGTTGTAACATTCATGTTCTCCTCCTTTTGTTGTATGAGTGAATAATTATATTTTCCCCTTTTGTTTAAACGTAACTTGTGTTGCTATTCAATTCAATAAAAGTATTATCATAAACCTGGGTTCTCATTTGTCAGTTAGTAAAATATCTTTGGTATAAAAAAAGAGGTTGACCTAAGAAAGACAAGTGAGTTGTGGCAGCCAAAGCAAAAGCTATCAATGTGGGCCATTCCCACGGCTTTTCACCCTCGAGATCCAGAGCTCATGCCGTTAAGAACCTGAAACCTTTGCCGTGGAGATCTCAAGGATAAGGTCTGTATAGTACGTTTAAGGTAAAGTGAAGTGTATAGGTTACACTGATATATTACACCGATAGGTAGTACACATGTATGTTACAATGTACATACGTTAATATACTAACGTATGCGTGGTAGGGAAAATTGTTCAATTTTCAATCTCTATAATGTTACAATAGGTTCATAAGTATGAAATAAGAAATGTAATAAATTGATTGTGGAAATCGTATTATTTTGCCTCCTTGCCTGGTACTCGAGAGTGTAGAGGACTCAAATGTGGTCAATTATTGTATTATAGTTTCCCGGATACAATTGCACGCTATTTATCTACCAGCTAATCAGTTCAGGGCATCTAAATTACAAGGGAAGTGCCGACCTACCATCGGAGTGATGTTTTAATTATGATTGTGACAGCGCCTGTATTGTTACCATTAATTCCTCATTATCAATATATACCATCACTATATTGTTATGTCACATGACTATGTGATAACCAGCGAATATTGCATATTCTATAAGGAGGGGTACGGCCCGTGACTAGGGTTGCCACCTTTCAAAGAGGGTAGGCCCGGAGATTTCGGAAAAAATCGTAGGCCCTGACATTTTCGCCGCCACCTTTCGGCGACGGGAGGGAGGGGGGGGGGGGTCCCTAGGAAATGTTACAAAAATTCAAATTGTTGACCTTGGGCATGAAACATTTGTCGAGGGGGGGGGGGGGACCCTAGGAAAGGTACAACACAGTCATACGATGCTAACCCGGAGCCCGGAGAACACCACTCAAATCCGGAGAGGTGGCAGTCCTGTGACCGTGGTCGTCAAACTAAAAAAAAATATTATTACCACACGCTTTCTCATCGTGTCAAAAAGAAAACATTATGAAACTCCATTAAAATACAATTTTTTCATAAAAAAAATTGCCTGCGGCGATAATCATGCCTGTTCTTGTTTTACGTTTTCTTTATACCGAAGCGGATACCTAAGTGTATTTTTTATTTAACGAAAATCATGCTACATTTACATCACGACCTTTTTCTATGTAGGTAGGTATTCCTTGCTTGTCTTGACAAAAATTTCGCCTGCGGCGCTATTTATTGTCCCCCCTTCCCTTCCTAGCTACAAGGTCCTTATAATACACATAATATTCACTCATAAGTACGTAAAATTGTGGTAAAAAAACATAATATAAATAACATTAATATAGGAAATTACTATGACAATGACCCAAAAATACATATAGCTAACTTTTATATAAATGTAGGTAATAATCACAGTGCCATAATCTTACATAATAAATACAATAAAATTATTGTACTCAATACCAATTGTTATATCTCATCTGATTATATAAAATTGAACGAATGTATGTAGGTATGTATTCAAAATATCAAGGAAATATTTCAGTTGCTTCCTGATATGAAGCTAAATCTAATTCAACAGTTTACCTAGGTAACTTTTCTGACACCCCTTGTTTCAGCCAATACACTCTCTTTGCCATCCTATCGTCACTCATTCTTTCAATAGGTTCAAACCATCTTTATTAGTTTACTTTCATTCTCGCGACAATACCAGTATTACAATCGCTCATTTCTCTGATTACCTTATAAGTTGCACCATTTTCCCACATGTTCTTCTCAACGACCTAATTTCTACTGCATTTATACCGTCAGGTTGATCCTTCTTCAGCCATATATGTCCATGTTTCACTAACATACATCGTTGTGTTTATTAACACTCAACAGCACGCGTTCCCGATAAAACTCAAACACACGCCTGGTGAGGGAATCCCCAGCCTTTATAAAAACGCGTATAATTTTGTTATTAAGTAACACATTATCCTAAAACTTCGCCAGTATGTATTTTGGAGTGTATACTACAAAACTGCATAAACAAAAAAAAAACGTAAATAGCAACATTTTGTTGGTAAATCAAACTAGTATATTAAGTTAGTATAAAAATATGTTGTGTCCATTATTACATTTTTTAGATGATTATCGCAATTATTGTTATCCGCTTCGTATAAATAAAGCAATCAATTCAATCATAATTATTAATAACTAAAATGAATTCATTAACGGTGATTATTATAATTTAAGTGATAATTAGTGGATAAGGTAAGTAATACTTTGATTACTTAGTTAGGTAGGTACCTCACTTAGTTAATTATGCAGGAAAAGGAAAGATGATGCGTTTTACTAGTATGACGATTTTTTTAAGTGTGGTTTAAATATTTTAAGTGCCGGTTATGAATCCGTAACTATATTTTTTTTTAATAAAAGGATCTGGACTTGTAGATACACAAACTCAAATACCCCCTTTCCTGCACACTTCACAGTAAGCTAAAAGCTTGCGTCGTGACGTGCAGAATATTCGACTGAGATTCGAACCTTTCATTGAAAAGCTATAGAATATTATATTGTTTGCGACTGAGAAAGTAACTTATAGAACATATTAAGGTAAGTAGTTATATCAACAGATATACAGCGAAGGATTAACTTTTTATCATGCTTATTACTAATCGTTAACTGGCTTACTCTGATAACTTTACACTCAAGTAACATTTTTTAAGGATCTGGGCTTGCGTACACAAACCCAAATACTTTCCTGCACACTTTGCACTAGGCTAAAAGCTTGTATCGCAAAGTGTGGAATACATCGCCAGCGTCAGGGTTTGAACCTGGCACCTCTTGCTTAAGAGACTGCCGTCTCAACCAACTGCGCCATCCACGTACAATGTACATTCTCCAATTCCAATCCATCTATCCGCACGTAGAAAATCCGATGTTCTCGCAAAAAAAATGTGACATTCAGGTGGTCGGCAAACCTCACAAAGAATCACTAATTTGCTAGACAGTCGTATAATATAGAAACCTATATATTAAATAACTATAATAATACAGCACTTGACAGAAGACAGAAAGACGATATTGAACTTGGCTTTAGGGTTCAATCGTGATCCAATAGAAGCCACTGCCGGCTGTTCATAAACTTATAGATTCGTGATTTCAATTGAACCATGAAATAATTCCATCTAGAAATACACCCAACCAAACAATAATAGTTCACAAGTAGTATCGTAAATTATAATAGTAGCAATGTTGTCTATAGGAAACATGGGCGTCGCCAGCCGTGGAGCTAGGGGGGGGCAACAAAAATTTATAAAATTGATGTAGGATGAAAAATTCGTAAATAGCGCCGCAGACGAAATTTTTTTGTGACATATTTTTGACATAGTGAAGAATGTCGTGATGTGGTTTAGTTCATTTTAAAATGTACATAATAATTTGTACAACATTATGTATGAAAAATGTTTTCTATAAAAAGTAACAAAAAAATAGCGCCGCAAGCAATTTTGTTGTGAAACAATTCTATTTTGATGGATTTTATGCTAATTTTAGAAAATTTATGACATGATGAGAAAATGTGTGGTAATAATGTGATTTTTTGTGAGGTTTTATCATTTAGTATGAAAAAATATATACATATTCCTATATCTCTAGTGGGGGCAGTTGCTCTCCCCCTGCCCCCCCTGACGACGTTCGTGATATGAAACTAGTATCTAGTAACAGTGGGGGGGGGGGGTGTGCTAAACCTTCTCGTGGTCCTCCCCGTAAGTAGTGCCAATCAACAAGAGAAATAAATAAAGATACAAAGAAACGAGAGATAAATAAAGAAACAAAGATTTATACCAAACATAAAAGAGAGCTTACTGAAAGTGAATTTGAGCTAAACAAAGGCATGAAACGAATTAGCACAGCGTGGCGGCCAGATGCCTCTAGTAGGCCTCCTGGCCAGGGCAAGAAGGGTCCTTTTCAGGACCAACCAGACGAACCACTCTGTGGGAATAACAATATCTCTTTTACATTATTGACGAACAATGACCACGCTATTGACCAAACTCAGAGAGACATGGTGGAGGATGGTCGATCTGAGGGGAATGAAAATCCAAAAATGCAATGTAACACAGTGAGATCTACAAAAATAGGCCAAGTAAACGTAGAGGGCTTAACAAGAGCAAAGGCGGAAATCCTTTCCAAGTTGATGAAGGAGGTGGATGTTTTGGCCATCCAAGAGACACACATAACAGGAGACGAGACACGGAAACTTGAAATTCCTGGATTCGCACTGGTGAACTATAAAGGACATAACAAACACGGATTGGCAACCTACGTCAGATCTGAAAGGGCTACAGATGCCGTCAGCCTGGACGAAGACGAGAACACCATCACCATAAAGTTGGGCGACCTCACTGTTATCAATGTCTACAAGCCTCCCTCTCGTAAGTGGCAACCGGAAACACTACCAAAAAACTATGAACACCCTACAGTAATAATAGGAGACTTTAATGCTCGGAGTACACAGTGGGGATATACGGATGAGAATGAGGATGGCGAGATGATTGCGGAGTGGGCAGCGCTGCATAACATGCATCTGATGCACGATGCCAAACAGGGTGGCACCTTCCAGTCAGCCAGATGGGGAACATCCACTTCCCCAGACTTGTGCTTCGTATCCACGGACAATTCGGGAATTCCACTAATGTGCAATAAAACTATATTGAAAAGGTTCCCCAAAAGCCAGCACGCCCCAGTCATCTTAGATGTGGGACTGCATATACCAACGCTTATTCAACCACAAATACCAAGGTGGAACCTGAGAAAAGCAGACTGGACCCGATACACAACTTACATGGAGGAAAATATAAATAGAATTAAGCCAGAACCTCAAAACTATGAACGTTTCATTGGAATGATCAAGGCAGCTGCAAGAAGGGCTATACCAAGAGGATGCCGAAAGTACTACATCCCAGGGTGGAATGCCGAATGTGAGGAGGCTCTGCGGAAATATGAGACAACAGGAAGCGGAGAAACAGCAAACTACCTCATCTCTCTACTCAATGAAGAGAGACGCAAAAGATGGACTGAGCAAGTAGAGCAACTCGATTTTACCCACTCAAGCCGTAAGAGCTGGTCGCTGCTGCGAAAACTGGGAGCTGCACCACCATCAAAAAAGGAACCAGACGTTAGTGTTAACCAACTGGCTAGCAACATATTCCAGACTTCTAATATCAAACCATCACGGCAACAGAAGCAGGAAATCAAGGAACAAACTAAAGCTAGACTACACAGTGGTGCAACACAGTTCAACGTATCGGGAAGTGTCGAGCTGATGGAGGTGGAGAGGGCTCTGAAACAACTGAAAAAAGGTAAAGCGGCCGGGGCAGATGACATACTCCCAGAGTTTCTAATCTTTCTGGGGATAAAAGCAAAACAGTGGCTGGCAAGATACTTCTCAACAATCATGGACAGGGGACAAATACCCAAACAATGGTTGGAAGCGAAGGTGATTGCAATATTAAAGCCGGGTAAACCATCCCAGGACCCTAAAAGTTACCGCCCCATATCGCTGCTCTCAGTGGTCTACAAGCTCTTTGAAAGGGTCCTAGCATCAAGACTTACTCCAGTTTTTGAGCAGTTCTTGCCCGCAGAACAGGCTGGGTTTCGAGAGGGTAGAAGCACTTGCGAGCAGGTTCTAGCGCTGACCACATTTGTCGAGAATGGATTCCAAAGGGGGGAGAAATCTGGACTGGTGCTCCTGGACCTCACAGCGGCCTATGACACTGTATGGAAAAATGGCCTCTTGTATAAGATTGCTGGGGTCCTGGGTTGCCCCAAAATTGTCAAACTGATAGAGAACATGCTCTCCAATAGAAAAATCAGAGTACACCTGAACGGAGAAGTGAGTAAGCCTAAGTTCCTCCAAAATGGACTTCCACAGGGGTCAGTATTGTCCCCATTACTCTTTAACCTGTACACAGCCGATGTACCAGAAACATCATCCACAAAATTCACCTACGCGGATGATATGGCTGTGGTGGCCCAAGGCAAAACTTTCGAGGAACTGGAGTGTACACTGAATGCCGACCTTAAAGTACTGCAGGAATATTTCATAAATTGGCACCTCCAACTAAATCCTAAGAAAACGGTCTCAATGGCCCTCCACTTGAATAACCAGCAGGCTGGGAGAGAACTTAATCTGCACCTGGGCACCGAAAAGATCCCTAATGAAACCTGTCCTAAATACCTGGGAGTCAAACTGGACAGATCACTCACCTATAAGCATCACCTTGAGCAAGTGAAAAATAAAATCAAGACCAGGAACAATATAATATCAAAGCTGGCCGGCACAAGCTGGGGCAGTAGTGCCGAAACATTGCGAACATCAGCAATGGCCCTAGTGTATAGCACAGCCGAATATTGCTCTCCTGTGTGGGCAAGAAGCTCTCATTGCAGAAAGGTTGACGTGGAATTGAACCAAACGATGAGGACCATTTCTGGAACACTCAAGACAACACCGACGCCGTGGTTACATGTTCTTTCCAACATAGCCCCTCCTGATATTAGAAGAGGGCAGGCTACTGCGAGGGAAATCAAAAAGATTAAGGACAACCCGGCTCTCCCTGCATATACATACATAAACCATCACCCGGAGAATCGGCTCAGGTCTCGAAAGCCAATATGGAGTGTGGAGGAACCAAACCTTAACGCGGAGGCCGAATGGAGAGATCGCTGGAGGAACACAGACACTCGCAACAAACAACTGATACAGGACCCCTCCAGACGTGTCCCCGGCTTCCATCTTCCACGCAAGCCCTGGGTGCAGCTAAACAGAATACGAACAGACCTGGGCTGCTGCAACTATCTTCTGTGGAAATGGGGAAAGAGGGAGTCTCCGCAGTGTGATTGTGGCGCGGAACATCAGACAATCCGCCACATCGTTGAGGAGTGTCCACTGCGAAGATTCCCAGGAGACCCAACCAGCCTCCATGGAGCAGGACAGGATGTTGTGGACTGGCTGCAGCGGCTGGACTTGAAATTGTAGAGAGAGAAATGACGCAACCATAATCGGTGAAGAATCCTGCCCATTCGCCGTACGAAAAGTAAAGTAAAGTAAGTAGTATCTAGTAGCTATAACATTCATCTTGAATCTTGATAGGCAGTGGAGTAGGTACTTCGCTAAATAACTGTTACGAAATTTTATCTCGAATAATACTTCACTACTTTGTAACAACGCTGGATGTTGTTTGGTAACAGACCTTCCCAGTATTGCGGTTATTCGGTAATAGTGCAAACAAATCTAAGAATACCTACTTGAGAAGTCAAATACAAACGTTTTAAACAAATTTATTTCGGTATTTTGACCGCTCATTGGTTGTAACCTGCTAGTCCTATGAAAAAAGAATCCAAACATTTTTTTGTAGAGAATTTTTAGTAAGGATTATTTTTTTCATTGACCACTTTCACCTATCTCTCACCGTATTCTTAAAAACTAGTAAAAACTATAACGTAAGGGGACCTTTCCGAGGAGTAGGGGGGCGCGGGAAAATTTTGATTCATTAAATAAACCTAGTGCCTATGTCTAAACTCTTATTTAAACCACATTTAGATCAAAATACACATACATAGGTCACATTTTTAGGGGTTTATCTTTTCATATCTCTCTCAAACCTCTCCCCAAAAAACCCCTTTTGTAAAAAATTTACGTTGATCTATGTTGGTTTACTATCGTGTGTTGACTGTAGTCTTTGACGTTGCAAACACGTGTTCAATTTGGCGAGTGTTGCAAAGAAAGGCTTTTCCGAAACGACAAAACATTGTAATGGACCGCATAAAAAATGATATAGCACTAAGGTGTTTTCCGTGGCAACAATACCAGATTTTTTTAAACAGACAGTTTTTATACTCGTATACCTTATTGGAGTTCTTATACTCCTTCGTTTCTTTAGTAGGTAATTATTTCTTGAGCAAGTACAGTGAAAATCGCTCTGGAACACCGCCACCTTGACATTTCTCTCTGTCTCTAACCATGATTGAAAACATACTACTTACTAATTTGTGATCCATGATGTGAGAAAACATTATGGGCAAGGTTGCCGTCACCATCGCTAAGGAAATGTATGGAAAAATAACAGTCCCTTAACAACGGGTATGACGGACCACGTATTATATTTTGTTACGAGATTCGACAGGAGTGGTGGTCCTATACGATCATTATGCTATGTTGCCAACTGTTACAGCACGGCTAGAGTACCTACTCTAGGAGGCAGTGCCTGGATGCTTCTGGTGTAAGTATGTTAGTACATGTTATTGTAATTAACTAAATTAACCTATTAGAAAGATCAAGTATACACCGCCATCCAGTAGAAACAATTTCTGAGATTTAATTCCTTTATTTAGTACCTACATGCCAATCTTAATAACCATTTAATTATCGTAATTTACACGAAATGCCAGGGTATACTTATAATATGCCAATCATGTAATTAGCAATAAATAAAAATAAAAAAGGCATTTCTAGCTGATTGTACACTGGAAGCCAGGAGTGTATGGATGGATAAAGACATGACAATCTAGGGTTACGAGGATGTTCTGTTTGCCTACCTAGTGCCTAGATAGATAAAATTACCAGAATAACAAATCATGACCAATCCCATTGACAAAAATCAGTAAAGAAACTATTTCATGAAAGGGTGACTTGACTACTGCACTTATCGACACGGAACACTAAGTATTCGACACTAATATCATTGTTTCCATTCCACCCGTCTAGAATCCCCTAATTCCCCTTTATTAGTGCGGATGTCGGGAGGATTACTATTCATATTTTCGACACCGAAAACTATGGATTCGACACTAATATCGCTATTTTCATTTCACTCCCTTTTTTAGCTCTGCCTGGTACCCCAACCTCCTTCGAACCATCCTTGGGGACCTTAAGGCAAGTACAAAAACTTGCCACAGTTTCATCTCAATCGGATGAACGGTTTTGGAGTCTATAAGCGTCAAAGAATCAGACACTTTATTTATAGCATACGTTAAGAGAAGAAACACTAATATTGTACTTACATTATTGACTAGTACTCCACAGTAATCTGGTGCTCCGTGGGGCGCGAGGAGGTTTATTCCAAGCTGAAGGAAGTTGCTTCCGTTTCCATTACTCATACATGGTAACGTCCTGAAAGAAATACAAAGCACTATACAGATTGTTGTCTTCTGTTCTATTGTATTTCCACCCATAGGACATTCACTCGTAAGATCCAGGAGTTGTTGACTTCCGTATTGACAAATATAATCTAATGGGTGCAAGAAATAATGCAAACACAATGAAAAAAATGTCGACATCATTCAAGTCGATTTTTTTATTTGCAGGTTTTTTATGATAGTTGGAAATCTACAGTCTGAATTTTTCAAAAATCAAATGAAGAGTGATGGAAAATAGGTCAGGCTTTGGTTTTGTGTCAAAATTCTTGTAAATTAGATAGATTTTGCAAAAAATTACAAATTCTACGTATATAGTGTCCACATTTATATTGTAAGATTGATTTACTACTCTGTCAAGAAAGTACCGGGAATTGGTCAATAACTCGCAAAATGTTAGTTATTCTTCCAAATTTATTGTATCATCTTCAAAGTAGGTCCCTTCCGAAATAATACACGTATGCCAGCGAATAATTCAATTACCGAAAAAAAAATTATACGCGTTTTCCGGCATCGACTGCTGATCTCGCCGCGAATTTCTCTTTTATGTCTTCTATCGACTGAAAACGGGTGCCTCGAAGTGGTAATTTGATTTTTGAAAATTGAAAAAAGTCGGCCGGAGCCATATCCGGTGAACATGGTAGTTGTTCCATGGTATTTGTTAAGTTTTTGGCCAAAAATTCGTTTACAATGATGGCCTTGTGCGATGGCGCGTTGTCGTGGTTTCAAAATCCAAGAGTTTCCTTTCCACAAATCTGGTCTTTTTGAAGAATTTGCTCTCTCAAATCTCGCATATCGCTCACATAATATTCTTTATTTACCGTCTGACTTTCTGGCAAAAATTCCGAGTGCACAACGCCGCGATAGTCAAAGAAAACAGATCTTAACTTCAGTTGAAGATGTTGATAGCCGACCAGAAAGAGGCAAATCGTCCACTACATCTCGAACGCTTTTGAATGAATTGTACCACTCATATCCACGTATTTTTGATAAATTCGATTCACCGTAAGCTCTCTGCAACATTTTCAGCGACTCGAAACACGAAATTCCATTTGCGATGCAAAATTTGAGACAAAATCTTTGCTTGATAAAACTCGATGTTTTTATCCATTCTAAAAATCGCAGAGCACCCTTGAGATGAACTAACAAAATCGAGCACTGTAAACAAACTAAATGACAGATGGCATTCAAACTCCGTGCCATTATAGATAAAAGTTGTGCCAACTTAGCGGCAGAAAATAATTTTCGAATCGAACTTTGAAATCAGAATTAATGATCAATTCCCGATACTTATTTGACAGAATGTATTTAAGACAACAATAATAGTATTCGAATAACATAGCATATAATATGATCTACCTAACTGATCATGAGCTCGTACCAAAGTAGACCAAAGCAGATTTTAACTCTTTTGACATGGAGCAATAATAACAAAGTAAATTCTTCACGATTCTCAAACAATTTTAGTTACAAAAACCCATAAAAATCAAGCAAAAAAGTTATGATGCAATTCTGTGCAATGGTGACCTATGTAAGTTTAATATTTATGACAGCCAATAAAAGATATCCACAAATCGATAAAAATATGATTCAAATCAAAGTAACAAATTGAAAATGAGTCACCGGTAATGGGTGTGAATTTTTTTATGTTACCTGTAGTCCCTAGCGTGGGCGATTCCACTAAAAGACTGGTTGAAGTTGATTCTGATGGTCATGAATCCCGCCTTACATGTTGCCGTTACTGCGGGGGCGAAGTCCACAGCTTGCTCCAGACCCTGAAACAATATGGAACAACAAATCAGTCATGCAACCTTATAAGGCTCTGTATTATTAACACGAGACAAGGAAGTTATTCCACAATTTATATCGACAGTAATAAAGTACTAAATCAAAATTACGCTAACTGAAATAGGCAAGGAATTTCATGTATGACAGTAAAATAATTCCTCTTCTCAAGTTGCACAAAATAATCGAAGTATCAATCTCGTTAAGGTGTCCAAAAATAATGTGTCAAATCATTAACTAGTTGAAAAATAAAGTGTTTAATCATTAAAGAGTTGAAAAATAAAGTGTTTAATCATTAAAGAGTTGAAAAATAAAGTGTTAATTATTACTAGTTGAAAAATGAAGTATAACACCATAATTAAGTTGTCAAACCATTGAAGAATCGAAAACTAAATTATCAAATCATTAATGAGTCGAAAAATAAAGTGTCAAATCATTAACTAGTTGAAAAATAAAGTGTTTAATCATTAAAGAGTTGAAAAATAAAGTGTTAATTATTACTAGTTGAAAAATGAAGTATAACACCATAATTAAGTTGTCAAACCATTGAAGAATCGAAAACTAAATCATCAAATCATTAATGAGTCGAAAAATAAAGTGTCAAATTATTAAGGAGTCCAAAAATAAAGTGTCAATATCGCAAATGTGTTATACTATTTCTTCTGTTATCTCAAGGTCTTGGTGTCTAGTAATCCTCAATAATTACGACCAAAGATCTTCATCTCGTCACCTGGTCTATAAATTGGAAAATTAACTATATTTACTTTATAAAGCCTTAGTGTTTTCAAAATTTATGGGGCATCAATCTTATTCATAGCGACTCAGATACTTTTAGTCGATCCCTGTGATTGGATTGATACAAAATGTTACTAATAAAATGAAACATAAAACACAATATAATTTAATCTCGATGTTTTTGACCGTCGGTACTTGGTGGAAGTCCATTTTTAAGGAAACAAAATGAAAATCTAAATATTTATCTAATTGGGTTGATTGGCAGAAATCGCCAACAGGCGATAAATCCGACCTTTGTGTGTAAATTTATGTACAATAAAGTTTTTATTTAATTATTTATTACTAGTATTCGAGGATTTGCACCATCATCATCAGGCGATTGGCGAATACTAGTCGCAAAAGCTAAAGTCATTTTTTTGTGGATATTAATCTAAGTATTTACAAATCACCCAATTAGGGCGAACACTACACAGCCTAATTAAAAAAATAGTATTTAGTTTTTCATTTTTTTTCCTTACAATTTAATTTATATCAAAGGATGTAGAGCTGATATCAATAACTACCCATTCCAAATTTAGTATGGATTACATGATACTCGTATATTTATATACTCTAAATCCATCAACCTATAAAACTATTTCATTAAATGGATATTTCTCCGTTTAACAATATTGTATCAATAAACTAAATGTCGAAATGTTAAAATGACGCGACGTATAAATCAATGTTGTACCGAACCGGTTCTTTTTAAAATGCTTTGAATACTTATATGATTTTATTATGTCACTGATTAAATAACACTGCCGTGTGGAATAAAATAAATAATTACCTACGAAATTTAAAACTTATACCAAAACTTGAAATGACATTTTAAGTAGAACAGCCGAGCCGGTTTACATGATTTACAATATATTCTTTTGTTAACAATTAATTACATTGAATCAGTAATAAATAGTAGACCGGTGTTTTAACGTAAAAAAAGGGGGTATAGCGTAGATAATTGTCGGAAAGCTGGAAACTATTTTAATCCCTTCATTAACATGCAAAGAAGGTTTCTTGAAGTTTGCACCAATTTTCCGCTTGTGCTAAGTACAGGGTGTCCCAAAAACAAAAAAAAAGTTGAACTTTTTTCAGTTTTTCATTAATAACTCCTAAAGGAAGCATTCTAGACAAATTGTGTTCTTCTGTGAATTAAAGTAGATAAAATTATTCGTCTATTGAGCACAAATACTACTCTCTACTTTGAAAAATCACTGAGAAACAGCGATTTAAAATTGTAATGTTTTTCTCAACATATGAATATTTTCTTATTTTTCTTGAATCGTTGTTGAATATCTTCTAATCCAAGCTACTTACAGCAAATTTTAGTACATATGATTCAATGGCCGGTTAATTCTCTATAAACTGGCATTAAAATTTTACCTCTATATTAAATTGTTTGGGATGTAGAGGTATTTAAAGACAGACGAGTGAAATAGAGAAATTTTTTAAATGATAGATTTCGGTATGTGAAAGGTAAGATAGACTTGATTTTGCGGCTCTCTCTTAATAACGTACAATTTTTTTAGTTAAAAACCCAAATTTCATTATTGATACGCCACTGCATAACAACTTATATCGAAAAGACTATTTTTTTAACCTTCATCAGTTTTACTAATATAACTCCTGAACGGTTGATGTTAGGGAAAAGATATTTTACTCAAAATATAACTAAAATTAATTTACTGTAACTTGATTTCAAAATTAACTCTGTAACTTAAATAATAACTGAGTTACAGTGTTTGAAAAAAAGCATTACTAAAAAAATTAAATTGCCTCGGCTATTTTTGTTGAATAACTCCTGAAGCGTGATATAGAGAAAAAGTTCAAGAGATTTAAATATAAGGTAAATAAATTTTCTATAACACAAGCGTAATAAAATAACTTTAAAAGTTATAGTAAGAAAGTTATGGATGATCAAAGTCAATATTTTGTGTAGCCATTCGACGCTTGTTTAGATATATTTCATACTATATGGCGAGCAGGTACTTTATTTTCATACTACACCGGCTCAGAGGTGCTTACCATGTGCTTACTAGGCAAATATAATTCATAAGCAAACGTCGAATGGTTACACAAAATATTGACTTTGATCATCCATAACTTTCTTACTATAACTTTTAAAGTTATTTTATTACGCTTGTGTTATAAAAAAATTATTTACCTTATTCTACTTATTTATTTACTTTTTCTCTATATCACGGTTCAGGAGTCATTCAACAAAAATAGCCGAGGCGATTTAATTTTTTTAGTAATGCTGTTTTTCAAACACTGTAAATCAGTTATTATTTAAGTTACAGAGTCAATTTTGAAATCAAGTCATAGCAAATTGGTTTTAGATAAATTATGACTAAAATATTTTTTCCCTAACATCGACCGTTCAGGAGTTATATTAATAAAACTGATGAAGGTAAAAAAAATAGTCTTCACGATATAAGTTGTTATGCAGTGGCGTATCAATAACGAAATTTGGGTTTTTAACTAAATAAATTGTACGTTATTAAGAGAGAGCCGCAAAATCAAGTCTATCTTACCTTTCACATACCGAAATCTATCATTTAAAAAATTTCTCTATTTCACTCGTCTGTCTTTAAATACCTCTACATCCTAAACAATTTAATATAGAGGTAAAATTTTAATGCCAGTTTATAGAGAATTAACCGGCCATTGAATCATATGTACTAAAATTTGCTGTAAGTAGCTTGGATTAGAAGATATTCAACAACGATTCAAGAAAAATAAGAAAATTGTCATATGTTGAGAAAAACATTACAATTTTAAATCGCTGTTTCTCAGTGATTTTTCAAAGTAGAGAGTAGTATTTGTGCTCAGTAGACGAAGAATTTTATCTACTTTAATTCACAGAAGAACATAATTTGTCTAGAATGCTTCCTTTAGGAGTTATTAATCTAAAACTGAAAAAAGTTCAATTTTTTTTTTGTTTTTGGGACACCCTGTACTTAGCACAAGCGTAAAATTGGTGCAAACTTCAGGAAACCTGCTTTGCTTGTTAATGAAGATATTAAAACAGTTTCCAGCTTTCCGACAATTATCTACGCTACAAAGCTAAATTTCCTGGGCTATAGTGCAACTGATAAAGAAAAAGTTGTGGAATAAGTAAAATATTGTTTGCACAATTTTGTTGCAATTATTGATTCATTTTATTGACATTAAAACTTATTCTATTTGATTATTTCGATGTTTTCGACCGTCGGTACATGGTGGAAGTCCATTTTAAAGGAAAAATGAAAAAACTAAATATTTAGATCTAATCCACAAAATTTGACTTTTTAGTTCGCGACTAGTATTCGAGGATTTGCACCCTCATCTTCAGGCGATTTTTAATAAAGTAAGTAGCTTAAGCAATGATAAAGTAACTTTATTAAAAATCGTCTGAAGATGAGGGTGCAAATCCTCGAATACTAGTGGCGAACTAAAAAGTCAAATTTTGTGGATATTAATCTAAATATTTTTTTTTTTCATTTTTCCTTCCCACAAGAATTTCAAAAACTTGAGAAGTACCTACCTACTACGAATAACGAAAAGTTACGCTATGAATAATATTATGCTGGCGACATACGCTGGCCGAGCGTCCACGAGTTTTGTGTTAATGAGTAAAAAGGCGTGTGGATGAAGCGTTTGTCTCGGGTCGTGTGCGTAACCGACCGTTAACGCCTCTTTACGATGAGGCATTATATCGGAGAACCAGTGAATTTGGTACAAATAATAGATGCGAACTCTTATTCCATGTCTTGTTAATACGATAATTCTAGATTATAAAAGTTTTTTTTTTTTTTTTTTTTTTATTTATTTATTTGGAGAATACAACAGCTAAGTACATAATATAATATTTTATACATATTTACATTTTATAGCGCCAATTATAGTATTCTACGTTTTATTAGCAAAAGTATAAGTAGTTACACTATATATAATCAACAAATAGGATAGGAATGGATCCAGGAATAGGAAGGAAAATGGAGTAAGGAAGTGACAACAGTTCTTTTCATTTTAGTTTTAAGCTGAAACCCTCAGACCCAACGGCACACTCGACGCGCCGGCACGACCACCCCGCTAAACGTCCACTATTTTCAACAGTTTATTTTTAAAAGTGTACAGACCAGAGCCAAAAGGATCCAGAGCTGGATCCTTCATACAATTCTTGTTAAAAGATATACACGCTCTTTTTATGTATGAGTTTCGCATATAATTTGTTCTTGAATGGCTGACGTAGAAAAGTGTTTGATGTCTGACATTTCTGGAAGGGCAATGGAAAGGCAATGATTCCACAAGAGGAATACTATCTACATCTACTTTATTATTTATAATTTTATGTAGGAAACAAAGGTCGATTATTTGTCTTCTAGTTTCGAGAGATTTGATTTTGTAGTGTTTTAATGCTTGGATGTACGAATCAAAGTGTAATCTATTGCGATAATTGAGATGTTTTACGCATTTTCTTTGTAACTTCTCTATAGTATTTATGTGGACGATGTAGTTTGGATTCCAAACAGTAGAACCAAATTCCAGAAGACTTCTAATTAGGGAGTTAAAAAGTATGACCAATGATTTGGATTTTTTGAAAACCTTTGTGTTTCTAATAACAAAGCCCAGAGCTTTAAAGGCTCTAGAACTTATGTTGTCGTAGTGCTTAGTGAAAGTAAGTTGTGGTATAAGTATTGCTATTCCTGTCCGGTAAAAATTTTCAAATTCATACCACAATTCCTTTAACAGCACTGTTGGAATAAAACAAATATTGAAATGATGTAACGAAATTAATCCCACAACTTTCATTCTAAGTATTAGTGTTGATGTTCTGTTTTTTTAAAATAAGCATACAATTAAAGTAAGTATTCCTTATTCAAAATAACGAGGATGTGGGCCCAAAATTACCATAAAAAACAAACAGAACCCAAAATTTATTGACCAAAAGATTAAATCGTTATTGTCAATTATTTTGTCATGCTGTTTTTATGCCAATAAAGTAAAAATGTTAACATTTTTTATTCCAATATTTTATGTAAGAGTTTCACGGCTACAAATTAAATTAAACTGAATAAACTCCTCTGTATTTTAATTATGGTGAATAAATAAATAAAAAAGAAACAACGTAGGTTGATCATAATTTGTAATAATTTAGTATCAAGTTCACCTCAACTTACATACATAATTCTGGTTAATAACGGGTATGTGTGTAACGCAGGGCCATGGCGAATTTCGGAAGTTGTTTCGGATTTTAAAACACCTCGTGATCGCAGCGCTCTCACCTGAAGTCAAGATTTTTTCGGCTTATACTACTTTTCATTGACATTACTGCACAGCATAATTACGAACCTACAAATGTTTTGAATGGTTGTCGATATTTTTAAAAGTCGCAGCTATAAGAAGTGCGGGAATGTTTAATTTGCTTGTACATTGTGATTTATAATGTGAATTGGTAAAATATTGAGTACAAATATCATTATTAAGTAGAATGGAAAATACAAATATTTTACTATGCCAAATAAGACAATTAATTAGCATAAGAATGTACGTACAATAACGTGTAAGGATGGGAAAGTTTGGCGATCTGTTTTCTCTGCGTACCCCGCAAACCACGTCATTTTTGACGGGTTGCAGCTAGTTCATATAATAATATTGTTCAAGATGGCCTTTTAAAGAAATCTACCTCCGTTAGTGTTGTTCCTATCTCTAAAGGCTGCGATTCAATGTCCAAATCGTAATAAAATTTTATCTTGGGAATGAAGAATCCTAACAAGCACATATTGACTTTACCTTGTCGAGTTAATATATTGTTATTAGCATTAGCACAGATAATTAATTCTGAATGCTAACAAAATACTCATACTGCTAATAATGTACTTTTCTCAGTAACATTGTGGGTAAATAATCTGACGTCATGCATCATTCATAAACCGGAAATCGACCCAAAGCTAAATTCTAGACATAGTTCGTGTTTTAAAAAGCCTACATTTTCCGGAAATGACATTCCTAGGAATTAGGATCCATAAAGGAAACATCTCAAAACGTGGGATGACCGGTAACAGGTGTGCAAGGGTGGATTAGAATATTACATTCGTACAATTACATACAAGATTTAGATTTCTCCAAACCAGTAAGACATCTTTTTCCGCAACGAGATTCGCCACCCATTCTGAATATCTCATGGATGTTGGCACAAAGAAAACGTTGTGTGTTTTTATATACACACAGCATTCACCGGTTACCCCATCATTATTGGGGTATACGTTGATGGTATATAGCATAGTATAATAACAAGCCCCTAAAGCTTGGCTTACTCAAAAATACCCATTATTTGTAGACAAACAAAGAGCTTGCCTGGCTCAAAAGCACTGAAAACTAATATTTAACATGAATTCCAAGAGTTCTGGCTTTCAAAGACTTTATTCTTCATCATCTGGCGTTTACAAATAGAGTCCTACATCAATCTTCGAAACAAGCTAATATCTATGAACGTACTACTGCTTAGATAAAATCTTCGGTCCAATTAGCTGAGTCAATCATATTTTATATATAAGTCACCTACATAAGTTTTACATGCAATATTATAGTATATGAAACAGCACGGCCTTGCGTTTGAATTAATTATGATAATAAATAAATAATATAATGCTAATATACTAAGGACGTGTTTAAAATAATAGATAGATAGATAAACTCGACAGACAACATTATTGCATTGTTCATACTGCAGCAGGTAGCATGAATAAGTATTGAATAAACGAGATTAGCATTAGCATCAATACATAAAGGATCAATCGGTCTATAAATAGACTATCTATACCTCGTCCTTTTACTGATTTATTGCTTTTAAATCATCCGTAGGCCTTATTTAAGGCACTTGGAATCGTCAGGTTAAAAAAACTAAAAAAAATATATACATTGCAAACTTATAAACTGGAAACTTATGAACGAGAAACAATAATTACATCAGTTCGATGCAGGTCTGGACGTCAATTACATTATGAATTACATTACGTCAATGCACATTTACCCTAAAACTACATTATGGTTCCTCATAGAAATATAAATAAATAAAACTATATTGGCCAACAAATAACATGCATATTAATTACAAAAACAAGACAATCGTAGTGTCCCAAAAGGCGTACTTATTGCAAACGCAATATCTTACAGTCAACCCGATATACAAATATAGGGGGGTCACAAGGCTACATTGCTTGTTTTTAAACAGTTTCTATAATACCTATCTCTTTCCATGTTGTTCAGAAATGCTGTTATATGCAATGCGTAGCAAGTAGTAAAATTAGCAGATTAAAAGGGTAGTCACAGAACGTGAAATATGAAATAAAACGAAATTATCAGGATACGCGGCGTTCAGTCCTAATAATGAGGTAACCGTTAAATGCTTTGTGTATATAAACTTACACAACATTCTCTTTGTCCAAATATGCAAAATATGACATTTAAAATGAGCGGAGAACCTGATTGCTGAAAAAATTTGAAATTTCTTATGGAGGTTTTACAATCACTCGACTCTCATAGAACACAAAGAATAAAATAAATAAATAAAATATCGTCTATGTCCAAGAATCATATACGGAAGAACTCACAACCTTCATATTTTGAGTAACGATAGAGCAGAATCCTGTCCAGGATAATATAGACTATTAAAATATTTAATACCTATAAGTAATTAGGGTTAAAGAGAAAAATTACTTGGATTACAAAATAACAAGTATGCAATAGTGGTTTCATTAGACTTAAAATACGGGTCCACTGGTCACAAAAAATAAAATAAAGTACTTACCTAAAGAGTAAAGGACAACTTCGTAAACCGGGAAATGTCATTATAATGACGAAATTTCAACGTATTATATTCTCAATGCAAAAATACCATCTTTAGGCATATGAAATAACCAGTATTGCATACAGTTGTACCTACATTGTTGTATATTGGTACTGGTAGACCATCAGGACATTAATAATAATGATATGTCAATGTATAAGTTGTCATTCAACTCCATTAAAGGCTCGTCTACGTAGGCCAGTTATGGCGTTTCGGCATCAACGTCGATGTATAAATACAAAGACGAAATGTATAAACAATACGGTATGTGAATACGTGAATAATATAAGTAAATAAATAATAATAATATAAAGGTCCAATTCTGTTACCTATCCAACTGAAATAAGTGTGTTATAAATTATTTTTAGTATGAAATAATTGAAAATTGAACGCCTTATTTTAGTTAGCACGCACTTAATTAACTGTTACAGAATTGGACCTAGTGACGTGTTATTTGTTAAGTATTTAATAATCAATACTTCTACATAGAATAATAATCTAGTTTAATAATTACTACACAATTACGGAATCGATACCCCAATATTGGGGTAACCAGAGACAACAAACGCGCACAAAACATTATCTATCTGTGAATATGAATATGACATTCGGAACGGGTGGCAAAGCTCATTGCTGTAAATTGTAAAAGGTGAACCATTTGAATCCTTAACAGCAACAAAGCTTTGCGAATAGGTACCTGAGTCTTACTGGAAACTCGAAAAATTTGAAAAAGAGTGGGTCGAAGACTGGCGAATTGAACTCAAAAGCACACAAAATAATTTGAGCGTCATATTTCACGTTAGTTTTTTTTTAGTGCGAACTTTGAAGATATAATAACTCAAATTTGGAGATATTAATAGTGCCTGTATTGTCTATTGCAGAATTAGTTCTTCGTCGATCCTGAAATTCAATTAACCCGTTTCCGTTTAAGTAGAGAGGGTGCTTCTACCAAACACGTACTTCTTTCACAGAAAATGAAAAATAAGGCAGTATAAGGCCAAATGTACCACAGCTACATCCAATATTATTGTGTCTGCGAATATTGTGCGAATCGTGGACGTAACACTTTATATAGACTTTGTATTATTACACTCGTCTTACGTCACAAAGTCGAATACCGGTTTTGCACGTATGAAAAACTTACAAGAGTCGTAGTCAACTATGTAGTATAAAAGTTACGAGTATCTTAGATGAATATGAGTTTGTAATTTTACTACAAGTGTTAGATTATCGACGTTTCTACCTGCTGTGTAGGGACTTCTAACTGTATGGAAATTTAGTGGCAATAATAAGAAAACTCTTTTCGTTTTCAGCTGTTCTATAAAATTTCTTTGAATTTCACTAATCTTTTTGGGGAAAAATATCTAGCGATCTTCAATTTTATCTCATTCATCAAAACAATGTTTTTACTAACTGAAAGCGAATCCACTAAGGGGTGGTTGGTATAATTGAGTATAATATGTATTGAGTGACCGATTCTAATTTCTAGGAAATGTCTTTCTGACTGGTTGACATGGATCTGTGAATGTGACGCTGATAAAATGTGTTCAATCTCTGATATAAGACAGGCAATACAAATAGTATGTATGCACCCGTAACCTCGCCCATACAATTAATTCACTATTTATTTTCATAGAATTATTATATGATAATGATAAATCTTTTATTGTAATAGCTACTACAGTCTATAGTTGCGTTTGCGTTTACCGGCTCAAATTTCGTATCTCAAAATTCCGGTAGCAAAATCTGTTTTACTTTTGACCGAATGTTAACAGTCTATTTTTTCATTAACTTTTTATTATTAGCATACTTTCCAAATTTTGAAGGTTTGAGAAGAAGAATCTGCCATCGCGATAAGACCAGACTTTTCTACTTCCCTTTCTATTCTGTTTTCTCATACTTAAGTTCACATTCACCAAATTTGAGAGATTAGAACATTTTGTAAAGCATAATATTGTATCTACACATTTAGTGTAACCTTTCAGACAAGACATAGAATTAAAAATAAAACAGTTACCGGTTCGGATAATCTTTGGTCACCTACGAGTACAAACATCTATAGTTTAATCTACTAGTAGAAATCATGATAAGATCAATAATATGAAATCAATACGGATGTTACTCAATTACTATTATTGTCTTCGTATCGATATCAAATCGTGATATTATACAATTCTTTTTTTTTTCATTGCAGCGGGATTATTTCAATAAACCCGTTTCATAGTTCATAAAAATTACTTGATTCTCAATGACCTAATCCTCACTCCGATCCGGTTCCTAGACCACAAGATCTAGATGAAAGACTGATCGATTCTGCCACTTCTAACAGAAGATAATGGTATTTTGTTCACCCTTGATTTGTACAATAAATTTTTTCATAAATTTTACCAACTTTTAAGTCATGTATATATGACAAAACGCGTGCCCAAATCTTGACAAAACCCAGGATCGATTTCAAGGATTTCGATTTGGTAATTATTTGTTCGTATCCTTTTAAACAAAAACTAAAAAAAAACAAATTTGTTGTTACATATTTTTTTCATTTTTTGGGTTATTCATGTGTGTTTCTTTATTGTCGAGCTTTCGATTAGGAACTGAAGGCATCTTCAAAATACGGATCACACGAAAAATAAGAAATCAATAGGTACCGTAAAATAGATAAATATGGCAATAATTTGTACTGATACCCATTTTTGTTGTTGCTTATGTCTCAAATGCTTACGTCACATTTTTCAACATTTACTGCAAGAAATTGCGAACAAAAAGAACTCTTGAGAAAATTTCTGAACCAACGACATACAAGACCAAATTGGATGGAGAATCGCTGAGTTTCATCTCAAATCTTCAATCTAGAACCTTGTCCAGGAACAATAATGATACCTTATAATGATACACTATTATCTATCAATTTCTCTTGATGCTGTTGTTTCGTAGAGCGTTCGATAGATGTAGCTAGTTAGGTACAATGTGAAAAGTGTTAAGGATATCAGTATCATCTTGAAATGTATTTGACTCATGATCACGGTAATAATGAGTTATGAGTGCTTTACCTATTGTTATCGTAACAAGGTACAATAAAAATAACAGTTTGTTCTCAAGCAAGCACGATTTCCTGGTGAGACTTTATGATAGGAATAAAACTTGTAGATAAATTTGATGTGCGCTCACAAAATGACATGTTTATTTGACTCTTCGAAGTTGTAGCAACAATAATGCTACAATATTGTATTGTCTGTTACGATTCGTAGAAATAGTAGTTGGTTATCTATTATTTTCATTTCTCATAACTGGCTGGAACACTTCGCAAAATGTTCGTCCTACTGCGAACAGTGCCAATGTATTATCTTTTTACGACGATATATTTCCTTAAAGCTCGGACCCAACTCTATGACGTCACGGCTTTTTTCGCGGCATTTATGTTCAGACTCACATGAACAATGGGATAAAAAAATGTTAAAAATAGCGTTTTTTTAACTTCCTGGGGTTAATTTTGCTTCATTCATAAAACTTTTACGGTTATTTACTAGATTTGAATGCAATTTATCAATACAAAACAAAAACTCCGCGGCTTTCGGGAAGTATCTGTCTTCAAATCATGGGCGTTTTCACACATTTTTTTCAGAAATCTATACAAGATATAAAAATAAAAAAATTATGCTCATTTACTAGATAAAAGTTCAAGCATATTTAGTGAGGTTGTCGAGATCTAAAAGGTATACAGTTTTTTTTTATAAATGTCAATATGCCTAGTTTTAAAGAAACTTCCAGATTGTATTGCATACTAGGAGTTTCCGTTTTGCTGAAAAATATATAAAAACAGTATACTAATTCAAATAAGAAAGCACTCGAAAAGCAATAACTGTACTGAAACCTAAATCATTGTACTACAATTGTGAGAAAATACAAATCATTTGAAGGGAAAACCAATATTTTATCGAGATGATAAGACATTAATTTATCGTCTACATACGAGTATATTTTGTATCATATTTTATGTCAAAGAAACATTAGGTTGAAAGAATGAAAGAAGATGGTACAATGGTGAATGAAAAACAAATAATATACCTCACATATAGAGAAAGTTATCGGTCTATCATTGTAGAATATTAAATCAGAACCATATCACAGACAACGTCGTATTATTCGGCAGGGCAACTCACAAACTGGGAAAAGACTAATAAAGACGAAAATACCGATGTTATAAATTGTTGCTGAACTACTTATCTTTAAAAGTCGGTACTTGATATAAATATACAAACAACGCCTACAAAACACAAAAACGTTCAAGACTGTGTAAATAAAAACTTTCTACTACCTATATCAAGTACGCATGGCTAAAAAGGAAGATACTGAATGGGCACCCATGGAAGCCCTGGACGAAAAACAGAAGTAGATTTGTTTTTCGGGTTAATCTTATAGTGAACAGAAGCTCCGACGTTTTGGCGAACCTACACTGCCGCCGTAGCTACAGATTTCACAATCCGTGCATCTGTCGGAGCATCTGTTCACTATACGATTAATAATAAATAACAAATAACAAATCTGCATATGGATCATCGTGAAAACCTTCCGACAACTATTGAAAAACAGAAGTATCGGAAGACCTCCCAAAAGTTGATTTGACGACATAGTCGAACAAGCTGCCAGAACTTGCGAAGGAGGAAGAAAAGAGACGAGTGGAAGGGGGTGGAAGTGGCCTGCATCCAGCAGGGAGGACTAAAGAAGAAGATACTACTAACATCATCTGTCATTAAAAAGATGATATAATTTAACTCAAAATCTCTGTAGCGTGTAAATAGGAGTGTACTGTGTAAGCTGAGATGAATAACTACAACAATATTGTACTTATAGAAATTGTTGTAAGTATAGTAATATTGTCTTAAGAAGATATGTAATCATTGTGGTACGAATATTTACACTTCGAATAATTTATATCAAATAATAATATGTCAGAGAGCGTTAGTAGAGAGCACTGGATCCATTGTCTTAGAGAAGTGTTGGAAAAGGGAAAGGGTTTCATGTATGTAAATCAAAGAATGTAAAGTGATGCGTCATTATTCACAGACAATTAACAGTACTTTGTTTTTATTCTTGACAGTTAAATTCATAACATTGTTTCACGTATACTTAGTTAATAAAAAAGTAATGTTTTCTAACAGGCATGATTTAATACAGATATTAATTGTTATTGAACAGGCACTACAGGCATGTATGTATAGCTACTGCAGATGGGCCTGTATCTTGTGCTTCTCGGTGTAATGTTTTGTCAAAGTTAATTGAGTGGTACCAGCACATACAACTTCCACTAGAAAAGTGTTCCAGAAATCCACTACGCATTGGTCAGGAAGTGCTTAATTTATTATAGAAAAAGCCCGCAAAACAGTCGCTCTAAATTGTTTTTTAAAATTACCTAAATTTTTTAATTTGTTATAGGTAATACTATTATTACCTATAACAAATTGCATGAAAATGACCATAAAATTATCGTCTTAAGTCCATAGAACCTACATAATTTTGTGACTATCCAATTAATTTTAACATCGATGTTGCAGTTTGATCTAAGTATCTATGGAATCTCCATCAGAATTTATCGGGGCAATTAATCATACGATGCATCAGTGAGATCCATTAGTGTTTTTAGACATACTCGGGGTGAAATTCAATCAATTCCGCGATCTCTCCTAACGACGCCTTTATACTAAAACTGGATAATAGAAACAATGGTCCATTATTATCTTCGTTCCATTATCATTTTATAGGATACTACAATCACGGGAGCATAACCTCCCATGATTGAATTCCAGCTCTGAATCGTCCAAGAAAGGTATTAAAATAGCAATGAACGAGATTAAGGTATACTGTACGAGTAGTTACTGTAACAATATGGTTGGTTATTAACATTACGACCCTTCCTTTGATTAGTTCTGTCTTATTGAGATTGAGGTTTCAAGCAGTCATCCTGAATAACATTCACTGTTAATTCCTGTTAATAACATTCACTGTTAATTTTGTCCAAGAAGAACTATGAAAGTTGCCTCGATTGACGAGGATTCCGCTCTGAGGAGGGCAACGGACTGGTCAGTGGAAGGACTCAGGAAAAGAGGACGTCCGAAGAAGTCCCTTGAGGAGGGGGACATGGAACACCTGGAGCTTACTCCAGAAGACTGCCTTGATCGAGGCAAATGGAGAGAGAGGATCCAAGCCGCCGACCCCATATAAATGGGATCTGGTGTGAAGAAAAGAGTAAATTTCTGTTACACAATCTTGGGTTACATTTCGTTCTTTTTTTGACAAAGTTCCTTGTCATACTTTTTTTTTCTGTTTCAATTTGAGAATTCAATAGCAGTAAAACCCTACCTCTTGCTTAATTCTGCTAGGTCTTTTTCTGAATCTTTTAGCTTACTGTGAAGTGTGCAGGAAAGTATTTGGGTGTGTGTGTAGGTGCATAGACAAGTCCAGATAATTTTCCTATAAAGGTTTCCTCTTAACCAAGTGTTTTCACGAATGAATCCTTGAGATTTAATGCAATGCAGCAATGGTCGTTGCCACGCGAAAGAAGAAAATGGTTTATAATGTATCTGCATTATATTTCCACAAAATCACTGTTATCTAAGTGCCCAACCACTGTGATTTCAATATTTTCTAGTACAGGTAATGCATAGATGATTAGTGCACGCCGACTGTGGTCAACTCAACAGCGACTAGGTGTGGTATGTAGAGCCGTTGGAGGAAACCCTTGACCTTAGTGTTATATGAGTTATTAACAACAGCAAAATGCTGCACCATAGATTCCAACAAAATGCATTCATCATGTGGCCAAGACAGAAATTATAATATTCGACGTTTTACAATATACGTTTTACAACACATTTATGCAATTCGATCATACACGCTCTCCGATTTCTTTAACAAAACGCGTCCATCCTTGAGGATCTGGTCAGTCTCAGGCGGCCATCTTTCCTCACACCTCGTCGTTCAAACATATCTATCTTTTAAGTCATCCTGTCGTCATTCATTCTCTTAACATGCCCAAACCATCATATTCACTTTCATAATTCATTCTAGTAAATATTATGTTCTTGTGAAGATTATTTTGTTTTGTGTACATTATAAATCTTTTAGCTGATTAACAATATTAAGTACATTATAAACAATACAGTTTTGCAACTGTGTACTCTTCAACTTTTGACAAATTATGTCAGTTTCATGATATACGTACGTGTAGACACCGATGCTATGTAACCTCAATAGCAAATAGACAACTTGACAGTGGGCGAGAAAGATGAGTGACAGAAGAGAATGGAAGTGTTTGTAAGAGGCCTACATCCAGAAGCAGAGAGATCAAGGCTGAAGAAGAAAAATGGATGAAGTTTACTGCTTTGTTACTGTCTCACATGAGATTACTTTCATTTTCGTCATTCTGGGCACCGTATTATTAGCTGATGAATAACAGACAAGGAATGAGGTTATTAGGGAAATGAGTGACTGCAAGACTGGTGTTGTGACAAGAATGAATGTGAATAAACTAAGATGGTTTGGGCATGTTGAGAGAATGAAAGATGACAGGCGGATGACAAAAAAGATATATTTGAGTGAGCGAAGAGGCGTGAGGAAGCGTGGCCGCCCGAGACTGACCTGGTTCGATCATGTCGTCTCAAGGATGGACGCGTTTTGATTAAAAGGAATCGAAGAGCGTGTATGACAAATTGTATGAATGTGACGGAGGCTAGGAGTGTGTGCAAGGATAGGGCTGTCTGGCGCTTTGTCCTCTCTGCTTACCCTGCAAGGGACGTGGCGTGAGGTTATAGATAGATTAGCTGATTACAAAAATGAAACACATTTTAATTTTAAGGTCACTTTTTGTTAGTTTTTTTTTTATACATATAAATCACAGGTAGGTATACAAGTTTATAATTAAGTGAATGCTATTTCTGCGATATATTGTCTGTAAAAAGAACAAGTGAAAAAGTGATTGGAGGTGTTATTTAAAATGTTTTTATGTTATTTATATCAATCACTGTATTCATAATGGAACAGCTAATTGCGAACCGTGTAAATAATAACTTAATAGCAATTTAAGGTCACACTATTGTGAAATACAATGCTACCTACAAGAATTGAAATACGTGTTAAGATGGAGGAAATAGAAGGCATGTGTCCAACAATGGAAAAACGTTGACTTTGTTTGATATCATAGGTAAAATCACCCAAAACAGGGTTTACGAGACCTTTCAACATACACCGTACCTATCCACGAAAATAAATAATGAAATATATTAACAACAAGATCTGAGTTACTAAGAAAAATCAATAGTAGTGTGTTACTTAAATGGCAATGGGCGTATCGGAAGGCCCCAGAAAAGATGGGCGGACGACGTGACCTCGGTAGCGGGTAGGCAGTGGGTCAGAAAGTCGAGATAGAAAAAACTGGAAACAAATGGAAGAGGCCTATATCCAGCAGGGGAAGAAGCAAGGCTGACGTAGAAGAAGTGTGCCAACGGACATTTGCACAAGCAATATAATATTCCAATCAGTCAATCCAGATATATTTTCGTTCCTGTCTTCCAAATTCAATCAGATCAAAGCAATAGGAATGGTGTGGGAAGAGAAGTCAACAACTTAAAACCTATTGGCAAAACCTTGACATTCCTATTTCCTGTGATCCAACGACGAACGTTTAATGGCACAGATGAATTTTCTATCTCCATTCTAATCGAAGACGTGTATAAGTTCTTTGAAATTCAGTGGATTGGAAAGTTGGGTATAATTCTATTTCATAAGTCCATGAAGACTCTGCAAGAGCATTGCAATTAGGAATTTTATCAATTATAGTTCGGCTGCTGAAACAAGTAATCGAAAAAAGAAAAGAATAGCGTACATTGCGAAATATGATTTGATTGCTTCTAAAATAATTGCGCAATGATGTATTGCTTCATAATGTTATGTTATATAAAACTATTGCGTTGGTCTTACTTTTATTATGATGGGCGGTTATTGTGGGCATTGATTACCTCCGACGAATTGTTTGGAAGATTGGATACATACAATATTGAAGAATCCCAATTAAATAGATTGTTTGAAGAATAAGTCTAATGATGCACGTACGTCTAGTCAATTCTAAAGTGAAAGTCTAATAATTTTTATTAAGCGATCGTTTGTTTATGACCCGACATCGTGATGACCCGTGGATATTGTTTTTAAATTTATTATCCGCTGGGTTTATTATAATGAAATTTATATTATTTTTATAATGGTTCGTTAGTGCTAATGGTAGATGTGCCGATGGTATCTTACGTAAGAAAGCAACAGAGAAATTCCATTAAAATTTGTTGAAGGTTTCATAGTAATTACAACAGAATTCAGTGCTTTTTATGCACCAATCAAAACACGGTTTCACCGTTTGATGTAAGACAAAATAAGTTTTATTGAATGAAGCGATCAAAGAATCAGGTCTACAAAATAAGCCAAACATTAGTAGACTGAAAATTAGTAAGACTTTTTCACATGTAGAAGAAACTGAACAAGAGTACGAATGTTGATCTCCAGTAATGGCGTACGAATGTTATAATTTAGTTTCTGCATAGTAAAAATATGTCTATTATATTAAGCTTTCTGCTTTTGAAGAGGTTTAATACTTGAATTCTCACACGTCTTATCAATATCTTAGTAGAAATATTGTTATTGTATGTATGATTAACAGTTTTCATTGATTCAAAGTAACCATGAATCTAGACATTGCTCGAAGGTTGGCTAATTATTTGTGATAATCTACGGAAAATCATTTTGAAATCTTAACATCTATTTATTTCAATATTCACATCTGCCTAATATGGAAATATGAGCTATTAACTATGTAATATTCAATAATCTTTTGATCCAAGGTCCACCTTCAACAAATCTCTCAAATAGCCTGTGTATTTTGAGGGGCAACTATTGTAACAACGAATTTTGGTGGTGACAGTAATTAGTACGTTCAAATCCATTTCGTATGAGGCGTCAATAATTAAGACACAAGAAATTTTAACTCCACTTTTTTCTATAAATTTAGATTGGAGTTCCGCAAGGTATGATCCTTGGCCCTCTGGATATTGTAAAATTTACAGTTTTGAAAAACATTTTAAAAAGCTTACATACAAAAAATGATCAATATACCTACATATTTGAAAAAATGCACGATCGACATGAATAAATGCACAAAAAAACGAGTGGGTAACAATTCTATTAAACAAAAACATTACCTATGATGTTCTCATTACATACGTCTTCCTTTATTATCGAAGTCATTCATGTCGGTAATTTATTACAGTTTTTACCTTGACTAAACGACATCATACTAGTGAAACTAAATCGCAACATTGAAATAATGCATATTTAATATAAATAAATAGTTACATACGTATTCGATTCTAACCCACATGTATTTACGTAAGTATATTTTTTTTTATACATATCATAATTGGTCAAAGCCCGTATCTTTTGAGCGTGAGATGCCAGGTTCAAATTTATCAACTTTTCCATCTTTCAACATACCCAAACCATCTCTTCGTCTTTCATTCTAGTCACTACACCATAACGCTCATCTCTATAATAACCTCATTTCTCTTCCAATCTCTCAATGTTTCCCACACATTCTTCTTAAAACAATCTGATTTTGCACTGCATTCAACCATGATTCGTTCTTATTTTCTTCTTCTCTGGGTACCATATCAGGTCCCCCCGATGTCGGCTGTCACTCTGGCGTAGGCCTCCCTGCACTGCCCTAGCCGGAACAACCCCCCCACCCTCTGGATTCTAGTCCATTGCCTTATGTTTCTCAACCAGGATATTTTCCTTCTCTCCACGCCACGACTACCTTCAATGTCCCTATTCTAATAAGGAAATTTAGACAACAAAAGTTTACTATCTCAATTATTAATTTATTAATCTCAATGTTTATCATCAATTAATTAATAACAAATAACTTTCAAATGGCTCGTTATAAAGCCGTAAAAAACTAGTTGGATTGTGAATAAGTAGCTATTATTTAGTTGTGTGTTTTTATTGTTAATTAATTAGATTAGTTAATTATTAGCTAACACTATAACGGTATCCACAACTGCTACTTGATGTTGGTAGGTCCGCAGGCGTTCTGCATTTAATACTAGATTTACTTGATAGTATGTTGGCGGGGTCGGCTCATCCTACCATAACGCATAACATCACTGACCGAGTTTGTTTATTATTATAGGTGCTATGGATGGATTATGCTCATGATGATAGTTTAGCTTTGATTGATAGATTGCTAATTCTTACTGTTCTAAGTTCAAATCTTTCTCTTGACAAAAGCTGTTCTATTACGCTAAATTGACGTAAAGTTGTTAAAATTGTATCCACCCTAAGAAGACGCACGGAAACCAAATTGGTATTACTGAATTTGGTGTTGCTCGATGTAATTATAAGACAGTGATATATTTCTTCGAGCAAAGAAAAGAGCACATTTTTGGATTGTTAGAGTAAACTGGCACTATAAATTTTTAAACCTGTAATGGCGGCAGTTCGAGATACTATTTTGTTCAAGGAAATAATTGGAGCACTATGATCTTTTTACCTCTGGCAAAACTCTTCCCTTTAAAATAATTTCTCTAGCATTCCTCTGTCACATTTTCAGCATTGTAACTTATTAACCCAATAACATGGCAAACAATTATCAGCTCCTATGATAAAATTTGCCAGCTAGGGCTACCAACAGTACAATATTGCAGCATGTCACTCGCAGATAACATCTGGATCGCCAAGTAAGGGTAAATAATCTGTACCTATATTATTTCAGTTACAACAACAAAAATTTAAAATCATGCAAATTATAATAGAGTTTAACGTTTGCCATAAACGAATTCAAATAAATTAACAATTAATGTGACAATATGTTAACTAGAACAAACTAAAACACAAATAATTTATACAATAATTATTGTTTGTCACTTTGTGTGGGAGATTTGTGTTCAGTGAATAAATAGTATTCAACAATAATAATATTATTATGACGGGTATATAAATAAAACTATGTACATTACAATCGTATTTATATATTCACGTGCGACATTGTTATTTAATAAACAGCTGTTCGATAATGTGCAAATAATTGACATATAGTTTTGTTTATACGGGGTGTCCCGAAAATCAACGTCATCCCGTGGAGGGGTGATAGACCAGCTCATGAGTGACCAGAATATCGAAATATGACCTTAGTCAAAAATCGCTCATTCTCGAGATATCGGCACTTTTTTGTTTTTCGGAAAATTTGACACCTTCGATCAGTTTTTCGATCGCCACGGTCACAAAATTCAATATTCTAGGATTATATTTTATGATTAGTAATCCTGAATAATCCAGCTACTTGATTATAGTCCTACATAAAACTTATTATGCCACAAAAAAGTTGTGGTACGGTATATATGATCGAATGTGTCGAATTTCCCGAAAAACAAACAAGTGGCGATATCTCGAGAATGAGCGATTTTTTAGTAAGGTCATATTTCGATACACTGGTCACTTATGACCTGGTCTACCACCCCTCTACGGGATGACGTTGATTTACTATATATATTTATATAGTTATAAAATAAAATCTTGTATTTTATTTATTGTAGGAGGTTTAATTGTTTGTAGTAGCCCACATTTATATCAGATATTCGCCATTGAGAATGCTAATATTTGATTATGTCATAGAATTTTTATTCTAATCAATTGGAGCATGTGGTTCGTAAAAGCTTCATTCATAAATAATTCTAGCCTACAATAATACCGTATGCCAAAAACGGAAGTTTGGTGTTGCCATTCTTGTAATTTTAACATTGTAGTTTCTGTTTTTACACCTTCTGTTTTCAATGCAAAAGGAAAATTGGGACATACTTTTCTGTATATCGCAGTTTAGACTGTTTGGTGTCGCATGAAAATCTGTTCAGTCTCATCTTATCTACATTATATGCTCCTAAGTAATCTCATGGATCGCGTAGCAAGTCTGAAGTGGCAGTGGGCGGGGCATATCGCAAGATAAAACCCCACAAGATGGACCCCAAAAATCTTAAAATGGAGACCTTGGGAGAATAAAAGATGCTTCGGAAGACCCCAAATGAGATGGTCCGACGACATAGCCGCTGTGGGGAGAAAAATTGGCTGCAAGCAGAAAACAACATATGGAATGGAGGAATATGGAAGAGGCCTAAATCCAGCAGTGGAGGACTGAGGGCTGATGATGAAGAAGAAGAAGTAATCTACACGTAGTACGTTACACAAAACATAATATTATGTTACGGCATACGTAATTTACAAAATACCTTTACGCCTATTTAAATATAAGTACTCTACTAATCTGCCAGCTAGAATATTACCATAATAATATATTCGCTACGTTTAACTCTGTAAAACGATACAGATTATTATTATAATAAAATGTGACACTTTAAGAAAGTTGCCAAACAGCTTACCGGAGTTCAGAAGTGTGTATACTGTACTATTATTATCAGACTAGAGATCAGTCGTTCATAAAATGATTCGTTCTAAGAAACGAGTCAACGAAACTAATGAATCGATTCAGTGATCTTGTTGATACGAAGTCCAATTAATCATTTTTACAAACTAGGGATCAAAGAATCAAAGCACATACGTGTATTATTATAGGTACTACGAAACAGAAATGTTACTCTGCAATCCGTACCCTGCTTTACTTAACAAATGTTTTACTCTTACCATTTTTCTTAAGTTGTCGTTATCTTATTTGACAGATCTCACAAAACTGAACTAATCAAACAATCATTGAGTAAATTAGCCAATAATCGAACGTTTTCTTCCTTTGTTTTGATCTGAACTAGAAGGTGCGTGATTACTAAGTTTCAATTTTTCGTTGACCCTCCCAAAATTTCTTGTGCCACGATTTGCAGGATTCATTTCTTAGTTCTGCTCCAGCGTAATATACATTGAGTATCATAGATCCGGTTAATTGATTGATTCCGGAATCAGATCTTGGAGATGAATCGTTCCTTACCAATTCCATATGAGAATCATCTATTAATCTCGTTACCAAGAAGCAAAACACGACATAATCGTCTACTGTACAACACTAACAGACTATCGACTCATTGCCTTTGATAGTGTGCCGTGATAAGGTAAAATAGTGTGTACGCAGTCACGCCTTGAAGTTTTAAATACATGACATAATGTTGCATAAGAAAATAACTTTTTAACGCTAAGTACTGATGGGAAATGAGATAAACTAATTATCTACTTACATAGATTCTTGTGACGCAACGCAGGAAGAGTCGGATCCACCAAGGAGAAATTTGAATCAAAATAGATACAGATCTGCAATTTTTTTAACGTATATTTATGTAGTTGATTCTGAACGTGTATTGTATTGTCAATAGGACAGAACTACTTTTAGTGTTTGAGTAATGTCTCATTCTTTTAAAGAATTGCATGCCATATGAGTTAACTTAAGATAAGCAATCAAATTGTGCAAACTCTAATAGAAAATACGAAATCAGGTAGCGACAATATCTGGTCCACTTAAATTTTAATTGAAAGGGCTCGCGTCTTAGGTACAAGTATGATTGGTTTATGATAAAAGGTTTATATTGAGAAGGAATGTTGTTAAGTATATTATTTAAGTCATATAGAATGGAGAATGTTCTTTTGAGATATTATTATGGGTCCAATATAACAATACCATTAATTAGTTTAATAGATACAATAATATTTCATATTATTATAACTGCCTATATAATAAACAATCTTATTAAACGGACTCAATATTGCAAAGCCTTAATAATAATTGGATATAGTTAGTAATAAATACTGTGCTACCAGTTTTAAATATCTGCATTGTTTTCCCATGAATTCTGAAGTACTTTTGCTAGCAATATTGAAAGTACAAACATAAACATTAGACTCAGTCCATAATTCATATGGTACCCTTAAGATTTGCCTGCTAAAAAAATACGTATGTGTTCTTTAATCGAAATGCAATTTATATTAAAGTTTACAAGGTTGCCTAGCAAAATCTTCCCCCCTAAGCGGTTTTTCACATTTTTAGGAATATGCCAATAGTCCAAGAGCCCGCTGCTTAATTTATGACGTATCTGTTTTTTGATCGAAATGTGGTATAAATGATAGCTTACCAATAGGGTATTACATCGCACTAGGGTTGCCTATCAAAATCTTGCCGCAACCCCCCCTGCCCCCCCCCGAAAAGGTCCCTCTTCGCGGTTTTTCGCATTTTATAGGAATATGGTAAGAGATAGGAGAAAGTAGTCAATGACAAAAATAATCCTTGCTAAATTCTCTACAAAAAATGTTAAGTCAATTTTTTCGTAGAACTAGCAGTTTACCCGCAATGGCCGGCCCAAAACCGAAATTAATTTAAAATACAAAAAAAATGTATTTAAACTAAATTGGTTGAAAATTGATAAGAGCTACAGGAAAATAGTCAGAGAACGATTAATTACCATAGTCTTAGCTACAAAACGAGCTATAACTTATGTTCATATATCTAATAATTTCGGAGTTATTACAATAAAACTCAGTGACGAATATTCTTAAAATTTAGTTTTTCATAAAATAACCAGTGATATAGCGCCGCAGGTCAAAATTTTTTTTCCATAAAATGTTAGTAATAATGGGTGGAAGAATGTTAAAGAAAAAAAATCAAACTTTATTTTTATTTTTTCAAAAAATATCCTGTTTTTTGACCGGCCATTACGGGTAAACTACTAGTCCTATGAAAAAATAGACTTAACGTTTTTTGTAGATAATTTAGCAAGGATTATTTTTGTCATTGACTACTTTCTCCTATCTCTTACCATATTCCTATAAAATGCGAAAAACCGCGAAGAGGGACCTTTTCGGGGGGGGCAGGGGGGGTTGCGGCAAGATTTTGATAGGCAACCCTAGTGCGATGTAATACCCTATTGGTAAGCTATCATTTATACCACATTTCGATCAAAAAACAGATACGTCATAAATTAAGCAGCGGGCTCTTGGACTACAAGAGATAGTGCAGAGTTGCCAATGACAAAAATTATTTTTTAGAATATAAACGGAGGTCTTTTAAAAGCTATTAAAAAGCTTCATTAGTTCGTGATAATAATCCATGAATCTAATTCTCCGATCAATGAACTTTAAAAGATCATTATAATTGTCAACGCTTATATGGTACCTATTAGGTATAATGATAAATATTTACATTTATCTTTATGTACTTAAGATGTAGATAATAGTTAATTATTCACATATATAGGGAGATAAAATTCAACATTAAAATAAAACCCACAAATAACTCAATAATGTGAATAAAAAATACATTAAGAAAGAACCTACAAATAGTGCTTATTTCATCTAGTCTATCCACCGTTTATCGTCGTTTCGCTTTACAATATATTTTAAAACTACATCACTCTTGCATTTTAATAGCGTGGTAATGTTCTCTGTAGTAATACAAAGGGATATTTCTTGTAGGTATAGTTTTGACTAGTTCACAATGAAAACTTCTTCACTCTAATTAATTTGGCATTTGGTACAAAGTGTACATTGCTCACTGGATCATTGGCTAAACTAAAAATTTAAGTTTTTTATGTTCACAGGGTAAAAAAGAAGAAAACAAACAGTAATTTTCCACAAAGGACATTCGTTTTTATACCGAACGTTTTCGCTTAACATTATCAAGACAGGATCTTAAGAAAGTAAATACAAAAATGAAAATACCATACAAAATTATCACACTTATATTAGAAAAGAACGACAATACGATGTCATCGTGCACAGTTTGTCGTTGCATATCAAAATCACAATATGATATTAATTCATTTCTTCACACTGATTTTGGCTTCCACCGTTTATATTGTTTAGCTGTGGGTTCTATCAATAAAAGTGTTATAATTCTATTGAATTATTATAAATGCAGACTAAAAATAATTGCATGCAATAATATTGAATAAATAAATTGAACTGAAACCGTGCATTCTGATAAACTTAGGTTAATGCGTATTTCGAAGCTAAACGCAAAACGGAGGTTTGTCTGTAATTCAATACGAGAAGATTAAAAAAATCAATTTGAGATACCATCACGAAGTCATTAACGTCGTCTCCCAAATATAAAATTATAATGAGGAGCCGAGACTGTGCAAGATGTTGGGCAATACACCCGCCATTAATCAAACATTGGGAAATGGTTAGATAATAATATCAAGCTTATATACGAGTGTTTTATAGATAGAAATTGTTATTGTATGGGCGTTCGACGTTTGTGTCTATTTACAAAGTACCTCCAAAGAATATATAAAGAAAAACGGCATTCCAGAATTTTGTGCAAATAAAACATTGGATCTGTCATGTCCACTTCATTTTGTAAATTTCTGGATTTAGATACCAAAATTATCACAATGATTACAACCGAATTTAATCTACATTGCGCAGTTGGGATCACATTACAGTTTTTTCTTCAGCGGAGAACTCCCTTGGGGAGAACATATTATGGGTTTTTCCATGATTTTCCGTTGGCATCGGCTGGCCTAAGAGAGTAATCAATGTGATAACTGAACACAGTGAGCATCGAACTCGTAAGCATCGGAACACCCGTCAGTTCACATAATGCTGCATTCTGCGAATGGAAATACTAAACTTCTCGGTTCTAATGAAGAAAAAAGTGTATTCATTAGTATTTTTTTATTACGTAAGCAACGCTATTTCGTATCCACGCGAAAAGTTATGTGGGGCTATCAATAGCATAAAAAATAAAAGCATCCAGTTCAACTCATTTGTTTTACAATGACGTTATTTTGTTGAATGGCGATAATTAATTCCATATTTAAAATAAACAATTCATCATCACAAACATCATTGTAATATAAATACATTCCATTCCTCTCTCTCTATATGTTTAGTCTAACTATGGTCTAACTATTGTCATAATAATATATTAGTGTGGTGAAGTAATTTCTATAGGTTTTCATTGCATAATATCAATTATTACAGTAATCCTTGCTATTCGCGTCTCTAGATCCGCGAATCCCATAAATTTCCAATTGCAGCGAAAAAAAAATCACCCTGGGTTTTTTTACTTATTTTTACACTTTGAATGTTAAATGATATAGGCGTGATAAATAAATAGTGACTATTATTTTTACCGACCTGCTGTCTGCTATAGTATAGTGCCGGGCTTAGCCGCGGCGCTGGCGAAAAAAAAACTTCGAAATTCTGTAGAAGTTGCGAAATTTTGAAGTGTTCTACTTCTAGTAGGTATATCAATATCATACTTACTTTTCTCTGTAGAATTGGAAATAACTTTTGTAAATGAATATTATTTAATTTTTTTTAAGTCACAACTGATTTTTGGATTTCTATGGAATGGACATCGTATTTTCTACATGAATTCAATAGTAGGCGAAAATCTAGTTAACTTACCACAACGAGTTTCCACAAAAATTTTCTTTATCTAAAAACTATAGTTTAAACTTTAAAAACTTGTATTTTGAATGATTCGTATCAAATACCTATTCGCGATTTCCTAATTCGCGACAGGTTTTGTGGGACCTAAATTCGCGAACGTTCGATGCATTAGCGTTGCGTTGTTGGCTGTATTTGCTATACAATATGGAGCCATTTAATACTATTTACAGCACTAAGTGAAAGCACATAAAGTTTGCTACTGAACGTTCAATTCATTAGCTCATATACATTCATTACATTTCATAGAAATAATATATCGTCATTAACAGGGATTTTGTAATACATGGTATTAAAAAAATGTAAAATAAAAATGGTTCAGCCGAGACCTACGTACGCGAATATTAAGCAGAACTCAACTATGTGACATAAGAAACTTATGACGTCACAACTTGTGGGAAGCAACGTAAGGCAAGGCGAAAATAGTCCGTCTATTTGAAAAGTGTTTGTCCTAGAGACAGTTGTGTGACGTGGTGTTGTTATGGTGGTTTTTTGTCATTTTATTTGAACTTCCTAAGGACTAAAACTTGAAAACAGAAAATATTGATGGATTGTATCACAGATGCATGGTCAAAGTCCATTGTTATAATAAACCCGTCGTATTGGCCTGACGAAATGACAGTAAACTAGTCGCCTGATTTTAAATAAAATTTTGTGGGAGATACTATGTTTCTATCTATTTACTCACGCGGCGTCCCTTGCTGGTAGGCAGAGAGGAAAGAACGCTGTGAAACAGAAAATAAAAATGAATCATTGCAAACCATTCCTCATGATGATCTCATTGACAATTTCTTCAGGCAAAACCAAATCAAATTGTAACACAATAGACAATACAGCCTTACTATATACACTATGACGTCATCACGGTCTACGTCACAGATGCAGATGAGTCTTAAGCGATGACTCATAAACCATAATAAATTGTATAATTATGACGATTCGCGGTAAAAGAGCGCAAAGTTTAGTTTTAGTATTAGAAGCATTAGTGCCTTGTTTGGTTGTACTCAACGTACAGGAATGTTGAATAAGGAGTACCTATTAACATTATATTACCATGATAGTATAAACATACAAATAATATACCAACATAACGCCTATCATGTGTGGTAGTTAAGTTGGTATATAAATTATCTATTCATTTAGATGTTGCTAAAATTTTGTGTGGGTGCTATGAAAATAATTCACCTCCATTTTTTTGTACCATTAAGTAATGTTATTATACCTACTTTTTCGCCCTTTATAGATGGAAACATTGGGAGATTACGGAATGTTACAAAACTATCTACGAAATTTATAGAAACTTGAAGTTATTCCCGTAGTTTGTTAGACAGATATAATGCTGTAATTTGGTTGACAAAATGTTTAACTATCTACGAAATTTATAGAAACTTGAAGTTATTCCCGTAGTTTGTTAGACAGATATAATGCTGTAATTTGGTTGACAAAATGTTTAACTATCTACGAAATTTATAGAAACTTGAAGTTATTCCCGTAGTTTGTTAGACAGATATAATGCTGTAATTTGGTTGACAAAATGTTTAACTATCTACGAAATTTATAGAAACTTGAAGTTATTCCCGTAGTTTGTTAGACAGATATAATGCTGTAATTTGGTTGACAAAATGTTTAACTATCTACGAAATTTATAGAAACTTGAAGTTATTCCCGTAGTTTGTTAGACAGATATAATGCTGTAATTTGGTTGACAAAATGTTTAACTATCTACGAAATTTATAGAAACTTGAAGTTATTCCCGTAGTTTGTTAGACAGATATAATGCTGTAATTTGGTTGACAAAATGTTTAACTATCTACGAAATTTATAGAAACTTGAAGTTATTCCCGTAGTTTGTTAGACAGATATAATGCTGTAATTTGGTTGACAAAATGTTTAACTATCTACGAAATTTATAGAAACTTGAAATTATTCCCGTAGTTTGTTAGATATAATGCTGTAATTTGGTTTATAAAATGTTTAAGATAAGACGCAGTGATTCTAGTGGTCATTTTTTGACAATGGTCCCCTTTTTATACAATAATCCAAAATCAATTTTTTCACTTGCGTTATTCTGACTTCGCGCTTACATTCTATTCAATTAGAAAAATTTGGAATGATAACAGAACGATTTCTACTCAGTTACTATGACTTACTGAAAGCACCGATTCTTTAAAGTCTGTACCTCCATAAAAAAATTAGGTATTCTTTTTTAGTAAGAAATATTTTCAATAAATCCTATGTGGGTATTAACCAATCTACAATTTGTTACGACATTATCATATGATCTTAATTAATAACGTAATTTATTTCTAAAAATACTGTTATAAGATTGTAATACTCATAAATACAGGAAATGATTATTTTATTTCAAAAAAAAACCTGGGCACACATATGCTTTGAACTTATAACAAATTGATGAATTATTATTATCCACAAACATTTCGTAATAATATAAAATTTAATCACAATAACTCAAACTAATAATCGGAATTTCGACAATTTTAATAATGCTTTCTTCTCGATAAAACGGTTATTGCATAAGATTCTCAGATATATACCTAGTTATAATTACATACCGGTTTATCTCTACGTGAATTCCAAAATTTGTAAAATAAATATATGATTTGAAAATTTATTTATATTTATTCTTTTTTTAAATAATATTTATTAGTACGACATTCCTGGTACTTTGAAATAACCATGCAGTGACAATGATCTTGTAGTACATAAATTGGCAACCTTTCAATAGCTGGAAGCTGAGATCGCTGAATAGTGATAAGCTTGCCCTAAGCATCATTTTTTATTTCAATAGGGTTATCCTAAAAAAAAATTCCCGCGATTTAGCGTTTAAAATTGGACACGTGGAAATACTGTACCTGTTGGTACCTCGCATAACTTTAGAAATAGGGCTTATTGCGTTTTTTGGAACAATTTTGCTTTATGTATGTATTAAGTTTTAAGAAGATTCAGTAGATTTTAATGTCTATTATCATTACGAGAAATAATTAATTTCTACTTTCCTTTCTTTTTCTCTTACAGTGATGCACTAGTTAGGGGGAAGAGTCAATACTTTTTTTTTTACAATAATATTAGAATACCACAGTATTTTATAAATAAATAACTAAAGTACTGGATGCATTTGTCGTGAAAACTAAGATGTGAAGATAAGATAGGTACATAGAGCCACGAGTTGTCAACAACTGATATACAGTAGAAAATGCGTTGCACAACAGTTCAATGAGATGTTGAATTTAGATATTTGTGAATTTATTGGTATAGTAGTTGTGCGTATAATACCAACATAATCTTTAATTAGATACTCTTAGACTTTCATTGTAAATTATTATAATGTAAGGTACCGAGCACATAGTACCTACACGCTAGTATGTACATTATAGTAACGGGAATGGTGCATATTATTTATTACCTACATATTAACATATATGTTTGTTTATTTTATATACTTAATATACTCATTATTGATTTCTGATGGTATGGGAAAATACTCTCAGGTGTGTTAAATACTGATGTCTCCACCCACATACGTGTCACTAGTAACCACTACATTATGGGATATGACGTGTTGGTGGGTAGGGTATGCAAGGATGAACGAAATAATATTTGCAAGACTGTATCGCTGTTTGGTCGTACCAAGAATTGTAAGTGGTAAAATTAGAATTGCAATTAGCTATTCTGTTCCGAGTTTTGACTATTAGGGTTCTGCCAAAAGAGTATTTCTCAGAACATATACATAGACATTCTTACTAAATACGAATCGCAGAAAGAAAGTGGATGGAGCATGCCCAGAATTATCTCTTGAATGTCAAAGGGGAGGCCTATGTGCAGCATTGAAATTAAAACGGCTGAGAAAGAAGAAGAAGAAAGAAGATACGGGACATGTTTTCGGCATAGATACTTCTTCTCTCAATAATTTTCTTACGATTCTTACTAAGTTCCTTGCGAATGCAAAACAGTGACTCACCAACTCACGTAGACTCAAAATTAATACTGTTTGTATTATTCTATCTATGTCCGAATGACCTCTGCTGTTTAGGTGTCGTTGTTGTAGCTCGTTAGGTCATCGAATCGTTGGAATTCGCTAAGTTCACACTTAAGGTAAGTACCTACATAAATATTAGACTTAAGGACTTGGCACCAAAAATGACGTCACAGTCATTTCCCACGGCACTAAGGTTAAAAATCGCGTGAACAATCGCACGATAAAATGGTAAAAATAAAGTTTTTTCCATTATTTGGGGTTAGTTTTGCGTCTATCAAAAAACTTTTACGGTTATTACCTAGATTTTAATGTATCTTATCAGTACAAAAAAAAAATTGACTCCGTGACTTTCGGGAAACGAGTTGCCGTCTTTCGGAAAAAAAAACAAGTTTTTCACATTTTTTTGAGAAATTTATGCAAGATACAAAAAATCTTTTACGGTTATTCCCTAGATAAAGGTTCAATGCATCTACCCTATTTTGTTCCAAAGCATATTTACTAACGGTTGTCGAGATCTAAGGTCTCCCGTTTTTATAAATTTTTGAAATATCAGTATGCATACTCTTAAAACCTATAACAATAATATTGCTCACAAAGTCCTGAGTAAATATGCTTACGTTTTATTACAGACACTTGGCTCATTAGCGCAAACTGGAGAATTCAATTTTAATACACACATTGTTCTTGGATATTATTGTGTATCTCAAGTTCTCATTTGTAAACCAACAACTCATTGTTTTCTTGTTTTGTTATGTTATGAAGGCAAACAATTATTTTTAATATATGAAATTGAGAATATTATATTTTTGCTGTATGATTCGTCTTAAGAATCATACAAGCAAAAACAAATAATTAGACAATTGTTTTGGAGTTGTACCTAAGCTATTTCAAAATTATGTATGTATTAAACATTTTAGTGGCCCAAGATCGTTTGGCATGGAAAGGGATGGAGGAGGCCTACGTCCAGGAGTGGATGGCTACGGGCTGAAGAAGAAGAAGATGTATTTTATCTTCGAAACATAGAATACTAAATGCTAAGAGCGAGAAAAAAGGTGGAGTTAGAATATCCTCGGAGATATGTGGTGGAGTAGATGAAAACCACAGGATTCTAACTCTGCAAAAAAATCAAGGTGGTTACTAAAATGTGGCATCCACTCCTAAGCAAATTGCAGTAGAATCGAAAATTTTGTTCATAGTGAAACGTTCTCGAAAGTTTATGCAACTTACAAAAATCACACTGTTGAGAGCGTGGTGTGGTGGAATGGGTGAATTTTGCGAGTCTGTTGGCAAATCTTGCCTAAGCATAAGAAAAGTATTGTCTCAATATATTGAGCATTCATCTGCTCAAAGCACACTTATTTACTTATAGTTTCAAGGTGTATTACTAAGAAATGTAATTATTCATACATTAATTTTTCATACTTAGGTACCCACTCCATACAATTCTCAAGAAATCTGCGATTGTTTCAACTTTTCATGTGTAAGTATATAAAAATAAAGAAATTATTTAATTGCAGGCTGTCAGTGAGAAAAATACGTTGAAATTATACGTGAATTTTCTCACATTACGTATTTGTTTATTGCGGGGGAAATACACTTAAGTTTCATTGTTTTATTGTCAAGTACTCTGACCAATGTTGAGTGTTGTTTGCTCTGTCATTATGACTCGAGATAAAGGTGATTATAATAATATTTAAGAGTGTGCATACCGACATTTCAAAAATTTCTAAAAACGGGAGACCTTCTATCTCGACAACCGTTACTAAATATGCTTTGGAACAAAATAGGGTAGATGCATTGAACCTTTATCTAGGGAATAACCGTAAAAGATTTTTTATATCTTGTATGGATTTCTCAAAAAAAAATTAAAAACACCTCTGAACTTTTTTCCGAAAGACGGAAACTCGTTTCCCGAAAGTCGCGGAGTAAATTTTTTTTTTTACTGATAATATGCATTAAAATCTAGAGAATAACCGTAAAAGTTTTTTGATAGACGTAAAATTAACCCCAAAAAATGAAAAAAAACGCTATTTTTACCATTTTATCATGCGATTGTCACGCGATTTTGAACCTTAATGCCGTGGGAAAGGACTGTGCCGTCATTCTTGGTGCCATGCCCTTAACATTCAAATAAATGTCGCAAAAAATGTAAAATACAGAATCAGCAGTTGAAATCACCATAATACTTTAGTATGATTGCTTAGGTGCTTCATTGCCTATGTCCAGTTATAGGGACAACATATAGCATATTTTGATTAACAATAGAACAGAATCTTTTCTAGGACACAGGTTATAAAAAGTCAAATACATAATATGTTAAAGAGAAAAGCTAGTTTAATTACAAATGTAAGAATTACCATGAAAGCAATAAGGATGCATAAAAATCAGCCGCGAACCAGCCAGGCACAAAAGCTTGTAAAAAATATGTAGAATTCATACAATTAGGTAAATTGCTTTAAAATATCTTATTCAGATACGATTCTGTATCAATTTGTTTTTTATAATACGTAACAAATAAATAAATCTTTATTGTCCAGTAAAAATCTATAGTTACAAAAACAAGACAATGTAGTGTGCCAAAAGGGGGACTTATTGCAAAATCAATATCTTACAGTCAACCCGAGAAAAGAAAGAAAAACTTATATACTGGTACTGCAGGATCAATTAATTAAGATAAAAATAACATATCGATTTAACGTTTAGTAGAATACGTATAATTAATTTTATTACCTATACATTTTCAATAAAATTAAAGTAAGTACTTTCTAGCTGCGTGCATAAAACAATAATTAACAAAGTTCTAGATATATCCTAATAATTAGACAAAATGCATTATTACTTCTTTGCATGAAAATTTCTAACAGGTAAGTAAGCACATTACGCAATAATTATTGAGGAAGTAGAAATACAAATGTATATGTACTTATAGTATAACCACCTATCAATACAATTCATATTTATTCTGCTACATACCTTCATAATAATAACGGTAAGTTCAAAAGCTTCGTAAGACAACATAACGATATTATCTACTCGAAAGCTTATCCGAGCGTGTGGTGATTTGCGGTAACGTCCAGCTGTCTTGTAGGTCGGATTAATTAATTAATTGTGAACTACCTATTGCAACTTTTTATTCTTATTAAAGCTGTATATATAAATTGCCGATAAGATATCGCAAATAAAATATATATGTAGGTGATTCAAGATTTAAGATAAGTACCTATTAGGATATTTTTTTATATGAATCTGGGATTGTCGAAATAAACACAAATCCACCTTTGTACACTTCACAGTTAAAAGCTTGTGTCGTGAATTAGAGTAAGTCGGCATCGGGGATCGAACCCGCACCCACTGGATTAACAGTTGTTCGCGTTACCATCCAGGCTACCGACCACCTCGATTATTTTTGTTCAATGTGTCATTTAGCCATAACACATGTAATCAGCACTCTATTGGCTTAAAATAAATTAGAATTGTACTTACTACGAAGAATTACATTCCAGACCTTTGAATTATTGAAGAAGTATAGATAATGATGAAAACGTACCTGAAACAATACAAAGAAAAAATTAGAAATACAATTTAAATTATTTAACTAAATACCTACGAGTATTCGGGCAAAGTAAACAAAATTTCATATGTATTTTTATAAATCTTCGTCTATTTCATAACGCTAAAATAATATTGTAGTGCAGTAAGGAGAGGAAATTTAATGGCATTTCTAGGAAAAAACTATAGACACTTTTTTCTCCATCATACTTTACGTATTTGGGTGCGCTGAATCCGAATTTCAACTTTGCCACCTCGTAAATGTGATGCGTTCTGAGATATCTCAGAAAGAAAGAGATAAAAATGCTTTTTTTACATACTTTGACTGATAATTCAAAAAGTATTCATTTTAGAGAAAAGAAGCTTAGGACAAGAATAAACTTCACCAAATTTCCTATAAAATGACATATAAATCTTTTTTGTGGCATAAACCGTTAAGGCATCAGAGCGAGCTAAAATAGGGCGTAATTTTCACCCTACAGCCAAAAATTATATATGTTTGTAATTTTTCGCTCATAACTCAGAACCTTTAAACTTTTGAGCAAAAATATCTAAGAGAAAAATAAAGCGCATATTTTTTTCTTTAATTTATGCCAGCAGTGTTTCGTCGACGGATAAATAGTCTAGGCGCTAGAGCGCATTGAAGTTTAGTATAGAACATTAGAAGCAGTTTTGACTATTATTTAAACTGATATATAACGATCAAAAAATACTTAATTGTAGGCAGTGCACTTGAGTAAATAAGAACAAAGGCTGTTATATATTTTAAGGTTTGCCACCACTTAATAGTGCTGCGTTTATAGAAATGTCAGAATAACTCAGAAACAATAGCTATTTCTTTGTTTTTTTGTCCATATTTTAAAAATTTCAAACTTTAAAGGAATTATTTTATTGAAAAAGTAAACTACATTTAATTATCTATGAATCACTTCTACATTTTTTTTAAATCAGATGAACTGTTCAAGAGCCAGAGCGCTTTAAAATTAAATCAAAATGGAAAAATCGTCCAATTACTGTACTTTCTTTGGTTTCTCGCCTACGGATGAGAAGGTACGTACTTTTAATGAAAAAAATATAAAAGAAAATTAAATTTTCTACAAATTATCTCTCTTAACAGTAATCAGACGAACGGGTTCGGAGTTATAAAGCATCAAAATTTGTTGTAGTATATCAGATAGAACGATATTTATGTACGTCGTACTAATATCTCTATTTGATTTTGAATTGTAAAGCTTGATGCGCTATAACTCCGAACCTGTACGTCTGAGTGAAAAAACTCAAGAGACATAATTTGTAGAAAATTTAATTTTCTTTCATATTTTTTTCATTAAAAGTACGTACCTTCTCATCCGTAGGCGAGAAACCAAAGAAAGTACAGTAATTGGACGATTTTTCCATTTTGATTTAATTTTAAAGCGCTCTGGCTCTTGAACAGTTCATCTGATTAAAAAAAAATGTACAAATGATTCATAGATAATTAAATTTAGTTTACTTTTTCAATAAAATAATTCCTTTAAAGTTTGAAATTTTTAAAATATGGACAAAAAAACAAAGAAATAGCTATTGTTTCTGAGTTATTCTGACATTTCTATAAACGCAGCACTATTAAGTGGTGGCAAACCTTAAAATATAAATATAACAGCCTTTTTTATTATATAAAGTACACTGCCTACAATTAAGTATTTTTTTATCGTTATATATCAGTTTAAATAATAGTCAAAACTGCTTCTAATGTACTATACTAAACTTCAATGCGCTCTAGCGCCTAGACTGTTTGTCCGTCGACGAAACACTGGTAGCATAAATTAAAGAAAAAAATGTGCACTTTATTTTTCTCTTAGATATTTTTGCTCAAAAGTTTGTAGGTTCTGAGTTATGAGCGAAAAATTACAAACATATATAATTTTTGGCTGTAGGGTGAAAATTACGCTCTATTTTAGCTCGCTCTGATGCCTTAACGGTTTACGCCACAAAAAAGATTTATATGTCATTTTGTAGGAAATTTGGTAAAGTTTATTCTTGTCCTGAGCTTCTTTTCTCTAAAATGAATACTTTTTGAATTATCAGTCAAAGTATGTAAAAAAAACATTTTTTTCTCTTTCTTTCTGAAATATCTCAGAACGCATCACATTTACGAGGTGGCAAAGTTGAAATTCGGATTCAGCGCCCCCAAATACGTAAAGTATGATGGAGAAAAAAATGTCTATAGTTTTTTCTCCGCGAAAATACGATATTATTGTACTATTGAGAGTTATATAGCGTGAAACTATTTTATCTCATGATTCAACCAATTACCGAAAATACCACAAACTTCCAAAGCTTTCGTGGAACGCTCGTGACAAAAACTTAAAAACCAGGAGCTCTGCTGAGAAACGATTATTAAAGTTCAGTGAAAATTTACCACACAATTTGTGGTGAAATTCCCAGACGAATCTAATTAGCAATTTTTGGCGAATAATTTCTGAAATGTTTTGGTTGCTAAGTTGAGAATAATTTCTGAAAAGAGGACCGCTGTTGTTTTTACACTAACGTAATAATTATATATTAATGCATCGCCCTTTTTAAGGTTTATTTATTTAATACATAATAATGACATCAGATAATATTTTATTAGGCGCCGTTTTGTGAATATCTTCACCACATGAGTGCCGGGAACTAAGGCTACTTCACTCTTAATATTTATTTTGGCTTCCTCCGTTACCAGTGATCTCGCATCTAAGACAACTGTTATAATAATTATATTTAAAAAAAAAATGTATGTATTCACTATGCTAAAGATCTGTGTAATTGGTGCATATTTATAAGGTTTCTAAATTGGGCAACTCGATTTCAATTGTATAAACTCAAACTAAATTTTATTTAACTAACGCAATACGCGCGTCTTTGATCGTTTTTCTATGAGTTTCTATAAGTTCTATGTTTGTAAAACATAAATTAATAGAAGTAAGACTTACAAGTACTCCGATCTATGATGGTATGTTAAACTGTTATATAACTGATCAGATGTATCACAAATACTCAAGAGTTAGAACAGAGAGCCTAGGGCTTATAGCAGGATCATGAACTGTGATGAACGACAAATTACACAAGAAGACGAACCAAATTGTTCAACGACTAGGAAACATCTAGAGACCGTATAATGTTAAGTATCTCAATCAAATTATTGTGCCATGAACCTTGTTGTGATATAATTTATTGCAGTTAAATTGTTTAGAACCCTCTAGCGCACTATCTACATAATCAAAATGATATCAAAATCATGATCAATGTGAAGATATTACAATATTATCCACCTATACCACAATTTAGTAGGTACGAGGCACGTCCAGAAAGTAAGAGTACTCACTCAATTTTTCTAGTTCAAGTGGCACCTATTTAATAAAACTAAGAGATTTGTTGATAAATATACTATGTCAGTTATTTTTCCACGTAGTCTTGTTCTATGCAAGCTGCGAGCCTGGGCACAAATTTTTTATGCTTTCCTCAAAGAATTTTATTCTCCCACCATATCCTTTTTTCAGTTCAGAACTTCTTGTTTCACCTCCTCGTAGGTTGATTTTTTTTCAAGCCATGTCAGTTTCTAGGAATGTAAAAAGAATAAGGAACGTACATAACTTATTCGTATTATAACTTGAAGGAAGTAATAAGAGCGTGTAATGTGTATTGAGATTTATGACTTTTATCTCTGCCTACCCCGCAAGACATGTGCCGTGAAAGAATATGTCCAATGGTAGAATTGTGTGCAGTAATCTTAATATAATCGATAACTATTTACTCCCAATGAGAGGTTCGCATTTCAGCCCAGAGGCGATCTCAAGGTATGTCGATTTCAAAACGATGTCCCTGAGTCAATGTAAGTAATTTACATACAGTCTCGTGCACTTATTCCAACATGGCGAATTGTACAAACAAGCCTACGGTTATGTAACATCATATAGCTCTGATGTCCGAGTTGCAAAAGTAGATGTTTTCTTGCTCCAATCAATATTGCGCATTTCATAAGTAGTTAAATGCAGGCTTGTGTAACGTGTATGTTGGTGAATGCATTACTTTTTTCTGCGTTATGCACAATAGTGTATGCAGGCTTATAGTACCTAAATTACGATAAATTAACAAATACCTTGTATCCAATATAATATAATGTAATTCACATATGAATGCAGTCCGTGAAAAACAGGAGACTTTATGGCTTGGAGACGTATAAATAATTAAACCTCGGGAGACCTTGGGAGAATAAAAGAGGCGTCGGAAGGCCCCAAAAGAGATGGTCCGACGACATAGCCGCTGTGGTGGGAAAAAACTGGCTGCAAGCAGCAAACAACAGAAAGGAATGGAGGAATATGGAAGAGGCCTATATCCAGCAGTGGAGGACATAGGGCTGAAGAAGAAATAATGAGAACACTACGACATGAGAAAAGGTTTTTAGGTCTTACACAGAATTCCTAATACCTATATATAAAGTAACTATACCAGCATACAATTTAATAAGTGCCTACTATTTAATATGTTCCTATTATGTAGGATTCTCACTTGAATGATTTTTGCAAGAATTTTTCGCGGATGGATTACTTGTAGGTAATCACGGTACAGTTTTAATTACTATTGAACACATCATAACATTATCATAATACAGTACTGATATAATTGTAATTAGGTACCTACTTTACCGTTTATATGCATTGGTATTAATCAATATACCTCCTCGTACCTATTAACTTTATAATCAGTAAGGAATCAGTTTTACACAGGAGAACTCTCAGACTCCATTTTGTGAACAAGTAACGAGAGAGCAGAATTCTGCCTAGGATATAGGATATTAGAAAATCTAGTATCCTGTTACGGTTAAAGAGAAAAATAACGCAGTATTCCTACAACAGTGTAGAAGAATTATGGGTTGTCGGGCTTAGGACCGACCTCGGCTGGCTTAAGTGATCACTTTACACTCGAGAAACATTCGCCATTTCAGTTCACCCCGGCTGGGATTCGAACCCAGACCTTCGTCTCGCATAATAGGGATCATATCCACTACACCGCGAGGAGCGATGGCGCCTTACAAGAATAAAAATTTGTAAATCAAAAATAATTCAAGGGAAAAATAACTTTAATTAGAAAACAACATGTATGCAATAGTGGTTGCTTTGAACCTAAAATCCAGGCGCAGACGCGCCCTGCACGAAGCTAGTGCTACAATAAATGTTTTTGACTTCTCTTACAAATACGTACTATTTCATAGAAGACATTTTTTTTTAATATGATGAATCCCTCTTAACACATAGAGGTTATAAGCATTCGTCACTCAGGGACGATTACTGGGTGTTAATAATACAATTCAATATTACGCATTAATTATGTATGCAAAATACTTGAACATATGAGTCGCCTCTCATAATAACAATGTTTTGTTCTTAACACCATACCAAACCCATACTCCATTGAAAAGGATGATATCATTCTACATGATACATACAAGAATGTCAACTGCTGTATGATATGGCAAAGTGGATTCGGTCTCCTACATCAAACTTCAAATCATCTTTGAAATTCAGCAAATCTGCTGTTAGATACACGCAGTTTTTTAGTTGCTCTTATAAATTATCCGCCAGAACTGTGTCTATGCTACTACCAATTCTGAGCTCTTAAGGAACAATTATTACAATTATTCATACCAGGAAGGGGACTTTATATCTCAAGTCACTCAATATACGCTTTATAAACGACAATAATTTGCCTTTTCGTATTGTGTAAACACCATCTCTTCTTGAGAATTTTCTCAACGAAAGGCGGCAGATATCAACATTCACATAATAACTTATGCGAACTTCCTTGGGTAGGGGAGCAGGATGGATGTTCCGACGCTTACGAGTCGGCTTTGGCTGGCTTAAGTGATCACTTTATGCCCAGGGCAACGTTCACCCATTCCACCACATCCTGCTACCGTACACGATTTCACCCGTAACTCAAGTAAGCATAAATTTTCATACACTGGTCTCACTCTTGTTATTCTTATGTAAAAACAAAGTGACATCGCAATACAACTGCATAGGATCGCAGATATCCTTATACCAAGAAAGACAGTAGCCATACGCGTATCGCATTGTCTACTGAATTAACATTCAAGAGGTCACCTCGCAGGTTGGCATTGCAAACAACAATATAAAAACCATATTAGATGGTATTAAATACTTATGGTAAGATGTCATCAAACCTTGAGTCAATTTGATTGATGATATTATAAAAAATACGACGCGACAGCAGGAATAGCTGTTAAATATTTACTAGTATTATCAGCCATAAATGTCAAATTGTAAATGCTTCGCTAATAAATACACTTCTAACCTAATACTACACGCCTACATACGTAAGTATATCTTTTTCCCATTACCTTTGGCTGTAATGGGGGCCCAAAGCGTCAACAAATCTTCGCCAGAGGCCCCCGTTCCTTGCAGTTTCCAGGGCCTTTCGCGACTCCAAGTACAGCCTCTCCTGGCACTGATATTAAAAATTATTATCCGGTATTCATTTCCACTGAGTATTAAAGAATTAGATACAAATGCGTGGGAACTGAAACAAATAGTTGGTTCAACCTTATTGTCAGAAAAACTAATGTCTTAAATCAAAGACTAAGTAACTAGTAACTACATACTTTTCAGACTTTGTGAGTATGCTGAAAACTATAATATGTATATTCGCTTACTTGCATAGAATAGGCTGTAACTTTATATAAACCCTGCTAACTCTGGAAAGACATGCATGAAAGACAAGCACTTTAAAACTTTATTTGAGAAAGAATTATCCGAAATATTGGTAAAGTAGATGTCGAAACTTTTAATTCTCAAAACTAACTACAAAGATGGATCACCGTGAATATCTCATACAACTATTATATCCACCAAACACATGAAAATTGGCTACAATTTATACTAATTTGGTATAAATTTTGCTTCTTAATATTCCACTCATGTAAGTCGCAGTTTAAAGATGTATTGTGTTAGCTAATCTCAAAAGGCGTTGACTGAGACGCGCAAATCATTATTTATGACATTTTTCAACATAAGACTAAGTTCTGTTTACTGTTCATGGTATATAAAAAGAGAAGAAAAACATATTGTTGTTGTCGTCAAGTCAGTACCTATAAAGAAATCAGTAATATGAAATCTATTCACAACAAGAACAGCCTAGATTTCATTGCATTTTTTTGGGGTTACTATTTTTTATTATGATAATATATTTTTCCTTATCATTCAACTAGCTGTGTTGTTACCCGTGCTTCGCAACGGCACATTTAACAAACCAAACCGGCATACTTTATAGGCTTGAGCTGGACAAAATGTGACTTAAGATCTGAACTTCTTTTCCAACGCCCTTTCATATGATACCACCATCGACCCCACATAACCCTTGGATCCCCTCATCGTCATGGCATCTCCTTGGAAAAGCTTTTTCTCCAAAAACCGGCGACGTTAGGACACAGCTTATATTATCGCAAATGTTATTCTAAATTTAAAAAAACTAAATTCAAAACACTTACAAAAATCAGACTTTACTTTATATATATAGATTCGTACCTACAATCGATGTATTACTATTTTTTTTATTTACCAATATGCCAACAGCTAGTATCTATACATGATCGATAGATCGTGGATCTAAAATCAAGTCACGTCAAATTCCACAACAGACAAGCAGCAACGAACTACAGCACGTCAGTTAATATGATTAAAAAGTCTGTTAAAATAAATTGCAAAATGGTTCTTTGACAGAATACCAAGAGTGTAATAATAATAAGTAACTAGTTAATGCATTAACATATTTGCATATGCATTTGCATATTTTGGCAATTTAGTCAGGATTTTGCATATTTCGACAAAAATGTACTGATCATGCATATTTCTTAAAATTTAACTGTCTTTTTGCAAAGTTTGAACGTTTCTAAAACAAAAATGTTGGTGTCTAGTTGAAAATGTAGTAGAAAAATAAAGTAGTTTAAAAAAAACTGGCTAATCGTAATTATAAAAAAATAAACATGGTTTTATGACTTTACATCCTAGAACTGTTTTTTGCGGTCATTCAAACGATTCCAAACACAAATTAAATAAAAATTATGTTAAATAAAATCTTGTAGTAACGTTGATTTGTTGTATTTGTTTAAATTTATGTTGCATATTTTGGTACTTTTTGGTGGTTTTCTTTCATATTTCCAGCATTTATGATGCATATTTTCATGCATATTTCATCCATTTTAAGTTGCATATAATCCGGTCTCTAATAATAAGTAACTGGTTAATGCATTAATAAGGACGCCTCCGATACTGAAACTCGAGTTATTACTATGGGACCTACACTTCTCTCCCACACATTAAAAATTCATGTAGATATCCTACGCACAATCTCGATACATTTATTATGGTACATAAATGCACGTAAGAAAATGAGCATTAAGTACTTTTTTAACCCTTAACTGCCCACGGGTCTTGTGGCTCATGTTAGAGCACATTTTTTTTTACGAATAGACACTCCCCAAAACCCTGGATACGTATCGTAGCATATGCTTACCTCTAGAACACTTGTTCTAAAGCCCAAATAACAACTAATCTTTTTAATTCACAGTGCTCACCACGACATCAGAGCGTCATAGAAACAGCATGGGGACGCGCTGTCCAAAACCGCTCTAATGTATGGGGTCCGCTGATTTTACTGTGTCCCGTCGATTTCGAGAACTAAAATGTACGTAGTAAACAAATAGTTGGCGTCATATTAAATTTGTCCATGCAACATACAGGCGACACTATTTTTACGAGTACGGAAGAGTAGAAAATTTAGCACAAGGCAGGCTTCCTTGAATCAAGATTCAATGTAAAAAGAAGCCCATTGCCAAATGAGAGCGTTCGTCAACAGCATCTAGAGCAAATATTATGTGAAATTAACAATCACATTTAATACTATGGATTTGTAAGAGTATACTAAAGAAATAAGGTGTCAGGTGAATTGAAGAAGAGGTACAGAACTCAATTGGAAACCAATCTTCAATATTGAAACCATAGAAAATTACTAATTATTACTTCATTGCATGAAAAATAATTCGCTACGTAGATTTTCTCTTTCGGCAAGGCATCCAATCGCGAATTAAATGCTACATAGATTTCGTAATGTCACTTTTTTACAAAGATCGTAGTGTAATACGACATTTTATAACAATTCACGTTTGCAGTCGAGGGTTAAGCACCAAGCAGTACTCTGTCGAGGATTTTATTGTGTCTACGGACAAATTCAAGGATATTGTGTGGGTGAACAAACTGGTTGTCTCTATGCAATCAAATGCAATGCCGTTCCTTATCTAAGATACAGAAGTTAAGACACTTGCGAATGTCGTAGTAATCCTTCTATTACTATACTATGTCCTTACCTACGACAATTAAAACATAGTTAAGAATCACTAATTGTACTTGGATCATATTATTATTAACATAACAAAATAAATAACTCGGACGATCATCAGTTTGATACACCTTAAGGATGGACTTATTGGTATTACAAAATAAATCTTATACCTACATAATTTGCTAGACATATGTACCTACGTCTTTCTAAATTTTTCGGAAGATTTCCTGTACACTCAGATATAATAAGAGGTATACAAAATTCCCAATATAGATGGATTTTATCACATTTATGGTTTCAAATTTATATTGGAGTCTCCCAACATTTACCTACCTATGTATTTTAGAATTAAGTAGGTAATTTGGAGTTAAAGCTCTAGGGTCCAGAATTAGCTCTATCGCCGGCTAACCTCTTTCATCTGATTCCTTGAGAAATTCTCAGAAGAAATACACTTGAGTATTGGACAAGAAGAAGGTATTTTTGCTTTTGCATTCAACCTTTGCCATATGTTTCTGATACGTCATAAAATTGTACCGATAATAATAATGAGTGTTTCTAATTATCGCATTAAATGGTACAAATTAATGACAACATCAACGATGTGCAGAATGTCGCAATAATTATACCAATTAGCAATAAATCGGGAAATTGTTGTTTTTTTCCTTCAAACGAAGGATATTGAATCACCAGTGGTAAATATATAATTATCTTTTAATGTTAACATGTGTTTACTTCATTTCAAAGATGATTCAACAGAAAACGAGTTTCTAAAAACTATAAATGTGGATTTACTAAACTTCTTGTTGGGAAGTTGGTGACGATTCTTTGAAACTCCTCTTGGTCCTGAGGCAGTTTTAGTATTTTTTTTGTTCGTGACTAGTTTTCGCAGTCTAGATTAGGTCACAAGTGTGCTTTTGCAGTCCTAAGCCTAGATAGTCTAAACCAACATACTGAACATACTAATAAAGATTTTCTTAAACTGCTGTGTTTAAATAAAAAAAATAATTACCTACTGACATAAATGTAATGGAGTTTTTTATACTACGTAACAACATAGTAAATAATACTTTGTTATAGACAAATCGAAGAAATTAAAAACCTATGTTTTACATTGAGTAAATTTTACATGTTGTAAAAAATCCTTCAACGTAAAAAATAAATAAACAAAAAACAAGCCATTGTACAAGACTTCCGAGTAATTGGATAGATGTCTAAAAAAGTACCTTAAAATCTATATTTCTATGTTAAAAACAAGTGCATTAGTTGATAGATACCTAATTATTATGTACCTACGTCCACACGGCTGTTTATAGCACCCAGGTGCGAAAACATTATCAAGAAACCTGTCCCAAATCAATTTATAATCGACAAGACTCGTAAACAAAATAAGTTATTAGGTACTAATTTTAACAAGACACGGCGAGGTGATAAGGAGCACAAAACTCTTAAAAGAATGAAAAAATATAACCATAAAAGGTTTATACTGAAGAAAATCGCAGAATAAAATTGAGATACGTTCACCCTAGAGAACAAATGTCATGGCATTATTACTTGAGATATTAATATGTTCCTATGCTTCAATATTAGTGAATAGTAATATACAAAAATTGATACAAACTAGTTATTTACTTTAAGTAAAATATTAGAACAACGCAAACACTTGTACTAATTTATAATATGGTGTGTAGGTATTTGTCTTAGGACACGAATTGCCTCAAGGAAATTCTTAGGTTAAAATGATTAGCTAAATTATCGACGTCTTGCAACACGAAGTCTGTCAAACACTTACTAGATAATATAATTATTACAATTTAATACATTGTTTTAGCAAAACGTTTTAATAAAAACATTTTCAATTGATTGTTCATAAAAACAATGTAGTAGTTTAACAACAAACACGCGATCTGGTGATAAAAATTTAAACTGTTTAATGAATGTAAGTAACTGATAAAAATATCATGTTAGAACAAAAGATCTTGGTGTTTAAATTTATTCATATCTAACTTAAACTGAAGAATGTGCCATATCATGATACTTCTGGCATTTATAGGTTTCAAAACCAGCTCCAGAAATAATAGTAGCAGGTATCATTTTCAGACATTCAAATAGGTATCATTAGATAGTTTCTATATTATATTATATTATATTATATTAAATGATACTTGTTTTTGATGTTTTTGACCGTCAGCACTTGGTGGAAGTCCATTTTTAAGGAAAAAAAACGAAATATTTAGATTAAAATCAAGAAAAAAATGACTTTAGATTTCGCGACTGGCATTCGAGGATTTGCACCCTCATCATCAGGCGATTCTGAATTAATACGCGGAGGCATGACTTTGCCAACACACTTCTCAGTATTATCAGCCAGAAGAGTCTACATATTATCATTCATGATTCACATATAAACTCATCAGCCTAATACTGGGAAAAATTCACCTATCCAGATATCACGGATATCACAGGATTAGGCTCAGATGCGCGGGGCCTAAAATACAAGCATTGTGCCTGAAATATCAGTATTTAGGAATCGTCTTACAATATTGCAAGTATTAATAATGACCGATGTTTGCATTTTTATGTATAAATTTTCCGGTAAATCTAATTTTTTTAAATTGTTTATTAGCGATTTTGGTATTATACCTGTAGCTGATAATACTAATGGGATTATATATACCGACCTAGAATGCCAAATATTTTTTATTTCACCTGCTAATTCTGTATATTTACGAATTTTTTCTGCGACGGTTGTTTGGATATTAAATGTATTTGGTACAGCGATGTCAATTAAATAAGTAATTTTAGTTTGTTTGTTATGTAAAACTACATCGGGTCTATTATGATGTATTGTTCTATCTGTTATAATTGTTTTATCATAATAGAGCCTATAATTTTGATCTTCTAAAACCGATTCCGGGTTGTATTTATAATATGGAATTATATTTCTCGAATTTATTAATTTATATTTTATAGCTAAATTTTGGTGGATTATTTTTGCCACATGATTATGTCTATATGTATATTCAGTTTATGCGATTGTTGATTGTTTTTATTTTTATACTCATTATTATTTTTCGTAGGATTTTTTTGCGAAACTGTTCTGTAAACGACATTGTCAAATTTGTTAAAAAACAATGAAATGAGAGACTGTTTTTTAAGATACCCGATCTTATGGATCATGAATATAAAGATTTTTATCTTGATCTATCGATCTTATAATTGCATTGGAATGCTATTATTGAAAAGGATTGCATTAAGCCAAAGCTGACATGCACAAATTTGAACATAAAAAAGTGTTTCTAATAAATCACTGTCCAAATTTGCACAATAAAAATTCTATCTTGATGGTAAATAAAGTTCTTAATAACTACCTGAATCTATATCAATTTTATTAGGAGATAAAATTTTTTATTGACATTGACACATGGTGACCTAAATGATATTTAGCATCCTGCATTTTTTTTACATTTTTTATATAACTGATATTTTTAATGTTATTAGAAACAGATAAAACGTTTGAATATGAATCGGAGAGCCTGTATGACATCAGATTGCAGGACTGTGGCGTGATCAAAACCTGGTCCTACTGTATTATCCAATAAGTGTGGAAAAATAGAGAGAAATGTAAGGGGATGGAAGAGGCCATGCAATATCCAACAGTGGAGAGCAAGGAAAAGGGCTAATATAAGACACGAGCAATAAGGAGTATGTGAAAGAATAGAAAAGTCTGAAGTTCTGACCTCTCTGACCCCGCAAGGAACGCGGCGTAAGGGGATATATAGATAGATAGATTATATAATTAGGTATTACATTACGTCCGATACGGATTACGGAACACTATTTAATGGGAGAACAGAGGGCCTGTGGGACGACCCCAAAAAAGATGGGTAGATGATATAGTCCCAGTCGTAAGAAGGAACTGGTTAAGCAAAGATCAAAGTAGGAAAATTTGGAAAACCGTTAGAAGAGGTCTGTATTCACCAGTGGAGGGACGGCTAAACAAAAAGAAGAGAAGAAGATTTAATTGAAATCGATAGCGGTTTCAGTACAAAGTATGAATGAATTGGTTTAACTTAAACTTGAATTGGATTTAAAATCACATTTAGTTGTAAATTACTACAATTTACCTACATTTCCACAAAACTGACAATTGTGTTATATTTCTCGTACTTTAGAAGACAATTTGTCACAGTAGATTCGTGAAGGAATGCATTTAGAACGTTTTACTTCGTTGGCAAGATTCAATACCAAATTGAAGCAGTTTTTCTGTGAATGACATAACAGTATAAGAAACTATATTATTGTTGATTGAAGACGTTACGTTTGATTTTAATTGGATATTTATTGTAAAATTTTCGTACCTTAGTTTATTTATTTAATTACCAGAATAAAACTCCTGTAAATCAAGTTCTGACACCCGACCACGGGTAATAAAGAAAAGAATGTTCTCAAAAATCGCAATGAAAAACAAAAGAAATATCAAAAAATGTAATAAAAGATACAAATATAATAAAAATAATTTTTAAAAATAAAATTTATACATAAAAATGCAAAAATCCCCAAGTCCGATCTTGCAATATTATAAGACGATTTCAAAATACTGAAATTTCAGACACAATGCTTGTATTTTAGGCCCCGCGTTGAGCCTAATCCTGTGATATCTGAATAGGTGATTTATTCCCAGTATTAGGCTGATGAGTTTATTATGTGAATCATGAATGATGATATGTAGACTCTTCTGGCTGATAATACTGAGAAGTGTGTTGGCAAGTCTTGCCTCCGCGTAAAAGTTCGTAGTGCGGGACCTCCTTAAAAATTGGGTTTCGTGTCTAACCAACAACGGTGTTTCTCCCAATCTAACACAATTTATGTAGGTAGCGTCAATCATTACGTACTGCAGTTTATCATAGAGATATGACTCGATATAACTCAGTGACTCATATAGATGATATCAACCCAGTCGACGATCAGGCATGAGCCCAGTGGAATGTCTATCATTCGTTGCATATCGTTTCAGTTAGGTACTGGAATATTGGTATCTTATAAAAAAAATTGTGTATTTTCGTGGTCGGCTTGACGATCTCTCACGCTTGTTGGGAGACATGTTGTGTCACGAGGGGCAAACCAATCAATCATTCAAAAAATAATCAATCTATAACATTCTCCTATAATTTGCTTGTTCTTCAGTATTTTTGTTTTTCGTAGGTACTTGCATGTAACCTTGAACTGTTATATTGTGATTAGTGTTGCCCCAGAACAGGCTATCGCCTAGTGGGACAATAAAATCCAGTACTTCTTCCTAATATTGTATTTTGTAAAAATTGTTTTTTGGATATTAAATAAATGAAAAATGAAATCAGGCTATCGCCTGGTGGGGCAATAAAATTCAGTACTTCTTTCTAATATTGTATTTTGTAAAAATTGTTTTTTTGATATTAAATAAATGAAAAATGAAATCAGGCTATCGCCTGGTGGGGCAATAAAATTCAGTACTTGTTCCTAATATTGTATTTTGTAAAAATTGTTTTTTGGATATTAAATAAATGAAAAATGAAATCAGGCTATCGCCTGGTGGGGCAATAAAATTCAGTACTTCTTCCTAATATTGTATTTTGTAAAAATTGTTTTTTTGATATTAAATAAATGAAAAATGAAATGAAAAAATGAAAACTAAATGTTATTTCGTACCTCAAATAATCATAATGTTTCTACAAACCGATTAAAAATCTTAATGAAAACATTACATATTATGCCCTTTACTCAATAACTATCACAATTTGTTTTTTAAGTATAATTTGGGGTCAGGGCCAAGAGAAATATTATTACAATAATTACATAAGTGTTTATTAATAAAAACCAAATCTCGTTACATCATAAATAATAAATTAATGTTATTTAATAACGAGATTCCACTCCAGTAGATATTTTATAATAAAGCCTACCTACAATATACACGATGTGCTACTTATCGTTGGTGTGGTTCGAAACAGCGGTAACTCGCTTATTTATTTATTTATTAACAAGGCACACTTACAGACACTGAATACAAATTTGACGAAAGAAAAATATTAAGTTAAAAATAGTTAATTCAAAGCCCTATTACAGTGTACACAGAGAAATCATATTATGGGGACAAATATATAATGAAAATATAAATAAAAATTATAGCCTTATTCTTTATGCTTTATGTAGAATAAATATTGTAGGTTCATCTACAATATGGAAGGTGAAAGAAAAATACATTAAATGAATTGCTTTTGATGGATGGGGTAAGATGGGTCTAATGATTTCAACAACTTTTATTTTTTAACTTCACTTCTCTTCGCTGTTGTCTGCAAATTTTGCAATTGAATAATAATTTCTACACTAGCTAGAATTCTGGAACTTTAATAAATTATATAAAATGCGTAACTTTACTATTATATGCCACATTGTATCAACCTTCTACAGAAAGAAAAAAGATGTACGTAAAGCATTTGAAAGGATCCAAGAGTGGTGTGGGGTCGTTTGTGGTACCTATGAAAAGGCGTTAAAAAAAATGCAGATCGGAAGTGATTTATAATTTCAATGAAAATTATTTCTTCTTTCATTTGCACATGACCATTGTACAAGTTATCTTGGAGTCATAGCTCCGCGTCAATATTCTCCGTAGCTCCGCGTCAATATTGGCGTTTCCAGATTTCCTCAAGACTCTTCCTTGTCAGGTCACCTCTCTACAATATGGTCAACAGTTTCGATCTGATAATACATACTGAATATAGTTCTGTTTAGAACTGACGTTACTGTTAGTACAGTCCTACTTCGTGTTATTGTATTTATGTTACTCTTATAACAGCATTCGATTAAAAGAGAGAGAGTTCATCTCTAGTTCAAAATATTACATGTAGATGGTGCTGTCTTCGTAATGAGGAAAGTGAAAAGTAACAGAGCAGTGGTACCTTTTAGTATTGTTACACAATCATACAAAATATTACCATTGTACTCCATATAGATGTTACTCTGTGTTACTATTCTTTAGTACATATTATTTTGAGATTAGTTAGTACAAATGTACTCGTGACGTTATGGAGTATTTATTTATACCACGTAACTGTGTTGTGGTTTGGATATGTCTTTGTACATTTTTAATGTCTAAATTAGAAAACTGTACGTAGATGCCTAAGTGTAATAAAAATGGTTTATAGGCAAAGCGATAAAATATGTGGAGATTAAAGAAATGCGAGAAAAGTAATTGAAGATTCTAAATAAAATAAAATCAGAAAATAAAATAAAAGTCAGGAGACCACGGAAGAGGAAGACTGATATTATAATTGGGCTCGCTGAACAGGGATGTCTGGAAAGAAATTGGAAAAGACTTTTATCGAGGAGTGGATAAAAATGGGCTGACAAAATGTCAAACATTGCAAAGACTAGGAAAAGGGTTAAACAGATAAAACAATGCTACGAAGAAAACATTATGGTTAATGCCACTCTAGGATCTTACATGTCCAAAGGTTTTGGTTGCATGTCCATAAATGGAGAAACAGATGTTGAGGAATATAGTTTATCATTTAATATGAAGTTCTGCCAAAAATGTTTTGTATCGATATTAGGGAAAGCTTTGAGATAGTGTCAAGGGCAGTAGCAGACCTCAACAATTCACAAATTTGTTACCATTCCAATGACATTACAATTTAGACAGTTACAATTCAATCCATTTTATCGTTTCAAGTGTTTTCAATGATTTAAAGTGTTTTGTTGAACAGAAATTATAAATGCATCCAGTCCACGCTAAATTAATTAGCAAAATTTTAAAAAAACACTCATTTACACATAAATTGTGCGCATACGAGAAATATACAAAAAACCTCTCCAATGTATAATCTATTCTTGAGTGTGTTTTTATACTGCTACCTTCAAATGGTTATGCTCCAAGTTTTTTTATGATAGGTAGATGTTTAAATAAACTCAGTCCAAATTAAACCGGACATATTAGCGATCAAAATAATAAGGCTCTGTAAACAAGTTCTTAGAATTATTGATCTCAATTATTGAATCTATGAACCTATAAAATTCTAGTCGCAATATCATGACGCGCACCCGGCTCAATTCGCAGAAATCAATCATTGTTTATTCAATACATACATAAAGATTTATAATATTCTCGTGATTTGAAAGCTAATTATTCCCGGCATTGATCATTCGTGCGCAGGAATTCCCAAATACATTTCGGTCTACAGAGTCATATAATTTTAGACATTATATAGGTATCATTATTTGCTCGTGAGATATTATTAGTTCTTTGTCAAATTCGCCAAATTTCAAGAGTCACGGAAAATTTCGCTCTATTCATCTTTTACTAGCTTTAGTCATATTTCTTCTAGTGTCTTTCGAGTAATTTAATAATGAATGACGACTTTATTATTTTGTAAAACTTGTACATTTTTACTGGAGAACTGTTGTCTTAAAAGTACCTAATATTTTTTTAATTAGATGGGGCCCTGGAACACACCCTTTGGGGACTCCACTACGTCCATTTATATAAACCTCTTTTTTAGGGTAATTGATATCACATAATGCAAATTGCACTTCATTCACAACCTACAAAAAAATTATCATAAAAATGGAGTCAATCTGTAATGAGATTTGAACTGCGATGCGTTCAGATGTTCAGACAATTGAATGTCTTCCTAGGTGAGCTATCAGCTACCTACAATTTAACCTCCAAACCTGAAATATAATTTAAGAATACTTAATATTTTGTACGACGCACCTTAATTTAAATAATTCTGTTAATGATTTAACAAATAAAGAGCATAAGGTAGTCGTTACATAAACTCAAGCGCTCAAAAACCCACACGAAAATCTACCTACCTACGTTAAATAATTTGGCCATATATTGTGACACACACGGTGAGTCTAATTTGAATATTAATTTCAAGGGCATGACAAATAATAAAATATAAATAGTATGTGCTCCAAAAAAAAAACTAATGTGTTAAATATGAAAAACAAACACAATTATAATACTACTATTGTCACTGCCATAATAACAGCTGTTTTTTTATTACATTACATTACTGAAATATCTATTCAACTTCACAATAATTTGTGCAATATGACCTTCGATTGATACACATCGCTAGTTTTATATTAGAATATTAAACAAATAGAAAAAATAGACAATAACTCTGAAAAAAATACGTTATAACAACAAACTGTCAAATTGATAGTACAACGCTGTCATGCGCAAAGTACTTAATTTATAGATACTTGTTTTATTATGGTAAACTTACCTGTGAGGTAGCAAACACGGCAAATACAGCTAGAAGCAAAAATGTTTTTAACAACACCATTTTAAAACACATTATAACACTTTTTATTATTTTTAATAAACACGGCACTATCTCATAGTTGAATTTTGATTATTTTTGTATTTTAATTATTAAACAGACATGACAGATTACTTCGTTCAGTTTACTTTACAAAACAGTTGTTGGTAGTAGTTGTCAGAACAACGAACTCGCGCGCTGCACTACACCAGCGACCCTGGCGGCGGTTGTCGTAAAACTAAACTCGAGTTTGTTCATTTTGTTGTCTGCCTATCGTGATGCACGCAAAGCCAACTTCAATGTCCCTTGCCTTGTAAGTACATAAAGCCAGTTCTTCAACATGGAATTTAAAACTTTTTTCTTGATTGCCGAAGTCCACCGGCACCGTTTTGAATTAATGCAGGACGGGTGGATGGACTCGGACAAAAGGCAGAACTGAAGTCTACCCGTGAAAATTATTTACAAAAATACAAATCAGGAACAAATAATGATATAGGTAAATAAATTTTCACTTTTTTTCAATGCCGCCCATTTAAACTATCAAGGTTAGCCCACAATATAAATGTTCCACCAACAGTTGTGTATTCAGAGGTGCATATTACCTAATTCATCAACTTTAGTATGCAGGTAACTACACTTTTTGCGCAAAGATGACGGCCATCGCAGACTATTGGGTTAATTTTTGGTAGTCACCTTCCGTCATACTAATTGAGACGGGATGCCAATGAAGCCTAAAGTAAAACAATTGGTAAAAGGTGGCTCATGCTTGATCCGGGTACGAATTGAACCCGGGACCTCCAGAATAATTCTCCTCATCAAAACACCCGAAAACTCTGAAAAATTAATAATTATGCATTAGAATTAGTTATTATTCTAATATGAAAGTACAAAATACGAGTACTATATTACATTTTTTAGTTTCTCCTAGACTGCGACTATGCAATTTTTCAGTTTAGATAATCCATTTGATGCACTGGATTAAGTCACTATTGCAACAACTTTCGATTTCATTGATGTCAAAAGCCACCGCAGTGGGTGCAAGGGAGATAACAATAAAATATTTTTATAACGTCACACGAGACAGACAGAGATCTATTGTGCTGTCTAAATCTATTGAATCAACAGGTAAAAAATGACATAACAAGAGGTACGATGCAAAAAGGGTATAACCTCTTCTAGAAAAAACTTTAATTATACTAGTAAATAATTAGCCCTTTTTAAAACAATTTACACTATTATAGTGTCCATTATTAAGTGAGGATAATTATTATTTTAATCACGGAAGTCGGAACAATAATAAAAGGTAAGTATGTAATTAAAACATTGAACAGATCCTTTAAGTTAGCCCTCCTTGACAGGTAGAAAATTTAAAATACAAATAAAAAAATATTTATTTCAAAATACATAAAGTATAAGGATTACAGGTAATTCCATTTTACCCAAGGAGCCCTTTTTGTGAACTAGAGCCCTCTTTCGGTGCAAAAAATGTAATTTACTGAAGGAGTTAAATATTAATAATATTCATTGGTTACCCCTTTAAATGTCAGGCTACAAAGTTTTTAAAGTAAAATGTACATATAATAGGTAATATTTTTTTGTAATATTTTGTGTACTTTGAACTTCTCTGTGTTCTTTTAAGGAACGTTAAAGGGCGCAATGAACTCTAACTAAAACATGCAAGCTTTTAATTTTGTAGGCAACTTCGGGAGCGGTAAATTTCTAGGTTTGTCGAAGGGAGCCCTTCTGGTGAACATTGAGCCCTTCTCCAACAAAAAATATATTATGGTATTGAGAGACATGATCGGACGATAGGCTACTAGTTTGTCCAAGGGAGCCCTCCTGGTGAGCTTTGAGCCCTTTCTGAATAAGAATTATATTACCGTATTGAGAGAGAGAAATTATCAGATGATAGACAGGATGAGCGTTTTTAAATAAGTCACGATAAAAATTTTCACGTGAAAAAGGAATGAATGAAAAACAAAAGTTTCAGTATACCTAAATAATTTCGTGAAAACGAATGTCATAAAAAATAATCTAAAATATGTACTATAAAATAATTAAAAAGTGCTATAATAAGGAGTTTTAGAAATAAAAATACTATAAAAAAAACATAATAAGTATTCAAATTTACGCTCATTGCCACCTACAATATACATTACTAGGAAACATTACGAAATCGTAAATCCAAACGACCTACAATATTCAATACCATTCATAAAACCCCAACCGGCGAACTAATCAATTATTAAAACGCCATCTGTTGCTACGGCTCTGAAATACCAATAACTACGTCGAGTCATAACAATAATACAACCACAAGCTCTGAACACAGCCTAGTAATATTATTTTCTAGTTCACATTTCCCCCGTAGTGTATTTCCCGGGCGCTACGGTCGCGTCTTAATAAAATGTTGAGAGTCGCACCCTATGAAAATCAATATCTACACATTCAAGCGCGCGCGTTGTCGTCGAGAGTACTTTCAGTGTTGAAAAAAAGTGTGAAAACTACCCTTATTTCGCTCAAAAAATATCAAGAAATTACTTAAAAACATCAGCGATCTTCAACTTGTCTAAATTGCACGTAAGTTATTTAACATTATTACGCAAAAACAGCGAAATACTTCAAAGAAACTGACAATAAATTCAAATAAGTAATAATTTTTCCAACCCCAAATTACGTGCACTATTTCATTCATTGATTGCTAACTTTTAAATTATTGTAAAAAAATGCTTTTTACGCCTAAAACTAACTGAAGCTTGGAAATCAATGTTTTTAACTTTTTTCTACAATTAACTAATGATTTTAAACGACTATATCGAGCTTTTAAGTCATGATTATGGATTTTTTATTTCTGAATGACCTACTAACTTGACAGCTCATGATGAATTCTCCCAGAGTACTAAAGAAAATAGAATAGGATTAACAGGTTTATAACGGATTAAAAGAAACCTTAATCCGCGGATGAACTATAAAAGTTTTCATAATAATAGTGAATTAGTCATTTAAAAGCTTATTTTAATTAAGCTTTTGGACTAATTCTATTAAATATAATATTTTAGACTCATTAATTGATTATAAAATTCTGTATTAGAAAGGTTCCTTTTGTTCAAGTTTTGAAAAGCTTAAAAAGGCAAACGATCCAGCTTTTGTCCGTTCTATTCTTTAATACAATTATTACCATTTTGTATAGCCAAATTTATAAGGCTGTATGCCAAGTTTTCTGTTCAAAACAAGAGCGTATTAGTACTTAATTTATTATGATTATTTTTATCTGACTCTCTCGCACAGTTCCTGCAGTGAACATCGGAAGGCTAAATAGACACCAAAGAAATCAATTTGAATATTGACTAATACGAAAAATAATATACGTATTTCGTAAAATTGCTCTGAATTCAAACCACGTCAAGGGAGGTAATTAATTATCACGTACTTATAGCGCTCCGGGCTCCAAATAAATGAATTTAAAAATATCATTTGCGCCAATACTATGCATAAATCTACTTTGTCTAAAAAATCCGGGTTCCTTGTATCATTTGAATATTGTATAATATTTTAGGGTACTTCAGTTATTTATTTATGTACACTTTTGCTGAACAAAATACAAAGTTATGTCAACATTACAAATAGAAATTATAACATTAGTTCACTAGGGAGAGTTTGTTGCTGCAATTCCTGCTAGCTTACCCCAAAATTATTGAGGGTGATAAATTGCAAAGGTAATCAAAATGTCAACCCAACAACAACAGTGTGAGACGTGCATTTTACAAGACGTCATAAAATGTTATACAATGAATAGTGGTTTCCCAATTTTCATATTTCAAGGGAAAGTCTCATAGACACTTGAAAAACTGCCTTAATAAATAATATTGTCAAGTACGTTGATCACTGACTGACTCACTCACTCACTGATTCTGTAACGCTATAAGTACCTAGACGAATTTTACCACATGAATGTAGATTCCTAACTGGATTCTTTCTAATGAAGTATTAAAACTTTTCAAAAGCGTTTCAAAGTCGTACAATTTTCGGTATAGTATGCATTATAAATACAACATTCCTAATTCTATAGTACCTACTACGTAATGATTTAACGTAGAGGTATTGTCTACCAACCAACCACAATTCCGCAGTCTGCAAAGGAACTCGGACAAAAGAACGGATGACAGTAGTAGTAATGTATTGTATATTTAATTAAAGTGTTTACTATATTCACCATTATTCAACGGGCGCCTTAAGCGTCTTTCAACTAACTAATATAATATAACGATAATATGATTTATCTGATAAAAGCTCAAATTTGTGAACCTTTCTAAAGCTTTTTCAGTACCTACTTGCGCTGTGCCCACCTACCCACATTATCAGCACAGAGTCATTGACCCCGAATAATTCGTGAAGGCGTGGAAGTGGAAAATTAATATCAATATCTCCAACGCGGTAGAAATCTTTACTGAAATGGATTTACGTTAGAAAATATTATTTTCTTTCACGTAGGATTATATATACCCACGTTACGATTTACGAAGAAATATATTTTGAAATACGTTTTATGATTCTCGCTGTAAAGATTCATGAAGGATTTAGAGATTTTTTTTTTCAGTGCTGTGTCAATTTATTCCATCCCATCAAACATGTTAAGTAAACAGCGACAGGCATGCATACAAACTGAAACTATCTACCTATTTTTATAGTAGAGCTGTTGTTTTGAAATGGTTTAGGTTAGCATCCCATAGTCTCAGCTTTTATTGTTAATATTATGCATCAGAACACCTGTCACTGGCTACCCTACGTTTAGGAAAACGCTGTATTTATTATATTATGCATAAATGAATTAATGTAAATCCATATAGGCTACAAGCAAAGCGACGATCGATATGAAACGAAATGTAGAATAGTGTTTTTTTCGCATTTTTTTTACAGAAGCGTCTAGTTTTCATAATGAATCTGAACATAGTCTTATTTTTATAAACTTATTTTTATAAACTTAATATATTTTTTTTATTTTTGTTATAAAATGCAACTAATAAATAACTAGGTATATAATTAAGTTATGTACCTGCTTTCTTTTTCTGGTTATTTGCTGCATAAAAATGAGAACGAAAACCATCATAAAAGTGTACGAAAAACGAGGTGATTTGTATGCGTTGAGGTGTTTTATATTTTCTCATTCTCCCTCCAACAATATTATTATGTGTTCCTGTTCCTGTAATATTATTACACATTCCGAATGCGTTTCATCTTGTTCTTCAACTTCAGACATCTCGCAAAAAACTCCATTGTGAATATTTAACACATTTTTAGTACAAAATAGCAAAATGTTATAAATTCTTTGAAAAAAATCTTCTTCTTAATTCTCTTATTTTAGGTCATATGACCTGATGTTTATGACGGTGGAATGTTCTGGAATAAGGCGGTCCAGCTGTCCCATCTCTTATAGTATAAATAGTAGTCTTCTTCTGGTAGGATTTTCTGTCATGATAATTTTTGCAAACTCAATTTGAAGTCTGAATTTTCGCATCTTTAATGTGAACTATCGGGGAACGAACTGTCTTAGGGATGAACTACAGGGGTGAACTGTCACGCAATTATAATAGTATTAGTGTCCTACAACTGCCGCGTCACGTTCTGAATAGATAATTTTTTTATTGTTTCTTATGGCTTATGCCACCGTTGGGAGGCAACGTCAGAAGATAAGAGAATTAAGCTATCTTCTACATACAGGAGTCATGTACCCTACACAGCAAAGTCCAGGCATTTGATGAAGACATTAGTATGGGTATTGAATTTCACTTATAGTTTTCTAAGAATGAGAAGATAATTATCGTCACATAAACTATAATAATATAGTGAACTACGATAAATTTTGTTGATTTAGTATGAGATTTAATTAAATGTGATATAATTAATTTTCAGCATTAGGTACCTACTTAGGGGAGAAATAATCGTACCATAAATGTATTAAGATTATAACACTTTCATTATACACAAATTAATTTAACACAATAGTGCAATTATGTTGTTATAGTGCAATTAACTTGTACATTAAAATAATTTCACGAAACATTCATAAACATATAATATATAATAAAACATGTTAACAAGTAACAACTCAACGTCCAAACTTTGTCATGTTAACATCACGTAACGTTTTTGTTTACCGACATTACGTAACGTAACATACAACGTTAACGGTAAACTTTTATACTTGAGTTCTCAAGTTACGTAGATTGTATGTTGGACGGTGGTTTGTGATGATACTTAATAGCTCTCAACTTAGGAAACAATGTTTTGGTCTCTTGAAAAACTAAATCACTAAATAACGTGATAGAAAATATCCTCTTGATGTAGCCATGACGTGCGCTGTTTTTTTTTCAAAGATAAACAAAACCGTAGAATAAAACCAAACTTTTCCAATTATGTGCATTGTCTGGTGTGATGAAAATATTGAAAAAAGAAAACTAACGGGTACTGCTAGGTACAAATGGTGCAGTCAGACGAAACGTATCTAAGAAAAAAGGTGCCGACACGGCTGAAGACAGCATTGGGTTATATTTATTTATTTATTTATTCAAGGTACACATACAGGCATTACTTATGAGTTAATTACAATATTAGTATACCACATGCAGTGTTCAAGTAACCCCCAGTTATTAGTGTACACAATTAGCTAATCGGTCAATAGTAATTACAAACAATAAAAATAAAATTATATAAACAAAAATTCGAAGCAAATTGTAAAAGTCTGACTAATAAATTATTGAAATGGGAAATAAATTGATGTCAGATAATTAAAATAATTAAAAAATACAAGAGTAAATTTGAATATAAATAATTAAAATATTAAAATAATGTTCAGAATATGTAGTGGAAATGAGATCTTTGAGAAGAATGTGAGGGAAAACATTGAGAGAGAGGGGGTAAAGAATTGGGTTATTAGAGAGGTGATAGATTGTTAGACGGGTGTTATGACTAGAAGGAAAGTGAATAAGCTTACGAATATATGGTTTCGTGTTTAACACAGAATGGCTACTGGCCTGAACGGACCATGTCGACCGGTCCCTCAAGGACTCATGGGTTTTGAGTAAAATGAACCGGAGAGCGTGTATGACAACTTGAATTAATGTGACGAAAGGAAGGAATTTGTGTAGGCCAGTCTGAAGTTCTGTCAAGTCTGCCTTCTCCGCAAGGGACGAGGTGTGAGAAGATAGATACACTATTATAACAGAGAAATTATTGTAACCACAAGGAACCTTGGTTATTCTCTATTATTTAGGTAAGATCCTTAGATATTCGTATTTCCGATATTCCTATACATAATCTATAACCTGCCCAAAACTCCTATAAGAATGAATTAAACAAACAGGGCGATTTAAATGAAACATTCAAAGTTTGGCAATTAGAAACCTTTAAGTTTCAATTTCATAATGGTAATAATCTCTAGAAATTTCATTCATAAATTAATAGCTTGTACAGAAAGTTTTTAATAGTATATCCCGAACAATAATGAAAGTTGTTTTAACAAATAATTCATTCATTCATGAATAGGCACACTGTTTTATTTTTTTTTACTAATATTTATTTCAGTGTAGTTATTATTAGGTATAGGAGAAATGTGTCTGTAACAGAATTCTGACGATTTCGGCTTATTTCCGTTTTATTACAATGTTTTTCTAAACAAACGCTTTAGTAGGATTGTCAAAATTTTTGTATTGTACCAACGTTTCTCTTCTGAAAAAGTACTAATCGACATTATCAGTTATAGGTGGTAGAATTTTTCGGGACACATCTTGTGATAAAACCTGAAATCGTTATCACAATCCGGGACCAAGGCGCCAGGAGGTTCGCCGAAACGTCGGAACATCTTGTTTCCACACACGATAGCATAGCAAAAAAAGCTCTACATATAGTGCCAACATTGTTTTTTTTTTAATAATCTTTCACTGAGAGGATAGGTTGAAATTGAATAAGCTTAAGTGCATTTAAAACTTAGTAAATCAATAATGTCAAAAGACACATAAATCTCGACAAAGATGAAAGATCTATATATCAGAAAAACTTTCATGTTCAAACTATAAAGCTGGTCATTTCAGAATTACTTGAGTCCATATTAAAGGTATATATTTTGATATTTTAAACATGAATAAACTAAACGTGATTAAGAATAATAACTCATGAATACGTAACCTTACAATCTTCTCAATCGAATGTATTATGTAGATTTCACTAGATATTATTATCCTTATCCGTTATGCAAATTGAGGGTTTGTTTGAATAAGGATTATTCAAAAATCAATTTGCATAATTCATTTCATAAACTGTATTGTATCATTTTTACTTATTCTCTCAAAATTATAATCTGATTGTACCTAATATCTGAGAGATATGGTAATCATAGAATTTACAAAAAAATGTGCTAATAAAAACATACGCAACATTCAAGTGCCATTTAGAACCTCGTTCTTGAGAAAGATGAGAAATATCTTATGGGAGTACAACTAAATTGTCTTACAGAACACCTGAAAAAAAAACCTTAAAAGAGTGGGGTCCATTCTTATAACCCGTTAATCCCCATGGTAATTTTTTTCATACTAAGCAGGTGCGAAGCTACCTTAGAACGCGATTCCCATTACCTTTTGAAAAAAACGATAGGTTTAATAGTGTCTAATCTGACGTAATCCCATAAAAAATGTAAGCCCCGGCTTCCCTTCTGCAGAAATCCACCCCTTGCCCCTGCTACTGAGTAATTAATAGAGAAGAAAAATTTCGATTTAGGCTGTAAAAATTGTAAAAACCGTGGGTGAACTAACCTATACTATATCTTTATAAATACAATATGAATCAATTCCACGTAACGTAGAAAGTAGTTACATAACCATAGTGACAAAATATCCGTTTCTCCAGACGTTTTATTGAAATAAGATCCTGTAAAGGAAACCCTATCTTTGATCAAATCATCATGTCCCATTATTCCCTTCACCTTCCAACACGTGTTGCGAATTTCAGCACATGAATTTCTTATAGGCTGCGACATTACGATTGATAGAAACCTAATATAAGTGTTATATTATTTTATTGATGAAGATGTATGGTTTTTGTTACCTACATACGCTAAAGTTTCAGTACCGAAAACGTGTTGGTAGGCTAATTTGATGACAAGGAATGATGGATGTTTTGCGAAATAAGTAAAGAATATAATGTGAGGTGTTGCGAATATTTTTGTAGTTTTATGCGCTGAAATCAAGGTAGTAAATAAACATACGATTTTTTTGAAAGGATTTGGACTAGCAGACATAAATGCAAATATATTCCTGCACACTTTGTACTAATCTAAAAGCCTGTATTGCAAAGTTTGGAATAAATCGCCAGGGTTCGAACCCAGCGCCACCCGCTTGGGAGAGCGTTGCTCCAACCAACTGCCATGAACTCGGGCTGTGGAAATATTTATGATCACCAGCTTTAGAATATTCTCATCTGAGTTGAATCTAGACTTCGACGTTTCGAAAAAGTCTTGTTTCCATGATATATTCAAATCACAATGTTCTAAAGAAAAGTTCCCTAAGAACAAACGACTTCGTTTTATAAGCTTAGAAATTGTTGAATATATTCACGGTGCATACTTTGACATGAGTGCTTTTGATTTTTGGTTGCACCGTGTGTGAATATCAAAAAGTACGAATACTTCAACACACAAGATGGTGTTCGAAAGCTCATAAGTAACGTTGCGTAGCGGAATAAATTAGGTATATTTCAGAATAAATATACTAGGTATATTTCAGAGGAAATATACTAGATATATTTCATAGCATGAAGGACACGACACGGGTCACACAAGGGAAATCTACTGAACTGAACACTTCAGGGAAATAAAACTGCTTGAAATTGTCATATTTTATAAAGTCGTATTATAAATTATAAAGTACTCGTGGTCTTACTTCAGATAATATCAATTTACTGAGACAACAATGGAATAAGTGTTATTAAAGTCAAACAAGACGAAAAATAATTAAAAGAACAAAGTGAAAAGGGAAATTATGTATACACTTATTAATAATCCTTTGTTAATATTATATTTTATATTTTTATACAGATGTCGGACTTGCTACCATATTTCTCAGTATTTTAAGCCAGAAAAGTCTACATATTTTTATCTTTCATGATCATATTGATATAATACAAAGCCATGGAAAAATTCACCTATCCAGATATCATTGATATCAAAGAATTTAGCTCAGACGCACAAGGGGCAAAAACACAGTTTGTAGTTAGATTTTTTTTTTTATTTATTTATTCACAAATAAAATATACCGATACAACATCACCAGGATTGCCCAACCAGGTAAAACTTTTATTTGGGTCAATCCCACTAAAATACAAAGTAAAACAAAAAAAAAACAATTAAGTAGTGACTTTATTAATTACATTTTTCCGTGAAAATTCAGTCACACACTTCTATCAAAAATATTTTTGTATGAAGTGCCTCATGATTATTGGATATTTTTACCCGAATAAAATTTTTCACGATTACTGTCAGAATATGAGAAACGAGAAAGTTTCTTTTAATGCATTATTAATATCGATTCGGATCGATAGATAGCTATATGAATGTTTTAAGGACAACACCATTTTTACTATAAAACACTCTAAATAACGCAACATCATTGTATTGACTTATTTTATTCTCAATTTTAAGGGAGGAAGCTATAAATTGATGTCATTTTATTACTTTTCTGTCACCCATCTTGTATTAAAATGACGCTATAAAATTATTTTAGTACTTTAGTAGAAGACGATGAACTGTAAATACATAAAGACCATACTAACCATTTGTTGAAGGCAATTTTGGTGAAATTGAAAAGGCGATTTTTTACTGATTTATGTTCTTAGTGCAGTGCGACAACTGACACTAGAAAACCGTAACAATAAAAAATGTTCCTCTTCTTGACTCTGTTTTTATCTATTGTCATAAGGCGTTGAATTTTCTACATTTCGTAGTACCCATATACTATTATTCTGTAGTATTCCTACAACAGTATGCAATGTACAGTTGACGATGAACAATAAACATTTTCGGGATTACGCCCAGTGCCATATCAGGTTGTCAGGTCCCCCCAAACATTGGATGGCATGGGCTTTTCTGTTCTGTGCTAACTGTAAAATCTAGCCAGGACATCTACTGTCTTCCAACTCCGCGATTACCCCAATTTTTATCTTTCATGATGAGGTGAAAAAGACGGTTTTTTTCCTAGCTGACAATGTGTATCAAGTACCAATGACATTTTTATTATAGTCCAAGAATATAAAAGTGGTCAAATTACAGACATATAGATTTGTCAGTTTATTTCGTATTAACTTTGATCCTAGCCAACAGACCGAAAAATAAACGATTCTATTGTTTTTTTTTCCTTAGGTATACCTACCTATTTCTTTCTGCGGGATCTTTGTACATATATACCATAGGTATATATTGTATATACCTACTATATTTTTTGTAATTGTCTGGTTTGTGAACAGTAAACATGATATGTAATTTATGAGGTTTCGACAGAAATCAACCCAGCAACAATAACAGTAGGTATACTAAAAATATAATATGCTGAACTTTTTAAACCCCAAAGAATTCTAGAATTACCAGGAAAATTGATAATAATTCAGTTTTCTTACGAGATTTTCTGACGTCATAGCTAAAAGTTTTTTTAACATAATTGCATAAAATATTGTAGGCAATAAAAGAAAATGTGAAACTGATATTTTTATTAGATTCAAAATAGGTAATTTGAAAGTATATTACGTAAGACATTTCTAATTTTAAAAAAAACGTGATTTATCCACTGCTAGATATATAGTACAATAATATCGTATTTTCGCGGAGAAAAAACTATAGACATTTTTTTCTCCATCATACTTTACGTATTTGGGTGCGCTGAATCCGAATTTCAACTTTGCCACCTCGTAAATGTGATGCGTTCTGAGATATCTCAGAAAGAAAGAGAAAAAAATGTTTTTTTTACATACTTTGACTCATAATTCATAAAGTATTCATTTTAGAGAAAAGAAGCTCAGGACAAGAATAAACTTCACCAAATTTTCTACAAAATGACATATAAATCTTTTTTGTGGCATAAACCGTTAAGGCATCAGAGCGAGCTAAAATAGAGCGTTATTTTCACCCTACAGCCAAAAATTATATATGTTTGTAATTTTTCGCTCATAACTCAGAACCTACAAACTTTTGAGCAAAAATATATAAGAAAAAAATAAAGTGCATATTTTTTTCTTTAATTTATGCTACCAGTGTTTCGTCGACGGATAAACAGTCTAGGCGCTAGAGCGCATTGAAGTTTAGTATAGTACATTAGAAGCAGTTTTGACTATTATTTAAACTGATATATAACATTAAAAAAATACTTAATTGTAGGCAGTGCACTTGAATATATAAAAACAAAGGCTGTTATATTTATATTTTAAGGTTTGCCACCACTTAATAGTGCTGCGTTTATAGAAATGTCAGAATAACTCAGAAACAATAGCTATTTCTTTGTTTTTTTGTCCATATTTTAAAAAATTAAAACTTAAAAGGAATTATTTTATTGAAAAAGTAAACTACATTTAAATCTTTGAATCACTTCTACATTTTTTTAATCAGATGAACCATTCAAGAGCCAGAGCGCTTTAAATTTAAATCAAAATGGAAAAATCGTCCAATTACTGTACTTTCTTTGGTTTCTCGCCTACAAATGAGAAGGTACGTACTTTTAATGATTAAAATAAAAAAGAAAATTAAATTTTCTACAAATTATCTCTCTTAATATTTTTCACTCAGACGAACGGGTTCGGAGTTATAAAGCATCAAAATTTGTTGTAGTATATCAGAGAGAACGACATTTATGTACGTCGTACTAATATCTCTATTTGATTTTGAATTGTAAATCTTGATGCGCTATAACTCCGAACCTGTACGTCTGAGTGAAAAAACTTAAGAGACATAAATTGTAGAAAATTTAATTTTCTTTTAAAAAATTTTCATTAAAAGTACGTACCTTCTCATCCGTAGGCGAGAAACCAAAGAAAGTACAGTAATTGGACGATTTTTCCATTTTGATTTAATTTTAAAGCGCTCTGGCTCTTGAATGGTTCATCTGATTAAAAAAAATTGTAGAAGTGATTCATAGATATTTAAATGTAGTTTACTTTTTCAATAAAATAATTCCTTTTAAGTTTTAAATTTTTAAAATATGGACAAAAAAACAAAGAAATAGCTATTGTTTCTGAGTTATTCTGACATTTCTATAAACGCAGCACTATTAAGTGGTGGCAAACCTTAAAATATAAATATAACAACCTTTGTTCTTATATATTCAAGTGCACTGCCTACAATTAAGTATTTTTTGATCGTTATATATCAGTTTAAATAAAAGTCAAAACTGCTTCTAATGTTCTATACTAAACTTCAATGCGCTCTAGCGCCTAGACTATTTATCCGTCGACGAAACACTGCTGGCATAAATTAAAGAAAAAAATATGCGCTTTATTTTTCTCTTAGATATTTTTGCTCAAAAGTTTAAAGGTTCTGAGTTATGAGCGAAAAATTACAAACATATATAATTTTTGGCTGTAGGGTGAAAATTACGCCCTATTTTAGCTCGCTCTGATGCCTTAACGGTTTATGCCACAAAAAAGATTTATATGTCATTTTATAGGAAATTTGGTGAAGTTTATTCTTGTCCTAAGCTTCTTTTCTCTAAAATGAATACTTTTTGAATTATCAGTCAAAGTATGTAAAAAAAGCATTTTTATCTCTTTCTTTCTGAGATATCTCAGAACGCATCACATTTACGAGGTGGCAAAGTTGAAATTCGGATTCAGCGCACCCAAATACGTAAAGTATGATGGAGAAAAAAATGTCTATAGTTTTTTCCTAGAAATGCCATTAAATTTCCTCTCCTTACTGCACTAATAGACATCTTTTAAACATTCGATCTCTAGCGTTAATTTTTATAAGCGTGGACAAACCAATCATCATTTTGAAATTGAATCTCTTGAAACTCTACCGAGAATTATACGTCGAATCTAAGCTTAAATATCAACTCATCACATCAGATTTTGAAATCTGTCAATAAAAATAATTTTCCTGGTGGAGAAATATTTCCGCATTTGCTAGATGTTCCAGTCTTTCCAACCATCATAATAATATCGTCAAACATTACTAAAAAATACGGAAAAAATTAGAGTTCAAAGCATTTCAAGATTTATCTGATGTTTTCTCGATAGTCATCCATGATTAATTTTTCAAAGACTCTTGACGAAAATATTTCCGAGAATTTTTCAGTGTTTACTTACTTACTAAACTTACCTAGAAATAATTAATTTTTCAAAGACCGAATAACATCCGTTCTTCTTTTCTTTGTTATATTCTTGAAAACATGTAAATATACCTAATTTTCATGAGTTTTTTTCCACGTGTATAGTCAATGAAGACCTGATAACCAATTTCTTCATTTTTTCTCAGTTCTGAGGGTCTCAAACAGTGATTTCTAGGGATACATGATCATTTGCGAGAGGTGAAACATAGATTTAGCTCTGTGATTGGCTCATTATCTTGTCTTCTTCATTCTGAAATGAAGCGAATTAGCAATTATTTTACCGTCATCAGTTTCTCCACATTTCCATGGCATGATATTAAAACAGTGTAAACTTAACAATGGATCCTTATAGTTTCAAGTTTCAGAATAAGTTTTTATCTCTGGTTTGGCTCAATATGCAAACGCTGTAAATTCGTTGTCATCCTCAGGGAATGCGATATAGTATCTATATGTAAAATGGTAACCTACATGCATTTACATCTTACTATTATGCTTGGCTTGTTTGCGAAATACTAAGCCACAGTGGTTGCCTACGAACATAAAGCTTTTCTATGCGGTTAACCCACAAGAACAAGAATAATAATACGGTGTCATTAGGTAGTTGGGTAACCTGAAGCGAAATATAACGCAGGGTTAACATGCTTTCCCAGGCTTTCTAGTATCACCATTTAACCTTTTGCCTTTGTTATTCTGAAACGTCTTAACCAAAGTAATATACCTGTAGCTTTCCAACGAAGTAGACACACGAAATATAAAAGTTAAAAATACGCAGAACGAAATAAAATCTCTGTGTGTTCAGTAATGTGTCTCACCATTTATACTGTTACTATTTATATTGTGATAAAACATACGTACTTGAGTCAAGTGTGTCATGTGTGCTTTTAAAATGTAACTAGACAACGAAAGGATCAGGTTTTCTTGCAAGTGAGATCGAAGGAAAAATCTATTAAAGTGCATAACACAGAGAGTATAGGACGCCAAACCACCCTAATATCCCCATACGTACTCCGTTCACACAATTTGTCCGGTTTCTTCTACTCAAGATGAGCCCGTCCTTGAGGATCAACGTGACCGATTCAAATCAGCCTTCCTCAAACATCTTCTCTATCTTTTTGGTCATCCTGTTCTCGTTCAATCTCTCATTATGCCAAAACCAGCAAAGCTTGTTAACTTTCATTCTAGACATTACGTCCGTCTTAAAGTCACTCATCTCTCTGATAACCTCTTTCCTTATCCTATCTCTCAGTGTTTTTGTTGATCATCTATAGACACACTGCTTATGAATTTATTTTTTCCATACAACATAAGTAAAAAGACGATAAGATTACAACACGATTAAAACTAGTTAAACTTCTTACTATGTAGGTGGTATTATACACACATGAAAACTTTTGTTAGAAATTTATACCCTTGTTACAAAATCCCTCAGAGGGATTTTACGTATACATGCCATTATTTTCTGTAATCCTTTAATTATTATCAGTCTTTGAGGGAGAATCTTATACAAACTTGGAAACATTGTACAAGCATACCAACTTTCCGATAGTATACCAGTTTATTAATGTTTTGAGCAGGACAAACTTGCAAAAGTATTGCCGAAATAGTCTAAAAATAATTATGACAAGATTAAGTGAAAACGCAGAAAAGTGATAACACTCAACGAAGCCAAAAAGATACCTACCTTAAAAATTATTTTGATCAACCTAGATGCTTGCTTTCTAGGAAATTAAGATTTTGCTCCATTTCTTGGAGCACTTTTGTCTTACACTACGCTTCCTTCTAATCGGGCCAATATAGTGCTGATATGAAATGCATGAACGTTGAACGTGACTCAAGTAAGGAGTGCATTTTGTAAATATAGGGCAATCTGATGTACAGTTCTTTTTCTGTCTATGTAGTTAGAAATAAAATTGGAAAATTGTGTTTTCTTGACGTAATTCGTACCGTTTCCAACTTACGTCAAAGGATATCTATTGTGTAGGAAACGTGTAAGAACATAGAAGATGTATCGTTGGTATTTAAAAATAAACAGATATAACCAAACACCGCAATCGGGGTTCTTTTCATAATACAGTGAGGGGTAGAAGAATAAACGAAACACAATATCATGACCTACTTTTCTATACTAGGGATGTGATATCTTGAAACTATCGATGTATCAATTTAATCTACAAATTTTCCCATCACTTTTTTTTACAGGTTTTACTTACCAAATAAATGAGTTAAATTTTCAAGCATTAGTAATTCGATTTCAGTTCGGCATAATCCAATTGACATTGTCATGAAAGAATTTACCTGCGGCGCTAAGTTGACAATTACTCTTATGAAGAAACTCTACTATTTTGGAAATTCAAAATTTAATACCTTTTTGGGGTACATGTAAAAAATATTTAACCTAATTTTGTGGAATCCAAAATGAAAGTGGGGTAAAAAAAGTTCGATGAATATGTCTGCCAATTTTTAGGTTCTGAGATAGGTGCAGTTAATGTTTTCTCAAATAATAGAGATTTACTCATAAAATTTTAAACAGTCTACAATAAACTATCTATTTAAAAAAAAAACTTCAAGAAAAATGTTCTAATGCCAATGCTAGTATATTTTCTAAGAGTTCAACACAAACATCCCTAATAAACCCACGTAACCCAGTTCTAGAAAATGTACGTCATTCGACACGACTGGGATTTCTTTATCTGGTCAATGAATTCTTATGAAACCAACGTACATTCATACAACCTAACGTTTCTTTGTTCCGTATTAGATACAACTGCATTCATTCTATTTGAGTTTTTATAGTAAAACGCTTAATGTCAATTGATACAACTTTTTCTTTGATGATGCTTTAATAACATTGTGCAACAAATTCAATAAAGATTTTATCGTCAATGGAAACGATAATTTTAAAATTCTGCAGTAAAATGTGTCGTAACTTTTTAAAACGGCGCCATAGACCGCTACTAGGTCACCAAAACAGCATCCCGTTCCCGTTTATGAAAACCTCCCCTGGGTAACATTGTGGAAATGTGTTTCGTTATCGTGTATTCTATCAGCTACCCATACATATTTCTGATTCCAAAATTTGCGGTAAAATCTGTATACATATTTTCAAGCTTCAGAACTACATATGTTGCATCGTAGTAACTTATTCAGAACTTAACATATTAAATCTACAGGATATTTGGTACTTTGTCTTCTACAAGTTAGCTGATATTTTATTCATAAAATATCCTAGAAAAAGTTATGTAATAGATGATTCTAAGGAAACGCTATTTTAAGTATTTTCAGGGGAATCTTTGGAAAACATTTTTTTCTATAAAATCATCGAAAATCATGTTTATGGCAATTTCGGATACTAAAACATATTCCTAGTTATTACAGTTTTAAATTTTAAGACTATAGTACCAATATAAATAGAGACCATTACATTTTCTGATGTCTTAAATGACTCGGAAAGGAAGAACAATACAATGAAAACACTACCTATTTATTCTCTCGATAAAATCACATGGTAGATATTTTATTTTAATGCAATATCAGGCATCAAATGTAGAAAACTAGTATAAAATGTAACGGAAATTAATATCTCCTGTGAACAGGAATTCATATTAGCAATGCATATCCTTATTGTTCATTTTTTAATTTGTTCCAGGTGCAACAAGTCTGGAACGATTCGCTCCACTTCCCAACTCCTCACCAGCCCCACTACCTCACGCCTTCTCCTCCTCTCTTCACCCCTAGCCCACCACTTGGAACCGAGAAATTCTCTACAGCACTCTCAAGCGACTGCAGAAAGGCGACGCAAAGCGTCGGCACACATTTTAAGGTTAGTGGTTTTTAACTTGCATCGTAAGGTTCTAAGTGTTTCCACTTTAGAAGCTTTGTACTTTTAATCTTTGATATTTAAGAAGCAATGTAGATGTTTTAAAATTAATCGCGAATTTGCAAGACTAGTCGAGCTATTTAATATAAAAATTATTAATAGAGGGATATGCATCAATTTTTGGCATGTTGAGATATTGAATGATGGCAAGATGACTTAAAAGATATATAGGAAATAGGATTCCCAAGGATGGCTACATTTTACAACATAACAATTTTAATGAATGTGACGGAAACGACGGAATTACAAAATTACGTTATTGACTTACGCATTCAGCAGATGCCAGTTATATTCCTAATTTGGGAAAGGTGCCGCCCCTGAGATTGTACGAATAGTTTTACAAGAAAAACCCTGTTTTTTCAAACTAAATCGTATAGCCAAGCTTTGAAGATTATTTTTCCCTATAACATTGAAAGCAGATTATTAGAAATGATATGATGAGAGATAAAATGCGGAATCAATGGAGTCAGCTTCCTTCATTCTCATAACAGTTGAACGAATTCTATTAAGTCAGGCAATAATTGGCCACATTGACATCTCTAAATCTAATTACTCGTAGATCCTTTGTGTTAAAAATGGTTCTGTATAATCCATCCTTTGCGTGATGGCATTTCTCAGCGGATTTTCTAATGATCTCTCGAGGATAAAAATAGTTCCCTTTCACACTGTTTACTTTTAAAAAAAAATCCTGAAGCAAAATGCCACGACTTTACGTATATAATTGATACTACAGTATCTATGGCAGTACAGAATACGAGTGTGTCATTATCTCATACAGCTTTCACCCCCAGGATATGAATTAAATTTACGTATATTATGATAATATCTAAGTAACATAACAGTGGAGAATAATTCTGAAGAACGTTGAAAATGAGAAAAGGGTAAAATTATTCTGTCACGCGTCTGAAATGCGTAGGAAGAATTCCGAAAGCTCTGTTAGAAATTTTGGTATAAACTTCTAATATTATTATTTGTATAATGTATTATTAATGGATAGGTTTGTCACTCCGATTCGCTGAAACAGATCGTGAAAGCACCACTCTCATAAATTATTTTGGGTCTAAGAAATGTTGAGAGCTGTTTCGTGTTGGGCTCTCACTCAATGGTCGTCAACGTTGGGTAGAAGACCTGACAAGACACGCGAAGAATAAGATAATTAGGTATTTTATCCGCTGGGCATTTGATATCTGTTAATACTTTTGATATTGTATTTGGACCTTTAAATAATTTTGACCTGAATTGACGATCCCCTTACCTTTAGTTGGAAATACTTCTTCACCTATTGTGATCCACTCCCTGAGATCTATTGCAGCCAGGAATTTGATTTCTGAAAACTCTCTGCTCTCCTTAGAATGTCAGTTTTTTTAACACTGATGTAGTCTCTTAACTTTACTGTCGATCAGTGTAAGATGGGCATGCTGGACTTTCGACCAGCTATCGGTTTGTTTAGGTGATCACTTTACTCTCGACAAACGTTCACCATTCAGCCCTTAACACCTGTGTGTGTATTCTTCCACCTTTTTCAGAGCATATAATACTCTGAAAAATTCGCCCCTTCGGTGGGATTCGAACCTACACTCCACGGTTGTGAAGCAAGGATTCTACCCACCAATCCACAAGCCATCCCAGGCTGACCGTGAAGAAACCCAATTGATGGGCATGCTGGACTTATGACCTGAAAACCTGACCTGAAAATATACATATCTAAAACAATCACTATTTTTTTTTAAATAAACATCCAAACATTGCCAAAGATTTCGCCTTTAACATTAAGATAGTAAATACTTATTGTTTGTTTTGGGTATCTAGATAAGACATTAGACTGTAAAATCAATGAGTCTGGACTGTTGACCTTTTTCCAGTTAATAAATCAACCCTTTCCACCGCATGCGACATTTCCAGTTGGAGTAAAACAATTCTGCTTCATGAAATCTCACCCGAAGAAACACTCATTTTTTTCCATAATTTATAGTCGACACCCTGCGTCTAAAATAATAATTTAGTGGATGGTAATTTCTCTAGAAAGTTTTGTATGAATATTAATAATTAACAATATAAACAATGTAACTATACAGCGATTTACATAGACGAGACACAATAAAAATTCGGGCATGATTAACATATAACTACATGATTGGCGCAGTTGGTTGAGGCGGCGTTCTCTCTAGCGGGAGGTGCCAGGTTCCATATAGGATGTATTTCACACTTTGCGATACAGGCTTAGTGCCTTAAGTCTAGTGCAAGGTGTGCAGAAAAGTATTTTATTATGTGTATGCAAGCCTACAACCTTTTGAAAAAACCTTTACGGCCTAACTGGTCTAACTAAGCTTAACAACAGTGAAGGAGAGACGGGATCAGACGTGATAACCTATTGTGATATAGAAGATTTTATTTGAGATGTATTGTACGTGACCACTACTGTGATGTACTGCCGACTATGATCACTATGAGCTTTATGGAAACAAAAACGTTTCAGGTTTTTAATATAAATTATGGTAAATTAGTAGATTTTAATGCATAATATCACTACGAAACAAAAATCTTTACGATTTTTGCGAAGTGAGTTATTTTCTCTGATTAAATTTATAGAGGTATTTTTCTAACTTTTTGTTTCAAAAAATTATACTAGATATGAAAGATTTGTTTCAGTAATTCACTAGAAACATGTGTATCTCTTCTTCTTGTTCTACTTTCCTCTCGCCTTTGTCCCATTTACATGGAGACGGCTCTCCTAGTCCTTCTCCCTTCTGTCTCCCTCATCCTCCACACGAAGCCTCGCCTACTTTAGATTTCTCGTGATTTTGGACGTCCAACTAGTTAGGGGTCCACCTGGTCTCCCGGGTCCTACTTCTATGTCCATTGTCCTTTTTTAACATATTTTTCTCTGGTAGCCTCGTAAGGTTCAGTGAATCTATTTCATTTTTATAAAGCATAATATTTAGTAAGGTTGTCGAGATATTATTTGTATCTCTGACGAAATGTCAATCAGAGCCCTTTACACTCTGATTGGCATTGATCTGATAATGATTTTTGTTATTGTTAATTGTAAAATATCATATTATCTGTAAAAATTGACGAGTCCAGGTGCCCGAATGGGCCTACGGACGATATAAAATAATAAAACAATAAATAAAACAATGAAAAATACCTCTTTAACGATAGCTTAATCCTCGAAAAATCTGTACGTCTTCTAACAACATGTAGTAACATCAAAAAGAATTATTTACGGAGTTAACCAGGACATTATGTTAATGAATTTAGTTGTCCTCAGTATTTCACTCATGTAACGATAATGAGAGAGATAATTTTGTACGTAAATGTTTTTGTCGCAAAGGAAATTGTAATCTCTCTTCTTATGCCTTTTATGTTTAAATGTTAGTAGGTAAAATATTTTCCTACCTAAATGTCGTGTATCTCTCGTAATTGAGTGCTTTCGCCTGAAGTAATTATTATTTTTCCTCTCATTAAAAATAACCATGTTTTAAGTTACGAGTCAAATTCTGTAACCAATTATAATTGCGTACTATCTAAAGTTTGTAACGTAACGTCTTTTTTTCAATTTCTTTCATAGTAACATCAATTTAAAACACATTTAATTTATTGAGATTTTTCCTCAAATAATTTAGGTATATCCCTCTCACATTTAATTTAGTTCAAAAAATTACAGAATTGAACCTATTTTCTAATCATAGGAACATAAAACTAACCGTAAACTTTACGTACACTACCAAAATATTGCTGTATTAACAAATCAATGTATGCATTTTAGATGAAATGTGACTATCCTAGTTAACATACTCGTATGCCTAGTTGTTAGTTGATATAATTATTAATCAATTATTCACCCTCAAACGTTTAAACATTCTTCAAAGGAACATGGCTAGCTTGGGATTGGTTTTGTTCGGTGTGTATTATATCCTTCAACACCATTACTTACTTTTTTACCTCACTGTCACTGAAACGATATAGGATAGTACTCCCTCAGACTTGAAAAACAGCGCTCTTTCTAGCCAATTATTTTCAAGCATTCTCAGAATATACCTAATAATTACATCACAAAATTATTCACGCCATACATTAGTTTCAACACAGACAGACGTAGGTGTGTCAGACTCATATAATACTACCTATTTGTCATCGTACAGCTACATGTACGTATATACTGTCAACACTCATGTCTACGTGACGTCATAGCACGTAGTCTTCTTGAATAAATGTCCACCCATCCCAGGGGAACCCCCTCACCGCCCTACACGTTTGCGAAACTAAAGTGTATTGTGTGTATTGTACCTAAGGGTGTTATTTGTGAAATTAGACGATAGATTGCCTCATTTTCATCTATTTACATTGTAAGTTTATTGTTGTTTGCCGTTTCTATTATTACCACAGCGTCTAACGTAACACCTTTATATCGATTTATGTCTTTGTAGGTAGCTAACTCGTAAATAAGAGTACACACGTACAAAAGGATAAATTTGTGTAGCTATTGAATAGATTACCTTAGTCAAAAGATGAATGAGTCACATACCTCGCATCACGTAAAGAGAGTTTACTTCTGTACGTGTCAATTTAATACATTTGTCGAAAGTAAGCGTATAATACCTCTACGTAATTTAATAATCGAGAATGTCAATGAAGGGCGCATAGTCATGAAAGTACACTCAGACATTTCAGCGGTGATTCTTCTAGCCCAGATTATATTGTCTCTTAACCTGTCATACCTAACTAATAATTATTTATATTTTGCAAGTATTAGATTTCGGACCCAAAGCAAGCCCGTAATTTACCGAAATTACAATTAAAAACATACTCGTAGATGCATAATATGCCATTGCTCACACAACTGTCTACCTAATTGCATCTAATAGAGAAACTCAACTAACTATCTTATTTGTGCAATCATTTTGAATCTCGTATTTTTTATTACCTGGTTTATATCATAGAACTCCCGAAGTCATATTATTTTTAAAAGTACTATTGGCCTATCAAATTTATCTTTATCGTCTCATGTTTTCATAACCAAGAATCGCAGAAATGTTGTCTAACGATTTATGAGAAAACCATTGGGTTATAATAACGATGTTTTAAGGTTAATAATAATACAAAGGTTCTTATAAACCGGAAACCCGTGCTTTCAGCCCACATACTTCCGGCATGTCCATTAAAGATGCCTGATATAGATATGTACCATCATATATTAAACTTATAATAAGTACCTATACGAACATTCAAGTATATTTTAGGGCTCTTTTACTGACTATCTCATTTCAGAACCGATACATAATATTTTCTGAAATTTAGAATGTCCATCCGTGCGTTATGCAGACAAAGCTGGGGAGAAAAGCGTTAATCCGGTAATCGTTAATTATGGAAATCAATATTCTGGTAAACGATTTACCATTAAAATTATTAACGAACTCATTTTAAATTGCGAACAGCGCAATTGAAGTGATGACTAGGGAAATAAAGTAGGTACTACCAACCTAAAAAACCACAATTTTCTGCAGATTTTTCCCATTTAAGTTTGGTGAAATTCTAGTCGCCCATACGCTAATACTAATAAAATAAATAAATAAATCTTTATTGGCCGGTAAATATATATAGTAACAAAAACAAGACAATGCAGCGGACTTATTGCAAAAGCAATATCTTACAGTCAACCCGACTACCCGACAACCCGACACGAAAAATATTTTCTCAACTACCTAGTAGAGAAAATATTTTTCATGGTAGGTAATTCGCCAGAAATATTCAACCAAAATTAACGGTGGTGAATTAACGTTGACGAAAGTTAATTTATAGTGAACTTATTAACGACAGTAAACTTTTTAAATAACGGTGGCCAGCTATGCATACCGAAATATAAAAGCACTCTGTATAGTAATAGTATTCTAGTTTACCTACACGATACTAGTTACTAATTAACTGAAGCATCACTCCACCCACATTTCGCTGAGTTGTGAAAATCTAATTGAAAGTTTTATATCAAGCGAACTAACAGTAGTGAGTGGAGTTGATGAACATGATACTGATAGTTTTTTAATTAACAACTTAATTAAGATACCTTGTTGAAACAACAAAGATCATGTTGAGTTAGTTATAATAACTATGCCATGAATAGTTTGTTTGCGTCATCGATACGATCATAATATCTACCTTGCATTTGCATCTTCTTCTTATTTAACTTTAAGGTCAGATAGAGATCTCTTTCATAAATTCATTTTCATCCTATTACTTGCCCTTTTCAACCATTATTTACAAGGTATACTTGACGCAACTTCGGCCTCGTTCTTCTGTAGACCCACTGCCGTCCTAAAGGAGATCTTACACGGACAATTTTTCGAGCATTACTAAGTGCGGCAACTAGTACAATTCGTATTGATTAACATTATTTTATTAAATTAAGTGATCAGAGAGTTGACTAAATGTAAAAACGAATGTTTTCGCTAAAATAAAAGTGAACAAGTCGAAATAGTTGGGATATGGAGAGAGAATGAACGATGAAAGGATCACAAAAAAATATACCTGGGAGTAAGAAGGGGTTTCGGGAGGGGCGGCCGTCCAAGAACCACATGTCTTGACCATGTAGACCAGTCCTCAAGGATAAACGTGTTTTCAGTAAAATGAATCGTAGAGTGTGTATGACAAATTGCAAGAAAAAGTGTGTAAGCACAGAAAAGTTAGGTGATCTGTTTTCTCTGCGCACCCCGCAAGGCATGCAGCATGAGGGAATATGATAGAATAGAATATAAATGTAGCTACTAATGTATAAAAATGATATCCCATTAAAATTCTCTCATAAAATTCCCAAAGGGTGTAAATACCTAAAATACATTATATCTGTTAGTATCATTATTGACGAAAAAAATTCTCTCGATATTTTGTGGGAGGGAGTTAGGTTAAGTTAAGGGAAGGTAGAAAGTAATTGAAAAAATCGTTATCGTCCTGAACACTGACATGTGTTATAAAGAACATATATCACTTTGTATTATATGACCTAATTCCTATTATGTACAGTGACATTTCTCTGTAAAAAATCTTTAATAGGTATTGTAAGATGTCTGGGTAATAGGTATAAAAAAGAAGTTCTATTAAAAGCATTTCAGTAATCCCATAATCCTCTAGCCTTTGAACTCAATATAATAAGTATGTTTTACACGAAGGTAAGTATGGATTAATTGCGTCACCATTTTTCTGCGATTTATTTTATGTATCTGATGGGGTGTTATATATTGTACTACGACCTATAACATTCATACTGTACTCCATACAAATATTAGTTGGATGAATTGAAAAAGAAAAATATAGCATAATTTTCTGTAAGTATTCTTGTAGGCTTTCCCAGCGTGATGAATCCAAGTCCATTGTATTATTTCAATGTTTCTGGATAAACCTGCATCGAAAAATACCTTTATGAAAAAGCCCAGAAATAAATATTAATGTGTTGTTTTTTAGCTTTTTGATGAGTGTATTTGAGTTGAAATTGGATTTATGAATGTATTTGAATAGCGTAATTGAATATAATATGGGCTTTTTGATGTAGCAAGTTGATTTGTTGATTTAAAGTAGCAAATACTTATAGAAAATAATTTACATATGTAATACTGTAAACGCAAAGAATATTCCATTACGAATTTCTTGAACAACTTATGATGAAAAAATAGCAGTGTATTTCTTACTACTTTCATATACATAATTATAACACTGTAAGAGTTGAATAAAAGAAAGAAAATATCCTTACCCAGCATTATTTGGTCGGCCAATATACGATAGTAATTGAATAAAAAAGCTCCCTATCTCTAACGTAGAGTTAAACTTTCGTCACGGAAATGTAAAAACTTCCATGTAAAAATGTAATTTGTAAGTTGTAGCTTTACTGTAATTCGAGTGATACTTTGTTGCTTTTGATGTCGTGTTGAAACTTCAAAAAACTAAAGTTAGGAATACATTTTCTTTAACTTAGGAATTGGGATCGATTATTTCGTTTATTCGTATCTAATAATCAGACATTTCAATCGGCTTTATTGTAGTTCTATAAAAGTTTTTATAATCTTTTTCTTCTGCAGTGAGATTCAATATTGTGAGACAATTTCTAAATACTAATATTTCAGGCACAATGCCTGTATTTTAGGCGTTTGCTATCCACAATATATTCTGGATAGATGAATGGAGGGTGCAGCCTTCTCCTTCACAGGTAGTGCAAGCAAAACAACCTCAACGACCCCTGTGCTGAGGTGGAGTCCATCAACCAGATTATCGGAGAATGTCAGTTCACTAGGTTTATCAGTACAATGGAAGATATTCACAACTTGTCCCCGGAGGCACGATCATCATCTTTGACTCTGGTCTATCCATTCCCATACGATATACAATACAGCGTTTCCCAGTATAAGACTGGTGAATTTATGAATAATACTGAGAAGTGTTTAGCAAGTTCTGTCTCGTTTTGTAACTTGTCAATTTTCCAATTATGGTTAGACATCCTCCGCCTCCAGGTTTAATCGTTACGATTAGTTTGCATCAAAGCTCCATCTCTCCTACTCCACTCATCCCTGTCCTGTGAGGTTCTTTTTAACTCTTTATATGAGGCGAAGTCCGTATTCTGGCACAGGTCGTCTAGGTAATCTTTTCTTGGCCGTCCTCTGTAGTTTGTCCTCCATTCATTCCTTCAATAAATTCGTATTAAAGACCGTTTTGAAGAACGTTTTTTTTTATATTGCATTGAGTAGATGCCATCCTGAGTTAGAGAATTCCTGAAGAACGAAGCCTTTTTCTAATATTTCCAGTCTAGTAAGAGGTATGTCAATATCGTGTTTATATTGATTGAATATTACGGGTATTCACTGTTATTGTAATGTTTGGCTAGCATGCCACAATGGTAGGTACATTCCTATTCCTACATACTAAATACAATTCATCAGAAGGGACAGTCATTAGATCCATTAGTATCACCATTATCTATGTAGGTTAATAATTACCGTGTTTGTTCACTCAGCAAGGTTATAATTTATATGAGAATCTATCGATATTGTTCTAACTATTACTGCTATATAATAACAACACCCAACAAATGATAATATGTTACGAGCATTTGGATATATTTGGTAGCTATTACAATTTTAACTGCTTTTGTTCAAGGGACCCATCAAAGGCAATCGAGATGAGTGTACATAAATCACTCGACAGTAGTGCTTAGATTATTATTAAAATATGATTATAGTATAAAAATAGGAGTTTCTATTCTGTCATATTCTTTTCTATTCACACCCTCACACTGCGTGTCTTGAGGGGTAGGCAGAGAAAACAGATAGCTAGACTTTGCCAATCCTTACACATACTTCTTGCTTCGGTCACTTTCGTCCAATTCGTCATACACGCTCTACAATTTCTTTTACTCAAAACAGACGTTTTCTGTTTCCGTTTCCTTATTGGATGCTGGCTTTAGTTGTCTCTTGATCCTCATACTTGGTTAGGCTGATCAGGTATATGTGTTGATAATTGTTTAGGAAAATAAAACGAACACTGAAAAGGTTCCTTGAGTAGGTGACCCTAGCCTGCGATGTTCACCCCTTGTGAAGCCCCAAGGAAAAAGTCATGGATACGTTACTAGATAATATAAGGATGTAAAACTAAATTAGGATAAAAGAACAAGGGAAAAGAATAGAGGAAAAGTTCGAGGGGTGGTGCGGAAACTGTATTAAAGGTCAAAGCCCTCTAAGGGTAGGCAGTACGCAGAACAAAAAGGCATTTTCGTGTAATTTAACATAATAAGATAATCATCCCTATGGGCACATTAGAGTAATTTATTACACAATGAAATTTGTACAAATTAACACATTCATGCACTAAATACTTTTTTATTCACTTTTTTTAATACTACTAGAAGCCCCCAGTGCGGTTCGCACTTCTCAGTTATTTGTTCATGAAATAATGGAAGAAAAAAGAGAGAATTATCTGTATATTTTTTTCTATTTATATTTTTAATACTGACTAATCCCAATGGGGTCACCAGTTTGTGTAATTGTAGTATTATAAAAGTCATGTCAGTTAGCGCCTCTATACAAAAATCTGGTAAGTAAATAAATAAATGTATTGGGATTGACTGGAAGAAATCGCAGTTCTGCGATAAGTTCGCCCTGGTGAACAACGATTTACAATCTGTACTATTTCAATTTTTTGTATGTTTGTGTGTTCTTAAAGAATAAAAATAATTAATACATTATAAAAAACATAACGACACCTCGTTACGATACGTACGTCGCGACGTAGTCCGGCCATACACTAACGGAAAGTTATACTCTGAAAATGTTTTTTGTAAAAAAAAATTCCGACCAAACCTTTCTCTGAATTTAGAATCCAGGTAACAGAACTTTGGTCGGAACTTTTTTACAAAAAAAAAACAATTTCAGAATATAACTTTCCGATAGTGTGTGGCTTTTTCCGTTAGTCTTTTTTTTTAATACCATCATTATCATTTTAAACAATGCGTAACGGATGTATATACCTCATAAGACTTCCAAAAACACATGATCGTTTGGAAATGTTGGGCTACGAAGTACGCCTTGTGTATTACAATATTATAACTATGATTTTTATTCTCGATTAACATTTTTTCAGTTAGAATTAATTTACCACACGCGATATTAAAGCTACTATTATGTATAAATAATACATTTTTTCAGAAATATTTATTTTTTAATGTTAATTGTGTTTGCACATACAAACTAAAATTGTTTACCGTTGTTCAATTATCCCTAAAAGTAAAGGGACTCGTGATGTTCCAAAAATATAATTTGCATATCCAAAAGATTGGAGCAAAGATACAATGGCATTATCATACAATGCATATATCAAATAAAACAATCAAAAAGATTAAAAATAAGGAGAGAATAAAAATAAGTGTATTTATTGAATGTGGATTTGTGCAGTGCGTTCTTCCGATGTTATTCCCAAAGCTCGGATGTGATTGCCCGTACAGTAAATTATGAAAATGATTAGCACCAAAATAAATAGGTAGATTACAGCACATCATACTAAAAATATGTAGATATATCTTACTTGTTTCATAATTCCCTATAGTATATTCACGTCTCTCGTAAAAGCCCTGTTAATTTTCAATAAAGCTCGTCCTAAAGTTTCCTTAGAGGTTATATTCTCTCTGTGTTCCGTTTCTCTCATCCTCACAGACAACCCCAAGAGACTGGGCTTTCATATGAATCACCATTGCTTGGTTTTCACGCTCACGTCCTTGCGTTATGCCTCCTCGTATTTCCCGAGCAGCAAATGGAATAAAATATTCCCATACAAAGGTATTTCATTCAAGTAGGCGCGATTGTAACCAAAGAAAATAAAACAGTCATGAAGACGTCATAAGGAGGATATTTAGACTAAATTGCGGATTACGTTCATATTTTGTGCAGTTGTGAAGAGATATTTTTCATTTTTGGTAAATGATAGAAGATTAAATTTAACCGTGCCTTTTAAGTATCGAAAAACATTTAAGTAGGTACTTATTAATTAAAAACAAATTAAAATTTAAGACATTTTTCCAGAAAAGGGGGTTTATCGAGGTAATTCAGGAACGAGATTTTCGCTCCACGTCTCTACTTACCCGCAAATGGTTTAATGATAATTGACATAATCATATACCTAATGTATTTTTTCCCTCGTCCAGACGAATTTGAAAGGTGATGGCGAAGCATAAAATAACCCCAATATTAATAACTTAATTTGGAATCAGTGAGTTTCTTCCCCATTGATTGAATTAGTATGTTCTCTAATCAACGAAATTTGAGGGATGAACAGTTAGTCTAAAAATAGGAATAACCTATTCTGAAATGACCATGTATCTGAAATGTCAATGACCTCTCATGCCTTTCATAATATCATTAAAAGTGCAATGTAACGTCGACATTTTATGCTCCCAATTAGTTGGTGACAGTGAATGCTTGGGTTTTCAAGTCAGTCTGGTATCAAAGTTAGTAGGATTCCAAAAATTTGAAAAAAAAACTGTGTTTTTAGCATCTTTCATGTGATTCATTTTAGATTTTTTCTCTTGTTTCAGGCGCAGCCAAAATAGACCGGTCGGCGTGTCCAGGAATCTGTGGGCCCCAGCCCGCCCCAGCTCCCACACTGTCTTTCTCCAGCTTCCGAAATTCATTCACCACCAATGTCAATTACTTGAAAAGAAGGTGTGTCGTAAAACAACTATTTTACAGTGAATCCCATACATGTTTTGAATTTCCTTGAATGTAGTCAAAAAATCAATTGGATGGACTTGATGTTACTTAAGTGTAAAGTGATTACATTAAGCCAGCCGACGATCAGTCATAAGCCTGATGGAAGGTCCATCCTTTGCTGTGTATTTGTTGAGATAAATCAACTACGACATGTAGAAAAATTCCGATGTTCTCACAAAGCACAAATTGTGATTTTCAATCTTGAAAAAATCAACTATTCAATCAATTTTTCAAAATATGGGAATCATTGTAATATTTTACAACAATGTTCTTTTATTGTAATATTGAACAACAATGTTCTTTCATTGTAATATTGTACAACAATGTTCTTTCATTGTAATATTTAACAACGATGTTCTTTCTCGGCAGATTTAGTTCTGGGGATTTGTCCTCAGAATGCGACGAAGGCGAAGTAGACCCCTACGTTGGGGCAAAGACTGCGACTACAACTAGTCAACCAACTCAGAGACAACCCTCGCAGTCGACCTCAACGCAACCGCCTCGTAAGTTACCAAATTTACTTACTTAGTTGCATAGTTTTCTTCTTCAATTCAGTACTAAAGTAACTCTTCTTGTTTGAACCGGTCATCAACTCATTAAGTCTACTGTCTGGTCACGCTTCTATATTTATCTCAAATGCTTTACTCCAGATTTGTCTTGCATAAATGTTTTCTGGTAGTTGGTCATAATATTAGCTACCCTGAAAGAATCATTGAATATTCAAATACCGATTTTCTGACAGCGAAATGTCTGATAATCTTAGACGATTGACATTTTGATAAATTGGAATAACCATGCTTTCAACAGCGTAAATAGTATTTTGACAACCCCCTTTGAAATCAGTTCAGTTTATTTACGAAGCCTAGAGATAAACTCAATGTAATAAAAAGTTCAAATTCTAAGGTGCGCTCATTATTTGTGTTTTTATTCATTTCTTTAGCAACCGGTACAGGAGTGACAGCTAGTGCCTCATCTAGTGGAACAGCCAGCGGTGATTTGTCATTAAATCTCCGAGGGCCTGCAAGAGGTACATCAGCACCCAGCAGTCCAGCCAAGTCGAGAGAATCACTCCTTCAGCGGGTGCAGTCGTTGACGGGGGCTGCGAGAGATCAAGGTGCTAACCTCCTAGGTAAGGATATTCGCTTTCTTTATTTTTGGAGGTGCATTAATGTATTCCGTATGTGTAAATGGATGGATGGGGTCGCTTAGAAATCAAGAGATTTAACGCTGTACCTACGCCTACGATAGAAACCTATCCTCACCATAAATTATGTCCGAGATATGAACTGTATTGCCACTGGAAATGTTTATGAATGGGAACCTCTTTGTTTCCCTGGTTCAACTTTCCCCAAAGCCATAGAACAAAGGAACTGGGATCTGGAAGCTGATAACTGGGGAAAGGCTTATACAAATTACAGTGAAGACTCTCAATGGCACAATCAAAGTAATTTTTAATTTTTAATTGGTTGAAACCGCCTCTCTGCCTTCGACCATCCCTTCCGTATCCTTGTGCCGTCTCTCCATTTAGTCTACAAGTCTCACAACATATTATATCAATAGATACATCTAAGTTTTTGGCAAGGACCACGTCTTACAATATCCTTGTGATTCAATGTCCTCCTTTACATACCAGATTGTGTGTCTATTCTTTAATGTGTGTTTTCTTCTTCTTCCCCAGGTAGTGTAACATCAGTAGCAGCAGGAGTTCGCCCCTCCTTCAACAAGGATCGATGCGTGACTCTGCTTGTGATTGATGATCAGCACACTGACTGGTCCAAATACTTCAGAGGGAAAAGACTTCATCACGATTGGGACATCAGGGTGGAACAGGCTGAATTCAGAGTGAGATATTTTTAGTTTTCTTTTATTTTTATAAGTGCTAATACTAGAATAGCATTAAAGTACGTTATTTTCCTACTTCTGCCGACTAGTGCCATCTTTCGTCTCACACCGCATCCTGGACAGAAAAAATAATAGACAAACTATCCTATATTTACATATACGTCTTACTTCCGTCACGTTCATGTGAATCGTCATACACGGTCTACGGTTTCTCATGATCAACACGAGTCCGTTATTGAGAATCAAGGTCAAGAGACACTTTCAAGATCACGCTTTTTCACATCTTCTAGAATAGGAGCTGAAGCTTCTGAAACAGCCAGGGGTGGAGGTGAGTTTACCCTTAATGTATGTCCTAGAGTATGTCAATATTTTCATTGTCATCCCATAATCAGAAACTCTGCTTGGTTGTCCATTATATTTTAGTCCTCGATTTTAGTCAAACTATTTGTGAAATATAAGACCACTTGGTTGTACGAAATAATACAGAATTTAAGAATAAAAGTTCTGAAGAAAATGTTGTTTTTTTTTATGCTGTTTTTGTTTTCATGAAAAACCCTTACACGTGGTAAAAGGGTCTTCAGGAATATTAAATGCGAAGCGGAGAAAAAACCGACCGGAATAAGAATTACTTACTATTGTTGTTGTTGATAAATAAATTATAAAGAGGGGATTTTGGTGAAAAGAAAAGGACTTACTTAATAGACTTTTGACTGTTAGTTTTATGTCTGAATAAATCTCCCATCAGACCTCAATTCCTTTATTTCGTTTCGTTTTTTCAGGATTGTTTTGTGTATAATTTGATTGAGTAGATTTTACTTAAATAAACCCCAATATTATTATCATAGATTAGATGTACATATATATCAAGATTTCTGACCGACGGTACTTACATGATAGAAGTCAATTTTTAAAGGTAAGACATGAGACATGCGCGCGAGAAGATCTTATAAATGCAAGTGACAGGGCCGTACATGTGGCCAACTATTGGAGGTTCTTGATTTGAGGCATCTGGACACGGAAAGTAAGTAAGTAAGGTAAAAATTAAAGACTAGTATATAGTTTAAAATCCGCGTAATAACTTTTATTACATGCGACTACATTTCTATGATTCTCTTCCTCATCATCAGGCGTTTGACAACAATTTTTTTTTGTCAAACGCCTGATGATTTTAAACCTATTGGTCTTATATTTTTACATCTAATCTTAGTGGTGTGCCTAAAATATTCCCCGTGTATTTATTTAGAGAGTATCGAGTTCGATTACCGGCCGGGTTACAAAGAACTGTTTCGGATTTGTCGATGATATTCCGTCTTAGTAAGATTTTCACACGTGTCTTATTGACTGTTAGAATTTGCTTCCATAGCTATAGTTATCTTGTGCAAATTACTTCTGATGTGATGCAGCATCTAGAGCTAGAGAACGTCTTCTAAACTACCATTACATACCAACATACACCTGTTTCTTCAGTCACATTCGTGAAATTCGTCATTTCTTTACAAAATAAAACATAGGACGATTTTCTTTGAAAATATTTATCTATTTGGGGTTATCTGGCAGAGATCGCAGCACTTCGATAAGCTCGCACTAATGAACAAATGTTTTGATTTATATTTGTAATGTTGCCATATCTGTATCTTATTCGCCAAAAGTGTAAATATATAAATAAAAATTATAACTATTTACGAGCGTGGCGGGATCGTGTGGAACATTGCTTTGCCGATAAATTCAGGGGGTGGTTAGGGAAACCCATAAGGTGACCCCAAGGGCAATCTTGAAAAATATTGACAGCTTTGAGTGCTTTAGACTCTCAGGGCAGACAATGTCCGTACACAAACGAAAGAAGAAGATTTAAAAGTCATTTTTAATGTCAGATTTATATTGTGTTTTGTTACAAAAATGTTGATTGACCTTCGTAGCAAGCAAACTTATATAATATGTTTGGTGTTGTGAAAATAGAAAGCTTTTTATTATATACAACTTTCACCCCGTTTCATCTGGGTTAATATTAGGAAGAAAAAGAAACCAGCTTTGTAAAAACAGCAACTTTCATTTTTATAAAAAAATCAGAGCCATTCAGCGTAATACATACTTTAATGAATAAAATATAAGCTTAAATTTCTTTTCCTTTTTTGCTGAAAATTTTTGTAATGAAGCAATATTAGCGAACAATGATCCTTACTTACACATTTTATTAGTAGGTTCTCGGATTGAATTTTAAAAACATAATATTTTTTGCTACAATACAGAATGAACCTTTCGGCACAACGACCTTAATTTTTTATCCGAAAGGGAAGTTATGTGTATGAAGTATCTAAATTTTGGCGAAAGGAGCCATTTTTTACAGCGAAATCTGTTTCGAGGAAATCATTTTTTGCCATACTGCTTTTTTATACATGTTTCACAACCTCAGTCCTACTTTAAAAGAAAAAATATTAAGGTTAAGGCTCTTTCAGTCATTACTATACTATTTTCATTATACTATTTACACATATCTAAAGGTATATAACGGATGATAAATTTCATTCATAATCATCATCATCATGTCAGCCCCCCTAGGTCCATCGTCGAACATAGCCCTCCCCCATTTATCTCCGCAGCTCCCTATCCTGGGCAGACCGCATCCAACCGCCTCCCGCAACTCGCCTTACATCGTCCGACCACCGTGCCTGAGGTCTACCAACACTTCTTCTGCCTATTCTAGGTCGCCACTCCAGGACTTTCTTTGTCCACCTAGAGTCTGTGGTTCTGGCCACATGACCAGCCCAACTCCATTTCTGACTGGAAACTCTTTGAACGACATTGACGACCCTGGTCCTCTCTCTGATCCATACATTAGTTTTCCTGTCCCTCAGTGAAATACCCAGCATTCTCCTTTCCATGGCTCTTTGTGTCACTGATAATTTGTGTAAGATTCATAATATGACTCCCAAAATAAGGATATAATGCTAGGCATTTTCTGTTAAGAAACAAGCCAAGATTCCATTCGCTATAGAATCCTTGTACTAACTATATACTATTATAGTCTATAAAGAAAGAGATGTCATGGTTGTCACTATAATGCGAGACCATCGCTTCCTTGACAGACTGTACACTGATAACCTTATGTATTGTAACCGTGAAATTATGATTATGAATGTTTGCGGTTCAATAAAATCTCCATAATTCTATACAAAAATATAGCAAACAAACGTGAAAATTTGACTCACATTTTCTTTGCTATTTTTTCTCAGGAAATATCACTAACGGCCAATGCTGATGGTGCCAATGTGTCTATGGCTGTGTATAGAAGTGGAACCAAAGTCACAAGATGTTTCAGGTATTATATTATGAACTTTAAATATTCCTTTAATTCGGTACTATTGTACCGAACCGACTTCAAATCTTTATGCTAATTTCTAGACTTGGGTATTGAAGATTCTACATAAAACTAGTAAAATTATATTTAGTAAATAGTTACGAGTAAAAAGAAATTGATGTCATTAATGATGACAATGTAGTATGGACGAACAATTTTCAGCCTGGGTTGACTGTAAGATATTGCTTGTGCAATAAGTCCACCTTTTATACCACACTACTGTTGTCTTATTTTCTAATACTCGGAAATTTTTTGGCTTATATTTATAATTAGCCGATTACAATTTTTTCGTTTTTTTAAAACATTAACCATTCCACGCATAAGTTTCTTAACTGTTATATTCTATCATCCGTATGTTCAGCTGGATAGTTAAATGCTTTAATAATTACGTGTTTTCTTTTCACAGACCAGATTTTGTACTCGTCCGTCAAAATTTAAGAGATGCTGGTGAAGAATATCGCTCGCTCCTTTTAGGACTTAAGTTCGGTGGAGTGCCTTCAATCAACTCGCTCAATGCCATTTACAACTTCCAAGTAAGTAAAAATCAGAAATAAATATGTTAAATTACGCCGCCGTCCCGTTTTTGTCATTTTATGCTGGGCGGAAAAGTTGCAGAGACATCTATCTCTTGAAGTTTCCAGGACTACCGGGCCTTCTGGTCACAATCTTTCCTCATACAAGCACGAAAATAACCAGTTATCTAGTAATGAACCTACTAACTATCCTGTTGATAATGCCGTTGTTTTTATAATGCCCTAGAGCGTTGTCAAAACTGAAGCTTATTTTGTAAACGGTTGATAACTGCTAACTGAAAATTGGTATGAATGTACACGTACACTGTTACCTACTATGTGTATAAGTAATTCACAAATTTAATTAAAAAATATATCACATCATGTTTTTTTCAACAGGATAAACCATGGGTGTTCGCTCACCTTCTTCAGCTACAGAGAAGACTAGGAAAAGAAAATTTCCCACTTATCGAGCAGACCTATTTCCCCAACCACACAGATATGGTAAGTCCTATTTTATACCTACATACTTTTTGCCACGATCTCTCAATATATAGCAGAAGAAAAATATAATATTTTCCGTACTACATTTATTACACCAACTTCTGAAAAATCGTACTCATTAATTTCCTGGAAAATATTTTTCTTTTTCAAATAATTGTTATTTTATATCTGAGAAAACTTTGTTACAAAGGAAACGTACAAATATTGTAAAAAAATATGGGTGATAATTTTTACCTTAAACAGTTTTTTTCTAGTTTTATAAAACATTTTATTAAATTAATAATAATTAGGCGTAACAACATAAATAAAGACAATATATTTTATCCTAAACTAAAAATCTTATAAATTAATTATTTTACAAAATACACAAAAAAAGTTTAAAATTATTTGTGAAAAAACGGCTATTGCTTAAATACGCTAATTTACATGTAGGTATTTAGTTTGATAGGTTATAGGTGAATGCGTATGTAATAAAAAACAAAATGTTTGCTATTAAAATCAAAACTGGCTAATTGCCAATAAAATTGGATTGCTTCTGAAAATGTAGATTTAAGAATTATCAGTTCCGCACAGTAATGTACCAAAAATATACGAAATATTTACCTAATATTAGGTAGGAATAACTGGCTTTAAAACAAAAATTTAATAAATATTTATTCAAAAGAGATTCACTAAATAAGATACAGATATTACCTCTGTATTTTCAGAACAAAATTTACTTTCATATTTGCGGACGAAAAACCACAAAAATAAGATTTGAAATCATTTTTGCGAATGTGCGATATAATTTTGGAAATATGCAAGTAAATAAAAAACGTAATTATAACAATTGGAAAATAAAGTTTTAATATATGTATATAAAACTATATCGCATTTATACCACGACGGTATAGTAGTAGTTATAGTAAAAATGGGTATTTTTTATAAAATACTTAACGTAATTAAATAATAGAAATTAAAATTACTAGTGTTAAAATTTACAGGTACATAATTATAATATTTATTAGTAAAAATACTAGAAAATAAATTACATATTTTTTTCGTTCCGATCATCCTAATTCACTATCAAAAATTATTACAAACATACATCGTATTCATCTCACTTTTACACAAATTATAATTTAATTAGTTCTATCTAGTTATTTATTTATTAAAACTACAATTATTATAACTACATAGCTTAAATAGTATATTTATTTACACAACATAATTAAAACAAATTTTACAATATGAATAATTAAATGTCAAAAATGCTTAAAAAAAGTTTCTGTCCGATTTCTCAAACGCTTTCTGTCGCAAACATCCGGTCATGCGTGGAGCCCTGAAAAAAAAACGTAATAATTAGTTATGTAATATTGTTAGATATATACCCATTTCGTCATGTTACCCTTAAAATAAGATACCTATTGCAAAAACTTGTAAGAAATGTCGCAACGGATAGGATGGCACAAATAAATATAGGGCATCATCAATACTGTTGTTTAGGTTGAGATAATTTGAACAATGAATATGTTTAATGGGTGATTACTAGTTATAAGATTTAGCCAATAAAATAGCCGTACTCAAGTAGGTAAAAATGGTCATTTTTCAACTTGGTCTTGTCAACTTGACCAGATTCGTATGGAGTGAAAGGTAGAATATATAGTGCAATTTGAGACCCTAATATTTCGTTTCAAACCTTTTCTATACTCTGATTATCTAAATTCTTTAGTCCAAACCAGACGTTCCTTGAGGGTACAAATAGACTTAGGCAGTTCTAAAAATAATTATATATTTTTTTTAACTCACTTGGCCCAGTTGCAAAGGCCATCCTTATTGATGAGACAGATTCCGTGCTGGGAATGGCAGCTGTCTCTGCTGTATGGATCAGCCCACTTGCACATACTCTTGGATATCTTCGAACAGGACAAATCGGAGAAGCAAGGTTGTATCTAGAAAAAGAAAATAAAACATATTATAAAACTTCAAATTGTTACTGTCATGTTAAAAATCTATGAAAAAATATATACAATTCAGACATATTGAGGTGAGAGGTATTCCTAATCATATTTCTGATTGATACGAGAAAGATGGGTATCTAACGTTCTGGTGTATATAGCTATTATAGCCCAAAAACGTGTAGCTGAATGATAAGGACATCAGGTGCGAAATAGCGCTGTGTTCACCTTTGGGAATACCTACATTCTTTATTGAAGTGATCGAATTGACACAGCAGCGATAGATACGTGAATAGTTTTAACAACGACGACAAATATACCTATAAATCGTTTTGGACTGAATTTGACGGTACTGACAAATTTGCAAATACGAAAGAATTCGTCATTCACTCTTATTGATTACCTTTGAGACTTGATTCGATTCAGAACACAAAGAAATGTAAATTGAAACACTTTAGATTTCATTAAAGAAGCATTGATTTGTAAAGCACTCAGGCTTGCGGTCTATTCATCTTGTATATAATATTTTGATTAGAAAATTCACGTAGTGATTGGCAAATTTTTCATGTTTTCTTTTTATCATCCACAATCCACGATGCCTATGAAATGTTTTCAACGCTCTTTTTGGATAGGTGTCCCAGTGTACATTAGATTTATTCTGAAACATGTATGACACACGGTCGACACAGGGACACTGTGAAAATGCTTTGCCATATTAGTGACAATTGTGATATTCAGTATTTTTTCACTGTCATATACATGAATTATGCAAAAGATCCTTAATGTCTACCAATGTGGCTAGAGGAATCTTACTGCGAAATATAGCATTTTTTTGGAATACTTATTCTGGTAATATGCTAATATGTTTGTTCTTCCGAAATATGACCAAAATATATGACATTTTTATGCTCAGTTAGTAAGCCCTTTTCCTGTATTTGATTATTAATTACCACAAACCGATCGTCGGTTATCGAATTTAGTAGGTGAAAATCATGAAGCGTTGTTTGAAGAAAAAGGACAAAATCTTGGACGTGAAAAATCATCGATAAAATGATGATGAAACAAAAGTAACATCGACTAATGTCTTCCGTCACTAAATTTCAGCTTCAAAGGAATGTTCAAGTACATATTGATTAACATAACATTTGCTTTTTCACGATCAAAAAGCTTTTGAAATCCAAAGCCTTCAAATTATGCCAACGCTCAACACAATAAACTTTGCAAATTAAACAATAATTAGCTATTACAATATTTATCTTTGTTTATCGAAGATCAAATCCAATTATAAAGTGTTTGATTGGTGTTAATCTGATCAATAAAACATGTTCGAGACCGAATAACTGAATACTGTTCCGTCTCCATTTCCTACCAAGGTTTTATCTCAACAGATATATAATGAAGAGTAAACTTTGTATTTTCTGTGTGATGTGATAACACATAAGTATTTTTCGCCAATTCCAGTCAACCCGTCCGCCTCGGTCGGGAATCGAACCCAGAACCTAAATGTTTTTATAAATGTAATCGTACTACCGGGCATCTATTGAAATTGCGTTGATATTTAGTGTACGAGTCAAGCATCTTTTTGATTGCCTACCATCAACTTTTTCCTAAGCCATTTGCAAGGCACATGGCAGTAGGCGATACAAAGATACCTAGAATTCTCAACAGGCTTGTGTCTGATCAACGGTTGGCTTAATAAGAAGTCAGAGGTTCTGGGTTCGATTATCTACTACAATTGATGAATCCATCACAGTAAGCCAGCCGACGCGACGATCAGTCATAAGTAAATTTTGACGAACAAAACAAAAATTGTGACTTAAAAAAATATCGACCAACACAATACATCTCTACTTGCCAGAACCAATATTGACGTCAGTCAAACCGTAGCATAGAATGAAACCATTAACGAATAATATAATTATATGTATGGGTAAAAGCTCTTGAAACAAGACCCTAAGAGTAGACTAACTATGAAGAAATGTATATAGGCTATATTTACCCTGCATGGACACCCTTGTTTGTACAGCATCCTGAATCCTTTACGTTGTCTTGGAGTCACGTTTCTCCACAACTCCACGTAGTTGCACAAGTTCACGTGAGCCTGAAGACTGATAATTTTTCCTGAAACAGTCAAAGTCTTCTATCAGATACCTACTCATTAATATACAATGAAACATGGGACTTTTCAAGATTTATGACATTAGACAAGCATACGTAACTACCGGATCGTTTTTTTAATGGTTGAGGTACAAGGTCACCCCACTCTTTTTCAAGTTTTTTTAGTGTCATGTAAGAATCCAGTATTCATAATATATTTATTTGAGGTTCGACACCCATTCTTAAAGTCATATAAATGTTGGTAAAAGGATAATTAAGTTTTTTTTTTATTTCGGCTTGTGCATAGAAACCCAAATACTTTCCTGAAAACTTCACAGTAAGCTAAAAGCTTGTGTGGTAAAGTGCGGAATACATTCTTAGCACTGTGATTCAAAGCCGGGCCACCGTATTGGAAATCCAAGCGAAGCCAGCGATAGTATAGTACAAGCCTACATCCTCGAATTCCATCACCACCATTATTGATGACGTCACCTTGTATCGGTGACGTCACCTTGTATCGGTGACAAACACCTTGTCTCGGTGACAAACACTTGAACTACGGAATATTTTTTCCCATACATTTTTCATGGTGTAATCATCGTCAAATGTCAGTTGGACATAGCCTCCATGAACAATATGGCGTCGGCCTCGATCCAAGCTCTAATGAACGGCGACAAACAAGTACCTACTCTTAATAACACACTACACAGTAACTCTTAATTCCAACAATAATATGCGGTAGTAATAATTAATTACAGAAGACAGTAATGAGAAAGGTAGTTTCATCGCTACAGAACAATATTATAACAGAGTGTTTCAGAATGAAACGTAATTTACCTGTAATGACATAAGTGTGGTTTGTCCTTAGACTGATGCCACACAGTCCCTCATCCTTCGCCGTAAACAGTCTCCCAGCTTTCAGTGCCACCTTCGCCTTGTCTGACATCTGGAAATTCAAAGGACAATTAGTTACACTATAAACTGGTGATGAACAAAATCAGCAAGTCCGTCCAAGCAAGGAACTTTGTAAAATGTGCTAAAAATTATTAAATCCATCTATAGTGAAACACATTTTTTTTATAAAACTGGGAAGGATGTCAGGAAAATCAGGACGCAATTAATACAAAAGATCATAAAATAACTAACTACAAAGGAAATCATTGGACGTAAACTGTAGCAAACGCCTTAGTTTATGCAACAGTTTTAACATGTGTGTGTCTCGACGATGTGACTTTATCGTATATATCTCAGGCGCAAAGACGGGTTTCAAAGCTATGTTACTAAATAATATGTAATACATTTTCTTCGGATTAAAATTTGTTTATCTCACCCTAATGACCTTTGATAAAGATTTCTTATCTTTTGCATTATTTTATGTAAGTTCCTACGTAGTTCTTTTAATACTTAAATTTTTATACGACACTCGTTACGTAAAACCCCATGCTAGCACAAAAACTGGGTGAAAATGACAGTTGGCCTGTAAGTTTTTTTAAAGGCTCGGCTGCGAGTGGGGCCGAAATAAATCTGCTTAGCACTTTTACCAAAAACCTAACCAAACAGTTTGGGTTTGGGATATTTTTCACAAATGGCGTAAACGGATGAAAATATGGCTCCGAGTCTATTTTTATCTCACTAAAAACATTATAATTTTTATTATGCCGAACTTATAAGTTTTATCAATATAAGGTAAATAACTAGCTGTCGCCTGCTTCCCAATCGAAGAGTTGCATTTGTGAACTAGTTTCCAAGTTAAGTTACGTTTTTTAGTAATATTAAAAAAAATAGTAATTGGAAGATACTTTATTTATAACTCTTTTATTATTATATTCGTACAACAATGGCAGGTGTGCCCATTGTCTAATAAAATCTCAGAGAAATTTCACAAGAATTTCCAAGGTTATAACTGACTTTATTCCTGGCGAATGCCAGGGTGTCCAGGTAACTGGATGAAAACATAATTATAACTCATTTAGGTACTTGCATTTATTTTTTCTATCACACCGCAACATCCCTTGTGGGGTAGGCAGAGGAACCGATCGCCAGACTTTCCTATCCGTACACATACTTCTTGCGTCAGTCAAATTCATACAATTCGTCATACACACCCTACAATTCCTTTGACTCGAAACACGTCCATCCTTAAGCAACTGGTTGACATTGTCAAGCCACCTGATTCTTGGACGGCCGCGCTTCCTTATATCATATTTTTCTTTTTTATCCCTTCATAATTCATCCTTCCTACATGTCCCAACCGTCTCAACTTGTTCACCGTGCTGAATATAACGAAATGTAATTTAATTGTTTCGTGTATATAATTTTGATTTCCCGACTTTTTGGGGACACTCGAGTACAATAATATATTGATCCCGTTGTATAAAAAAAGCCAACAATAAAATCTCATTTTATATCGAAGCCCTGCAGAACCCATATATATTAACAATAATATTGTGATACACATCTTGTTTCCAAGGTAATGTAAGGGTCTTTAGGTCAGACGAAGGTTTACTGGGTCTGCCAAGGTCTCGAATATATGAATATATTATTATACCCATGTCACGCCGAAATCACATAGTCGACGATATCGCACTTATGAACAAAATCACAGGACGAAATCACTTAAATATACTAAAAATCACACAAGGATAAAATTATACCAATTCGATATATTTTCTATTTTAAAATTGCCAATTTGTTAAGTACGTAATTGCTAATATCAAACAATTCCAACGGTTTATATAACTCATGCCTTTAGTCATTTTGAAAAAAATGCGGGCATTTATGGGCGCATCGAGAATTTATGTTTTTTTTTTCTTATGATATGATGTTTTTGCTCCAAATTGTACGCGATTCTTTAATAGGTAAAGCGATTCATAGTCTCAACAAACTGTCACCGTAAGTTATAATTTCCGCCGTTGATTCCAGCAAAATTGTAAATTTAATTGATTTCTACTTATATAGTACGTACCTATACGTATATCACTTGGACCACTTGTCTGTCACTGTGTTGACAGTTATGAGACAGCTCATTTGACAGATATTTTGATAGCGGTTGACGTTGTTCTTTTGCAGAACCTTCAATTTATTTTTGGTGGTATGCATTTACACTGTTATAGTTCGTCTTTCTTATAAAGAGTGAAATATTGTAGTAATTATAAACAGTAATCAAAATATTTTTTGTTACGTATCTCTGTGATTTTTTCTTATGCGATTCTGACATACGGGTAACCTTTTATACCATATTACTATTATCATTAATAATAATCTGCCCTATTGTTGTATTGTCCTTACACACTTTTACGTAGGATAAAATAATTACATATTGAAAGTAACCTGACCATTCTTATTCATTGTAGTTTAATAACTTTAAATTGCAGTAATTAAAAACGTAATTACATGTCTCTTAATTTACAATGAACAATTACATGGTTAGCTCGGTATACTAGAGCGCCACCTCTGCTGGCAATTTACATCAAGAAGTTGACGGAGTATTTTGTATGCTTCACTCGCTTACCTACTACGAAGTGTGCAGGTATTTTAGTTTATGTAAGCAAGCCCAGATTTCATTGAATTTTTCACAAGTCTCTAGCTATTATGCAGCTACAACAAATTTAGCCCCCAAATTTTCCTTTGCAAGGAAACATGAGGATGTCGTAAGGCACTTTTAAAGAGTATATACTCAGATGTCAAAGACTCTGTGATATAAAATAAACTACGTTCTTTTCGACAACAACTGTCATCCGGCATTCTCAAATCATGCCCCAGACAAAACCGTCACCTCTCTGAAATCAGAGATATTGATAATATTTTTACGATCACAACATAATATTCACTGGCTACCTCAATATTGCAATCTTAATTATGAGAATGAATTATGGTGATGACGTTTCATACCTTAAAAGGTAAACCTTGTATATTTGCATAAAACATGATAAGGAAAATGTTTTTTTTTTTCGAAGAATTAAATGTCAATTTACTTCCCACGGTTGTTTTAAGTTCAATATCTTTTTAATTTACAAGTCTTGTTTTTTTATTTAGGTCTACTAAACACAATGTATCGAATAATTAATATTTAAGTCTCTTAATAATGATCAACAATGTAATATAATTTTAATTGGTTTTCTATATTATGCATGTAGGCTTTTTAATACTCAATTTAATCATTTTATTTACAAGGATAACACCATACAAAAAAATATTTTTTGATATATTGAATTGTTCTGAGAACACCTTTGTTTTACTCGTATACTTTGTATATAGTAGGAACAATAACTTTAGTCCGTAACTCTCATAATAATTTATTCATTACAATTTCTAAGAGGCAACAAGTTTCCTCTGCAATTCTTGACAATGCATTTCAAACTTTAAAACGAATTCCGTCTTCAAATTTCCGGTCTCCGGCGTGAATCAAAAGCGAGCTTCTTATTGCATAGTTACATCGCTAAGGGTTGTTCCCTCCCACTAACCCTCGGATGGTTCAGGAACGCCAGTTCCTATTTGATTGCTTAGCTACTCTAGCCGACAACGACTGCAATAATATAAAATTGTTGCTGGATCAGCGATATGTCTTTCATATAACCCAACTGCCTAATAGCTTTTCCCAAAATACAATTGTATTTAAAAGAGTGCATGCCTCTTCGCAGAGCAGATTTACAGAATAGATTTTCACAATACTAACCCATTAGATTAAGGTTAAATAACGTAGAATATTAGAATAATGTAAGTACCTTGAATTCCTTCCTGATTTTTAGTCTGTAGAGGTTATCATGCCATACTGGGGATTTGTGGAATCTTCTTACAGTGGCAACAATCACTGAAAATATAGAAAACAACAAATAGTGAACAATTATCAATAGTTCTACGAAATACTGTTAGGAAACATATGTAACATAATGAATAGTGGTAATTTAGAGGCATGTAGGTAGAGAGAGAATGGACGATGAAATGAGAGCAAAGAAAATAATACATGCGCGAAAGAAAGAGTATACAACTAAAAGCGGTTGTCCAAGGACCACTTGATTCGACCATGTCAACGAGATTTTTAATGAAGAATGTGTGCTGAATAAAGGGAATCGTAGAGCGTTTATGACAAATTGCATGAATGCGAGGGAAGCAAGAAGTGTGTGTGTGTAAGAATAAGGGACAGAATAGAAACATTGTAGAATTAAAAGTTGACTCATACCAAAATCTGATTGACAGTAGTGTGTTTGTGGATGCAACGCCATACAGGAGCAAGCTTCTATACTTCTCCAGCAGATGGCTATCAGGGCCAAATAGAGCCACCATCGAATACCTCCCATCTTGAGTTCTGAAACAATTAAAAATAACAGTTTAATATAAACAATTGCAGATACGAAATCATAGTTATCGAATGGAATTGTCTGGGAAACTAGCTGTCGTTGCACCGTGATTCGTAGATAAAATGTTTAAGGTAAGACTCAGCGACTCTATTTTCTGCTCATTTTTTAGAACAAGCCATAGACGATTTTGCGCTTACAATCTCATAAAAAAAATGAAGCAATAATAAAAGGACTTTAATTTTTACTCTTTTCTTTGAGAACCATCCTCATCAGTCCTCTCCAGCCCAGTATTGGACATAAGCTTCCCTTTCCGAGTTCCACAACTCCCTGTCTGCACACAGTGGTAGTCGGACACTTTTTTTATATATTATCGGACCATCTTCATTGGGGTCTTTCTGGGTTTTTGTTTTCGGTTCTCGGTTGCCACTCCAAGGTTCTTTTAGTCCGCAGGTCATCTCTTGTCCCGATTACATGTCCAGCCCAATTCCACTTTAGTGAGGCTCTTTTACGAGCCGTAGGATATCGCCCCTTGATACTAACAATTATTTTACGGGTGGGTGAACAATGTTAAGTTATAAGTAAGTACATAACTATCTTTAGGACAACGTACACTAGAGATACACAATTTCAAAGTTATTAAAATAGACCCAAGGGCTTAGGGGTACTTAACAATCTTACCATCAAGGGAGACTGGACGTCGCCAGCAGACTATTATTTTTTAACTAGCTGTAACCCGTCAAAAAGGACGCAGTTTGCGGGGTAGGTAGAGAGAACAGATCACCAGACTTACAAACAGGCCCTATCTTCACGCGTATAATTATTGTGCGTACATTTTTATGGTAGTTTAATTTTTATTCAGCGTAGTATTCTACTTGATAATATTTGTACTACAATATTTACCAATTCACGTATACAAATTAAGATTTCCGCACTTCTAATTCCGCGACTTCTAAAAACATCTACATCTATCGATAACCGTTCAAAACATTTTGCAGGCTCGTAATTATGATACGCAATATTTTGCCAATGAAAAGTAGTATCAACCCAAAAAATTCGACTGTAGGTGAGAGAGCTGCTATCACGAAGAGTTTCAAATGCCGTATACATGGGCGTCGTCAGTATAGAGATTGGAATGGGCATATACTTTTTCATACTAAATGACAAAACTTCACAAGAAATCACATTATTACCACACGTTTTCCCATCATATCCAAAAAATTCTAAAATTTGCATGAAAATCTATTAAAATGAAAGAGTTTCACAAAAAAAATTGCCTGCGGCGTTATTTTTTAGTTCATTTTTATACAAATTTAAATCGATCTACCTACATAACGACCTTCTGCACTCTGTCTCATAAAAAAATTCCCTAGCTCCGAAGCTGGTGACGTCCATAGCTGTATATATTCAAATTTGCAATAGTTACCACGGGACCTGCGTTACATAGTTAGCCGATTTGCAGCAAAATTATGTAAGTTGATAACTTTTAGAAAGTAATCGCATTATGATGCCCACTGCCTATTATAGTTGGTGTGAGTAAGCTCCTTTGATTCACTTAATCGTTTTACAATAACTTCTAGATAAAGTTTACACCAAAGACCGGCCTCATTAATTACTGGTGGGAAATTTGTGATTATAATATTATCAATATTCATTAGGTACTTAACTACTTACATTTCCTGAACATTTAGGATTAGTCCCAATCGATATTAAATTTATTGGTATTTGATTTTGTACAAATGGGAATAAAATGTCGTCAGTTTGGAATAGGGCTTCCAAATCGAGTAATTTAATAATAATCTTGCTCTCGAAATTATGAAGATCTTGAGAACACCTGTCACCGTTATCATTTCTATAGTATTATTTTTTTATTTATTCATCTCAACATATACATAACATAAATAATAATACATCTGTACACGGTACAGTATATAATTGCCAATGAAGACATCTTCATTCCACAAATGCACAACAAAGAACAAAATAAAGTATGATAGCCCTCATTATGACAAATTAATAACATAAAACATACTAAGAAATACTAGGTTGCATATAGGCAGAGTCGGGTACTTGGCAAATTTCTTCAAATTTCAAACAACACACCGAATGGATATCGACAATAGTTTCAAAGTAGGCTTCGATACGACTTGCTGTCATATTGCAGGATTTTTCTCAAAAAGTTTCTTTCTTTATAGCTTTTAAACTTTTCCTTTTTTGTGAAAATAGAAATTGATCTTGACAAAATAACAATTTACGTTGTATCAGAGGATTTAGTCCACAGAAATCCATCCTTAGCTAAAGGATCTCCTGCAATGTACGCCCGGCTCAAATACTATAATATATAGGTTTCGCGTTTATCACGAGTATCTGTATAAAGCGAGAATTTTTAGGGGCGACGAAGGAGTTATGGTGGCATAAAAATACGTAATGTCTATCGTCATTAATTTCATCCTTATGCTCCCGCTACATGATCGTCATGTGTCGCGTCCGAGTGGTGTTCGTGGGTAAAAAGGCGTGTGGATTGAATGTTTGTCTTGACGTATACGTAGCCGACGGTTGACGCCTTTTTACTCATGAACACCCTTTGCTCGGAACTCGGACTGGCGTGTGGTTGGAGCATTAGAAATAAGAATTTACTAGTTACTCTGAAATAATAAGTAATATTCTACCTTTGTAATTTTGATTTTTTTTTATATTTAAAACTATAAATTAATATTCCACGGGAATGCCTTACGGATAATATGTAATGTCGGCGTATAATGAAATAAAGCTCTATTCATTTTAAAGAAAATGTAAAAAATTGGTTAGCAAAATTATAAGTAATGAGAATATTATAAAAAACACATAATTTTACATTATTCGTTAAAAAAGTCTTACCTGCCTAATTATAATAAAGATGTTTATAATATCCACAGCTGTGAAAACTTACAAATTTCCGTACGAAAATATTCTAATATAAACGTAGGATAATTTAATTAAAAAGTTATTTTCTCATGCATAATATTAAATAGGATATTTCGTTTTGCGTAAACAATGTATAAATACTGTTTTGTATAAACCTGGTGATGGTCACTGACAATGCCGTTATGGCTGCTAATTTCTGGAGCGGGTGGCCTAGTGGGGAGAAGGTCGGACCCGAAAATGAATTAATGAATATTGTTTTGAACAACTAAAAATACATAATTTAAATAGTAAATACCTTAAAAAGCGTAGAATATATTAACTATTTGACACTTGTACACGAAGAAATCGGTTCGTTACTATGCTAACAGCAAAAATATTTGGTTTGTCACTTTGAATAGTAAAAAAATCACGTAAACTGAGACAGCTTGTCAAATGCAATGTTATATATTTAACTGGATTGTTCAAAGTATATGCGACATTAATATACTAATAAGATTTTTTATGTAGGTGTTTGATGATCATGATCACATAAGGGCATTTAGGTGCGTCTCCATGGTGAATGCAAATCATGGGGTAATGATGCATCATTCCAGAAAATCTTGGGATGATTCAACTCAAACATCCTGTCCGAAAGCATCAGTAGCGTGCTCAGAGTTTTCTAGTTAGGCAAACCCATAATATCAATTCTACAACTGTAGTTGAAATTATTATGAAAACTTAGAAAAACTCTGATAATTTGAATCTGAAAACAAGATGCGAACTTGCACTCACGCAAACTGAAATATTTTCCTGCGCACACATATATTTTTCGGAAATCTAAAACCCTGTGACAATATCAAAATTCGTACCTTCTTCTTACGGTTTTGATATGGACCCTTCAATATTATAGAAATTGTTCACTTAATACGGGTATTGGATTTGATTTTTGCTTTAGAGTAAAAGTTAGGTAGGTACTTACGTCGTCCAAAAGTAGGTATGCGCGCGCGCATGCTTTCTGACTGCAATACGACCCCCCTCCCCTCCTTCTTCCCTTCCCCGTCCCATTAAAAATAAAAAGTAAAAAAAAGTCTATCCAATTTCAAAACGAATCACTTTCCTAAGAAAAGCCAGCGTATAAACACGACAACAATAGACCATCAAATTGTGATCGAACAAGATCTAGTTTACTTGAGTTAAGTCAGTTAAGTCCCAACCTATGTATGTTGGTTGATGCAAGCCGGTATTAGATAAGGCCTTCAAAGGTGTCATATTAAATGTCGTAGGTACATCCATAATATCGTTTCCTACCTACACGGGTCGTCGTAAATATCTTTACTATGAGTAATAGTGTCACCTCTCGTGTACCTTTGGTAACCAGCGTGGGTTGGACTCTTGCCCCGATATGGAACAATGACAGATGTAGGTACCCAAGTCTCCGAGACAAATGCAAGCAAGTACACACTAATACACATCACTGACCATAAAACTATGACCATAATGCACAGCGGTTCCAACATTTAGAACCTAAAGTTTCCCAACCTGTGGGTAATAATTACCCCATCGGGGGTAAAACAACTATTTGGCGGAGGCATTAGTATGTTTTGGTATTATAATAAGGAACGATGGAACAAAATTAAGTTGCGTACCTTGTTAGGTCGATATAAAAATTACAAGGTCAACAGTTTTAGTCTTTCGCTCAATCCTGCGGAACACTCTCATCTCCCCTTGCACAAATATTTTTTTTCGAGCGGGGGTAAAACAGGTTTCGATGACAGGCCTTATGGGTAACGAGACTAAAAAGTTTGGGAACTTAGGATCTAGAAGAAACTGTCTTTATTAAAGCTTCAGATAGATATCCTAGTACCTCGTATACGAGTGACGAGTTACTCGCAGTAAATGTATTCTAATGCAATGAAATCGTACTAGAATGTACTAAATAGTAAAACTGAAATTCTAATGCTAAATGTATGTTATGATATTTGTTAGAGGCAGTACTTCATGGCGCAATATTTTGATAACAATAGTAAAACTTCGTAGCAAGTCGCTTGCATGCTAGTAGCTGTCAGTATAGAATACATGAGCGAGCTATTAGCATGATAGTTTCTTTCTACTTCAAGCTTATAATGGTCCTAATGATGAGTCTTTATAAATTATCATTAATAAGCATGAAATTATGAATTAAGCATGGTTCTTAAAGAAGTGATTAGCACAAACGAATAAAATTTTATGCATCGCTAATGCATGCAGTGACGTGTCTTCCATATAAGAAATTATGCTGAGCTTGCCAAAAAAATAATGTTTATTAAATATAATTCGCACATAACTACGAGTTAATCTACTTTCTCATTTTCAAATACCATATTATCAGCTTGTCTGACTTCAAATATCCTGGCACACTACTGGAAAACACTGAACACAAGGTTTTTTCACTAAGTTGAAGGGCTCCTAAGGAAGGAAGTTCCACGGAGTTCGAAATTTGGTTTAGAAAAATATTAAGCGCTACAATCGTTTGATCAAAAACTCGATTTGAAAATGTGTCACCTACATTTATGTGATCATAACGAAACTTAGATGTATCACTCAACTATTCTCAAACAATTCATTAATGAAACCTAACTATTGAGCGAGATCGAGTGTGATGTGTGAGGCGACCGGAATGAACGGATATATGTTTTAATTTAACTGTGACGCATTGTGGGTGACAGCTGAATTATGAATGGACTAATCGTTATACATTTATCTTCTAACTTATTATATATCTATTTGTCTGTTTTGTGCTCATAATTATAATAAAATAAAATAAATAAATAAAAAAAATAGCTTTATGAACATAATAGGTATTTCATTAAATTGCAAAAGTGTAATTTTTATTCCCTAATAAGAAACATCATTAGCAATAAAAATGATAGTTCTGTTTTATATTGTGAAATGCTTTTAAAAACCACGAGTCTGACTATTTCCATTTACAATATAATGGCATTATTATGAACATTATGTTGGTATGTGTGGATTACTTCTGCAATTACACCATTTTGCTACGTATGCTATAAAAGTATTAAATGTGAAAAACTACCCATAATAACATAATGTACTATCTATTACATAATTTGCTAGACGTGCGTGAGGCTTTTTTGTAGTGTGAGACAGCTTACACGCAAGTCCGTACATGCAGTTATATTAGGATTAGTGAGCGCACAATGAACGAGAGTGCACACAGATGCGTTAGGCAGGTATATCCATCCTTTACGAACACTTCAAAAGAGGGTCTTAAACTCGCGAGACTTCTATACGACTTTACCGAATTTTTCGAAAAGAAATGTATGTACGGCGTACACATTAAATTATTCGAAATCCACATTCTATTTATTTATTCACTCTTTAATAAAATTTCACAATTAACTTAAGTTTTGGAATAAACACAGTTATTCTCCACAAAACATTTCTTTTTCATGTCGAATGTTTTGCTGTTTTTTCTTCTCGTGCAAGTGTGACAGCGATGTTACTAATTATATTTAACCCCACATATTGGCCCCACATATTTTTAATGTAGAGCGAATTTCCATAAGGGGAGGGGTTAAACACAAATAACATTATTGTCACTAAAGAACAGTAAAATAATCGGCATAAAAGTGTGAGAAATAACTGTCATAATTAAACATAATTTAATTTTCTATACTGTGGAAAAGTGAACAAATAAACAAATAGAGAGTAATTTTCGAATAATTACCCCAATGCGACGTTTTAATAAATAGCTAAACTGTGCATTGTGGAATTCATCGTAGTGTACAAAAACAAAAATAGTAAATTATTTAACTGAGCGAATACTTTGGCCAGGGCATGCTAGTATGGAATGTGCACTACAAAGCCATCAGTGGTAAATCACAATGAAAACGAATTAAATACACCACATGCCTCGCATTTTTATAAAATACTTCACTAGCCACTGAACAGAAAAAGGAACAATGTGCACTTTTTCAAACTACCTATAAAGACAAATAAATTTTCATTTTACTTGTTTTTATAAATGTCGTACATAGGGCCCATTAGGCTAAGGACGGGTCATGGCTGCTGCGGTGACATGCTCCACAAGTGGGAAATGAGGGATGATCCACTTTGTACACCCGACGCAAGCCATGCAGCACATCTTACGTGATTGCCCCATACGTGCTTACCCCGGTACCATTGTCAGTGCTTCCAGCCTGGCTGGAGACGCTGGATGTCAGACTTTAACGATGTGACAATACTTCGACGTTGCCAAACGATAAATAAATAAATAAATAAATAGTGCCCCAAGTAGAGCCTAATTTTGATGAAATACAATACAATAGAATCTCATCATCTAGGTGGTGATGGTGTGTTCTGCATTTCATAACACAAGCTTAGTGGGAAACCATTTGATTAAGTACTTCAATAATCAAAGGGAAAACCATATGGATTTATGTAAATATACATTGTACATGTTAATGATATTGGGATTAACGATCGTAGCGCATCGCGACGAATCATGGTGGAAGTCCATTTTAAATGAAAAACGAAAGACTAATACATAGTTATCTGCGTAATGACTTTTATTACACGCGTGACGCGACTAATATTCGAGGATTCTCATCCTCATCATCATTTTGTTAATGTTAATGTTTATATTGTAGCTACCTATTTTTTTTAGGGTTTACGATGCGCGACGAAAAGGTTCTTGCTGTTATGTCGACATAGTTAATTTTATGATACTTAAATAAATACTCTCACTAAATACTTACACTCTTTAGCATTGATATTGTGCATTATTGTTGTTATTGTTGTTATTATTGCCTTAATTGTTATATATATAATTATGTAAAACTGACGAGTCCAAGTGCCCGACATAGGGTCTAAGGACGATATACAACAATAAACAACAATAAACAATAAACAATATATGCGAGGCAAGGCGATGGATAAAAATATTTTTGGTAGTTATGCAATTATTCCTCCATACATTTGAATACAAAATGAATCATTTAATTAAAATGTTGTTTATTGCTTTAGTCTCGTGTCGCTGAATATAAATAATAAGAAGACATTACTGTTCTCTATATAACGACTGTATTATCAATAGACAACATTCACCTACTTAATGATTACACCTCATGTGAAAAACATCACTCAATGAATGGACCGTTTGATGTTGTCCGTTCGATTGACATATCAGATAGCTGTCCATCTTGAAAGTAGGTTCCCACCAGGATGCAACATACTATTACTTCGCCCTTTAATGTTCCTTAACGGAACACATACAAATCACAAAGCTTCTCAAATCACTGAAAAACTATGTAACGTCAACATGATCCCATGTGAAAAATGTTTGATGCTAGTTATCAAATGTATCACATATCATTATTACAGCAAAAGATGGTATATAAAAATACCATATTTTGCTGTACTTAATCGTTTTTATAATAATTAAATACATAGAGCGACGGATGGATTTTCCGTTAGGCACGATGGCTTAATGTGATCCCTTTCCACTTTTTACACAATAATTAACATTCACCAGCTCTAGTCCACCAGCTCGGAGCCCGGAAACGAACCCAGACCTCTAACCGACAGACCGGTGTTCAGCCCGCTACGCCATCGCTGTATATTATATTTTTAAAGATAACTAGGTAGTTGTTATTCAACTAAAAATCAATTCAATTAAGAAATCCGATGATTTCACATGAAATAAATTGTAACAAAAAAAAAACATTTGGCGAAGCTATGTGACATTCGTATGTTACCAAAATGATAAAGGACTGCGTGCAGTAAGCGCAGAGGTGATCGCAAGATAATACAATAATTATATAATGCATATTAATTACTAGTATTAATGACTATTGATTACTCGATGAAATAATGATCTAATTGTGGAATGATGTTTATTTATATTAAGATCCGCGTATAGTAGATTTATGCAAGAGTATTACTAGGAATATGTATTAATACAACCAAGTGGGTATAACATAGTATGTCACTTGAAGAAAACTACAGTTATACCTCGATTTGTAAGCACACTAATACTGTCATAAGTCAAGTCAAGTCAACTATAAGTATTTTGAGTTTTTTTATCGAATTGTTTTTTTTCGTTTCAAATGCACGATATATTTCAATCATAAAAAGTCCATATTTCCACACGCACCCTCTATTCAACGTGGGTCCACGAAAGTATAATATGGGTTGTAATTGTTTTTTAAAAAATAAAAAATTAAAGTTTCCAATGATTTTATTAATTATGAGCCATAGTCGCACTAAAAGTAATACGACTATGGCTACGCAGGGCGAAACGCGTAACTCATAATTAATAAAATTATTTTTTTAAAAACAGTTAATATCAAAATGGAGTTTTTCAAAATCACCTCTCAAACAATATGTTATATGGGTGGTATATTTTTCGCGATTATCCCTATTTCATATTTGTGACTTATTCCTACGGGCTACGGGATTCTTACCTAGGGCGGCACAACATGGGTCCGACAAGGGTTGAAACTTCAGTACAACTATGTTTCTAGTATAAAAACGACGGTCAAACGAATACTATCAAACGATCAAAAGAAACTTATTACCAAACGCTTTTGGGAATGAAGCAAGCCAGGCATTTCGATGCTTACAAATCGACGTTGGCTGGCTTGAGTAATGTCGTAACGTTAAATTGACCCAAATCACAGCAGACGTGTAAGTGATATTTTCATGTACAGCCACCAACGTGCCCACGACAGAGACGCTGCTCGTGTTGCTCAGGGTATGCCACAATAATACTCGTATTCGAGTTAAAGGCTATATATATATATATATATATTTTTTTTTTTTTCATAAAACTGGTCTAAAATAAATAATAACGCGTTGAGCGAGTATACGTTAAGTAATGACTGCTTGCTAATCTCATAGAATCCGTAGATAAACACTTGTAATGATGATTATAGTCCTTATAAAGCTTCATTATGATGACGGAATCAGCTGTAATATAAATTAATTAATTAAATCAATATAAAGATCTTGTAATTATAATAGCCATTGATGCTGTGTGCGTGTAATAATTATCTACACGATAATTAATTATGCTATACGAAACAACAGAGATATAACTTGAAATACGGAATAAACTGTCAAAACCGACGCCTCCAGCTTAGAAGTCTCACCCTAATCCACTGCTCGAACCATGAAGGTACGAGTACTATAATCAAATTATTTTAAACTGTCGAACGCAGTAATAAAAAGTGACAGATAAGAGACGACTACCTGCTTTATTCGCAAATATTCCAGAGCCATAAGGTGCGAATAAAGCAGGTAGTCGTCCTTTCTCGGTCAAATTTTATGACTGCGTTCGACAGTTATAATTAATTCCATTATAGGTTCTACTTAAAACTTAGAGTTCAAAACAAGTCTTTTTTTAGCAACTATAATTCAGTAGGTAATATGAAAGCACGCGTACTCCGTAATACATACTCGTAATAATAACTCTCTGGGATATGCTACACAAAATTTTGATGCGCTCTCACGCCGAAACCGTTGATCTGAGTGAAAATACCTGAGAGACACAATTAGTAGAAAATTTAGTTTTCTTTTATATTTTATTATATATAAGTGTGTAGATTTTTAGTAGTAGGCTGGAAAATAGGTGATCAAAAATGATAAAAAAATCTAATATTGGAAACATAGAAAGTCGTTACTTACAATAACTTACGACAGAAAGCTTACGATTTAAAAATATCTGTAACATGTGGATTCTACTCTAAAATTACAATATAAAGTCTTATTTGAGCTTTTCGAGCTTTTGCAAATACTACTAACATTATAATCCATATTCAAATAAGTACATGTATTCGTAAAATAAATACGGAGTTAGCGGTTTCTTCAGAAATGTCAGAAATCGTGTTTTACACAATTTGAGTTTTGTGTTTGCATTGGGAGCTGGTGACAAGAACGGCATATGACGTAATATTGTCAAAAAACAAGTTTGTAACATTTTGAATTTATCTCTTCTGCATATCAAATATTGTTTCAACATTGTGTTTACATAAAACACAACTGGGTACTTTGTAACTTACATTTGGCATAATTCAATTTCACGATATAAATCTTAATACCTACTTAACCTACTACTGCTATTACGTTGTCTTTCAATGTTCTTCACGAGAATATAGAATTATGAATGTCAAATTGTTACAAACTACTTTTAATGTCAAAAAACCTGCTAAAGAGGCGACAATAATTCTGGTGGAAATCTAATAACAATGTATCGCCATGGCAATTTATGCAAGTTGTTCGAATATATACGGAATTTAAAACAGCTGGCGATCATATCGTACTTAATTATGGTCGAGAATTATTTGGCGAACATTACATTTTTGGCTTAATATTGCGCAATATAATCATTGACATGATATTCATTGACATTATAGGAGTCTACAAAATGTTTTAAGCAGTCATCGAAGGATGTAGAGCTCTTTTATATTAAATTACGCACATATTAATTTATAAATTGAGTTGGTACATATTGTAGTACAAAATTTTATTTAGAAGAATTGAAAATATTACTTACGCTAAAAAAAATACAATAATTATATGGCGGTCTGCTCTCAGAGAGCGTCATTTTGACGGGTTACAGCTAGTATTGGCATAATAGACTTCGTTTTTTAACAGGGTTTTGAAGTAAAAAAATAAGCCAAGATCCTTTTTTCGGGTCTCATACATTTTCGAAGGAGCGCTATATGCATACTTTGAAAATGACGAACAGTAATATTGCATCGCATTCACTGTATATTTTCATAAACAAGTTATAGTTCCTATTATGTCTACGAGTATTTATGCATATAGAACTTATTTAGGTGTGAATATTAATAAGTATAATAGTATTGATAAAAATAGAACTATTCACACAATGGTACATAAATTAATACTATACGTGAAATGACCTTAAGTCGTATAAGAGACATAAATGGTCTGCGTATTAAATGTAACAACACATCGTGGGATGTAAATGGAACGCAGAGAAAACACATAATTTTTCAATTACTTCTCTGCTATTATTTTAATTGCTCCGTTTTATGTCAGCCCACCTGTCTTGGAGTTTCGTGGTAAACAAAAAACATGATATAAAAATCTATCGTTATAGATAACTTTAATTTATACATTCATAATTGATAGAAAATTGAAATAAAATAAATTAATCAGAGTCTGAAAAAGAAACATGTTGCTCTCTTTCTTTCTGAGATATCTCAGAACAGTCACAAATCATCACATCTACAAGGGGCAAAGTTGAAATTCTAATTTCAGCGCCCCCTTAACCATTAGGAACGATGGAAAAAAGTACTTCTATATTTTTTCCTAGATATTAGATATTCTACCGGACTAACAAAAACAATAATAAAAACTCCACCTTAGATAAGAAACACTAATGCTGGGTTTCACCAACTTTTTTGGTCTCGAATAGCGAATTTATTAGATACCTTTTTTCGCTATTCCTCACCTAAAAAGTTGGTGCAATCCAGCATAAAATACACTTTTTTGAATTTAAATATGGAATATTGTTATAGCCAACGACATCTATTGGATTTTTATCCAATAGGACACGGTGCAGCAAGCGATAACCGGCACCTTCTAAAGTGTATTCAAAAACTATACGAGGAAAAGCGAAAAATAAAACATCTGAGACACTTTTTTACATGATTCGATGATTGAAATAACAGGCGTTATGAATCACTACAACTGTCACATCCCCTTTCTCTCTCTTTCTTCGTGTGTAATAAAATTAATGATTGCTCCAATTAAACATAACGTAACTAGATGTCCTCGTACATCATTGCGCAACTAAATCAACCTTCGACTTGACCCTGAACCGAGTTGAAGTTGTGTCTACGAAATCTATTGATCAGTGCAGTGCGATAATATGTATATTAGCGTGGAGCGCTCTTGTATGGGAAAAAATTATTTACCACGTGAATTTTTTTTTCTTAATATTTGACGTTTAGTACTGCCCCGAGGCCAATGAATTTTATGAAAATGTATTAATTTTATTATTCTCAGAATCTTTTTTTTATTTCTTTTAACTGTAAATGACAAGAAAATAACTGTCAATTAAGAATGCCATCAAATAATCCCGATATTAGCACAAAAAAAGAATATCATCCCAGTAAATGTGGAAAATTAGAGAGGTTTCAGGTACGTGGTATTAAATAAATGTAATTATTGGTACAATTTTTTTACTTTACTTCAAATTATTATTTCTTTGGCATTAGTGTATTACTTGGACTAAAAGATTACACGATTTGCAGTTTTTTTAAATTTATTTATATTTTCAAAATAGGCATTGTATGGAAAAATTGAAACTTTGACCTCATTGGGGCAGTACTTGACGTTTAATATCAAAATGGCCCCATACAATTTTTTATTTGTGTCCCCATATGGCATCTTTTCCGCACCGCGCATAACCGGATTTCCCAAAGAAAGAAAAACGCTCCACCCTAATGTATATAGATCTACTGTTCAAGGCCATGCTTGTGCGTTCAACTATATTGGGACAATAATTATTGCAATTCGACTGAGTCCGGCCCGGGAATCAAATAATAACAGTGTTGTGCTTTTTATTTCATCTAAAAAGGAAGCGAGTACTTAATCCAGATCATACATTAGAGATCTGACCTTGAACGCTATCGTCATGTAAACAAGGACGTTTTAAAACAACGCAATTTTCGTCTTTGCAGGAATAAAATTTGCCACCCGTTCTTAGGGCTCACTTCCGTAACAAATTAAATGCACGCTACGTACTCGGAACGCATCACATTTACGAGGTGTCAAAGTTGAAATTCTGATTCAGCGCCCCCAAAACCATAAGGAACGATGGAAAAAAGTACTTCTATATATTTTTCACGGCCAAACTACCATATTATTGGACTATACTGCGTACTAACTAAAATAAGACTTTTAAAAAACACATAATTTTGGTTCAAAAATTTATAAAATTAAACCAATTGTATCCGTATTAGATGGATGCATTAGTTTTCATCTAGGTTTATAAACCTTAGGTCTTTTCTCCTTAGGGAATTTTTCTGTCCTGTCTATAGAAACAAAGACTAAGTCAAAGGTACCTGTTGGCAAGCTACAGGGTTCAACTTCCGGCAGGGTAAGAAAGTCGGAATATATCTGTCATTGATTGTTGTGTAATTTGATGTCCCACCTCCGTGAGATTAGGAGATATGGTTAACAAGTAGAAGATACATGCCCGATCCCACCAACTACCACCTAGGAAGCAGACCCCTAAGGAATTTTCATACAAAACCACAGATAATTTGAGTGATTATTGTAACTGTCATAACCTTTAAGATATAAATCCATACAAAATACAGCATGCAGCTCTACTTAGTTAGGTGCCCAAATATCTCCGCCCAGAATCTCCCTCACTTAAGTAGCTGCATGCTGTATTTTGTATGGATTTATATCTTAAAGGTTATGACAGTTACAATAATCACTCAAATTATCTGTGGTTTTGTATGAAAATTCCTTAGGGGTCTGCTTCCTAGGTGAAAGTTGGTGGGAATGGGCAACAGTGTCGTAAGTACCTAAATAAAAAAAAAAGGGCTGGGTACAATACTTAAAATCTTGTATTATGTAATTTTCAATGTCGCTCAGTGATATACGATATAGTTGTCATTGTATTTTTGGAAGAAATCAAGATTACGAACCCAAACTTATAATTTCCTGAATTAAATTTACGATACACCTCATCGCTCCTCCACATTGAGCCAATAAATTCTTCTAATCATTCCGTTTAAGGAATGACAGCCTGTTTAGTTGGCTGCACTTAAATCTATCAGATGCTATCGGATTTGGTATAATTTAATATACCCCAAGTATAATACACTTGGTATTTTTATTATAAGGTTCTCGGTTTAAGTAAGTTGATATTTTGTTGACACGAACCTTTCGGTGGATTTGAGAAGATGAATGACTCAGTTTATATATCTTTTAACAAAGAATCGGATATGAATATTCTTTTTAGTAGGCGTATTATACCTACATAGTACAAATAGAAACCGTGTCATTCGTTTGCATTCGGTTTCAAATTCTGACTCGTTTCGTAGGATAACGGTCATGAGTCGGTTTCGGAAAAAAAAATCGTTCTTCTAGATTTCGATATTTTTGCCAAATTGTGGAATAAACCTGCTCCATTTGTAGCGGGGGTGTCCACATCTCTCGTAGCCAGTTCGGATTCTATTCAGGAATGACCATGGTTACTTTACTAGGGTCATAAAAGGCATGCATATTTGCGAGTTTTTAAGGTAATATAATTCCTATGGTGACAGTTATTAGTGTTTTTACACTAGGGTCAAAAAAATAATTTTTCTCTGTAATATGACAATAATGTTATCGGGAATAGTGCAGTAAGGAGAGGAAATTTAATGGCATTTCTAGGAAAAAACTATAGACATTTTTTTCTCCATCATACTTTACGTATTTGGGTGCGCTGAATCCGAATTTTGACTTTGCCACCTCGTAAATGTGATGCGTTCTGAGATATTTCAGAAAGAAAGAGAAAAAAATGCTTTTTTTACATACTTTGACTGATAATTCAAAAAGTATTCATTTTAGAGAAAAGAAGCTTAGGACAAGAATAAACTTCACCAAATTTTCTATAAAATGACATATAAATCTTTTTTGTGGCATAAACCGTTAAGGCATCAGAGCGAGCTAAAATAGGGCGTAATTTTCACCCTACAGCCAAGAATTATATATGTTTGTAATTTTTCGCTCATAACTCAGAACCTTCAAACTTTTGAGCAAAAATATCTAAGAGAAAAATAAAGTGCATATTTTTTTCTTTAATTTATGCTACTAGTATTTCGTAGACGAACAAACAGTCTAGGCGCTAGAGCGCATTGAAGTTTAGTATAGTACATTAGAAGCAGTTTTGACTATTATTTAAACTGATATATAACGATCAAAAAATACTTAATTGTAGGCAGTGCACTTGAATATATAAGAACAAAGGCTGTTATATTTATATTTTAAGGTTTGCCACCACTTAATAGTGCTGCGTTTATAGAAATGTCAGAATAACTCAGAAACAATAGCTATTTCTTTGTTTTTTTGTCCATATTTTAAAAAATTAAAACTTTAAAGAAATTATTTTATTGAAAAAGTAAACTAAATTTAATTATCTATGAATCACTTCTACATTTTTTTTTAATCAGATGAACCATTCAAGAGCCAGAGCGCTTTAAAATTAAATCAAAATGGAAAAATCGTCCAATTACTGTACTTTCTTTGGTTTCTCGCCTACGGATGAGAAGGTACGTACTTTTAATGAAAAAAATATAAAAGAAAATTAAATTTTCTACAAATTATGTCTCTCGAGTTTTTTCACTCAGACGAACGGGTTCGGAGTTATAGCGCATCAAGATTTACAATTCAAAATCAAATAGAGATATTAGTACGACGTACATAAATATCGTTCTCTCTGATATACTACAACAAATTTTGATGCTTTATAACTCCGAACCCGTTCGTCTGAGTGAAAAAACTCGAGAGACATAATTTGTAGAAAATTTAATTTTCTTTTATATTTTTTTCATTAAAAGTACGTACCTTCTCATCCGTAGGCGAGAAACCAAAGAAAGTACAGTAATTGGACGATTTTTCCATTTTGATTTAATTTTAAAGCGCTCTGGCTCTTGAATGGTTCATCTGATTAAAAAAAAATGTAGAAATGATTCATAGATAATTAAATTTAGTTTACTTTTTCAATAAAATAATTCCTTTAAAGTTTTAAATTTTTAAATTATGGACAAAAAAACAAAGAAATAGATATTGTTTCTGAGTTATTCAGACATTTCTATAAACGCAGCACTATTAAGTGGTGGCAAATCTTAAAATATAAATATAACAGCCTTTGTTCTTATATATTCAAGTGCACTGCCTACAATTAAGTATTTTTTGATCGTTATATATCAGTTTAAATAATAGTCAAAACTGCTTCTAATGTACTATATTAAACTTCAATGCGCTCTAGCGCCTAGACTGTTTGTCCGTCGACGAAACACTGGTAGCATAAATTAAAGAAAAAAATATGCACTTTATTTTTCTCTTAGATATTTTTGCTCAAAAGTTTGTAGGTTCTGAGTTATGAGCGAAAAATTACAAACATATATAATTTTTGACTGTAGGGTGAAAATTACGCTCTATTTTAGCTCGCTCTGATGCTTTAACGGTTTACGCCACAAAAAAGACTTATATGTCATTTTGTAGGAAATTTGGTGAAGTTTATTCTTGTCCTAAGCTTCTTTTCTCTAAAATGAATACTTTTTGAATTATCAGTCAAAGTATGTAAAAAAAGCATTTTTTTCTCTTTCTTTCTGAGATATCTCAGAACGCATCACATTTACGAGGTGGCAAAGTTGAAATTCGGATTCAGCGCCCCCAAATACGTAAAGTATGATGGAGAAAAAAATGTCTATAGTTTTTTCTCCGCGAAAATACGATATTATTGTACTAGAATAGCTAAAAGAGATCGCAGTGTTGCGATAAGTTCGACCTAATGAACAAACGTCATGTTTTTTTGTTGCTAGATTTTGAACATTTTTCTTTATTTTATTCACTTGAAGTATAAATAAGTGGAAAGCGATTAAATTAATATGAAGAAGCCCTTTGGCAATATAATTTCTTATACTGCAAAAGACTACTCAAACCAGTAGCCACTGTATTGCATACATTAACATGAGAAAGGTGTTTAATATAGTAAAATATTCACGTAGTATATCTACAATTACATTGCAATAAAATGTAATTAAACCCGACATAAGTCACATAACAAAGGTAAATAATTATTGTCACAAGCAATGTTCAATGTTAAACCATACTACAACCACGTATAATATTTAATACTAGCTGTATTTCCCGTGCTTCGCAACGGCTAAAATTGTGTACGGGTGGTGAGGTTACATCGTCTTAGAATTAAATACCTAATGCAATAAATTTTTGGCATATAGGAAGGAATATATTTGTTTTACCTAGTAAAATTATTTTTTATGTATATAGGATTCTGCTCAATTCAAATTTCACAAAAAGATAGTAAAAAAAAAGAAGAAAAAAGCGTTGGGTATGGAGTGGGATCGAACTCGTACCCTCGCATCGCATAACACTCAATTTAAGTTAAGTACGCTAGCCCCTACACCACGCGAGTCAAAACAGACGACGACAGAAAGCGCCGCGGAGCAAATGTCAAAACTATTTTTTAATTATTATAGACACATTTTTAGTCATACAGAAGTATTTGTAGAGCAAAAACATTGTATAAAAATAATCCTTAGATGTATATCCTAGTTCTAGATTATGTAACGACGCAAACAAATTTAAAAACCATATTAACGGGACTACTTTAAATGGCTTCTTTCATTTTCATACTAACTTGATGGAATTCAGTATCTTAAGTAAATTGATAATTTTACCAAACCACGATACAAATCATATATTTTAATAGCCTATGTTGAAGCCGAGATTCCATTTGTAAGTTTATTTAATAGATGGATGTCTAAAATCGTCTGGTACTAATGTTTACTCCGGACGCGAATCATCATTTTTTTCAGATTCTTTCCCGGGTCATTTACGATTCATAGATGGCGGTAGTGATGTTTTATAAAATCAGAAATGAAATAAAAAATCATTATAAATCAATAATTCCCTTTGTTGCACATATTTTTATCCAAAATATCAATACAATCTCGTGCAAAGTCAGTGGCGTATACGAATATCTACTTTTTGTATTGTACGTATATAATTAAAACAAAATTAAATTAGGTGCAATGCGAAATGTTTTTTGTAAACAGTATATATACAATTTTCAAAATAACGTTCCGATGTGATTGTGACGGCGTTTTGTCAAATACTCAACGCTGCCGAAAATCCACAATTATTAAGGAGATGAAAGTACTACCGACCGTAAAAATCTCTTATGAGATTGTATAAAGTACGAGTATAAAGCTTTGCACCATGTCTCTGAATGCTCTCACGTTCTCGCAAACACCTGACAATGCTACAAGGCTAAAATTAACGCCACCTTCTGTAATAAAATACATACAAGCTTCCATTCAGTAGTTGAACTTGTAAATTATATGGGTTGTAAATTGCATACAATTATAATACAAGATAAATAATTTTATTCATCGTATTATTATCGCGGATCTTTAACCATCATTTTCGATATACTTACTAAGTAAACTTCTGAATCTTTAACACTCAGATTGGAACTCGATTTCATCTATTCAGAAGAAAACGATATTTTATTTGACTAATTGAAGAAATGCTGATTGGAGCAATTTGCCCTCTGATCAGCATTTATCATGAATCATTCGAAATGTTACTTGAATTATTTTTGTTTTTACAAATTATCCTTGTAAAGTGTTGAATTTTTATACATCTCTTCCTGCAACAGTGTGAATGGCAACAATACATAGGCACTTAATGTATACGGAAATCGACAACACAGCTGTCGCTCCTCGTGGTGTAGTGGATAAGATCCCTACTATGCGAGTCGAAGGTCTGGGTTCGAATCCCAGCAGCCGGGGTGAACTGAAATGGCGAATATTTCTCGAGTGTAAAGTCAAGCCAGCCGAGGTCGGTCGTAAGTCCGACAATGTTCATCCTTAATTCTGCTACACTGTAGTAGGAATACTGCATACGAAATGTTCTCATGTCTCCACCTTATTGTTAAAATGTTAACTGACGATGCCAAGCGTCCAGACGGATCTAAAGAAGTAAATGAATATAGATAATGAATTCATTCACGATTGTTGTATCGTACCAATAAGACGCAGTGACTTGGTTGATTGTTAGAAATTACTAATCTAATCTACCATACCATTTGAACTGCCCACATTAGGACATAACTTAGAATAAAAATTTAATGAAAATTGACACAGATTCGTAATAACAATAACAATTTAACTAAAACAGGAAGAAATAATTTACCACATAATAAGTAGGTACCCACTAGGTACATCACTAGGTAATTCGTATTAATTTTATAAGATCTATTTTTATTACTAGATCCGTGTATCTTATGTGGGCTTATAGATCTAGTGTTGGGAAGTGTATGATTTACGAATTGCATAACCCGGAACCATCGATGTCTTAAAAAATTTAAAACGTCGGGAATTGAAAAAAGTTATAAACTAGATAGTGCAGCTAATAGTTCAGTCACTTTAGGAAATCAATGTATGGGGAAGTTGGCAAAATTAATAACAGATGGGACTCTATGCAGTATGATACCTTAGGGTGAGGTGTTTCAGAATATCAGGCGTCCCCCCCGCCACACCTGACGCGTCACCCCCCTGGCCCCCCGAATAGGTCCCCCTACGTGGTTTTCCTCTATTTATCAAAAAACTGTAACAGATAGAAGGAAAATGTTAAGGACAAAAATAGTCCTTAATAAATTCTCTACAAAATAGGTAAAGCACATTTTTTGATAGGACTAGTAATTTACCCGCAATAGCCGGTGAAAGTATCGTAATTTTTTAATAAGAACCAAATTTTTTTTATTTTACTCAAATTGCTGAAAATTCATAAGAGCTACAAGAAAATGGTCAAAGAATGAATTAATTGCTATAGTTTTAGCTATAAAATGAGCTATTATTTATTTTTGCACGGCTCATAGTTTTTGAGTTATAACATAAAATTCCAATGACAGAAGTCTTAAAAATGGAACTTTTCATACAATTTGTATTGAAATGCTGTGATATTAAAATTTAGGTTAAGCCTGTTTTTCACAAGCATGTGAAAGATAAAAAATGTATTGGAGTATGATTGGGTCTTTTTAGTATTTCAAGATATAATCCTTTCGAAGTTGAATGCACTTTTGCCAGTCATGTTTCAAAGCCATTATCCCAGTTTTCCAGAAGGATTCCTCAAGGTTAGGATATGGGTCAAAAGCATTGGCACCCGGCGATTCGAGGGTTTGTACAAGTCCTGTTCTGAAGTTAAGATGAACACTACTGATTAAAATCAGATCACTGGAATCTCTGCTATCACCTAACTAATAATTCCGCGATCTTTGAAAAATTAATCCATGTCTTTATCGACGTTCTCCAGAACTACTGCATTTTATTGCTTTCCGCTTCAAGGGTTGTGTTTGACACCTTGCTGTGCCCATTCAAAATCTGGCACTTACTTTCTAATCATGGCATATGATGGAACAGACTCCATTAATGAACCCGATATTTCTTTTATGGTTCGTGTCGGTCTATGACCTTAGATAAAATAATATTTTATCACGGATCGCAGCTGACAATTTCACATTTTCACAAAAATGTCAAACACGTTGAAATAAAAATGGTGCCAAGAGTGCCAGCGTCGTCCTATCGATCTCAAATTTTGTAAATAGCCCTAATGAAGTTTAAATTATCTATATCAATAATGAACTTAAACTGGTCTGTACATTTTTTTCTCAGGGCTACGAAGTGTTCAGCCGAACCTCGTATCTTACACAGACATACACTAAATTTTCTTCTTTAATGATCTTGACGAATCCTTCTGCAAAACTGGGATACGGCTTTGAAATATGGCTGGCAAAAGTGTATTGAACTTCTAAAGAATTATACCTTAAAATACTTACAAAATCCAGTCATACTCCAATACATTTTTTATCTTTCACATACTTGTGAAAAACAGGCGTAACCTAAATTTTAATATCACAGCATTTCAATACAAATTGTATGAAAAGTTCCATTTTTAAGACTTCTGTCATTGGAATTTTATGTTATAACTCAAAAACTATGAGCCGTGCAAAAATAAATAATAGCTCATTTTATAGCTAAAACTATAGCAATTAATTCATTCTTTGACCATTTTCTTGTAGCTCTTATGAATTTTCAGCAATTTGAGTAAAATAAAAAAAATTTGGTTCTTATTAAAAAATTACGATACTTTCACCGGCTATTGCGGGTAAATTACTAGTCCTATCAAAAAATGTGCTTTACCTATTTTGTAGAGAATTTATTAAGGACTATTTTTGTCCTTAACATTTTCCTTCTATCTGTTACAATTTTTTGATAAATAGATGAAAACCACGTAGGGGGACCTATTCGGGGGGCCAGGGGGGTGACGCGTCAGGTGTGGCGGGGGGGACGCCTGATATTCTGAAACATCCCACCCTAAGGTATCATACTGCATAGAGTCCCATCTGTTATTAATTTTGCCGACTTCGTGCTGCAAAAGGACTGAGCTATAATACAAAGTGCTCTGAGTATATAAAATACTGATACGAATGTGTTTTGTTTATATTTTATCATCATGTAATTCGGTAATTTTTCCGGGTTTTGTTCTGTGCCATGAAACGTGCATATAATTAAAATTACAACCACAAAAAATCGATACGATGCAATAATAATTAAATTTGTTTTCAATTACATACGTTCTCTCTTCTGCTCTTGTTCATATTCTACCCAAATCAACACACATAAATTTAAAAAATCGCCTGCGGCTCCAGCTTGGCTCGGCTTGTTAGGCCATTTTCAAAAACTTATCACTCAAAATATTATTTATTTCTACTGCATACCGGGTGAACAATATTTTCCATCACTATTCTATTTCGTTAATCAAATCGTATACATCATTATACACGGATAGAGGTACGTACCCTAATACCTAAATCGTTGAAGATTGATCGTTCTCGTTAGTAGTGAATTAATAAATATCTTTTTTTTCTCTTGGCTCGTTACTCGGACAATTAATCAAAGTTTAAACGACTCACAAATGTATGTATTGTCCCAATTAAAATCAATCGTATAAAAAATACAATTTATTCAGTACTACAGTACCTAAGTATCATCGCTTAGTGGTGACTCGTAAAATAATACGGGATATACCGTGGATTTCATCAAATTTTAGGTGAAGGCTCGTAAAATAATACGGGATATATCATGGATTTCGTCAACTTTTAGGTGAAGGCTCGTAAAATAATACGGGATATATCATGGATTTCATCAACTTTAAGGTGAGAACTCGTTAAGTAATATGGGATATTCCGTGGATTTCATCAAATTTTAGGTGAAAATCGTAAAGTAATACGAGGTATACCGTGGATCTCATCATGTTTTAGGTGAAGAATCGTAAAATAATACGAGGTATACCGTGGATTTCATCAAGTTTTAGGTGTTTAATATAGTAAAATATTCACGTAGTATACTTACTACAATTACATCGCAATAAAATGTAATTAAACCCGACATAAGTCACATAACAAAGGTAAATAATTATTGTCACAAGCAATGTTCAATGTTAAACCATACTACAACCACGTATAATATTTAATATGAAAGTACTACCGACCGTAAAAAGCTCTTATGAGATTGTATAAAGTACGAGTATAAAGCTTTGCACCATGTCTCTGAATGCTCTCACGTTCTCGCAAACACCTGACAATGCTACAAGGCTAAAATTAACGCCACCTTCTGTAATAAAATACCTACAAGCTTCCATTCAGTAGTTGAACTTGTAAATTATATGGGTAGTAAATTGTATACAATTATACGAGTACAACTCGTAAAATAATAGGGATACACCGTGTATTTCATCGAATTTTAGGTGAAGGCTCGGAAGATCATTCGGGATATATCGTGGATTTCATCAACATTTAGGTGAAGAATACATCGTGGTTTTAATTAGATTTAATTAGCTAGTAAAATAAAACGTACATGTATCTACATTTCGTGGCAGCTGGGATCAGTACAAGTTCCTATGTCCACAAAAAAATTGTGAGCTTCGAAACTATGACCACAAGAATCGTAGCTTCAACAAAATGCTAACTTCGCCACTTGATTTCATAAGTTCCGATAGTGTTTACAATGTTGGTGTCTTGTATATATTGCTCTTTGCTATGTTAACATATATATTATATTTTTGCATGTAGTAGTTTTTAATATGGCAGGTACATAACTATATTATAATCGTCGATTAATTTATCATCGCTCCATTAATAAATAATCACAAAAAATAGAAACTAACATCCTAGATCTGAGAACGCCGACTTGCAGATAATTTCGTTACTCTAATACGGCATTAATTTATTATTAATAATAATACATATTATCATGTTATAGTATGCCTAATCAATTTATAAATATAAAAAACTAATGACAAAATGTCATGTAGTAGATTAATAAATAGACTTAGACGTTGATTTACATTCTTAATTAATGAATATTACATAGAACTCTATTATAAATGATATAAATAATCATATAAGTCTGTCTCTAACTGATTAACAAGATTTTAAAATGTCTTCTTCTTCAACTCTCTGTTAACTCAAAAATCTGTTATTGCAGGGTTGGCTTTCTGAGAAGCTGAATTCCATCTACATATATCTCCATCGTTTAGGGGTCCTACATATATGTACATTTATTAAAGCTGTTAGTCTCAAAGCACCCGCCCCTTTCGTATGTGAACGAACATTCTACGGTGTATAGGAGAGTCAAAGCTCCGCGTCAATAATTCTCGTAAATATTCAATTGCCCTTGACGTCACCTTGTAATGGATCTTTCCGAAATTCCCCTCAAACTTATTGTTAGGACAGTACCCCACAATGCGATCAATCGACTGGATATCACCACACTCGCAGTAAGGATGGTCCCTTTCTACCACCTATGGATGCGGTGTCCTCAACTCTCACAGCCAGTTCGAATACACTTAGTAATTTTAACCAAATCTTTGGTATCCAGTACATGAGAGTACATGGTTGGCGCAGTTGGTTGAAGCGGCAGTCTCTCAAACGGGAGGTGCCAGGTTCAAACCCCGGTGCTGGCGATGTATCCCACACTTTGCGATGCAGGCTTTTAGCCTAGCAAAGTGTGCAGGAAAGTGTTTGGGTTTGTATATGCAAGCCCAGATCCTTTTTTTTAACGTAAATTCGACTCATGGCTAATTCACCAATAGTAAATCAAAATCTTTGACGGTTTGTATCTTATTTTCCTACCTGCGACGTTATTTACAATAATTATTAGATACTTATTTGTAGAAATATATATAGGTTAATTGAGTACCTCCACTTATTTATTATTTGTTCGCTTGATTGTATTGTGATCTCAGTTCTTTATAATTCAAACAATATCATCATTATAAAATACAAAGTGACATTTCAAGTTGCCAAAACAAATAACTTATTAATCCTCAGAGTATTTTATCATGTTTGAAATGTCAATAACGTGCCGAATCTCGCGAACAATAAGAATAAATAAATAAATTAAGAAGCCTTAATAGTTTATTAGTTTCTTTATAATTTACTTATCTTACAACTCGCTAATGGAGGTAATATTTATTATAGTATACTCATATACCAGCGTAATTTTCATGAGGGTACTCACTACTCATGCACCTTTTTAAAAGGATTTGATATCTTACCATAATTCAATACAGAGTAATACACAGTAGTATCTTATACCCTTACAGAACGCCACACTGCCCTATACTTACACACACTCCTTGCTTCCGACACGTTAATGTAATTCGTCACATGCGTACGTATATTCAGAGATGAATAATTCAGGTAACCCTCCCACCCTTTAAATCACACACACTCTTTTTGACATCCTGTCTCAATCATCCTTTCATCATATCCAAACCATCTTAGTTTTCAACCACTTTCATTCTCAATGCAACACCAGCTTAGCAATCAAAACATTTCTCTAATTATCTCATTCCTATTCCTAATGCCTCGTCCACATGCTTGGGTCAGCGGCACAAGCGTTAGCGGTCGATTACCTACACGAACCAGGACAAACGCCCCATCCACCACACACTTTTTTACTCATGAACACAAAACTTATCGACGCTCGGCAAACGTGTGGCGCCGGCATTATACAATCCACCAAATTTTTCTTCACAAAATAAAGATCCAAAAATCTATCAATTTCCTTTAAGAATAAAACAAATAAATCCAGGACCTCACACACATTACAAAACCAATGCACTCAAAATATAAGCAAGGACTTATTTCCATTATTAAAATTTAAAATGTCATAACATAATCCTATCTCGACGTTTCGATATAAAAATCATAAAAAAATACCCTTCATATTATATCTACCTCATAATATTCTGTCTAAAAATATATTTTATATGCTCATACAAATTACTGTTTGCAATATCACTTAGGTTGTTTTACCACCAACAGCGTTTGTGAATAAAATCAGAGATATATATCCTGACTTTATAACTTAAGAAGAAGATTGAGAATGAAAAAAAGAGAACAAATTGACACAATTCCAGCTTTCAACAACCTTTGTCGCATCATGACCAAATCACATCACACAATCACACGACCAATGACGAAATGACGTAAATTTTAAACTATAATCAAATTACTTTTAACTGTCGAACGCGGTAATAAAAATGTGACATAGAATGTGACTACCAGCTTTATTCGCACTTGTGCCAGAGCCAAAATAGTTTAATAATTATTCATATAATTCGGTAATATTTTATTTTATTTTATTAATTTTTCGAGTACAAACAGTTTTTCAATAAGTATAAACAATACAACATCATCAACAAATACCAAATTATCTGAGTTACAAAAGCAATTCATTATTTAAAAGGAAAATTAAGATAAAAAATCATATTATCGATGCACCTTCGTTGAGTTTGTTTTCTGTTCTAGATAAAATGTTAATATGTCTTGTACTCGTAATTACTGTTTATGCTCTTGCGATTAAATAAACAAATTAGCCAAATTCACATAGGTATAAAATTACACTAATTAGCTGATATTATTTCACTTTTCAAATTACCTTTATTTAATAGGAAGGTATTTCATTTTGTGTCTATATAATTATCTAATCAATAGGTCACAATATAATACGTAAACTGTGATTTTCTCAAAATGAAATCTGAAACTGCCTACTCGGAGAAATTATATTTAACAAATTCTCGTTGGAGATAAGACAGATCGCTGATGGCAAGGAATTAATTAGTCGAATTAAGAAATTTTGTAAACCCAATACAACCCACGTTCACTAATTATATTATGGTGTAACTTCTACTGTTTCTGACGAACTTTTTTCGTCCTTTTTGTCTAATAGAAATATACATGATTTACTTGTTGTTAAATGATGCCGACTTATACCACTTCACGACACAAGCTTTTCAAGCTTACTGTGAAGTGTGCAAAGGTGTTTTTGAGTTTATTTCGATAAGTCCAGTTATATTAATTATATAAAAAAATACATCGGTACAAGTATTATTGGATTGAATTGTAGAATCCTGCCCTCCGCTCAAGAATTCAGTTGCTTATGGGGGGAGTAATTTAACTCGTAGTTTGAAGCTTTTTACCATATTTTCTAAAAGTGTAATTTCAGAATCATAAAGATTACCTGTTTCTTTATGTAATTTTTACTGCATATGCGATATCGTCACTATGTCATTTATCATATATGTGATTGCATCTGTGTGACTTATTCCATATATTTTGACAAGGGAGGCGCAATACAGTATACCTAATTGTCATCAAGTTATTTGTGTCGTCGGTTTATTTTCAATACTAAAAAATAACACCCAAGTGCAGACATAGTAAAATATTATTACAACCACTGCCACTTATCCTTAAAAAGGGGCCTGTCGTAATCCTTTCGAAGTGGAAAAAGGATGATAAGGCGTGGGCTTTATAAAGGACACTGCGCGACCGTAGGAATCCTTATGTCGTTATAATAATACATATTGTTGTTGGGTATAAATACAGTTTAGTTCTTAAATTTATTTCTGGAGTTACGATCGTCTTCACATTTTATTATTCGACCTTTGTTATAAAGAGATCGTCACCTTATCTAAATGTAAAACGTTGTAAGTCAAAGTAATGTATTAAGTTTTTCAACAGCGACGACACATATGGCAAGTCCATTTTTATGGTAAAAATACTAGCTTTTGACTTAATGACACAATTTTGTCAATTGAAACATATGGGGTACCTAAAATACTCGAAATTACATTCACTCAATTTTTTAAAGTTTCGAAAGTTTATTATAAAAACTTAAATTAATAGTTCACTAGGGCAAGCTTGTGAAATGTGCCGGTGGTGGATGGATGTAGTTTGCCCATGACGGTAAACTGTGGAGGGACCAAAGGGGAGGCCTATGTCCAACAATGGACCTAAGTGTCTGCAGAAGAAGAAGAAGGGCAAGCTTGAAAAAAATAATTTATGCCTATGTAAGTGTGCAACTTGGGGATGCACTATCGGGGGATGTACTGTCGGGGGATGAATTGCCGGGGGACGAACTTGTATTCGAAAACTTTTGTCCCTAGCGATTCGTGCCCGCCCATCATAATTCAATCATTATAATCAAGCCAAGATATAATTCAACAGTCACGTTTCAAATGCATTTCTTTCAACGTCGTGAATTCCCTTCGTCATTCATTCTCTCCAAATACTTACATAAATGACTTTGTTGTCCTTTGGCGTTCCTTAATCTTAAATGTCGTGGTTTATGCTGCAGTTGGCTATCTTGACCAACCTTCATTCCAACCAGACATGACATAAAATAATCCCTTTAAAGTAGGTATTGTTAATTTAAAAAACCCGGACGAATAAGAAAAAATATTCTATCCGCTTGAGAGGTGAATTATACCATTATTTGCTTTTATGTGGCCTGAGCCTAGCAGTTGTTTTTAAGGGCTTGGTACCAAGAATGACGTCACAGTAATTTACCACGGCATTAAGGTTCAAAATCGCGTGAAGAATCGGATGATAAAATGGTAAAAATAGCGTTTTTTCAATTTTTTGGGGTTTTGCGTCTATCAAAAATCTTTTATGGTTATTCCCTAGATTTTAATGCATATTATCAGAACAAAAAAAAATTTCACTCCGCGACTTTCGGGAAACGAGTTTCCGTCTTTCGGAAAAAAGATCAGAGGTATTTTTCAATTTTTTTTTTTTTTTGAGTAATTTATACAAGATATGAAAAATCTTTTACGGTTATTCCCTAGATAAATGTTAAATGCGTCTACTCTATTTTTTTTCCAAAGCATATTTAGTAACGGTTGTCGAGATAATATAAGGTCTCCCGTTTTTAGAAACTTTTGAAATGTCAGTATGCATACTCCTAACTAATTTCAAAGCATCTCAAGGCAAAAAGTTATAACTGATGAAAAATACATGTGATTTTGATCTAATTAAATTATTTTTATCGCTTTTTTTATTGGCAATGATTACAACAATATAAAATTCTTCCACACAAATAATAAGTACAAGAATAGAATATTTTTAAGTTACGACTGTTTTGTAATATTCATAATAATTATGACATAGTGATCTAATATTAAATACATTTTTCTTGTAATCTGTTATTTATTGTATGAAAAACATCGTAAATTATTTGTACATATCACATTTCTCATTCAGCGGTAGACACAAGGTTATTAAATTACAAGAAAAATGAAAAATATTGTTTTGTCGGCAAAAAATATAAATATGCGAATCTACGAGCAAAAGCGACACAACTCATACGTTTATTTTAACTTGATCAATTGTGAGTATTGTGACATAATTTAAAATTTCTCTGAATTGGATTTACGATGGCGAACTTGTGCAATATAAAATCGAATTACATAACTGCTGAACTTTCTGACCTTTTTCAGAGAAATTCTGTATTTTTATCGTATCGTTTATGCAAAGTCTATAGTGAGAACTTTAAAAGGGGTGATGAAGCCTTCTTTTAGCTAATAATACACGGTTCACTTTTACGGAATAATTCCCTACCTATCAAAAGTTGAATCGTCTTATGGTGAACCGTCCAAAACTCTATACACAGAAGTGATGCGATCACCATACGAATTATTGTACATGTATTTAAGGAAAATTCCCTTATATTTTTAGTACTGGTGATCCATGAGAAAGCAAAGCAAGTAATATTGCAATTAGCTATTTGTACAAAAACTACACATAACGAAAGATTTAAAGAAATTACACAGAAGCAAAGTTCGCAGTATCTTCTTATTACTTGTAGGAACGGTTTACCGTTAAAAAAGGTCTTCAAGGCCTTCGGTTTTTGATAAACTTTGAGAATGAGAAACTCCGTTATTTCTGGAAACAATTCGACACTCGCAAAACGTGGTCCAGAACATCGCCTCTTTCTATTTACGTAAATTCTGTTCAGTTCGCTAATGTCCACCACTTATACCAGAATAATGAGCTACCGTCATCGTCTTTTGACGAGTATTTGTAACATTATTAAAAACAATAGTACTACGATCCATAAAACTAAAGGTGAAAAGTTATGTGTGACCACCAGTACAAGCGGTTTCTTTTATCTTGTGCGGTTTTGTGTCGGTATAAAAAAGTGCAAGCTGTTGTGAAATGAAACGTTTTGAATGATCCGTAGTTGTAGATATCACTTGAATCAGATAATGATACTCAGATGGTGCGAAAGGTTAACTTCTCAGTCAAGATGAAAAAGTCGTGCCACTTTCACAACGGGTCGGCTATTATAATATAAAAATATTATTCATCAGTTAACAATATGTACTGTCTTCACAAAGTTTATTAACATTATGCAATATACTAGTGTTTAAAAGTCTCACAAACAGACGAAAATATCGGCGTAAGAGTCGACGTTAAGGGCATGGCTCCAGGAATGACGTCACAGTATTTTCCCATGGCATAAAGGTTCAAAATTGCGTGACAATCGCATGATAAAATGGTAAAAATAGCGTTTTTTCCATTTTTTGGGGTTAATTTTGCGTCTATCAAAAAACTTTTACGGTTATTCCCTAGATTTAAATGCATATTATCAGTACAAGAAAAAAAATTTACTCCGCGACTTTCGGGAAACGAGTTTCCGTCGTTGGGAGAAAGGTCAGAGGTGTTTTTAACTATTTTTTTTTGCGAAATCTATACAAGATATAAAAAATCTATTACGGTTATTCCCTAGATAAAGGTTCAATGCATCTACCCTATTTGTTCCAAAGCATATTTAGTAACGGTTGTCGGGATAGAAGGTCTCCCGTTTTTAGAAATTTTTGAAATGTCGGTATGCACACTCTTAAGCTAGCTTGTCGACTTTGGTTTCTTTCGGTGTTTCGTTCGAAAAAGGGCTATGGGCTTCATATAGCGAGTCAGTTATTATATTTTATTCACGCCGCATCAGTTGCGGAGTAGACATAGAAAACAGATTACCAGACTTTCCTATCCTTACAACTACTTCTTTCTTCCGTCACAGTCATGCAATTCGTCTTCTACGATTCCTTTCATTCAAAACACGCCCGTCCTTGAGAATCTGGACGACTGGTCATAATTATTCAACCGAGCCCTAAAAGTGAAATGAACATCGTTAAGGTTACTTAAAATAAAATGAAAATTAATCCATATATCGGTTTTCTTCTGAAATTCTTCTAAAGTACATAAATCTTCGAAAAGACTGAAACTATTCAAATCCTAATACGTAAAAGCCTGTGTTTTGAAGTGCGGAATACATCATTAAAGGTGTACCACCAAGGATACAAACCCATAACTATCCGTTTGCACAAATATATAGGAGTATATACAAATATCCCGACATATCTGTTCACCTACATAACTGGTAGGTGAATGTGTACTAGGTACTCTTGCTTTGAATAAGTACCTATAAAAAGTTTTAATCAGCACATTATGGTAAGTGCCCGCTCAGTGTCATGTATTTTAACTTTTCACATTATAATTGCTTAATAGTGCAGAAGCTATTAACGGCACTTGCATCTACCTGTTTTATTAAGGAGAGCCTTGAGCGTAATTAAGCCCCAATATGGCATATTAAATTTTAACATTTCATTTATATATATATTGCGCCGTCAAATTTCACAACGCAACCAACAACAAATGTGCAAGTGTACCTTGTAAAAAAAGATGCCCTCATAAGTGCATTGTACCCTAAATAAAGATATTTCTAGAAAGGCTGGTGTCCCTGTGGGGATCCCTAGGTTGCAGAATCCCCCCCCCCCCCACTCTTTTTTATTAATTTTTCTAATGTCCTGTAAAATTAAAAAAAGGGGCGAAATTAAATTTTGAAAGCATGAAAGTTTGCATTATTCCTACTAAAAACACGGAGTTCGCGTTATTCGCATAAAAAGCACAATATTCGCGAATAAACTTGTTTCATAGTGATCGCGCAATTTTTCAGTCTCTATATCTATAAGTATGAACTAATGATAATATGGCGCCATGAGGCGTCGCGCATTGTTTTGTCAATATCTTTATGATCTTCATAAAATTAGCGTGGTTAAGTAAGAAAGTTATTATAATATGCCATTGTTAGTGATAACAATATGTATGCAAGTCTGTACTAGGAAGCAATGGAGAGACAACAGTCTTACAAAGTCGTAATAAAATACTATATTTAATGCAATAATTTTCCTGTACAACTCGAATGATAGTGGAAAATAATCATCTTTATTTCATAAAAAATGAAGTATGTAATTACTAGGGACTGGAAAATTTCGCGATCGCGATAAAACGAATTTATTCGCGAATTTTTGTGTTTTTTATGCGAATAACGCGAATTTCGTGTTTTTTACATACATAATGCGAATTTTAGAAATTTTTTTTAGGAATAACGCGAATTTTCGCATATTTGACGCGAATTCGACCTTCATTTTGAAAAACGTCGTAATTGAAACATTATCAAAAGCAATGTGGCTTTGAAAGTAAGAAGAAACACACTGAAAAAAATCTTAAAAAGGCGTTTTTTGTTTTTCTCTAATATTTTAATATTTAATTTTATTGTTTTAGGGATGTTTGCATAAAATATTGTTCAAAATCAATTTTTTTTATATAGTTTTGTATTAATAGATGCAAATTTGACCACTTTAATGACATAAATGTATGAAAAATAACACCACATTTTGCCAAAATTGTGAAAAATAACACCCCTTTTTGCAAAAAATAACACCACATTTCCCGAAAAATAACACCGATTTTTTCCAGTCCCTAGTAATTACTAATTATGATATAATATGTTCCCCATTAGAGCAAAGTCTGTCTCGGGGTAACAAAAAATTAATATACATTTATAACTGAAGTCAAGTCGAATTTGTCGAAATAAAGTGGACATTTATTTATTCATTACAAATTCTTATAAGCATTTTTCTAAAAAATAAATTGCGAGATAATTGGGACATGCACAGAGGATGACAAATAAAAACTAAATGTACTTGAGCGCGGCCGTCCAAGAACCACGTGGCTTGACCATATCGACCAGATTCTCAAGGGCGGATGTGCTTTGAGTAAAATGAATCGTAGAGTGTGTATGACGAATTGCATGAATGTAAGGGAATCAAGAAGTGTGTGTAAGGATACAGAAGTTTGGCGATTCTCTATGCCCACCCCGCAAGGGACGCGTCGTGAGGGGATAGAATAGAATAGAAAAGTTCATGGAACTAACTTTGATGGAACGTATAAGGTGTGAGGTATCACGAAAAGTTAAAGATTGCAAGTGTTGGGGCGAGAATGAAAATAAACAAAGTAAGCATGAAAGCAAAAACAAAGTTCCACATCAGTGTTCATACAGTGAACAGAATAAAGTTCACCGTGAAAAGTTAGAGTTTACCGAACTCTTGGTATTATTTTTTATTACCAAAGCCACGATGAAAATCTAATTATTCTTACCTATCAAACGTTGTCAACTTTACCTGTTTATTCAATTTGACAGAAAACGTTCAATTTTCCATATTGTATTAATATGTCAAACTCAGACAGCCTTCTGAAATTTCAATTACTTTCAATATTCTCATACGAATTTCACGAAAATGGGTTTTCCGAAAATATGTTAAAACTAGCTGTATTGTCCGGCGTTACCCGGGTAGCTGCTTTTGACTGAACCATAAGGATTGGGAATCAAATCCACCTGCTTGACAGACTAACTTGCTCCTAACAACGACCATCATACTCACTTACATGTTTTGTTATATTTCTTTAAATATTAAATAATAGATATACATATGAAAATCTAATCCTGCAATCTTTATGTCAGTGAGAGGGTATGAATCAAAACCTATCTATCTTATTAGCCGTTTGGGCTCTGTGTTTATGAGTGAATATGTCAGTCAGTCTTTCAGCAGTCAGTTTCAGTCAGATAACTACATACAAACCTGCATTAATTTTGATAAGTATGTGGAGTTTATTTCTAACTATCTGTCCCTTCACTTTGCCACCCTGTCAGGGTAATCAGAGAGGACAGAACGCCAGAGTACTCTATCTCTACAACTACACACACTTTTTTTCCATCATGTTTATGTCAGTATGACTAAAAAATATTTGATTAAGTACTTCAATAATCAAAGTGTTAATGCAATTTGTTTTACACGCTCATATGTTCCTTTTACGTAGGTAGATACTTAGCAAGAGAATACTAGTACAATACCCTAGTCTTAACAGTCAAACCACAAGGTAAATTCTGCGGTTTTATCTTTACAATTTACACAATATTATGTATGAAAGATAATGCATGTAATAATTATTAGATGACGCGACGTTTTGTACTTAGTAATTATTAGAATTCCAATATATTGTAGTAAATACCATACCAATATTAGATAAATATTTATTATATTGATACAATACTCCATACCACAGTAAATTATGATGTAAGATACAGTTACAATTTGATCTAATCGTTACCAGAACGGTATACAGTGAAAGAGACGTGCAATATGACTTACGTAAGAGGATTTTTTTGGAAGGTACAGATTTACTAAACATTTCGCTCAAAAGTTGACCAATAAGAGCTTGTAATTCATAAAAAAAAATAATGTTGAATAAAATTGGGGTTAGCTGGCAGAGATCGCGGTACTGCGATAAGCTGGCCCTAGTGATCAAATGTTATAATTATATTTTAATGTTTACTTATGTCTGTATCTTGTTCACCAAAAGTGTAAATAAATAAATAAATGTATTGGATGATTTTAAATATCATAAATTTATTCCAAATTCAAATTTGTTCTAATGATGTTCTTTCTTTTGTCCACAGGTATGTACCGACCTTTCTTCAACAACTTTCGACGACGCAATAATCCGGTAAAAATCTCTGACAATCGATCAGTTGTCGATATTACGTAAGTACAGTCAGAAAGGATAGCAATTGGAAAGTAGGAAGGATAGCTATTAGAAAGGATAGCTATTAGGAAGGATAGCTATTAGAAAGGATAACTATTGGAAAGCTGATAGCTATCGGAAAGTAGTTTTACGTTGTGTTTTTATGATTCATGTCATTTTTCTAGTATGAAAATGAATCTTGAAAATAACGAATATTGAATTACGTCCGCACTAAAAATGATTACTGAATTATAAATATTGATTGAAATGAAAATTATTTTCAAAAATCCACGACCGTAAACCACACTTGTCCAAAACATGAAAAACCGTGACAAAAAAATAATATTATTTCAATTTATTTACATAATATTATTTACCTACGCCGTAACCGCAAAACCAATAAAATGTAAATAATTTATCGTTATCCAATATTTTGACCGAATAATTTATCCCATGGCATTTTAATTTTAATCACGATAGGTACATTATTTCTGGAATTTAAACCAAACACTCCTGAAAAATTTTCACTGCAACAAGCTACATTTTAATCCCTTCCAACTTATGATTTTCCTGAAAATATCAATAACTTCTTTTTTTCTTTTATATGCGAACAGCCATTGATCGAATGGTCTGGGAATCAGAGCTCCATGACAATATTTCTCAAGTATTCTGTTCACCCATGGATTTCTCAAATATCCCCCTCAAATTTCTCAATGGGATAGTGCCCAACGATGTAAGCGAGCATCTCGATCAGGCCACACTCATAAAGCGGATGTTTCCTCTTGCTCCATTTATGGAGGAGGTGCCCACATCTTCCGTGACCAGCAATTCAAATCTTCTTCAGGGATGCCCATATTGCCCATAGTTTTCAAGATGTCCCAAAGCCAGACTGTCTCACTATGGGATTTCGCGCTAGTTGTCTGTGCTTTATTACGATTGATAGAAATATAATACTACACTGATAGAATTTTATATAATAATAGGTACATGTTTACTAGGGCGAGCTTCCTTCAAATTACCATCACTGTGTATCAGCACGCACATCGCAGCTCAAGTAACAAATTTAGTTCTAAGATTGGTTCCAGGAACTAAATTCTTACATGGGAGGTACATTTTTCAACAAAAAAAATATTACTTCTTTATGTCACGTCGTTGTACGAGTATAATGTAGGCCTGTTTAAGTCAAAACATGAAATTATTGTGTTTTTACAAACACGTCAGTGTCGGTTGAAAAAATACATAAAGTATTGTATGTATTATGTTGTTATTATTTTAAACAATACAGCGAACTCAGTCACGGGTGACCTCTGACAGTGTCATACATGCTATGCCCTAAATGGACATACATGAAAAAATACGAGCACAAACACTTTTTTATAAAAATACGATATGCCTATTTATAGAATACAATTGAAACACGCAATGACTCAGCGGGGATTCCCTCACAACAATATTCATAATACATAAATTCTTTGTATTTTTGATTCAATGTTAAACAAAGTGTTTTGACTTTTGTTGCCGGGGGCCGTTCAAATCGTAACTCTTGCAGCGTGAGCAGTATCGTCTTTCTTTAGTCAACCGATGATATTCGTACGTTATTTATGAATGATATTATTTTCTACTAAATTATCGTGAATACGTTTTCTCAAATGTCGATTTTTGAACATGTTGATTATTAATTAAGATATTCGTTTTATTCCCTGAATCGCAAAATTCGATCATAACGAAAATCTTACCCGCGATAATCCAAATAATAGGGGTGTAGCCTGAGACATTTGAAGTTTATTAATTTTTTTGTCAGGACTAAACAGCGTGGAACTTAAAACATAGAGCCGGAATCGTAGAATTTATTCAGCATTGGTAGAGCAAAATCAAAATGGGCAAAAGGCAGGGCACATAAATTAAATGGAAACTATGAGCAAACAAAAATAGCGTAGAAAGGGGATAGGCCCATGACGTAACTTCAATTGCGACAATCCGGGTGGGTAACAAAGGCAGCGACAGAAAGGATTGCATACGTTTGGAAAATGCATTTATGCATCCAGCAACTAACGGATCAGGGTTGAAGAAGGAATAAAGAGCAATGGAAACGTATGTTTCATGCTGAATTAAGCACAGTGTAAAAAGCAGACATGAAAATACATAGATAGATTCTTCTTAAACTGTGTTTAGACTCAGCGAGTCAATATTGACAGAATTGTTCTCCTGTGATGTGGATCTCCAGCTGTCTCTCAATCGCTTCGGTGGTCTTTCTAGCGGGCAATGATAGATTCAATAACATTGTAATAGTGCATTTTCTATCCAAAACACAAACAATGAGACTTATAACAGTGAACTAGTTCAACATTACTCAATCTTTACGGGAAGTAGACTGCACTTATTTAAACGTGAAATATGACTGACAGAACTATACGTCGCCCTAAGGATATTAACAATCTATTATCCTACTATCCTCTGTCATTTCTGTCAGCCTGATACACAATGAGTAAAATTATTTTGTCAAACTCCTTTTGGCATCGTTTTGTGATTAAAATCTACCCGCAGGATATCATGGACAGCTGAATATAGGAAATAAGTTGTGTATTGTTTACTGATTTTCTCTATACAGTCGAGCTTTCAATTATTTCATGGTAAATAAAATTTAACAAGTTGAAAAGTTACAGAATGGGACCTATTAATTACAACCTAAATTTAGAACAGACTTATTTGAATGTTGCCACATACGAAATGCAGTCTAAAATATTGAGTCCATATTAATATTATTATACCCACACGGAACGATTGCAATCACACAGATGCATTTATTCCAATCAAATTTAATATCAATAAATTACATCACAATTCCACTTATTCGAACCGTTAATTTATTTAATAAAATTACATTGTATGTTTCGGAGAACTACATATTACCCATTGGGCTTAAAGAATGTCATTTGTTTATTATACATTAGGGTTGGTTAGAAGATATTGCTGATGAATCCACCTATTACATATTACGTGAAATAAAATGTATATATTTATTTATTTTATTAATTTACATTGACAAACAGAATTGCTGATTTGAAACTATGAAGATCTTTGATATAACTTACGCTACGTGGTGCAAGTTCTTTTACATACGACAGAAAAACAAGACAAAAATACTCGTACACAAAAAGGAAAGGAATGAAAGGTGGCAAGAAATTGAAATTGGATAGGAAAATTCGAGTGATTGGGAAACAGGCTTGCCACAAACGCAAACACACATACTTCAAAATATTCCTTATTACAATACAACTTTGCATACATCGTATCACTAATTCATTAATTTTTATTAAGTACATATGATCTTTCCAACTTCATATTTTTCCTTCACACAAATATACCAGACAATAAGAACAAAACTTCTTAAAGTCTAGCTACACGATCCTTTTTGTACGCAACGACTTTACTCGCTTTCACATACATATGTGTACATAGGTTTAAGGTTATGTTATGTTAAATTATGTCTCGATAATCGTGTAATTACTGTAGCCACGTGTCAAAATCATAACTGTTCAAATAAACCGCTATTTATTAAAATGATGTGTCGGTTATTCACAGTGGTTGATATGTTATTATTATTCGTCATTTATGACGTTAAATTTTCATTAAATAGGCATTTAACCTATATATAGCACAAATGCACTGCATCCACAATTGACTGCATTAAATCGCGACCATTAACGTATGAATTACTTTTAAATACACTTTAACAAGTATCCTGAAATAATTAAAAATATAGATAATTCTTAGGCATGAAGTTTCATTGGATGATGTCGTCAGATGGGGAAGGCAACGGAGCTGGTACGCACATGTGAGGAGAATGGAACCATCCAGGCTCCCTCACATTGTGCTCCATGGCCAACCCCAGAGTAGGCGACCCCCGGGCAGACCACCAAAGAGATGGATTAACAGCTGAGAGTCGACCTCGCAGGAGGCTAACCTCTCTTCAATAACGGGCCATTAGGCCTAAATTAAGATTAAGAAGGAAAAGAAGAAGAAGTTCCATTCGGAAAGGTGCTGTTTAAACTCAGTTGTTGATGATAAATCTGCAAGCCCCTTGGTACTAGCTTGTATTTCGTCTAGACTCTAGAATACTTACACAAGTGTTACGTATGTAGTTTCTACTCAGATGTATAACCAATAATACAAGTTTAAAAACTACAAAGTTATTATACTGGGTTTTACAGCATGCATATTTGAAAATAATAATGCACTAGTATGTTGATATAATAATTTACTATCAGGAACCAATTCGCGATAAAATATTATAATATATGGGCTGTGTTTTACGAGGCCGATGCAATTTTGATAGTGAAACATAATAATAGTTCAGTCACTAACGTACAATATGTAATTATAAAATAATATTTATTGGTACAGGTATTGATTTGAAAATTTCCACACGTTTCTGTTTGATTAACAGTTTATTATGTAGGTGTTTTTAACTGAAGGACATCTTATGGTCTCAAGTAATCGCTTTTTATTGAAAGAGTGAAAATAAATCCAATTCAAATTCTATTTTTTTCAAGTCGTGAATTTTTTAATTATACTGTGTTAACTAGATTACATAACGATTCCGTACCACAGTGGATCAGCATTCTCCAGAGACAAAACTATGTAAAGCGTAGACATCTGAAATCACGTTATACTAATTCCTCTATCAATATTCGGAATGCAAGATCGTAGACTTTCACGACAGCCGGTGTCATATACGAGTAAGCATTCTTTGGGCTATATTCCCAAGACACACACCCAACAGACTAGTCCAAGAGCCCGCTGCTTAATTTATGACGTATCTGTTTTTTGATCGAAATGTGGTATAAATGATAGCTTACCAATAGGGTATTACATCGCACTAGGGTTGCCTATCAAAATCTTGCCGCAACCCCCCCTGCCCCCCCGAAAAGGTCCCTCTTCGCGGTTTTTCGCATTTTATAGGAATATGGTAAGAGATAGGAGAAAGTAGTCAATGACAAAAATAATCCTTGCTAAATTCTCTACAAAAAATATTAAGTCAATTTTTTCGTAGGACTAGCAGTTTACCCGCAATGGCCGGTCCAAAACCGAAATTCATTTAAAATACTAAAAAAATGTATTTAAACTAAATTGGTTGAAAATTGATAAGAGCTACAGGAAAATAGTCAGAGAACGAATTAATAACCATAGTCTTAGCTACAAAACGAGCTATAACTTATGTTCATACATTTAATAATTTCGGAGTGATTAGAATAAAACTCAGTGACGACAATTCTTAAAATTGACTTTTTCATAAAATAACCAGTGATATAGCGCCGCAGGCCAAAATTTTTTTTCCATAAAATGTTAGTAATAATGGTAGTAATAATGTGAATAGAAAAAAATCAAACTTTTTTTTTATTTTTTTCAAAAAATATCCTGTTTTTTGACCGGCCATTACGGGTAAACTACTAGTCCTATGAAAAAATTTACTTAACGTTTTTTGTAGAGAATTTAGCAAGGATTATTTTTGTCGTTGACTACTTTCTCCTATCTCTTGCCATATTCCTATAAAATGCGAAAAACCGCGAAGAGGGACCTTTTCGGGGGGGGCAGGGGGGGTTGCGGCAAGATTTTGATAGGCAACCCTAGTGCGATGTAATACCCTATTGGTAAGCTATCATTTATACCACATTTCGATCAAAAAACAGATACGTCATAAATTAAGCAGCGGGCTCTCGGACTACTACGGCATCATACTACGAAGAGTGCTCACTCATAATTTCTTGGAATCGCAATGTAATAAAACAATACGTACATAGATACGTAGTACAATATTTTGATGCATATGTTTTAATCGATACGTAGTAAAAAATATTCAATTTTATCGACACATTTTACGACACCGATGGAATAGGTACTTACCTACTTTATTTAATGATACCTACACTTCATATTACGACTTAGTGTTATATTGTAGGTACAATGTATTCGGTATATTCGCTAGGTAGTAATTATTTTCTTTTATATTTAGTGGCGCCAGTCCACACAATACATCATACATGATTTCTTACAAATAATATCACAGAATAAGAACGTTTAGTCTACTATAAGTTATCAGTTAATGTACCTACTACCTATATTTGTAATACTATTGAATAATTATCAAAAACTGATAATTAACACCGATTGATTTTTGTATTTTTTTTTATCATAATGCACCAAATATTCTTAACAGGTTTCGCGACGCAATGAATCCTTGCGATTCTATCAATAGTAGGTTACCCTTTTGACAGTTGAGATTTTGTCACTTGAGATTTTGACATGGAACCGTTGTGTGTTCTCCAGGGGTCCACTGCATATATTTTTCTTAGAAATTATTCGAACTTTCGGTGTCGGCTCTGACACCATCTTCAACATGAAATATGACCGACAAAGCAGCACCCACATCGAAAGCTCAAATCATTTTGAAGAAAAATACACGTACTGGAAAACCGCTAACGAACGCACAGCCGATATACAACCAAATTATATTTCTTATAGATAAGGTTTTTAGGGCTTTTAAATATTCTAATTTTCAGTATAATATTTGAAATAGGTAGAAATTGGAAATCTCTATTTTAAATATTTTCACATAGGTGTCAATCACCCTTTCTATTGACAAAAACGGTAGTAAAAAAAGGTAAATTAAAGTAATTTTCAGCTTCAATTTACGAGTAAAAAATATCTCACCTTTTTAATTCTTATAAAAATTTAATGAACGTCTTTGTTAATAGCGAAGGTTGTTTCAGGTAACAACTTAATTAATTAATTAATTAGGCAGTGGTGGGTATTTAATACCGTAAGTATTAACCTTTGTCTTACCTTAGCTTTCACCTCCTTAATGATGTCTGCCTTTAAGGTAATATAATTCAGTATCAGGTATAGCCTGAAGCTTTATTGTGTAAGCGACACCACAGGATGTTCAGGAACAAACTGAAACAAAACATAATCATCTTATTGTTAATTTATTCATTTTTTTTACATGATAACAACACTATTAGATACACAGCATAATATACTATGATCTACCTGAGTTTGCACTTTTTTAGACTGTGTAGGTGTTGAAATTGCCAGCGAAATGAAATGTTTGTGAATGTGTAGAGAATGGCTGATGATACACAGAAAATAATATATTGCTCTTAAGGAGAGGATGGGAGAAAGCGTGTTCGTTCAAGAGTCACCCGGAATGAGCACATTGACAAAATACCTGGATTCTCAAGAGAACACGTACGTTGTGGGGGAGAATTCGCAGAGCGTTTATGACGAATGTAATGAAAGTGATAGCGAGAGATACATGTAAGGATAGGATAGAAGTGTGTAGCGCTCTGACCTCTCTGCCTATCACTCAAGACGGCGTGATTGAATTGGGCCCGTGCCCAATACCTTCGTACAGATTACAAGGTACCTATACCTATATACTTATTGGAAACAAGTTGATAAAGTATACCTACTGCATAAATTTGGAGCATAATACTGTTCTAGTTGCGCAATAAATTTAAAAGTTATCTACCGAAATATGTCGACCTCACTTACGTAATCATTGCGCCACAGTCGCTGCCATCACAGCATCTCAAAATCGATTACCATTATTGTACATACAAGATGTAATATACAACTACTGCATATAGTCCAATATGTATGTTATTATTAGAGACCGGATTATATGCAATTGCATATTTACATATGCTTTTGCATATTTTGCCAATTTATTCAGGATTTCGCATATTTCGACCAAAGTGTACCTACTGATCATGCATATTTGGCTTTATTTTCTGATATTTTAAATATATTTGTAAAATTTTTACGTTTTCAAAAACAAAAATGTTGGTGCCTGGTTGAAAATGTAGTAGGTATATAAAGTAATTTAATTAAAAAATAAGTACCTTGTCGTAATTTCTCTTTTAAAAACAAGATTTTATGACTTCACTCCGTAGAACTGTTTTTCGCGATCTTCCAAACGATACCAAACATAAACGAAATAAAAATATAGTTAAATAAAGTCTTGTATTAACGTTAATTTGTAGTATTAATTAAAATTTATGTTGCATATTTTGGTACTTTTTGGTGATTTTGTTGCATATTTCGACCATTTTATGTTGCATATTATCCGGTCTCTAGTTATTATATTGTTCAGACAATGGATTATGTTATGCAGACCACCAGCAATGCAGTCAATAAAAAGTGCAATTTCCAATAAATCATAAATCCAATATTATTTAATGTATCGTTTCCTCCCATTTTATAAACGACGGACTAGTTGTGACCTTATAACCTCGTCCGGTGACGTAAAAAATTGATTGCATTGTTTTTTTATAAAACTTAACTTTTACAGTACCTATACAGTCGAAAAAATATTAATTCTACAACCAGGGGATACAATTTAAAAGCTCGCAAAAATCGTAGATTCTATTCTGAATTGACGCAGAACTATGTAAGAATTGAAATCGTAGACAATTTTCCAAATTGTCACGCACTAAAATTTTTACCTGCATTTTGGTTATTTTTTTAATTTATTCGCATTATTAACAGGAAGATGTTCTTTCCGCTGACAATAATTATTATGTCACTAGTGGTTGGTTGGCAGACATTGCCTACGGCAATAAACCCGCCATTTGGAAAATATTTTTTTTCAATAAACATTTTTTTATTTTTTATTTATTTATTATTGTTAGTTTTTTTTATTTGTATGCCTGTAACTTGTAGGTAGGTACTATCCATCGTACTCAACAAAAAGAGTAAATTTGTAATATTATTACAGCAAAAAGCTAGTAAGTAGATTTCATTGTAAAATGAGTTTGTATTGTAATGGCGGTTCCTTATATGGACCAATGGCGCCGTTGTTTGATGTAACAGATAGATTCTGATTGTACAATACGATAATATTATAACTAGCTGTAACCCGTCAACAATTACGCTGTTTGCGGGAATCGACATCGCGAAATCCTTCTTTTTCTCTCCCCGTATGTCCTCATCTGTTGGTGATTTAGGTACAGACACCCGTGTTGGTTTCAAAGATCTAAACATACAAGCGCAAATAATAAAATTTAGGAGCAATCCTAAAACAAAACTATATGGTAGTAACAGATCGCCAGACCCTATCCATGGACGAATAATTATTGTACGACGTACGTTTATTCCAATAGTAAATTAAATTTATATTAAGCGTAGTATTTTAGATTCCGCTTAATAACGCTTTGTATTACAGTAATAATCAATTCAATTTATAAAAGAAAAAATGTGCGAATTTAATATCAAGGAGCTCTACATCTATCGATAACTGCTAAACATTTTGAAAGATCGCATAATGTAAATGAATATCAAGGGTAGTGAACAACAATATATTTCATATTACGCAATATTATTCAATGCACAGTAGTATTAACAAAACACATTTGGACCGTAGCTGAGGGCATGCGAGAGTGAAGTGTTTAACATTTCTGTATATATTTGAACAACTTGCAGAAGTTGCCACAGGGCTTGCGTTACAATTTTACCCGATTTGCACCAGAATTATGTAAGGTGATATGTAATCTAGTGTTCTTGACTTAAATAATTTAATATGTATACTGATAGTGAGATATTTATCTATCTATCTTAAAATAAAACATTATCACAAACTGATAACTTGAATGATTTGTTGAATGTGACGTGAAAATTATCTTATCCATTAATTTTACCTCGCATAGGACATATTGTGAGTTAGGTGCTTTTTATTTAAGTATGTAGGCCATACACATATTTTATTTTATTTACTATTTAATAGGCATATCGACATTTCAAAAATTACGAGACCTAGTTAGATCTCGACAACCTTACAAAATATGCTTCGGAAAAATAGAGTAGATACATTGAACATCACACACTATACCGTCACGCCACCTCCCTTGCGGGGTAGTGAGAGAGAACGGATCGTCAGACTTTCCTATCCTTACACAGACTTCGGGCTTTCGTCACATTCATGCAATTCCTCATATACACATTCTACGATTACTTTTACTCAAAACACGCCCGTCCTTGAAGATCTCGTCAACATGGTCCAGCTATGTGGTTCTTGGAGGGCCGCGTTTCCTTACACCTCTTCTTTTACCCAGGTAAATTTTCCTTGTTATCGTTTCATCGTTCATTCTCTCCACATGTTCCAACCATCTCAGACAGGTGTTATTATTGATATTAATCTTATTATATACTTAATTTATTGTAAGCGATAATTAATGACTTCTCATACTAATCATTAGGTATGTTAGTATTATTTTCTAATCGTATGTTAATGTATGCGACTTGTAAACAAGTTAGGCAGAACAGAAGTGTGTTGTTTTGACGCTAATGCTTGATTTAATTACGACTCCGCCTGATAAACAGGAATTTAAGAGTTCTCGTCAGCATTATTATAATTCTTTAGCTAGACAATAAATGTGAAGAAAGCGACAAGTGTGTGTAGATATATAAGGCATCCTTGCATTATGATCGTTTTTCGTTCCCCGCTAGGGAGGGGACCCGTCATGAAGGAATTGGAAACAAGAAGTAGAATGGTGAAACACTTAGTATTTTAATAAGTTGGACCAGAGTAATTAATGATCTACCATTTGTATCGTATTTTTCTATCTATATCATCACGCCGTATCCCGTTCCGGGTAGGCAGAACGGACAGAGCGCCACACTCATATAATACTCACAGCTCTTGCTTCTAACACTTTTTTCTCTTGAAGTATGCAATAAACACATGGTTGACAATACAATTCTTGTTGGCAATGTATTCTGCACACTACGACACAAATAATTATTTAGCTCACTGTAAAGTGTGCAGGAAAAGTGTTTAAGTTTTAATATAATGCAATTTAATCACAATCTATAGAAAAAATACCAAGACAGATGTTTTTGCCCGACTATTTTTTACAGAATAATTTTTTGTTTGACTTTCAATTTAACACATAACGCTGTGTAATCAATACATTAGTAGCATTTTAATTAATAATTCGACCAATGACCCACCAAAATTTTTATATTCGACTAGTTTGTTAAACATACCCGATGATGTCTCGGTGAAATACGCGAGTCATTCAGTCTACAAACATTGTTTGATATAGTATTATTTTCGAGTTAAATCAACGATTATATTCAATACTTGTTTACTGTTAAATCTAAATGTACGTAAAAGAGTTATGTACCTAATGACATGCTTTTATTTAACTTCACTTGGCATTCTTGTTGATGTCTCCAAATCTTGCAATCGATTATTAACTTATTTACAGACCAGCTAGAGCTCTGAAACTCTCACCAATTGCGAAAACTAGATGACATTACGATTCTGTACCGCACTAGATCAACCTTCTTCAAACACAAAAAAATATGTAAAGCGTTTGAGGGTTATCGAGGGTTGTGTGGGGTCATGTGTGGTATTGTATGAAAGTGCGCTGGAAAAAAATTTGGTCGTAGATTTTGTCTAGCTCAAGCTATCAGAATACACAGAGCGATCAAAAGAAACCAGACACCGAATATCGCCATGTTTGGTGTCTCATGAAAGTGCTTCACAATAGTATACTTTGCCATTTTTGCAGCATTGTCTATGTTTTTTTTTATAGAGCAGGGGACCGTCCCCTGCATCACGGCGACCAGAGTAGGTCTATTGTGACACTATACTATGTTTCAATGACAATAATAAACGTGTCATGAAAAAAATTGAATTCACAAGCTTCAAAATATCGAACATGCATCCAACATATAAACATTTATCTTTTATTTATATTATGCTTATAGATTGCACTTTGTCGCTGATTGTTAGTATCGCAAAAATATAATATTGTACGCAATGTTTGTATGTGTGTTGGTTTATTTACATATTTTATATTGTTATTATTAACTTATTAATGTAAACTTACAAGTTTGTTTACTGATTGTGTAAACAATGCGAAATAACATCGAATTTCTTAGAAACACCCAACAAAATATCATACTTACAAATAATATTTATAATCATATTTTATTTATTTATTTATTGAATTTAAGTGAATAATACAGAATAATAATTTCCTCTCCCCCCTAAACACAAGTTTGACTTTATAAGGGGGGGGGGGTAAAATGTTATAATTCAAGATATATATTTTCTATTGTAAATTATGTATAATCTGTCAAAAATAATAATAATTTATTCAGGATTCAGGCAATTGACAAATCAGACGGAACTGTTCACTAGGGCGAACTAATCGCCATGCTGCGATTTTTGCCTGTTAACTACTTTGGACAAAACTTGTAGAAAGATTTCCTAACTGACGTTCACAGACCCGATAATGTATTTGAAGATCCTCGATCCAGAATTTGTATATTGTATAGTCCAGTCCAAACAAACACAAAGCAGCCCCTCCGTGGAAACTTGAGGAGTAGTATGGATTTCTTTCATTCTATACGTTTTTTGGGGTGCTGAATCCGAATCCCAGGTTTTCGTGACGGAACATGGCAAAAAATGCGAAAATGAACTTTTCTTACGCATTGTTTGCCGTGTTCCGTCACGAAATTTTGTTAGCAAACCTCCGATTCGAATTCAGCACACGAAAAAACGTATAGAATGAAAGAAATCCAGGCTACCCCACAAGTTTCCATCGAGAAATGCATCTAGACGGAACTAATAGGTAGCTAACAAAACTGGCACTTCGCGAATTGCATCATCCATAGAAGTTAAAAATTCTAAAATTCTGTCTATACGTATTGATAAACCTTTTTTAGCTTAACAAATCGGTCACGTAATGATGCTTTATGAAATTTTCACAATCGAGAATAAAAATTACCTACTTATCTTCAATCCTCTCGTAAAAAAAAACAATCTAACACTTTGAACCGATTAGATATCATCCTTTTTTACATACTTTTAAAAATTTATTAACTGGAAAAAAGGATATTACCCAGTGCTCAAAGTGGTAAATAAATATAAAGATTTTAACAATCATTCAAGTAATTTACATAATTTTTATTCTAAGAGGATTCATTTACATAATTGACACTCCACAGATGATTTTGTCACCAGAATAATATAAAAAAACTCATTTCATATATTCATTTAATCGCAAATTTTATCGTCTGAATTTCTACAGTAAACTTACTTTAATCGGGCATTACTGAAGCTGGAAAGCTAAGAAAAGTTTTTTTTTATGAAGTTGATTTTTGTTGTGCATATTTAAATTAACAGTTGTTACATAATACATATACCATAAAAATGGATACCTGTCTATTTCTCTGTCCCCTATACAATTCATCCGATTGAGATAAAAAAAAAATAAGTCGCTGTGCGCACTGCGCATGGTCGCAAAAGTTTTTGATAAAAGCACAACGTTCTTACAATAAGTGGCAATAAGTATTTTAAACAAATAAATACTGTGGTATTTTCACTGCGGTTTTTTAGAGGTTCAAACTTTTCGCCCACACATAATGCCAAAAAAGTTCGAGTCTCTAAAAAAACCACAGTGAAAATAGGTACCTACAAATGTGTTTTTACTAACCTATTTATTCATCATGAATTTTAACAATGTTAACACAAATACCCTGCAATTATTAATGAATAATTGTTTGCGGACGATTTGCCGTTGATGGCTCAGATTGTTTCTGAACTACAGGTTTTATAAATAAATAATGAATAAGACATTGTTTACTGCAGTCGTAAAAAAGGTATAATAAAACAATAATTAGTAATTATAATAATAATAAAGTTGTATTTCGGAAATTAACTTAAATCTTTATTTTATGACATTATTTTTGTCACGTTCTGTATTCGGTATATCTATAACGGCTTAGTTTTATACGAGTTTATACAAATATATAAACTGAATCAACATTAACATACTTATCGATTTTCTATGATAAAAATCTATCTTATTTATACTAGTGAACAACAGTATTTCTCCGAAATCTATATCTTCTCATGTTACTGCATGACCTTCTATTGCATAATAATATATCGTCTTGAACTTATACATATTTGATTATTTATTTATTTTATTTTATTTACATAAAAAAATATAATTCGACTTACAACTACATTTGCTAAACTGCAAAACAGTTTGTTGGTACTACGCTTACATCTATATTATAAACCTAATATATAATACCTTATTATTTATTAACCAAACAGTAACACACTCTTTCCAACAACTCGATTCTTATTCGCACAACTCCGCAATCCATTTTTTCAGTTCCTTTTTAGGTTTATTATTTTTTATGCCTTTATCCCACCACCGTGAATCTTATTGCTAATTTCCTCCTTTCCTCGATGGTCATTTCCTTCATCCTAATCATCATCAGCCCCCGCTAGTTCACTGTTGGATATAGTCCACCCTTCCCTACTTCCATAACTCTCTGTCCATTGCCACTGTGTGCCACTGTTATGTGACTATTATTTTTATGTCTTCAGACCATCTTGATTGTGTCCACCCGGGTTTTCATTTCGGGTTATCGGACCCCACTCTAATGTTTTTTCATCCACCAATCATGAGGTCAGCCAAATTCCTTTTCATTGAAGCCGTTTTATAGGCCACAAATTACTCATTTCGCCGAATATTTTTTTTGATATTCGGTTTTTTTTACGCAATGAGCCTAAATCGACTTTATCGCTTATACGTTATTCTTATTTTGGGCTTTCCCTCTCATATATAAGTTGAAGCGACAATAGAACATATTTTACTCACTGCATATCACCTCTTTACACTGCAAATTGATAGGTCAATCATAAAAATTACGACATTATCAATTCTAGAAACAAAAATCTTACGAAACACGAGAAAAAATCATCGTATGTTAAGCTCTCCAAGATTAGATAAACCAGAATAATCACAATCATAAAATGAATCAGAACTAATTAGGTACAGAGTATAACAATGTGTTTCTAAGAACATGTGTTCAATGACATTTCGACATATTTGTGGTTTAGGGACTTATAAGTTACTCGTATAAGTACCACACATATACGATTTTAATATTAACACTCATAATGTGAATACTCGTATCATGTTCTAACAACAGTTTAACCACAGTATTGTACAAACAATGACGTATTATAATAAACAAGAACCTCTTCGTTAACGCAACTTTTGTGACTTTTCTCTGTGTGATTTTTCTCTGGCACATTGTCACTGTTGATTGTTAAAAATTCCTTTTGATTGTGAAAATCGTGAAAATGAATTGATCGTAAAAAAATATACTTAATTGTTATAATTTTGTAAGTTTGACGAATCCAAGTGCCCGAAAATAAACAATAAACCATATTATTTTTCAACTTCCAAGGTCCTCACATCGTCTTCTTCCACATGTTTAATACCTCATGAATATGCTATAAAAATTAATGTATGTTTGTCCGCCTGTTTGTTCTTTTTACAATATGTCGCGCTCGAGTGTTGAGTAATTGAAATAATACTTTTTCTAAGGATTCACGGATTTATGTTTGAGACTTAGCATGGGGTTTGGCATGGGATGTATTATTCCTTTTTTCGCAAGATTTATCTACCTATCTACTTAAGTAGTGTTTTATAGTGCACCAGCACTTATCAGACTTTTTAATGCTGGCAGTCTTTTTTTCAGGTAATAAAAATCCTAATGAATTAATCATTTTGATGTTAAATTAAATGAGTATTTCTTGAGCAAATACCCAGTTAGTGCAATTCACGCTGAGGGCTTCTAGTGTTTAAGTATAATACAATCGTTTTTCCCAATATTCCTTGAACGGGCTTAGTAGATACCGTATACAAAGTAACATTTTTTTATTATTTTACTTGGAAAATCGTAATGCTCATATTACTACTAACACTCTGAAGTACTGTGCCCTTTAGATTTGTATTGTGTTCTTTGAATTGTGGCTATAATAAAATTTTATCTTCTTGAAAATAAACACTTGACAAGTTTACTATTGGATTTGTTCATTCATTCTCGTTATTGATAAAGTTTTTATCATTCATTAATCCATCTTTACAATTATGAACTCATAATTCATCCTTTGCGAGGTAGACAGACAGACCAAAACGACAAATTATTCTGTCGTTAGCAGCGATGAAGAACAAATTTCTGTAGAAGGGAAACCGGGACTAACATTTTGTTACTTCATTATGTCAGATTATACCTATTATTTCAAGTAGTTATATCTCAACAGATACGCAGTAAAGGATGGACCTTCCATCAGGCCTAAGACTGATCGCCGGCTGGCTAAATGTGATCACTTTACACTTAAGTAACATTCACCAATTCCAGTACATCCATCTGCCGCGGTCTTGTAGAGTATGTAGAGTGCCGTGTACAATATATACACGTTTCACCTCTAATCAGCTACCAGCCTTCATAGCATAGCGGTAAAATACCGGCTTGTCATGTTGGAGGTCTGGGTTCGATTCCCGATCGCGGCAGATGGATGGACTGGAATTGGTGAATGTTACATAATTGTAGTGATCACATTAAGCCAGCCGACGATCAGTCATAAGCCTGATGGAAGGTCCATCCTTTGCTGTGTATCTGTTAAGACTACTTGTTAAATTCAACTACGACATGTAGAAAAATTCCGATGGTCTCACAAAAACATAAAATTGTCTTCTTCTTCTTCTTCTTAAACTGCATCTAGACTCAGCGAGTCTGTATTGACAGGATTGTTCACCTGTGATGTGGAACTCCAGCTGTCTCTCCATCGCTTCGGTGGTCTTCCTGGCGGGCGTTGACCATCAGGCACCCCATGCAAAGCGATGTATGGGAGTCTGGCGCTGTTCATTCTTGACACATGACACCAACATGTGTCAAGAATAAAATTGTGATTTTCATAAATAACCTATTATTTCATTTCATCGTAAATCAAAATGATGACTCGATGGAAATCGTATTCATAGAACCCTTCATCACTGATCGTTCTCACTATTGATAGAGAGTACCGATCTACCTGCGTTAATTTGACGGACAAACAATTTGATGAGTTCTCACAGAACACCCACATGCGATACAATTATTCGCGTACAAACGTTACATACATTTGTTAATTCAATATCCAAAAACTTGGCCCTTCAATTTAATTTAACCTTCAGTTGACAACCAAATATAATAACAATAAATAACAAATAAACTGGTAACACTAAGGTACATACTGGCAACACTAAGGTACATACTGGTGCCATCATAAATTTAAATGTTCAACTATAAAGTATCGCAACAAGTGACCAACCATATATGAGTTATTATAAGTAGGGCATACCGAGACGCTTTTGGACTTATTTGGTTGGCAATATGTATTAAGATTTTTGACTGACCGTCGCGACGGTATAAGGTAGGTACCCGGTGGAAGACGAGTTTAAAATCCACGTAATAACTTTTGTTACACGCGACTAATGTTCGAGGATCCTCATCCTCATCATCAGGGGTTTGATAACGAAGTCGTTAAATTTATAGTCAAACGTCTGGCGATGGAAGAATCCTCGAACAATAATCGCGCGTAATAAAAGTCCTGGATACACCCCTGATCTGACGCCTTCAGAATTTCTTCTTTTTAACTCCCTGAAGACTCACACGAGCGGAAAAACATTATCAAACCCGTACCGATGCGATGAAGTGAAAAAAGAGGTCCTGAACTGGAAGAAGGAGATGGTTAATGGGAAAATTAATTGAGGAGGACATCAAAAATCCTTGTCACAGCTTACTACCTTCATAGAAGAGTAGGCGACTACGTGGAAAAATAACTGAAACATTTATCAACAAAACAGTGTATTCTTTAAAATACTGTACTCTTAATTTCTGGACGTCCCTCGTACTTTATCAATTATTGTATTCGAGCTTAAAAACTGACTAATGGATAGGTAAACAAACACATTTAGGTATGCATAATATATCATGCATACATTGAAATAATTTGTCAAAAAATAATGGAAATACCGTGATGGTATGGGTGGGCTTGTGGTTTTCTCTGATTTCGACGAATAAAACTAACTCTTACGGTTGATATTGGTATACATAAATGTACCGACTTTCAATCGCAGGTTAAGAATAGTATGTCCTATATACTTGTAGACCTTTGTGAGATGCAAGGTTCAACGTTTCGAATGTCGTAAATTTTTTGGATGTTGAATCAACCAATTCAAGACGATAAACTTTTAAACATCTCAATATAAACGACGTATAACCGGTTTGACAGTAATTATGACATTTAGACACGTTTTTATTTGACATGACAGTATTGTTGACAGTCATCTTGAGACGAATAAGTACCTACCTACCTATATTATACTGCTGTACTTATATGAATTTTTTATTACACTTTCGACACTTAACGAAAAAACTCTTCTTGAAATGATTGTATATGCATGATGGTGTTATATTTCAGGGCGTAATTATTGCACGACATAAACGAATCAGATGTGCATATAAATGTCAGATACGCCACTTTGTTTTAATGTAAATTACTCGATGCTGGTACAGCGATATAAATTATAATGCAAAGAACCGTTCAGAGATATTTTTTATACAAATATTGACAACAAAACTTTTATGTACCTAAACAATTATGTGCTTCATTTGTGAGTGAATAATGTCATTAATATTTTTTAAAACGATCTGGGCTTGTATGCACATTGCATATACCCAAATACTAGCACACTTCATACTTTACTATACCCTCACGCCACCTCCCTTGCGAGGTAGGCAGAGAGAACGGATCGCCAGACTTTCCTATCCTTACACACACTTCGGGCTTCCGTCACATTCATGCAATTCCTCATACACATTCTACGACTTCTTTTAATCAAAACACGCCCTTCCTTGAGGATCTGGTCAACATGGTCCAGCCATGTGGTTCTTGGACGGCCCCGTTTCCTTACACATCTTCTTTCACCCAGGTAAATTTTCCTTGTTATCCTTTCATCGTTCATTCTTTCCGCATATCCCAACCATCTCAACTTGTTCACTTTCATTTGAGTAGCGCACTTCATAATATAAGCTAAACGCTTGTGTTGTGAAATACAGTAAGTCAAAACGGGGATTGAAACCGCTAAGCGCCTGGTCGAATTACCAATCCGGCTACAGACCACCTTAAACATATTGCAGGACACTTGAACAAAAATTTGTTAAAAAAGAGTGTAGTAGGTATCATTTTGTGACATTGACTCATGGTATTAATATTTATTATGTCATGAAAATAAGATGCATAAATAGAAAATCATTCACACATACTTTACCTTTGAATTGCCAAGTTCTTGAATATAATACAAATGCACATAATACCGCTACCTACAGTAATATGCATATTATGCTCATACATATTACGTATGCATGTGCAATATGCATCATCCACTCGACCTAGATTCGTACTGTGCACATGTATTTGCATCAAGTGTAAATAATTATTAGTATGTTTATGAGAGTAAGTGCACATCGCGTGCATATAATAATTATAATTATAAATACTTATACGTCACATTATGTAGACACGTAAAAATCTACGTATGTATTGGAGTTTGATTAAAAAGAAAAAATATGTTTCAAATGTAGGTATTTCAGGTCTAGTTGGACATATGTCACACCTACTGATCTCTCTGTCTGCTTCGCAAGGGTCTCAAAGTCAAGAATTTACTTAAGATGATATCAATCGTTATGGAGAATGTGTGGACAAAATAGATAGATTAATTGTGAAAATTATGCGATCAGAGGGATGAGTGCCTCAAATGAAAGTAAAACTAAAGAATATAAATATAAAATAAGCTATAAATCATTCGAGAGTTAGGCATGTAGAGAGAATGAATAGTGAAAGGATAACGAGGAAAATATTCTCGATGTTACTTATGAGACTATACGCTCTGCCTGCGATGTCGAGGATATAGTAAATTGGGGAAAAATAGAAGACGCTTCTGGAGGGACCATTTCGATCGAATGGATGACACCAGACTTGCAAAGATAGTCAAAACAGAAAACCCCACTGGAAGAAGATTACCCGGAAGGCCACCCAAGAGATGGAAGGACAGCTGGAGCTCCTCATCCCAGGTCAGCCCGCCGTCACAAACAGGTCACCCGACCTAATACAAGAGGAAGAGGAAGAAGGGGAAGATGCTACTTATATTTTTATCTAAGAATTCCTACTTGAGGTACTTATTATAATTTGTCTAATATAGGTACATTTTATCCATCTTATACCTATTATGAAAAGTGAGATCATTGTTATCTCCCTAGTTTATGAGAATATTAAATCATTTACATATTATTATAATAACGATATAAAATACCCGGTTTAGGCATACTTCAGATCTTCGGATATTCAATTGCCTACAAAATGTATTTATTCTCCAAACGTTTTACCTACACATCCACTATTACGAGCTAACTAAAACTGACCCAATTTCGACGACATCACGTTTAGGTATTAACGTTATGTAAAACAATTACAAATAATTATTAATAATCACTTCTTCTTCGTTGCAGATCTTGTATGCAACGCATTAGAGGCATCAGTTATACATAGGGTTGCCACCTCTCCGGGTTCGACCCGGAGTCTACGGGTTTGAGTGGCGTTCTCCGGGCTCCGGGTTAGCATAGTGTATCTCCGGGTGGGAAATTTTTGTCATGACTAAAAAAAAAAAAGGAAAATAACCCCGGGATCCCGGTCCCCCCCATCGAAAAACCGGGGCTCCGGGTCAGCATACAAAATCTCCGGGTTTGTAATTATGGTGTGGACGAAAAAAAAAAAAACGGAAAATACCCGGGGTCCCGGTTTCCCCCATAGAAAAACGGGGACTCCGGGTCAGCATAGTAAATCTCCGGGTTTGTAATTATTGTGTGGACCAAAAAAAAAAAAAAAGTTCAACTATTATTACACATTATTACAAATTTCCGGGCCTACGCTCTTACAAAGGTGGCAACCCTAGTTATACAGTGAATGTGCATACCTATCATAAGAGGCGTAAATCTTTTTTTCTCTTCATGGAATATTTCTAAGTTACGGCGCAATATTTTTAAAGTGTCGGACACGTCTAACTTTGAGATACGTTTGAGACATGTGTGGTAAAGGGAATACGTAAAAATGATAAATCAACAGGAACAATTGATAGGTAAGTAAGATGGTTGGGCGGAAAGAACTGTCGCCCGAGTGTCATGTCTTTGTAATTTTTAATTTTGTTTTTAATCGTCATTTATTTTCTTATCTTCATCTTATATGTATAAAATATGTATTTTGCTATGGACCTGAGAGGCTTGCACAACCCACTTCCAGGTCTGGAATAAAAATTATTATTATTATTAAAACGACGAACGCACTATCTCTACGTTTCTGTTCACAATTCACAATAATCTCTGGATACTTACGACTGAAGACAAAAGTACAAGCATACCTACAGACTCTCGATTCACTTTACTGTACAGCAGAATAATTACATAGTAATGGTGTTCTGTGATTTCATCTCGCATGCAAATGGCTTTCTATGACGATATTATTGCGACGATGACTTCATTAGGCACTTTACTGGATTGCCAATTTGACAACAAGAATTTTGATGATCATGGTCGTCATTATATATTCAATACATTGAGGTTCACTGTCACAATTGAAGTAGGATGAATCTATGAATATTTATTTATTTATTTATTTATTTATTTGAACTTGAAATTACACCGAGCAACATTACAGCTTTAGCCTTTGCGTCGCTCGGTGTATGGTTCCTTTTGATCAACACGTAGCTGTCCTTGAGAAACTGGCCGATATTATCGATGAAGCTGATTCTCGACCTTTCCTTTTTTTATCTATATGTCCCATCACGATTTATCCCAATAATGGGGTAACCAGTGAATCCTCATTGTGTAGGTAGGTACCTACTTAAAAACATACAAAACATTATTGTGGAAAACTATGAACGAGAGGCGAAACTCATTGGCAGCAAATGAGGTAACAAGTGAATCCTGTTTGTGTACATATAAACACACAAAATTCTCTTTGCGTAAAATTAATGTGACGTTCAGAATGGGTAGCACACCTCGCCGCTGATTAAGATGAATAACGTCTGATGAAAGTTATACGAAAACCTGACTTTTATTTATTTTTTTTATTTATTTAAACTTAAAGTAAACAACAAACACATATAAATACACAAAATGGACATAGTACAGATTATAAAACGTTGTTTACTAGGGCGAACTTATCGCAGAACTGCGATTTCTTCCAGTTAACCCTCATTTCCAGTTAGGAATACTCGAAACAATATAAAAAAAATCTACAACTCGGAGATCGTCACTTTTTTCATCAACCTTTTCAAAAAAACTTTATATTTGAAGTAAATCAGAGCAGAAATTTCAGTTTACATAATAAATATTATGTCTCTCGTAAAAACATAATATATTGGATCGTTCTTTGTGATTGAGCTTTAGTCGTAAACTTGGCGATAAATTTCGAATGGGCCGGTTTGGTCATCCAACACGATTTTGCTGCTGACCGGTTCACCAATATTGATGGCGCTATTTATATCCAATACCATAATAAACTCATGTTGTATTTTTTTCCTACAGTAACCTTTAACCCGAAGAACGTGTATGGATTTTTTTCAATCGATATGAAATATTTAAAAGTTGTCCAAATACTTGGAATGCATTCCCTTAGAATCGCGATTTTATTTATTCACGATCAAAAAATAAGGTGTGTGTACTGTGTATGACGAATTACGTGAATGTGACGGAAGTAAGAAGTGGGTGTATTAAGGATAGGCAAGTCTAGCGATCTATTCTATGTTTAATGGAATCGTTTAGCAAATCAGGCATAAGCGTCAACAGCCTCGAAGCTAGGGGGCAACAAAATTTGAAAAAAATACATAGCACAAAAAACAGCGCCGCAGGCTAAAGTGAATGATATGAACAACAATATGAATGAAAAATGTTTTATTACAAAAAAGTAATGAAAAATAGCGCCACCGTCCATTTTTTTATGAAACTGATGGATTTTTATACAATTTTTTGAAATTTTATGATATGATGCGAAAATGTGTGGTAGTAATGTGATTTTTTGTGAGGTTTTATCATTTAGTATGAAAAAACATATACCTATTAAAATCTCTAGGGGGGCAGGTGCCCCTCCAGCCCCCCCTGACGACGCCCATGAAATCAGGTACACGATAAACGCCGCGTAGTTACCACACAACACTCGAAATTTGACCAGACCTCCTAATAGATGATAATAATAATAATCATCTTGCAGGATTGTTAGAAGGTTTCTCTCTCTATAGCTCTTAAAAACTCTCTCATGATAAGTGCATTTTTGTGCACATCATGGGAGAGAGGGACACCCAATAGTATATAGGTAGTTTTTAGTTCTATGTAATATGTTTATGTATGTTTAAAATTTTATATTATTATTTTTATTTTAAAGCTAGTTTTAATGTTTTTCTATTTTTTTTATATGAATGTATTATATAGAGCTGAGAATTTTTTGTATACTTTCGTGATAATAAAATTGATTTGAAATAATAATAATACTTTATTGAATAATAATGGTTACAAATTAATTGGTATTATACTTGATTTCACCTAACTAGGCTGAGCCCGTACTAAGGTAAATCAGATGTGATCGTTTAATTTTCCATGTATTAGACATTTGACTTCTTGTATAATGATGTCCTACTATTTTTTTTTCTATGTATAAACTCTCAGAATATTTCTTTAGTCCGTGGTTGAAGAGGTAAATAATATTGTACCTACTTGAATTACATAATAAATTATGAGTTGTCCGAATTAAGAGGGCTACAGTTCTGAATTCAAGGTCAATTTTGGGCGGAGCGTAAAAATTTCTCCCCTGCCCCGCTTCTACAATGTTTGTACGCATGGACTTGTAGTGTTAGGAGTCCATAACCAGTGGAAATCACCGCAATATTTACACTACAGTTAGTTGTGTAATAAAGAATTTTTGGCCATGAGATATAGACCCACAGGTAGATTCCAACATCAGTTGCATTACAGTTCCATATTTCATATATGTAGCTATCTTAGTACCAACTTCCCGAAAAATCTTATAGTTTAATTAGGGTCATTGTCTTCGAGCCTATTATAATGGCCTATTCAAAACCTTCAAAGTTGTTTTCACTGCAATAGCCAACATGTGTTCGCAATCTACAACGGGTGGGTGATATACATGTGTTTATTTCATTTGGTATACTGGATTAAAATTAAAAAAGGTGTAAATAGCGCCGCAGACGATTTTTTTGTGTGAGACATGGTGAATGAGGTCTTGATGTAGTTTGTTTACTTGAAAATGTATACATATAAAGCTTTGGACAATAATATGTACGAAAAATGTTTTATTTAAAAAAGTAATAAAAAATAGCGTCGCAGGCAATTTTTTTTATGAAACTGGTGGATGTACATACTAATTTTAGAAAATTTATGATATGAGGTTTTATCATTTAGTATGAAAAATATATACCTATTTCATCTCTAGGGGGGCAGCTGCCCCCCCCCCCCCCCTTTCCCCTCCTTGGCGACGCTCATGGATGTATATATATAAAAAAGTATATGTTATTATATACGATTATAGTCTGATGAGATAATAGCTGAGAGTAAAAAAAAACACAAAAAAGCTAATCTACCTATTTTTGGAAAAGATAGTTTAGTTTAGTCCGGGATAATATAATTAATAGGCACGCACATTTAAGTAATAAGTATCTAAATAATCTAAAAATCACTAAAACATGTGGGAACTACGTACTCGTAATATTATGTGAAAATAATTTAAAATATAAATCAGTTGCCAATGTTTGCCGTCCTCTGTAATATGCGAACATTCGTCAATAAGAATAAAAGTATGGAACGACAATTCAATTAGCACAGAATTCACGTCTTACCAGTCCACAGTCTTGTGGGCGTCTGAATCCTTGGCGAAACGAAAAACAGTGCGTTCCTTGTAATTCCCGTGTTATAAGTGTCATATTCGCGTGCACGCTAAAACCGATAGCGTATATTAGTACGGAGACTTTTTATGAAATTGAGGTTTTTTGGGTTTTGACGCGAAGCAAACAAAAAATATTTACGTTTCTTTCTATAATGCGCTAGATATTTTAGTGTTCTTTAAGACAAAAAAAGAATTATTTAATTCCGACGGACGAATCACTTGGAATATCAAAAAAATGATGAAAAACGACGTTCACAATTTTTATTTTTTACAAGAAACTATATAGTATATTAATAATATTGCTCTATAATGCGCTTCGTTAAAGTTCAATCTATATAATATATTTTTTTCATCGAAATCCAACAATAAATAACGCGGGTATATCGATTGAAAAATCACTAAAATCGCCATGTTTGCTACTGTAGCCCTCTTAACAAGAGTAAGTAGGCAGGTACCAAGACATCAAACACGAATATCAATAATATTGTAATTGATGACTTTAACTACACAAACATTCCGGCTGCGATATTAACATTGTTAAAGTATCAAAAATAATCGAATAATATGTTATGGACCCGAAGTAGGTAGTACATATTATTAGGTTTCATGTTTGCCCTTATGAACTCTTCTTCAAATGTCTACTTCCTTTTTTTACCGTCGTGGCGCCATGATCGCCAATTATACGTTTAAAAACGCAAAAACGTTCCCGCAAAAATGCGTTTTCCGCAACCTGGTGAATCCACAGGATAGCTTTACGTCAATGCAGCACTACATTTTTTATAAGCAAATATGACGACCGTTTTTTGCTATGGCGTTTATAGTTCCCAAAATCGCCGCATATTTTCTAGTGGTGGTACCATTATTAAACGCAATGCATATTTTAGATAACGCAATCAACTGTCAAAATATCGTCAGATTAGTTTATCTATTTATGCGTCTTTGTTGCACTTTTTCAAATACGCCTGTTACCATTTCGCCCAGAAACTTCTGCTAAGTAAATTAATTATTGATCGGCAGAACACTAAACGAAGAATACCTTACATATTTAATGATATTTCTGTATGTAGGTAGGCACTTACAATTCTAAAATGTATTTGCATGAAAACCGCACACAAAATCGCACATAACTCATATAAATTGCTTATCAATATGATAAACAGACTAAATAAATGCGGGTCCGAATTTACGAGAAATCAGGATTATAATAAGTACTTAAAGTTACAAGAACCCACAAAAAGTTCCCGATTAATGTAATTGTTGGTTAATAATGATATTATCCAAAGCTTTGATCCTTTTTGCAAATTTCCTAGCTAATTTTACTGGTTTAATCCGTTTAGTAAAGTTTTGCATCACAACAATGAAAGTCGTTTGTTTATTAAGAGAAAGCTGTCTTGGTCAAGTGTGCATTATTGTTTTAAAAGGTAATTCTTGAACTAAACGACCATCTGTTTTTGAAACCAATTCGCAATTCAAATACAGAAACAAATCATTCTAAAGTGTTGTTGTTTTGTTTTGTTGCAAACTTGCAACACTGCAGAATTTTAATTTTAAATTTATGATTTATTTGTATAGAATTTTTAACTCAGGAGTGGTGTGGCTGGGTGTGACATTTCCAGAACGTCACGTTTTTGCAAATTTATGATCAATGTCTCACCTTACAGTTCTAAAACCCCCTGTACCTTTCAGTAAAGGCTAATCGCTTCAGACGACGATAAAATAATTAGATTAGTTTAATTAATACCGTTAGAAAATTTTGTTATATTTTAAATATATTTTTTTATTTATTTAAACTTAAAGTAAACAACAAACAGATATAAATATACAAAATGGACATAGTACAGATTATAAAACGTTGTTCACTAGGGCGAACTTATCGCAGAACTGCGATTTCTTCCAGTTAACCCCAAACATCTTGTTTTTTATGACTTTTTGAAGCCATTTTACAATATGGCCTATATTTTCTACAAAATCAAATATCATCATTAACGGATATATGCAGTAAATAAAGGATATATGTAATAATGTTATTAATGCACTTATTGTAAAAACAGAAAAAAAAATCTTTGTACATTTTTTATTCACCGCACCACTCATTTTACAAAAAAGACTCACACCAACGCGGAGTTAAGAACAATTGTATTTGAAAGCGTTCTAATAATTCATTTTCTTTTGTTTGCAGGTGAGTTGTAGTACCTACTTCAATATTTTCTTCGACTTATCGTTTGCTGGCGTTTATTTTTCAACACAAAAGAAGCAAAGGTAATAAATTAAATTTATATTTCATCTTATTTTCTACCTGTTTAATCCCTGAGAGTAAAAAGAAGACGTAATTGAGTCAAGTAGAAAGATTAGCATTTGACTAATGTGTAATACACGTTCCTTTTTTAAATAAATTTAAGGGGAAATTTAATATAAAAAAATAGGAATAGGAAGATATCTAATCGAATTTCAATACTGGGTTGGTTCGTTAAGAACACTTCTTTTTTTAATCGCATGTTCCGGGTTAGAATCGCAGTTTTGTTAACAATTGCACTGCTCAATAAATGGGGTAAGTACGTAGAAATGTATTGGTGGCGATGTACTCCACAGTTTGCGATACAGGCTTTTAGATTAGTACAAGGTGTGCAGGAAAGTATTTGAATTTGTGCATGAGAGCCCAGATAATTGAAAAAAAAAGTAGATCGTTTTTCTTACCAAAAATCCATTACGGCAATGCATACCCAAACTCCCACATTGGGAAAAGCCACGATGGTATAGAAATGTCAAATTATGGTATGAAAAAAGAATGAACCGAACCGACAAAATTTCTCATTGTGAAATATTAAATTTAAGATTTGACGTATTATGTAATTCACAAATTATGAAGACATAATCGTTAAACGCATCAGAACCATTATAAAGTTTATGGAGCAAATCTTTATCGATATCCTCGTTCCTGTATTACGAAATGCTTATAGTATGAGTTGGTGGTACTAATAAGTACATAACTATAGGCTGGCCACAAACGTCCCGAAGTTCAGTTCCGGAATCGACCGTTTTGCAAAAAGGTTCCGACCAAAACCTCTTTCTGAATTTAAAATCGGGGTGACGCTGAATTCAGAGAGAGGTTTTGATCGGAACTTTTTTGCAAAACGGTCGATTCCGGAACTGAACTTCGGGACGTGTGTGGCCAGCCTTAGTATGTACTAAATGAATAAGCTGGTACTATTTGGACGGTATTTTGCGTGAATATAGCGTGATGATTGGTAAAGTCATTCCCTAGTGACTGAGCTTAGTGTGCTGTTCATATATGAATGAATGAATGAATGAATGAATGAACCGTCTGTTCTCAGCTATGATTAGGGCCATCAAAACATTTTTTGAATAATAATTCGGCAAATATCTGGCGAGTCACATTGTAGAAAGCCGTTTCTCACTATTTTTTGATAGAGAAACAGGTCAAAAACCTTGCCTCAGTTCTACTGTTTTTGTATGCATTTTAAACGTTTTAAACATACAAAAAAGAGTGTTAATAAAATATCGTAAAGTGTGTACGTAGTGGGTTTATATTTTATCCATTTATTTATTTAGCTTATCCTTTTCTGCAACAATACAATAGAAAAACAGTTAACAGTCAATTATGAAGGAGGTGACATACGTTAATGATTGAGTTTATTACACAAATTATCACGTAATCGTTGTGTACTTGTACAACTAATCGATATTTTTAGTGAAGGATTTGTGATTTAAATCAAGCGTTTTTCGCCAAAAAGTTAATAAAAATTGGATTGGGGCTTGCACACATACTTCCTAACACTTTGCTTCTGTGTCATTTGCAACCAGGAATAGCTTATCCAAACGCCTCGTCCAGTCTTCTTTATTTCACAGCCAATGCATTTGCTTTCTACCGGGACCACGTTGTCTCTAGACTCTCGAGACAATTAATTTCTTTTGTCATCATCATCTGACAACCCTACTTCTTACAACACCAGTGATGAAGTTTTGAAGAACATTGCGGATGGTAAAGTTCATAAAAGAGTTTATTAGTAAACAGTGCACAGTGTATAATGGGAGTCGTAAAACCTTCAAATCACACATATGACACAATGTAGGTCATGTTAGTATAATACTAGCGTTATTTACCCGGTACAATGACGTCGTTGTAAGATCGTGAGAAGAAACACAAACTTTTCACCACTTTTAAAATAAAATTTACCTAGGCTTGTATACACATACCCAAATACTTCCCTGCACGATTCACAGTGACCTAAAAGCTTTTGTCATGAAGTGCAGAATAGGTGCATCAAGATTTAAACCCAGCACCTCCGTTTTGAAAGTCCGCACGTCCTCCAACGCAATATATGCCTAATATATTATATTCGAAGAATCTGCTTGTGCAATGTGCATTGTGCAAGCATTTATCCCTTTTAATGTCATTTTCCTACTGTTTCCTACCATAATAGGCACGTAAAGTTTGATTTTATTTTGACTTGTAACTTTTACTTCAGTAATTCACTTATCCCTTCTCATTCTTTGCTTTTTAAAGAATTAGAAAGCAATTAACTGAGTTTAGTAAGTTATTATTTTATAAATAATCCCTTCGTTAATATTCCAGAACTCAGTTAATCTGGAATTAGATGCTTTAAACCAAGTCCTTTATATTAATTATATCTGCTAAAGATTTCATCTTAATTCTATTAGTTGCGGCATTTTATAACGTTAATAATTCAGGGAACTGCCTTCAATAGAAATAGACTTTATTAAGGCAATTGATATAATACTTTCAGACTACGTCAAACTTTAAGCTCTCAACTAACTGAAAAGTTGAAACTTAAAGTTAACCGAGTGGAAATAAATTTCAATAAATAAAAATATATTTTCATTGATATTTTTTATAACAAAAATTACTCGTATTTTCTATTGAAACGTCGAGTTTTCTAGAGGTCGTAGTTGAATTACATGTAGTTATATCAATATAGCCATGTTGCAGTGAATATTTACTCGTATCAACTTGAAATAATATCAGTTTTAACTATTTGTGTATCTAGGCATACAATTTACCAATTCTGAAAATAAACCTAAAATAAAAAAGTCATATTAAAATTACCACACCATAATAAATACTGAAACAATAAAACAAAATTGAAACATTTCAGTCAGAATCGTAATCAGTAAAGTCTATAATAAATTGACTGTTTGCTGAATATTATAGGCAATAATTTACATGAACACAGCAATTAAAATATTATTTATGAGACGATTTTCCGATAACATTTTTGACAAAATATAATTTTAGCAGAAAAAATATTGAACGAGACGAACTTTACAGAAAAATTAACCAAGACAGACATGAAAATAAATTAGTCATTAAGACTTGCTCACTAAAAAACCAATATAACGACCACCGGAGATGCGTTTAGAAAAAATATTGGTGTAACATGTTTTTGTGAATTTGTGCAGTAAGCAAATTTTTAAAAAAACGATAAATACCAATGTGTTTCTGTAATGTTGGCTTACATATTTTATTTATCTACTTTTCGAAACACACTTATAAGAGTTTAGGAAATAATAGATGTGCTTCAATAACCACAGGGATTTTCGTCTTGTAAGTACCTGTTTAAGAATCGCGCCAAATTTAGGTATATTGAGTATATTTATTGAAATGGATATTTGAACCTTTGATAAGTACATCAATTTCAGTCACAAAAAATCAGAATTTTCACGTCCGAATCATTAAAACTCCCTATTCCGATAATGCAGATTTTATTAACGATTTTTATCGAAAAAATCTGCATTATTAGTTTAAAAACGAAAAAAAGAGGACTCCCGTGGTTTATCCATTAAGGCCCAGATATGTTTGTCGCGATTAACTCGGTTTCAACTTTTTGTCTTACATATACGCACGTATTATTGTCATTATAGGTAGTTTTCAATAGAACACTGGAGCAAAAACGATTATTCTGTCATGGAAGTTTTTGTTTTAAGTAACATTTAGTCGTTGACAATAAACGAGATTTTTCAACCCGCGACCCGTCAACGTGTCACGTATAATATTATTTAAAAAAACAGTTTTAATTAATTAAAAATTCACAATATAACGATGTGTTGACACATAAAACGATTTTATTAATTAAAAATCGATGTAACGATCATTTAAAGTCGATTTAAAATCGATTTCTTTACATTATTAATGATCGGAATGTGTGATGAAATCGAAGAGATTAGTTTTACGCAGTGAAAAATACTTTTTAAATTTCTCGCCAGAGTTAATTAATATTAATTAGGTCCATAAAACCAGATAAACAGTAGTTGATAAATATTGGGTATTCTTCGTGTGTGTTCGCTATAACCAAATGAACCACTGCTCTTATCAACAAACCTGAAGAATAAAATTTGCTATTTTCTTAAATACATAAAATTCTGAAGCGTACATGAGCCTGTAATTTTCCGAAAGATTTCGTGTGCACTGGCAAGTAATTGAATATTTAAAATTTTCAAAGGTGGCGTTTACCATTTTTACGTAGTTTCAAAATCATTATTAGTTCTCCCAAGATTTAAATAAATAAATGAAACATTTATTGGATATGAAGAAAAGATATTCCAAATGTCGGGTTTATTGCCGTAGGCAATGTCTGCCAACCAACCACTTGTGACGTAGAAATGAGAAAATTTGTACACATATTTAGAAAAGTACAGAAAACCAAAAAGAAAAGAGAAAAATGAATATAAAAATTTATACAGAAACAATAAGAATTAAATAGATTTACCTACTTATTTTAAAATAACTTTCAATAGGTAATTAATTGTATAGAAAATGGGATAGAAATCTCGTACCTTCTCGTATATTCTCGTATATAAGTACATAAAATCTCTTAGACAATAAATACTATCATCTTGAATAGATTGTAATGTAACTGACAGTCAGTGACAGCCCAATTACCTCTCTATCTACCTCTCAGACAGAAGCTCTTCCTTTAAGAGATACATCACTACAACTATACTCAATCAATTACCAAATTAAGTTTCGAGAGAGCTTTTACACTTACACAGATATAGGAGTTCACTTATTCTTGATTTTGTCGAGTGGCCAGCATGCAACTGTAAAGTAAATTATTATAAGCAGGCAATTAATTATATGAACATTTTACGAAACCCAGATCATATTATCAGGATTGTTATCAGTGAATTAAGAGGCGATATGCTCTAAGTTTAAATTATTCTACTATCGCTTCAACTTTGTCAAAAACAGTGTAAGAGCAAAATAAGCGAGTAAAACGATTTTATATAAAAAGGTAATTTCTGAATTTAGTATATTTAATCGTTTTTGAAGTCTCGGGATGCTATCTGTAGCATTAAGGTGAATAATCTTACTTTTCTACTAACTACTATATTATACCATCACGGTATGGAAATGGGGTAAGAGAACCAGTGAATGCTGTGGGTGTATAAAAATACACACTACATTATCTTTGCCCCAGCGTATATATTATGACATTCAAAATGGGTGGCCAACCTCAAAGCTGAGAAAAATAAGAAGTGTCTTATGGAAGTCAGCTTAATTTTCCACTTCATTTTTTTATTTTTTTATTTTTGAAATGAATCTGGGTTTATCGAAATAAACCTAAATACACCTTTGTACACTTCGCAGTAAGCTTGAAAAGCTTGTGTCCTGAAGTAGAGTAAGTCGGCATCGGGGATCAAACCCGCGCCCACTGGAGTAACAGTGGACCGCGTTACTAACCAGGCTACCGACCACCTCAAAAATTTTCACGTGTTTACGTACTATGCCCCTTAAATCTTGGAATTATGAGGAAATATTGCGTGTTTCATAATTGAAACTGAATGCAGCATGCGATCTAACTCAGAATGGCTAATATTACTATTAATAATATGACAATTGATCATAAGAAACACAATTATTAATACACTAACCCTTTTCTAAACTGATTCATATATAATCAAGTACTCGTATACGAGCCCACGCGTCCCAGTTAAACTTAATATTGTGAAAACAATAAAATTAACTGTTAAGTGGTAGTGTTGTCATAAAACTGTGAGTAAAAATAACAGTAACAATGGACACCCGAAGCAAACCATGCAGCACATCTTGCGTGATTGCCCCATACGTGCTACCCTGGTACCATTGACAGTGCTGCCCGCCTGTCCCCTGAGTTCCTCCAGTGGCTGGGGGCGCTTGATGTCAGTCTTTAACGGTGTGACAATACTTCGACGTTGCCAAACGATAAATAAATAAAACAGTCACAATATTGGTTTAGTCGATTACTTAAGTGATTCGAGATATCATATACCCTTGAAACATGTTATAAAAAAACTATTGTTAGTAGTAGCAATGTGTCCAGGAAAGCAAAAAGCACAATGCAGTCTTGGTATCCGATCCTTTTCTATGCTGGTGATTCTTGGACATGGTCAGCCATGAAAAGATATAATGTGGACATAAATAAATAAGACTAACATAAGACAAATACGTTTTGAGTAAAAGGAATCAGAGGGCGCGTATGACAAATTACATTAATATGAAAGAAGCAGGGAATGCGTGTAAGGATAGATCGGTTTGGCGTTCGGTCCTATCTCCCTGCTCCCCAAAGAACGTGGCGTGAGGGCATAGTTTAACTGTGACTGTTATGTGAATAAAATAACAGCTCCTGTGATTACAAATAGGGGATAGTTATATTAGTAGGAGTCGATTGGTAGAAAGAGAACAGCTGAACTCTGCTGCACTGAGAAGTGACATAATCGTCTATTGAATGAATTGAATAATGGACAATGATTGAGTGAATAAATAAATAAAATAATGAATGAATTAATGTTTGTATAATACCTACTCATATTATTTATACACACTCTCACAAACGGACGTTACTTAATTGGTGGTACGTGACGAAAACATTACTACAATTTTAGACTAAACTGTGGGTGTTTTATAATTGGTGCACAGTGACTCTCCAGTATTTTGTGCAATTAATCCAATTAATAGAAAAAACAATACAGCTTTGGTTGTAGCGAACCAACATGAGTATAGTAACTGGAGGAGGTCTAGACTGTGACATTTGAACACCATTCAATGTAACGTAAGCCACAGGACAACTTTTGCAAGTTGTTCTAATATGTACGAAATTTAAAACACTTCGCAATAGCAGCTCTCTCACCTGCAGTCGATTTTTATCGGTTGATACTACTTTTCATTTTTTTTTTAATGTCGCCGGTTTATTGTACTTTTTTATTTATAACGTGAATTGGTAAATATTGTAGTACATTTTTTTTTACGCGGAGGCAAGACTATTCAACACACTTCTCAGTATTATTAGCCAGAAGTGTCTACATATTATCATTCATGATTCACATATAAACTCATCAGCCTAATACTGGGAAAAATTCACCTATCCAGATATCACGGATATCACAGGATAAGGCTCAACGCGGGGCCTAAAATACAAGCATTGTGCCTGAAATGTCAGAAGAATACTACGCTGAATAATAATGAAAATTACCATAAAAATGCACGCACAATAATTATACGTGTAAGGATAGGGTCTGTTATTATGTAAGTCTGGTGATCTGTTCTCTCTACCTACCCCGCAAACCGCGTCATTTTTGACGGTTTACAGATAGTTGTGTAATAAAATAATATTGTATTATAGGATTTATGGGATAGCTATACCATGTCACAGAATACAATAGATAGATATTTATATTATGACATATTAAACACACCACATCTTAATATTTATTTTATTGCACACATCCTCCATATGAACCAGTCTCACGATGTACCTAATGCTGTCGTAAAATTTAAGGTTGGCAACACTGGCCCCTTTGCTTGTCTTGTGTTCTTCTACGAGTTGCCATGAAGAAAAAAAATCCAATAAAAAACACGCTTTGTGCAACCTTCAGGAAAATTGGGAAATCGGACATTGTCAGATTTTTTGTACCTCTGACATGCACTGACTTTGAATTATTTTTTTATGATAAAATAAATCTTTTTTCATTGATTTTTCACACAATTTTTGAAATAATAATATGTTCTACATGTTGCTTACATACAAAAAGTACAATTTCTTAATTTATCTTTAGATATGAAATTGTACTTTTTATGAGAAAGAAATAGAACATATTTCAAAAATATGCGACTACATCCGTAAAAAAAGGTTTATTTAAAATCATTAACAATTCATTCAAAGTCAGTGCCTAGAATTTTTGTTAGAGGTACAGAAAATTTGCCAATGTCCCATATAACATAACAGTATAGTAGTAATATTTTTCTTCTTCCTATTTTATTCCTGTATATTTTGATCAAAAATATCTTTATGCTACTATCATGTTTTATTAAGAAACTGATGAGTGATGACCCTAGAGAGGTCTATTATCTACTAGCATTATTATTGTTACAACAAGTTGAACTAGCTCCATATGTTATCATTAGTTAGCTGAACATGATTTTGATTCCTCGCCACTTTCATTGGATATAAAAGGAGACTGAGACAATCTAACATATCTACTTAGTTATTATCTCAATAAACTTCTCCATCTCTCAGCAAGGTCCTTAAGAAAGTCCTTCAAATTGTATTATTTTCTTCCTGTTGATTTAGTCCCTAAGTATAATCCGTTAGGATCGTTTCTCGGCTGAGAAAACAATGTCATGTTTTCTTTCAAGCTTTAGTAGAATTAAGACATTTCTCTAAACTCATTCGAACGTGTCAGCAGGATTCCGAAAGACAGATACTTTTTTAAGTAAAAGGAATCGGAGAGGGTGTATGACGAATTGCACGAATGTGACGGAAGCAAGGAGTCTATGTAGAGATAGGCCAGTCTGGCGAATTATGACACTTCACCAACTCATTCGAATATGCCAGCAAGATCCTCAAGGACAGATACTTTTTTTAACTAAAAGGAATCGGAGATCGTGTATGACGAATTGCATGAATGTGACGGAAGCTACGAGTGTGTGAAGATATGCTAGTCTACTACACAGGGGACGCGGCTTAGGGGATAGATAGATTACCACAAAACATGCAGTATTCCTACAACAGTGTAGAAGAGTTAAGGATGAACAATGAACATTGTCGGGCTTGCGACCGACCTCGGCTGACTTTACACTCGAGAAACATTCGCCATTTCAGTTCAGCCCGGCTGGGATTCGAGCCCAGACCTTCGTCCCGCATAGTAGGGATATTATCCACTACACCACGAAGATACTACGAAATGTAGAAAAAAAATTCAACGCTTAACAAGAATAATAATTTATCAATAATTTCTAAACCAAAAAATAATTCAAATAACCATAAAACATGTTTTAGATTTGCTATAATCTCATCAACAATTGAACATTCTAGAGTATTCGCACCTAAGTCAATTTATTCATTCAACAGTGTGATTATAACATTCAATATAACATGTACGAGTATGTAGGTAGGTATTATGTGATAAGACACTAGTGAATGAAGACCTTCTACATCAATTTCCTTGTTCATAAATTCATAAATGAATTACAACTACTCGTACTACCAACTTTCCCCAACTTCCACAATGAATCACTTTCTCGTCTATCAACTACAGAATAGTATTATCTCGCCTTTGTCACATCACATAATCGTATTATATTAACTAGGGCATGTACTCACTCGATTCTATTCAATCCGGTTCTTTTGACTCCACCAGAAACGATAATGAAAACCATAAATGTACCCGAGGAATTCGATTCTTACAGTTCTCATCTAACTTTAAAATTTAGATATTGATGACGTTATTATTCAATAAAAATACCTTATAAACTCTTTCAATGTTTTATTAAAGCGCTGCTGCTTTCAATCTGTTTTTAAAAATTTCCAAGAATTCTGCAAATATTCTACCATTACATTTTTGGAAGAAAGGACTTCATCGAATGGTTTTAATGAGTTTGTTGCTCGATTTCAGGTCGATCTTTTTTATTCCGCGTTTTTAAACATTAAACATTTTTATTTTAACCTTATCAAATAACGAATTTTCAACTCGGTCATGGGGTGTATTCTTCATGTATTATATAAATTACGCATATTTTTAATAAATAAATGATAATTTTAATAAAATTTATATGCAAGGAAATGTTAATGGTCACTGCGAACAAATTTTCAAAGAATCTAAAAAGTGGATACTCGGTTCTTCCGGCGAACGGAACCGAAAAGCTCGATTCTTAAAAATGAACCGGTTCTGCGTTCCCTAATATTAGCAGAAACGTAGAGTGTAAGTAACCATTATAGGATGTAGCTTACAACTTTAGATAAGTACTCACTATAAAATTAAAATGATCTATACCCATTCTCCGAGCAATACCGTTAACGAACAATGTTATTCTCATTTAGTACTAAGATTAAACTTGTCGTAAGTTAAGTTCTAGTAGGTATTATATTTCCTGCAGCTTACCACACAGAACTATTTTGTACATGGTCATGGACTCTTTAGTAATTATTGTAGTATTGTTTCTTGTTATTAAATACTAGTATTATTTTCTCGGCTATTTTCATTAGTTTCAAACGTAAAGTGATGCAAGTAATCTATGACATGAATTCAACACCATTCAATCTGACAAATTTAATCCGTCCATAAGTTCTTAACATTTTACATAATTTCAGATAACGAGCGAAAGGTGTGAACGCGTCATACCCGAAATACAGATATCCAATTTGACATTTTAAAAATTGAGCTGTATAGCTGATGATTTTCTCGTAATGTGGAAAATGACATTTTGGATATCAATAGATGAAAGACATTCAGTATATCACAAAGGAGATTTTGTTTCGTAATAAAATAAGCTTCCAGAATAAAATAATATAATATATACCGAACCAATATAAGCTTAAAGTTACACGAAAAATATTATCTTGCAACAAATAAGAAAAAGACTTTAGGGTATCATTTGCTAACAAACGTGTCAAAAAATTGTTAAGAAAATAATAAATCAGATCAGCTTTTATCCAATAAAGCTCGTGCGCGATTTAGTACCGGAAGCTTTATTAGCTATAAATCAAATAAAAGCTTTTTCGTTCTTATGTGGGTAACAAATTACATGCAATTTATGGCTTTATGATCCATTTCAGGATCGGCTTAAGGCACACTCCTTTATCATTATTAGGCAAATTGTACTTTTTTGTACAATAATTGTATTCTTACCAACACAATATTATTGTATTCAATATGTCTCAGATCAGAGCAATGTGCTTTTTTTGTAACACTTCTATATTCTTTGTATGAAATTTATATTTTACTTATTTATTCTTATAGAGAACATTTTCACACAATAAGCGAATGGTGTCTCTTCCAGATAACATTGACATATAAATTTGACAAATAAGAAAAATACAAGAATAACAATAATTGCAAAAACAATAAAGAAAACACGCACTAGGAAAGTAGGTAGGACTGCGAGGAAAGGGACGACAATATTATGAATTAGGGGAAAGTTGCTGCATCTGAACCCGAAGCCAAAATATATTTAAAATTTTCCATTAAAAAAAGAACAGTAAATTTCGATTTCGGTTGTTGCCGAAAATAAATACGAGATTTCTTATTCGAATGAGTACGTAATCAAATTGTCAGTGCATAATTTTTCATGATGTTCGACTCTTCTTACGTCTGCCAAGGCATATTGCATCCTGTAAGATCTTATACTTCTATAATATGTTGTTTAATATACATGAGCCATAAATCAAAGCGTATAATTCTCATAATATTGGTTAACAATGGAGACAAATTGCTTCTATATTATTACTGTCATGCTTGTTGCATACGTATTACTGTAAACATTATATTATTTAGTAACGGCACAATGAATTTCAATAAAAAATATTTTCATTTGACAGCAAACGGCACACAAAATTTCCTTTCTTTCCGATAAGATCGCCCTAGTGAACAACGATTTATAATCTTATGTCCATTTTTTTATGTTGGTTGTTTTTCTTGTTCACTTAAAGAATAAATTAATAATTAGTGGCTTCCTTTCGTACAAAATAAGCATTTTGTGTGTAAAACAGTAACGGCACAATTAATTTTGATTGTACCAGACCAGACATCAAACGGCACATTTTTTTGTTTTTTTTCTTTGTGAATGTCTTCGTTTCTTATGGTATAAAGATTGATTAATTCGTTTTTCTTGTGATGTTATATTTCACAATATGGGGTAACCCATGATAGTTGTAATGACAATTACCGCCACTAATAAAAGATCCCATTGGAATTTAATTTGAATTTAATTTACGGCACAATAGACTAGGTTTTCTGTATTTAGAATAGGCAAAGATAAAATGTCATATCATAGACCAGGCAGATAGAACAGATGAGTTTGACTGTTATGAGTTATGTCATTGTGTATAGGTATGTTTACTATGAACACGGTCAATAACTGAGATTTGTGTCATTTGTCATCATCCTACAGGGTGTCTTCCGTGGGTATAACAAATATTTTGGCACTATTCTCCACCCTCAGCGTAGCGAGATTTTTTTTCGTCAGTACAAATTGTTTTAGTTTTATCTCGAAAAACCGTTTTATTTATCTCAAAATCTCCATTTCATTTATAAAGTCATATTGAAAGTGATGACAAATGTATGGTTTAGGTTTGTAAGATAGAGTTCACCCCGCCATTTGAGAAATATTTATTTTTAATATCTTACACATTTCACATTTAAATATTTTATTTTTTTATTTATTTCAGTGATTTTTTAAAATACTCGATATTTTTCAAAAGTTAAATCACCTATTATCCCAAATGAAGTCAAATCTCCAAAAAATATTGTGCTGTCCATTTTTACATAATATTACATAAATACGATAATTCAAAATAGTTCGAGAAATAAGAAAGACAACAACACACCCTGTAAATTGTGCAATAATATTATCGATTACAATAATTTATGATCCGTTTGCAATTATTGTATGCATTATGTCTGTTGTCTGCATTATAAGTAGACGTCTTAGGAGTAGGCTTATTGATATCTCAAAAATTTCTAAAAACGGGAGACCTTGAATCTCGACAACCGTTGCTAAATATGCATCGAAAAAAAATAGAGTAGATACATTGAACCTTTATCTAGGGAATAACCGTAAAAGTTTTTTTGTAGCTTGAATAGATTTCTCAAAAAAAATGTGAATAGCACATCTGATCTTTTTTCCAAAAGACGGAAACTCGTTTCCCGAAAGTCGCGGTGTAATTTTTTTTTGTGTTGATAAAATGCATCAAAATCTAAGGAATTACCATAAAAGTTTTTTGATTGAAGCGAAATTAACCCCAAAAAATGGAAAAAACGCTTTTTTACCATTTTTATCACGCGATTGTTCATGCGATTTTAAACCTTAATGCCGTAGGAATTAACCTTGACGTCGTTTAACTTTGGGTCGAATTAACTTTGGGTCGCGAGCTTTGAAAACCATTATGTGTTGCTTCCAAGGAATCGTTAAAATTTTCATAACCACCGAATCCGTCTACGATTTCGGTTTATTTATTACTTCGAGAGGTAGCATTTGAAATTTGTACACTTTGTGTTATGTGTGTACAAACTTTTGCGAATCTTCCCGGAATTTTCTTCGCATGTAATATTGAATATACGTATGAAATCATTTCCCATAATACGGGTTTACTAGTGACGGGTGTGCGGGTGTGCTTAACCTTATCATAGGACACTGATATTAATGCCCACATAAATGCCCCGACGTACGCTCAATAGTGACATTCAGAAATAAGTTATAACCTAGAACTAAACTTGAAAATAAATAGGTATTTTCTTATTTATTAACTTCTATATTCTATAAATAAATTCTCCATAAAAACATAATAATAATTATTAGGGGAGCTTGTCTCAATTTCTTAAGTCCATGGATTCCCAGTCTTATTTATTTTATTGAAATCAAATATATCACCAGTTGGCCTAAGAGCTTTTGCTTTTTCGCCGGCTGGTGTGCCCATTGCCTATGCCCATTACCCATCACATTTTTATCTGGGATTGTTGCATTCACACAACCGAATTTCATGCACACTTAAAGTATGCTGCAAGCTTGTGTCATGAAGTGCAGAATACATCGTCAGCACCAAGATTAGAACTCGGTACCTCAAGATTAGAAGTCTGCACTCCGAGGAACTCCGCTAACCATGTAGGTACTTACTTTATTAGAATTATCATCTTCTAAGTGTGTACTGTGTATGTTACATATATGTCTGTTCTATTACCATACAATCGTCTTGGGATAATCGTTATGTTAATGTATGTAGTTATGTAAGCACACCTTCCCTTTGTACCTAATCACTAATAATCAATCTCAAAGTCAAATATGGGATCCACTACACTGTACTTAACTCATATGCGATTGTTTGCTAATTATTAGGCGCCACATGTAATGCCGGATCCACACACATCTAAACCCAGCATAACCAAAATCTGTCTATCTACTGAGCTTGAGTCGCATGGTTATATAGTACTAACTGTATTTTACCACACTTATTTATATCCGAGTATCTAGGTAAATTTTCTTTCTATGTCTATTCTATCCCCTAACGCCGTATCCCTTGCGGGGTAGGCAGACAGAACAGATTACCAGACTTCCCTACATTCCGTCACATTCGTGCAATTCGTCATACACACTCGTCGATTCCTTTTACTCAGAACACGTCCGTTCTTGAGAATCTGGTCTACGTGGTCAAGCCATTCTTGGAGGCCGAGTTTCCTTACACCTTTTCTTTCTCCCAGGTATATTTTCTTTGTTACCTTTGATCGTTCATTCTCTCTATACATGTCCCAACCATCTCAACTTACTCACTTTCATTTTAGTCACAACATCCGTTTTACATTCACTCAACTCTCTAATCACTTCATTTCTTATCCTATCTCTCAACGTTTTTCCACACATTCTTCCCAGCGATTTCTTCTCGACAGAATTTACACCTGATTCTTTATTCTTCGGCCATCTCCAATGTACATGCCTCACTCGCATACATCAGTGTTGGCACCAGGACGGCGTTGTGTACCAGCATATTTGCCTAAGTAGATACGTTGCGACTTTTGATAAGAGGACCAATTGCCCCATTCACTTGAAATATTTAAAAATACACAGAAAATAATTAAATTAATTAATCTATACATCAAATTTTATCATTATACAATAATCTACCAATTAATCTAAAAACTGAATTCGTGTGAATCTTTTGATAGATCGTAGATCTGAATGCAATTTGTTATTCTAACTTGAACTTTATTCTGTTTATAACACCTATGCTGTTTTAGATCAAAGAATGATTCCGCCGATAGATTGAGTACCAATGTGCATACATACTCGTACCTCCTTCAGTAGATATGTAATTATTACCTACTTTGATCATATTATCAGTATAATAAATGAGCCAATATTTACTCATGTTCACCGCATTCTTCAAATTAGTACGAAATTCGCACACGGAACTGTGGGTTCTTCTTCGGTAAATATTCCATTAGCGATTTGGTTAGTGGTATCGTTATCTACTAATTTTCACCTCGAAACCGACTTACTCACTCCGTTTACATTTGAGTTTTTGAGTTTATACAGAGTGTTTCCTTCCGCAGGCAACATCTCTTAAGAGGTGATTGAAAAAGTTGGATGAATGCATGATCAAAAATTCAACCGTTTTGGAGATAGGTATGACCTTTTAAAAAATTGAGATCGTGGAAATTTGAAATTTATTGGAAAAAACGTTATTTTTCTATCAATCAAAATGTTTCATAACAAAAATGTCACTATATTCTAATGGAAAAGCGACAAATTAAGGTCCTTATCGAAAACCTAAAATATTTTCTATGATTTTTGTTTTGTTTTGTGAAAATCGACTTAGTAGTTTTTAATATATTGTCAAAAAACCTATATGAGAAAGTTCCCGGAGAAAATCGGTAAGCAAAAAGCTAGTAACTTAATAAATTATGTTATCATACAATATCAACATTTTGAAAACTTCTCAACTGCAGGTTAGTGTGACATACGTATATATCATTTTTATAAAAATTCAAATACGTTATCATGAATGAGAATGTGTACGGATCCAGCGATCCTTTCAACGTAGATTTGTATTCTACGGTTTTTTCTATTCAGATCTTGCCCATTTTATTTACTTACATTTACACTGACATCAAGCAATGTTAATACTACTTATGTCGATGAATGGACAGCAAAAGTGTGGCGCCAAATATCAACAGCATTTATTATATACAGGCCCTAGTACAATGTTTATTCTTACATCTGACATTATCCACCATACGATATCTGTTATTTGTATTTACTATATTTACAATAATCTATTGACATTAGGTATATCGTATGTATATTCATTGGAACCATGACATCATTGTAAAGTTCGTGTCATAGTAAGTGACTTTCTTTGAGATAACCTTTTATGATCGCGATTATAATATTATATTTATTTTGTAAAAACGTTTTATAAATGTAGGACAAAGTGTGCACTAATTGGATTACTGAAATATGGAGATCAAAGTTCTGTTGCGAATAGGCGCCAAATAAGAATAACGTAAGCGACAATTAGAATTTTACTTTTTTTTAATAACCTAGGAACAAATTCAAAAATCTACGACAGCCAACATACTTTTACATCTCAAAAACTGAACGGATAATCCCGTAAATTTCAGAGGCACTTTCGGATTTTTTTTTTGTTTGAGGAATTTCCAAATACCTACTGTAATTCTAGGATAGCCAACTTGTAGTCAATACTTTCATCTATTACCCTCTTCAGTTTGAAGATGATTCTTTCAGTACCTACTTGTTGAGAAAACTATATTTCGCCAAAGTAGAGCGACAGCACATACGCCTTAAGTATGAAAAAAATATGGGAACTTAACCACTATGCACCATCGTTAAGATACTACTAAACTAAACCTTTAGCATATAATGTAATAAAACAATATAGTTCACGGTTCTTTGGTTAAACAACCTTTCATTCAATTAGACGACGCTTTTATTCTTTCACTTTCAAGAGTCCACGTTTCGCAGCTTTGAAAAACAGATCATAAGTGAAGTATTTTAAGCATTCGTTGACAAAGATTAAGTCTCGTTACAAAAGAAGTTTCAAACTATTATATGCAGTAGGTAGGTACATGCAACTTCGATTTTCTGCAATCTCCGATGCAAGTGATTTATTACCCATAATTCAAAGTGAACTCCTCAAACTCGATTAATATTTGCCATTAATCAATGACATTGACATGTTTGTACACAAATTAAACGAATTGATGGGTAAATTATACTCCGTATCACGTAATTGCTACATATTACTTATTAATAATAATTATTTATGTCAATGATAAAACAACAAGCGATATATCACATTACACTATCGAGTTTAGGTTTTTATGAATTGAATTACTTAATTGAGTGTAACATTATTAATGAAATAATTGATTATGTATGTCAATTTATTATTGATTGGTTCCATTGTAACCCAGCATCGCCAGGTAAATTAACTGGATTAACCAAGATGTCCACGGTACAAATGGATCAACTGGTTGAACAATGGACATTAAAAAAGATGCTCTGATTAAAATCGTTATATTATTATCGCTTCCACGTTTCCAAATTTTGCATGAGAGTGTAAGCGCGAAATAAGAATAACGTAAGCCACAAAACTGATTTTGGCTTATTGTACAAAAAGGAAAAAGAATATCAAAAAAATATCCTCGTTCACTGGGTCTTACTTTACACATATTATGAACCAAATTACAGCATTATATCTAACAAACTACGGGAAAAAACCTCATGTTAGAGTAAATTTTCGAGGTAGGTAGCATCGGGATTATTTTTTATTGAGAAAATTTACAATAATCAAATTTTTAACTTTAAGAAATCCTGAACCATACTCTCATTTATAATTCTTCCAAATGTTAATACGTTATCTTTAGTAATTACTGAGTAATCCAACTTTTCTTAATGTATTTTTTGCACTTTCAGGCATGATGTAAGTCAAATACACTAAGGTAAAAAATATTGTGTCGTTATAGTGGAGTAGATTTACCAGCCTTTCGAAGCCAATCCCAATCCTGAATGAGGGTTGACTGTGAGATATTGTTTTTGCAATAAATCCGCCCTTTATCACACAACTATGGTCTTATTTTGTAACTCTTGGTGATTTTTTGGTTAATAAATATACTCACACCTTGTGGAAAATTACATAGCGTTTTATTCCCAAGAAAAAACATACAAGTATGTAGAATGAAGATACCTACCTACATCTACAAGTCATCACTCGTCAGCACATTTCTTAGGTATAGTGTTGTTTACCATCGGTAAAAATGATTTGAGAATATACGAACATTCATAAATTATTCAAATAATAATGTAGATGATGTTGTTTGTATAAAAAATAGTGCTAAAAAAGTTGCAGATCCTTATTTTTGTTGTACTAATGTTAAATATACATAGATGTTTTGACGTACCGACATTGAAAACCTTGTAATAAACTCTAGTTGTCCGTATGTTCTGTTTTGTTTTTTTTTTTATATAAAAAGAACAAGGTAGGTATACACAATAAAAAGTAGATTAAAAAAATCACGAAGTAATGTTCACTAAGGCGACCTTATCGCAAAGCTGCTATTTCTTCCAGTTAACCAAGTTATTATTTCAAAGCGTTTTAATTTTTGAAATAAATAAGTATCTGAATATAGAAGGCGAAAAATTAACGATCGCGACAAAACGATTTTTTTCGAGAATTTCAGCTTTTTATGCGATTTACGAGAATTTAATATTTTTTCACAGGAATACCGCGAATTTTAGCATTTATTTTTCAAAATAAACGCGAATTTTCCCATATTTCGACTTTTATTTTCATTCCTTTCAGAATTTACTCGTATCTATTTAGGATGCAACAAGAGTAAGATGTGTACGTACACTATACAAATACGAGTACATGTATCACCGATTGCAGCTGTTGTCAGTCACCCCACGTAATGTTAGAAAAGAATTGATTACTGAAAATGTTATTCATAAAGAGGTAAAAAGATCACGAAAATGTCCGTCATTTTTACGGGCCATAGCTAGTACCTAATACTATCAAAAAAAAAAATGAATACATAGCACTATTATAATAGTATTTATAGATTCAATCATTGTATTTGCATAATATTATAATTTGATTTAAGTAAATATTTGGTGTAACAAAATACCTATCAGACATTCTTCATTAGTACATCAGGTATAAAAAAATATGTACAGTAGTACATTAACAAGGAACTCCCAACCACCTACGTGGTATAGGAGAGGTGGATAGCAAGTCCTGATCTAATGATGTATTTATTTATTTATTTATTTAGAAAAAAATACACAGATATGCTAACATTACAAATATGAATTATAACTGATTAGATTTATTTTTATTATTTTGTTTGTGATGACCCTATGTGGTGATTTAATCTATCATTTTTACTGTTTGTGACGATCCAATATAGTGATACAGAAATATGTAAGGTGCCCATGGGGCGATTTTATCGCTAAACGGCGCCCTTTCCATTGAGATATTTGGGGGTAAATTGTTAAACAATATTAATAACAATTGAATTCCTTTGAAATGTATTATAATACTGAATTTAATTACTATACTATGCAGATGTATGTATTGTTATACTGGTTTACTAGGTGACTTATAACAACATGAGTAAGGTACAGTACAACACATACGAGTATAATGTGACTTGCATCGCTAGAATGCACATAGCACATATAAAGGTAAATAAAACATCTATTATGTATATTATATGTTATACTTCCGTTATCAGTAAATACAACATTTCATAATACATACTATACACAATTGTATGTATAATATTACACCAGTATGTAAAACATAGTTTTTAAGTTCTGTAATGAAAGGTGTACTTGAAAACACGTTACTAAGGTAAATATTTTTTCCTTACACTCCTAATCAATGAAAAATAAGTAGGTAGATTTAATAAATTTTATTGCAGGTAATTGTTATGTTTGCTATTAAGATTATAGAACGGAAATGATATGTTTTAACATAATACTGTGTTTTAATCATACGAGTATTATATGGGGTCAATTCTGTAACTGATTAAGAGCGTACTTACTACTTACTAAAATAGACGTTCATTTTTCCAATTATTCCATAGTAAAATTATTTTAAAGCACGCTTATTTTAGTTCAAAAAGTTACAGATCTGGACCGAATATGTGTATTTTTCAACATCTTTTAGCAGTTGTCTACTGCAGTTGGCTCTCCTCAAAACCTCTGAATTAGTGACCAAATCTGTTGATTGTATACGAAACTAAATAATGCTGATATTCACACGTTCTGTGCTGATTGGTTAGAAGAGATTAGGTTAGAAATTTCGAGGGAAGATATTTTGTTTAACGTTTCATGTGAAGTAACATTCACAAAATCCATCGTGGAAATCGAGCCCAGACCTCTAATCTGACAGTATTCTACCCGCTATGCTTGTATAGACTAGTGACTGAGGTGATATAGAACGTGTATAATATAGCTATACTTATTTTGTGCTACCTGTAGTCGGTATCCATTGAATTGGGTTGATATTTAGTGACGCACTTACCATATTTTTTAATCCCGAACACAGTGAATGTCACTTAAGTGTAAAGTGATCACATTAATCCAGCTAACAGTCAGACAAAAGCCCGATAGAAAGCCATCCATCGCTGTATATCTGTAGAGATAAGTGCGTGCTTCCAAAAATCCATATCAACTAAACTCTATTGCTATTATTGCTGTGGAATCCTTTCCAAGAATCAATTGCATTATTTGATGCAATATGCATATGCCCACAAAGTAAGTATGTTTTGCATTGATCTGTTTAAACGTTATAATAATTAATTGATTACAAGTGCATGCATCATGCAACATGCAAGCAATAATAATTCACGGTAATTTATAGTAGAGTTACGTCATAGACACAAAAAGTAAAGTGCATTGTTGTGTTTACTAAATTATCATCAGAGTTATCATGATAACTCTATATCTATATATACGTAGTAATTATTTATCAAAATATTATAATCTTTGGTAGATTACTTAGGAATGTTAATTATGAATGTCAAATAGATTATCGAATAACTTGCACTCAAATTTTTGATGTTATCTTGACCTCCAGTTATTTGGGTCCGTGATGTTGCGGACGAACCTACAATTTTCTGTACTAGGTCCAATTCTACAACTTTTTACACTAAAATAGTAAGTGTATTTTAAGTTTATTTTACTATGAAATAATTGGAGAAAGAAAGTCTTATTTTAGCTAGTACGCACTTAATTTGTTACAAAATTGATCCCACTGCTCTAAATATAATAGAGTAATGCCAAATATGTAAAGAGCGCTGTATAATACGTCCGTCCGCAATATTACGGACCGTGAAAACATCGAAGCTATCTTTTAGAGGGATGAGAGATTGTAAGAGGGCTGTAGTAAACAAACTTAAACAGTGTAAGCATGTTGAGTGAACAAATGATGACAGGGTGAAAATAGATGGGTGAAAAAAAACGGACTGAGGAAGCGCGGCCGTCCTAGACTGGCCTGTAGCGATCATGTCGACCACCTCAAGGTCGGGGGACAAATTGCACCAATGTGACGTAAGCAAATAGGGCGCTTTACCTTCTCTGTCTACCCCGCATACGACACTAATAGATATAGATGTACAGATTTAATGCCAAACTTTGATACGTACACAAACAGTGGTTTTAGCTTAAAAAAACATGTTCACTGTTGTACCAACTTATTCGTAAACAGGTGATTATTAAATACATATACAAATACGACACACAATACATGCATCAATATAGGTAAAGTACCAATTGTCCAAGTTTTTGTTTTGACATCCGGGTTTGAGTTCAAGAATTTGGATTCGAGTACCAAATCATAAAATAGATAGGTACCAACATAACAATAACACATAATTTTTCGTGATTTGGACTCATATTGTTATTTATGCATTGATTGATAGCTTTTATTAGCCGTCCTTTGGCACTACTCTTTTTCTACCAGATTTCAACTGAGAATTTCATAATATGTACGTAATTAATACATAAGACCTTTTTATGAGCACATGCGATAAAGATACAAAAAAAAATAAAAAAAAATAAGTAAAATAAAAAAAGAGCACACTTGTATCGCACATATTCTTCCAGTCAACCCGAAAAATAGTAATTAAATGCATAACACATAATCTAACTATGCTTTTATAAACTAGCCACAATAACCGTGACCTAGGACTTTAAATGCATTTGATTAATAAGTAGATAGTGTTCGAGAAATTTATAAGATTATCCAATAAAACACGATTTTGGAGAACAAATATGAATATAAAAAAATAAAATAACAAAAATAAATAAAACATACCTGTAAAAGTAATGTAAATTCGCTGGAATGAACTAAAAAACCACGAAAACTCAAAGTTCAAAAACAAGCAATTTAGAAGAAAAAAAACACTGCAATTAAATAAGTGAAAAAAAAAACAGCACTCGAGTTTAGTAAATAAAAACACACCAGTTATTAAAGTGAGTCACTTTGTTTTTCATAAATGTTGTATGAAAAAAATCACTATCAAGTATTTGTACAAAAACAATATAAAATTTGTGTATTTTTCGTTAATCGTAATATTTATAATCAATTAAAAAGTCGACGGAACACGCGACTAACTCGCTCGATAACTTCTCTCGAACTGAATTGAATGGACGAAGCGGTAATGTATGCGACTATAATAGGTATATTATATTAGTATATTATGTACGAGAACATACTGAATGCTGATATAGTAAAGGTATGATGCGATAGGGCCTAAGTTCCTATCAAAATTCTTAGTAATCCACCTTATCTTAGTATATAACTAACTAGCAAAAATTTAAATGCGAATTCAATACTAGGTGTCAACAAGTTTAAAAACTGTGGACTGTAAACAGCAGGATCTTGTTCATGCACTCAAGTGCTTTGAAACATTTCTGCGTACTTTACAGTGATCGTTATTAATTAGAGGGCTAAAAAATGTGCCAAAATAATGGTAGACCATTGATAAAATATTTTACAAAAAACACTACGAAAGTTTCATTTTCTTTCACACTTCACATTAAGCTTAAAAAAGTTGAGTTGTGATATGCATAATGTATTGCCAGTACCGAGATTCAAAGCCGGCACCTTCTAATTACGAATCCACCCTCCAACCAACCAACTGCGCTAAACGTGTAGATGATTTTGTAGGCCTTGAAAATTATGCAATATTTGTCGAAAACATGATTTATTTCTAGATATGATCTAGGCCTTGAAAATCTTACGACATGTGCAGAAAGTAATTCAAAACATTACGCGACATTTGAATTAAAATACGTAACGAGAATATTTTAGTAAATATTCGCAAAAAGCTCGCAAGCGGTCATAACAATAATTCACTTTCAAGACAAATTGTCTCGCTGACGGATGCGGCAGGTGGAAATATTTCCACAAGGTGAGATGTCTCATATAAAATTTATGGGACATTCCTGTGTCATTATTTGTAATATGAAATTAATGTAATTTAGTGGGATGATTATTTCATCATATTTTAAAGTTTTTATATAAAAAATGTAAATACGTATTTAATCAATGTACGCATAAATGCGTCGGTAAAAGAAAGATTACTCGGTTAATACTAAAGATGACACACTGAGTCTAAAAGCATGGATAAATAAAAATGCGTTTTGGTGACTCTATTGTAGTGAAAAATTTAATTATTTAACATTTTATAATTTCCTCTGAAATTTGAGATTATTCCCATAGTTTACCTACTCGTAATACTGTGATTTGGATGATAAATAATACGTGGATATTTTTTGATATTCGGTCCCCTTTTTATACAGCAAGCCAAAATCGATTTTGTCGTTTAGTTCATTCTTATTTTGCGCTTACACTCTTACACAAAATTTTATAAAGATGAAGCGATAGTTACACTGGCTCCTAACATGTTTCGCCTAGTGAATGATTATTTACATATAATAAAAAATATTTTTATTTATGAGTCTTTGTATAATTTAATATCGATTGGCTATAAACCAGCGCATTCTTCAAATGATGTCTCCTCTCTATACAACACGATTATGATATCAAAAGATGTCGTAAAGTTTAATATTACCGCCACCTACTAACATCATAAACTATTCAAATAGACTTATCAGACTTGTCAAGGTTCGGCGAACTTTTCGGAAAAGAATATACAATGTCAGTCGATTACTGTTTTTATTATTGAAATTTGATTCGATTCCGATTGCAAACAGTAATTTTGCATCTCCAACCAAGGATATACGGGGAAGAAGATGTATGTATGTATTGATTTAACGCTACAGCAAATTTCAATTGTTTTTGCATTATGAATAGAAATCTATGAAAAAAACATTACTCGGTGGTTCGACTTTTTCACTGAAACTGAAACATATTGTACTTTTCTTTTTTCACATATATTTTCAGTATCTATATACTTTCATTTTCTCTTACTTAATATTATGTAGGTATATTTAAAAACAATCACCTGTACATTTTGACAGAATTTAGGAAAGAAAACAATCGAAGTAATCCTCATATCTAATATACGACTATTTTACCGAAATAAAACTAAAATCGAACGTTTGGTTTTAACCGAACATAAAGTGAAATCGAGGCATCAATTTCACCGAAATGAGACTAAACCCGATATATTATTTTGGCGTAGGCAGACAGTAGTACAATTATTTTTCTGGTTTTAAATCCAATTTAAATACTTATTAAAAACTGGTATAATACATTACAATAATTCTGCGTGACATCTATAAAATTAACATCAAATGATTACATTGAAGCAATAGTAACATAAAATGGTAACATAATTACGTAATTAATTTGTAACTAATGCTTTTATGTTTACGATTATTCACTGCACGATGTTTATTTTATTGTAACATAAAATATTTAGTATAAAATGTTGTAAAGGAAATTAACAACTCAATATAAAAGAAATGGGCCAAGTTGACATATTACCCCGGTAAATCTAAGAATCGTTAGTATGGAGACCCAACAATAAATCAGGTAGTCGTGAATTTTTGGTATGTTATGTAGGACAATGAGGTAGTTATGAATTAAAATTTGCACAATTTTCCTCCCTCCGCCCCCTTTATTAAAATTTGTATTCTTACCTATCTCATTGTCCTACATAACATACCAAAAATTTACGACTACCTGATTTAATGTTGGCAAAATTGCTTCATCGACTGCACTATATCTTTTATCGAATAATATTGTTTTCAAATGTCATATACATATAAGTTCGGAAAAATCTAAATAAGCACGGGATATTATTAAAGCAAAAGTTTCAGGAACTTCAGTTCTTATGTCATTCAGTCTTTTACGTGAAAAAGACTTTCTTTTTTCAAGGTTTTCCGAAACGGCTGCTCTCAACACACCCCTCCCAAAACCACTCTGAACATCCTTAATGTTCCCTGGAGGAGACTCTCACTGTAAGGATCTACACTCCACTACATTTTTTAGAAACTAGGATCTTGCAGTTTCGTATTACGAATTATATTTTAATTTAGGGGACAACGTCATAGAATTCTTCTTCAATATGTGGAAAATTATGAAAAATAGGATAGTTGATGTTAACTGAGGCGAACTTTTAGTTATAATGCATTTTTTTTCCTTCCAGAGCTTCCTTCCTCTCAATTATGTCAAATCGTTGAATACAGTAGCGATCTCATTATCATATGAAAACACAACATATTGCTATGGCAGCTATATTCGATAATATATCTCGTCTCTCGTCTCGAGCTCATGGTAAAAACCTTTAGAGATTATACATCTCCACTATACGAGTAATGTGCCGTTAGCAGTGGAATAAAATGATCGAATAAGTAGATACAACTTTACTGTACACTACACGATTCACAATCATGATTTATTTATGTTTAATAGGTATTTCTCCAAGTCTTGGAATCCAATATTGTTTCCTTCTCCCATTTCTCGAAAGTTTATCGAAATATCGAGATTCACGTTCAGTATAATATTGTGAAAATACGTCATTATTTTTTTTGTAGATTGCGATATGTCATTCACACATTCAAGACAATTTTCCCTTTTCTCGAAGATTACTCGAAATATCGAGAATTTAAAAGCTAAAGGGCGAGGTTGTTTCGAATCTCATTTTTGGCGCTACCTTAGCTATACCAATCATTTTCTTACGAATAATAAAATGTCCAATTTAAGTCAAAAGATGTCCATAGCATTGAAGACAAACCTAGACCGTTGGCGTTGTATAAAAAAATATTTCTCTCAATGTTGAATGATAGACTGAAAATATTATTTCTCAAAATGTCGAACATTGCTTTCATATTTCTCATTATGTCGAGAACGAAAGCCCTTTAACTTAAACTAACGACGATATAATTGGATAAAGATATATTTAATACAACACAACTTGCTTGCCTTTCTCCGTCTCATGATATAAATCATGTGTCCGTCAGTAGGGAACTTTGTGACCTGCCCTCATGAGGGTCACGTCGTAAAAAGCACAGAGAATGCTGATGTTCCGTTTAATGCTCTTCCTGACTTTCTAAGCAGTACTTGGTTTTACCTGCATTGCTCTTTAATGTTCCACGAGGAAACATACGGAGGACACATGGTTCTGCCACTGGGTTTGGTTCTGTGACCATTATCTTCCCATGTCATTCCTAACCCTTGATGTCACTGTCATAAGATCGTATCGTAGTACACAGTAATAAAATTGTAACGAATGTTCTAGAGATGATTTAGTGATAACTATATTTATATACTTTAACATAACATTCGAGGGTAATACGAGTAGATAATATAATATTTGCTCACTAGGGCGAGCTTATCGCTGTGCTGCGATAACTGCCAGCTAACCCCAATTAATAAATTAACCCAAACAACCAGAATTTTATTAGGGAAGATGAAAGAGTAGTAAGTTGAGATGGTTTTGATATGTAGAAAGAATGGGTGATTGAAATGAATGCAATAGTGCATGGATAGTGAGCGGTTTAACTACGTCAAAACAATCCAACATGATACTCGAGTAGTTGTAAATAAACTGGGGCTATCTATATTACCTCTTCTTCTTCTTCTGCTTCATCTAGGACTACGTCCTGTCATTGCTCGGAGCCTGCTCCTGGGACACAGATGTCCAACTATCTCACCATCTTTTATGTGGCCTTCCTGAGAGTCTGGTACCTGACGGCAGGTCGTTTGCTGCTACGCTCACCACTGACCATTTTAATAAATTCAATTGTTTTTCAACATTTATATAATCGATAGGTGTGAGAGGTACATCATGAATCATATTACTCTTTAAATAACATGAATGACGGATATTTCTCTAATATAATATTGCTGAATAAGACGTCATCAACAATGAGATCAGAGATGGGATGTGATGAACTAAACACATTTTGCATAATTTTAAAGTCACCTTAAATAACATGTATCTTACTTTGACACACCTTTTTATATGTTGGGTGTTTGAACAACAACTGTCTCTCCCATTGCATGTATTAAATTATACCTACTATGGCTGTATATTTGCTTTAGAGTAACGAGTAAAGTTTGAGAATGATATGAGTCGTATTAAACACAGTAATCTGTTGATTTTGCGTAAATCTTCTTCTTTCTCAGCCGTTTCAATTCCAATGCTGGACCTAGGCCTCCCCTTTGACTTTCCACAGATCCCTATCCTGGGCAAGCTGCATCCACTTGCTTCATGCGATTCGCCTCACATCTTCGGACCATCTTGCCTGAGGTCTTCCTACGCTCCTCTTGCTTGTTTTGGAAATGTTCCTATTCTAAAACAACATATACGAGTGCAATAGTCACTGTAAATATCCCTCGTTTTTTCTTTCAGGTATAACGTGCGTTGATTTTTTGCTATCTAGCTTTCGCCTCACGTGCTGGAGTCGTCTTCAGGACTACTGTGCCGAAGCCATCCATCCAGTAAAGTCATCCATGAATACGTTAGCCCTGAAGATGGCTTCAGCAATGGAGCCGAAAGCTAGACATCAAAAATCAACAAACGATTCAACTGAAAAAAAAAACAAAGAAGATATTATGGACATTTAGTTTAGTGACGTACTAATGTATGCAGGTGACACAAGTGGTACCTTATCCGATATGGTTCCATGTCAAAATCTCAAGTGACAAAATCTCAAGTGACAAAATCTCAAGTGACAAAATCTCAACTGTCAAAAGGGTAACCTACTATTGACAGAATCGCAACTCAACACCGGGAAATCTGATGCCGTTGTTTTTTTTGTTTTGTTTTTGTGTGTAAAAAAAAAAAAAAACAACCTAACGAACCTAACCCAACAATATTGAAATTGGCGGCAACAGGTTTTCCGGCGATGAGTTGCGATTCTGTCAATAGTAGGTTACCCTTATGACAGTTGAGATTTTGTCATTTGAGTTTCTGTCTGGTTACCATCCGATATTAGATATTACATTGTATGATATCAGATTGTGTTCTGCTTGTGGACAAATAATGAACACAAGCGACAATGCTGTAAACAGTGAATCAATGTGTCTTTTAGAGGATGTACCTAGTATTATTACGATGTTCTGGTAAATCTAGTCAAATAAGCCTGCAGGGCAGCAGTCGAACACACCTTAAATTGACTGGTCAATTCGAAGAACAAATTCGTTATGGACATTACTGTAATGTGGAATCATTTAGTTCCGCATAAAACTATGTACTCAAATTATCCTTAAGTTGTAGGTATGAATATTTTTAGCCTATTTTGTACATGAAGTACGTGCCTAATATACAATGCGTTGATATATGTTAGTGCCGCACCCAGGGCTTTCAGATCGCGTAAGCCAATCACTTGTAATATTAAATTTATTCATTGCAAATAATGCGTATATAAGTATTTTCTTTTGGGTTTTGGTTTAAGGGCATGGCACCAGGAATGACGTCACAGACATTTCCCACGGCATTAAGGTTCAAAATCGCATGACAATCGCATGAAAAAATGATAAAAATAGCGTTTTTTCCATTTTTTGGGGTTAATTTTGCGTCTATCAAAAAACTTTTACGGTTATTCCCTAGATTTTGATGCATATTATCAGTACAAAAAAGAATTTTCACTCCGCGACTTTCGGGAAACGAGTTTCCGTCTTTCGGAAAAAAGATCAGAGGTGTTTTTAAAATTATTTTTTGAGAAAACTATGCAAGATATAAAAAATCTTTTACGGTTATTCCCTAGATAAAGGTTCAATGCATCTACCCTAATTTGTTCCAATACATATTTAGGAACGGTTGTCGAGATAGAAGGTCTCCCGTTTTTACAAATTTTTGAAATGTCGGTATGCACACTCTTAAGGGCCTATATCCACTGGGCAAAAATCGTTCTAGTTTCGCTTCAACTTTTTTATTCAAATTCTGTATGAGAATGTTAGCACGAAATAAGAATAACGTAAGCGACAATGTGAATTTTACCTTTTTAAGAAGAGCCTGGGAACAAATTAAAAAATCTAAAACAGCCAATTTGTTAAGATTATAATTACTAGTATTTTGGCTAAATTATACTTTTATATCTGAAAAACTGAACGGAAAATCCTCAGATCCCGTAAATCTCAGGGGTACTTTCAGAATATTTTTTTATTCAAGGAATTTCCAAATACTGTAATTCCAAAACAGCCAATCTGTAGACCATACTTTCATCTATTACTGTCTTCAGTTTCAAGACGATTCTCTCAGTATTGGCTGAGAAAAATTCAAAGCGCCGAAGCCGAACCTTAACCAATGCACGTCACAATTCATATCCGTTTATCGTAAAGAAAAATATTCGCACAGTATTGTACAGTTTAATAATAACATATTAACCACTGATTTTTAAAACACATTGCCTTAGTTATGTGCGAGATAAATTATGATACAAAAGAAATTTAATTCAATAACGTGTCTGAAATATAAGCATAAATATACTCTGTCGTAACCGCATCGTTATTCCATCAATTATTTTTACTCTTGACCTGGCGAGAATGTTTGTGAGTGTTCAATGTTCAGACTGCAATGTGTTCTTTTTATTACGAGAAAATATGTAAGGAACTCGTTGTTTACGTATTTATTTTCGTTTCTAAACAAATTTGTATCTCATTATGATGGATTAACATGATAATTTGATTAAATAGAGTTGTCTAAAGACGATCTGTTTGGTTAGGCCATACCATCAGTCATCCAGGCCTGCTTGTTCAATCGTCGAGGCAGTGATTAGGAGCGATTTATTTATCTTTATTTATCAGGGTTAAATTAGCATTGGTCTTACAGTGTAAAACACCTTTATGCCAATATGTATATGATAAGACATTCAGAATGGGTGAATAACTTCATTGCTGAAAGAGTTGTGAGATGTTTCATGGAAGGTGTACGAAAGCCTGTCAAATATATGCATGCATGCAATGGAGGTGGTCTTTAGCTGGTCTGGTAAGGCTCTCGACTGTCAATGGGGAAAGCGTAGGTTCGATCCCCGATGTCGAATTACTATACATTTCACGACACTAGCTTTTCTACATTACTGTAAAGCGTAAAAAAAATATTTAAAAACAGATTCACTAAAAAACAACAAGCAAAATAGAAAGTATACCTACTGAAATATACTCGTAGATAAATACTTTTCTTTTTCTTTCACTATTTCTTGAGCAAATAGTTAGTGAGAATCGCATTGGATGCTTCTAGTGTTTCTATATAACTAAATTCTCCACCTACAATACAATGGGACAGTACTATAATGCCCAACGACCAACTATAACTGTCTTAAAGTATTTACTACTTTTCAATATAAAGGAGTGTTTTAATTTATTAAAGCTTTGTCTATTATACTCGTAGTACCTCCTCTGTATGTCTGGCTGTAATCCAAAGGATGGCAATGATCAATCGATGGTTTAATTAAATCATCGATGCGATCCCGATTCATCGACATTTCGTATTCCATGCAGGCGTGAGGGACTGGGAGAATGCCACCTCACCAAGAAAGATGGGGAAAAGTACAAAAGAAATAAGTGTTTATAAACATCCAATACAAAATCGCGACGTTTCCTTTTTTTTATATCAGGCAAATCGAAAAACAGCCCTGGTCGTAGTGCCCAATATTTAGTCGCTATTTAGGTCGAAAAAATGTGGCTACCTAATTATGTTGCATACTAATTCTTAAATAAGTTAACGTTTGCATGGTGAGCAAAATTATTCGATTTGCAAACCTTATAATGTTATTGGCAGTAATAGGTTTCTAACTGCGTTAATATAATTTTCACTCCCTGAAATATTTGCAAAAACTAACCTAGTAATTTTATTATTTCGTGAGATTAATACTGGATTTCACCAACTTTATAGGTGAAGAATAGTGGAGATAGAAGCCTCCTGGCACAAATTTTACCAAGCGAAATTAGTAATTTCTCATGTATAAAGAAAGAAAAATATTGCGGATATATTTCGATGTTATTTTCACAAGTTATTTGCAACCGTATTAAATTATCTTCAAGCGCCAATAATCCAGTTTCCTTTATCACATCGGCCACGCTGGCTCATGAACTTGACAGTGATCAGCTGATATGCTGAGAATACTACAACTACAACTTATAACATTACTGACTGCCAATAATAATTGCTGTATAGTATATTAATATAGAATAGTACACACACAATACAACTAACTGGTAACATGATAACACACCCGTCTCGAGTGTTACTAGATACTAGAGAATGTACATAGAATGTATGATAACCTATTGAAACTATTATCGATATTGGAATTCACTAATATGTATCTTAAAACTGTTATACCTACCATATAAATTCAATGTACATGATCGGGTGCTTTGCCGAAAGAGAAAAAAATTCAATGTACGTACACGTTTGGCTCAGTTGGTAGGAGCGCTGACTTCAAATTTGGAGGTGCTAGTCAGAGCCGGAAAAGCTACAAAGACTAAAGCTGTTGACACCTTGGGCAAGAAAAAATTGTCGACCCGGGGGGGGGGGGGGGGGGGGGGAATTCGAAGACAATTCCGTGAAAACCAAAAAGTGAAACGTGGTCGGCCGCCGCCATCTACATCTCTGCCGCCCATATTCCCTGGCCTACTCGGCCTTTTGGGGCAAATCCAGCCCTGGTGCTGGCTTACAATCTCGGTGCTGACGATGTATTCTGCACTTCATGAGACAAGCTTTTAGCTTACTGTGAAGTGTGGAGAGGAAGTGTTTGGGTTTGTGAACACAAATTTAACAAAAATACGATGGATAGTGACATTTATATAACTCTGATTTTTACCGGGATTTTGTTAACTTCATCTGTCGTTCTTGTTGTAGTTGTTTGCTTCAACATTTTTCTATTTAAATTTGAATAACTTCCCAATGTCCCGGCACCTTGAAATTTTTACACATATTTGCTTTACGTAATAGTTTGAAATTCTAGCACTGCTTTACCATAAGCACGCTTCAATTACTTAGTAGGTACATTTCAATTAATTTATTTTTTATATTGAGATAGTAAAGCATGGATTTACATCAGTTTTCCTGGTATATTGATCGCTAAAAAAGAATAGTAAATATATTTTGGTAGCACAGAATAAAATTACGAATCGTACATAAAAACCACCTACTCAAAGCTGTAGAGAAATGGTGAATAATCGATTTACCTGCATTCTTCCATGTATTATTAAATTCGTAATACACATTGCCAAGATCAATCAATACTCGTACATCATACTGAGATATTTTTAGACTATGATTACAGTACAGCTACATAAATTCGGTATAGTCCACAAAGAATATACGTAATGTGAATAATTTCGCTATAAAGGTAAATTGGTGAACAAAATATAAGTATTACGTTCCAGTAGGTAATATAATGGTATTTAAAAAGAAAAAAACAATATTTTATGACTGCACATCGTAGAACCCTTTTTCGCGCTCTTCCAAACGTTACCAAACTCGCTTTTCCATGGCGCTTGGATTCTTTCATTCCAATGGTGCCTCCCGCCAATACTATACAAGAAGAAGTTAAATAAAATCTTGTTAAAAATTAATAAGTGCCGTCCATTATTAAATTTTAAACACATAAGTTTCAAACGTTTTAAAATAATTTCGAAAGCACTAGATGTTACTTTACTTGTGTCTTATTTTATCTGACCTTTCCGTAAATTTTTGAGTTAAACTTTAGGAGTAGAAAACGCAGGCTATTATGCTAATATTGGCACTAATTTAGCAGACTTTTTGATCCTAGTGCAAATAATTGGATAGTGTTATTGACATCTTGATTATGCCTTATTATATCTAGATATTCACAGAGATAGTTTTAATTTAGACTGGAGATTCCTTATAGAAACAGATGAGGTAACCTACATCATACGATCAACGTCACTACGTTCAAATACTACACGCATGATTATAAGGAATTAAATTCTGAATCAAAGGGAGACGTCATCTCTCTAATCAGAGTATTGTGGGATACGGTATCAATTTATAGTAATATCATGTACCAGATTAGGTACAATAATGAAGTTATTTTGTGGTATTTCTGTAACCATTCCTAATATACACACATTACTATGAAATACTATTACAAACAATTGCTATATTTAGACATCTGATAAGACTTAACGTATAACCTATATTATTCATACCTATACCTATTAGATATTTATTAATAACTCTTGTGGTCTTTTGCATTATTGACTCATTTATTATTTATAGCGCGTTAACCACATATTCTAGATCCCGGAATCGAATCCCGGAGATCAATTATTTAATAGTGTGATCAAATTGTACATACTGCATATTTTCCATGAGGTTTTTCTTGTTTTCGTTTTTTACCACAAGCTTTTTGCAACTTGTTCTTCAAGGTACTATTTTTTTGTAAATAATCGAGCTACGGAGCGTTTAAAATTAGTTCTATAATGATTGGTATATTTTGCATGGAGTTTTTCATTGTGATATTTTTTACTATAGAGTTTTTCCGACTGATTTTTTTTTCAGGGTTCCTACCAATTATTACTTTGTAATCAATGAGTACCTACCTAACTGCTATAATACTCAAAAAAAATGTATCAGCATCTATAATATGTATCTCATTGGTTTTTACTTCTAAGCCTCTTTCAAGGACCGAAAAATGTAGTTTTACAAAATATTTCATTCGCTTCATTTTACCAGCAGACACGGTTATATTAATAATTTTAAAGATATAGACATTTGATTAGATACACATCTATTTCATTTAATTAAAAAAAAACATGCTTTAAGAACATTGTAATAATTTATTGTAAAGCATCCTCGAGGTGTTAGAACAAGTCATGACTACGCTATAGTACTTCTCCATTAGGATTATTAAGGGCTTGGCACCAGGAATGACGTCATAGTAATTTCCCACAGCATTAAGGTTCAAAATCGCGTGACAATCGCAGGAAAAAATAGCGTTTTTTCCATTTTTTGGTGTTAATTTTGCGTCTATCAAAAAACTTTTACGGTTATTCCCTAGATTTTTATGCATATTATCATTACAAAAAAAATTACTCCGCGACTTTCGGGAAACGAGTTTCCGTCTTTCGGAAAAAAGGTCAGAGGTGTTTTTAAATATTTTTTTTGAGAAATCTATAGATGATATAAAAAATCTTTTACGGTTATTCCCTAGATAAAGATTCAATGCATCTACCCTATTTTGTTCCAAAGCATATTTAGTAGGTAACGGTTGTCGAGATATAAGGTCTCCCGTTTTTAGAAATTTTTGAAATGTCTGTATGCATACTCTTAATACGAATATATAATCTAATTCGTATTGTAACAGAGACACAAACTATCCATAAACCATTCTAGCTTCTTGTTGTTTAATACCAAGTGACAGGTGTAACACGATTTCAATTACAATACAGAGAACATTATATTACTCCCTGGTTGAAGAACTAATAACTCCTATATCTGATGCCAGCTAGATAGACGAGTTCCAGTATCATTCTGTTATAGTCCAAGAGCCCGCTGCTTAATTTATGACGTATCTGTTTTTTGATCGAAATGTGGTATAAATGATAGCTTACCAATAGGGTATTACATCGCACTAGGGTTGCCTATCAAAATCTTGCCGCAACCCCCCCTGCCCCCCCCCCCCCCCCGAAAAGGTCCCTCTTCGCGGTTTTTCGCATTTTATAGGAATATGGTAAGAGATAGGAGAAAGTAGTGAATGACAAAAATAATCCTTGCTGAAATCTCTACAAAAAATGTTAAGTCTATTTTTTCGTATAACTAGCAGTTTACCCGCAATGGCCGGTCCAAAACCGAAATTCATTTGAAATACTAAAAAAATGTATTTAAACTAAATTGGTTGAAAATTGATAAGAGCTACAGGAAAATAGTCAAAGAACGAATTAATTACCATAGTCTTAGCTACAAAACGAGCTATAACTTATGTTCATACATCTAATAATTTCGGAGTTATTACAATAAAACTCAGTGACGAAAATTCTTAAAATTTAGTTTTTCATAAAATAACCAGTGATATAGCGCCCCAGGCCAATTTTTTTTTCTCCATAAAATGTTATTAATAATGGGTGGAAGAATGTGAAAGAAAAAAAATCTTTTTTTTTTTTTTTTCAAAAAATATCCTGTTTTTTGACCGGCCATTACGGGTAAACTACTAGTCCTATGAAAAAATTGACTGAATGTTTTCTGTAGAGAATTTAGCAAGGATTATTTTTGTCATTGACTACTTTCTCCTATCTCTTACCATATTCCTATAAAATGCGAAAAACCGCGAAGAGAGACCTTTTCGGGGGGGGCAGGGGGGGTTGCGGCAAGATTTTGATAGGCAACCCTAGTGCGATCTAATACCCTTTTAGTAAGCTATCGTTTATACCACATTTCGATCAAAAAACAGATACGTCATAAATTAAGCAGCGGGCTCTCGGACTATTACAGGTAAGACTGATATACATCTCCAGGATTATACTGGAAGATTAAATTATACGGATATTCATCCTGGCTTCAACTTAGTTGTAGGACTCTGAATGTGCATCAGTGATCAAAAACCTTTAAATTAACTTAATATATCTTGTTTGACATGGTATTTTTTTTAAAGTAGTAATATTTAGCTATGTTCTAATACCACTTATATTTACTTACTACCGTTATCATCTCATTTTACGATCATTATACGTATTTTTATATTATTTAAAAAAAACTTCGGTTTTGTCATTGACGTTGCGGATAAATTGCTAGTCCTATGAAAAAAAACGTAGGTATTGAATATTTCAACTAAGGATTATTATTTTTCCTCCTATCTCTTACCGCTTCCTAAAAATGGGGAAAACCGCGTAGTGCGACCTACGTGGGGAGCCACGGAGTGACGTGCAAGATTTTGCTAGGCCACCCTGGGCTATGTATGATCCTAGGTGTAAAATTTTATTTAATTACATTTCGATTAAAAAACAGATAGGTCTTATTTTTTGTGGTTGGATACTACATCCTACAGATATTTTTTTGCGCTAATAGAATGTTGTGTATATGTTCTTATTCACCCACTCCATTTACTGGTTACCCCATTATTGGTATATTCCGTGATGGTACAGTACGTAGTATACCTTCTTTCCCATGAAATACACAAAGAAATCTAGATACGCACGTAAAAATGTAAAAAGTTGACTGGGTAAAAATATGGATTATTTCCGGCGTCTGTTTGTCCGCCGACCAGCGCCTACTATTTCTGCTAGACAAGAGACAAGGTATTTTGTATGTAAAGATATAAAATATGATAATAACCGTGTAATTCATGGGATGACAGTTTAATATTATTAATAACACGATTGTAATCTACAAGACATACTTGTTATTAATATTTATTCTTATTAACACTTATTACATTCCATAAAAGGAACATAATACGGAAGCCCGTATCAGTGCAATGATAATATATCTCCTATTTATATCAAAAACACCTAAGGGGAGAATAATTGATATAAAAACGTGTTATTTTTCTATAGCCTTGAAATTCTTAATCGTTTTCTTTTGCATTTATTTATACTTCAAGTGATCAGAATACAGGGCTGCGTTTTTTTGTCATTAGTTGTCACCTGACGACTCAACGGGCGATTATCGCACGAAGACAACGCGCTCGGGTGATTGTTCCAACTGGAGTTGTCAAATAGAGATAGAGGTTTGAGCATTGCGAAATCACTGCACTCTTCTTTGGTAGAAAGGGATAAGCATATTGCGTGTTAATATATGACTGAGTGAATGGCCTGTGCGGACCACTCCATTATCTATGTCGAGTGAACATCACCTTACGAATTTGTTGGATGTTAATCAGCCAACCGAGCGTGTCAACTGACGCACATAGAACACGTTGAATCGCACAACTGGTTGACTCGCACCGATGATATAACAGAGAACAATATAACCATAATCAATCGAGCGAATCGCCGGGTGAAATTTAACGGGCCCAGAATGCTGCACTCCTGAATCATATTAAAAATCGACCAATAAGAAACCATGACATTTGTTCACTAGGGCGAGCATGTCGCAATGCTGCGATTTCTTCTTTCTGTTGGTTGTAAGGAAAAAACAACAAAAAACCGTTTCTTAAAATCCACCAAGCAAATTAAATAATACTGGTCCATCAAAATGAAAAAAACTAGATACTATTTGATCAAGAGTCTTATTTTGTCTTATTTATATTCTGGAAAATATTTACATTACTTTGATAAACAACAAGAATTCTAATTCGCTCTATGTTTGTCAAGAAGAAATAATGACAGCCTTTTTTGTCATTTCGTAGACAAGTCTTCAAAAAAGAAATAATATTTACCTACTACGAACTATGTAAGTAAATACATCTGTTAATTATTTCTAAGGGCCTTATTACGGAGGCCGGTGCTTATAAGAATGCTCCACCCCTTTTTGAATTCAAAGTAGTGCCAACACATAATTCTCGTAATAACAGAAATTATTTTAGGTTAATCTTGAGTTAAATCACCTTTATTATGTCATTTATTATATTGGTTACCTCGACTAAATAGGTAATTTCGACATGAATTCGACGTTGATTACACCAAACTTGTCGAAAAAAAGCACGTAGCCACGACGTCAAATCGTCGATTACAACCAATAAGTCTGAAAATCGTCACGTACGATGTCTATTGGACGTATGTATATTTAACCAAGTATCGACCTACCAGAAATGCATCGACATTTACAGATATTCTCCCAGATATTTTATTGTTATTATTAGCTAAGCTTTATTACTCCTTTTAGTGGAAATCACCTAAGGAGACACAGAGAGGTCATTCAGACCGGTTATGTACAGTTGCTTTCTTTTCAGTCATTCCCGAAGTTTTGATCTAGGAACTGCTTTTTTAGCTGAAAAAACGTATCTACGTATCCACAAAATAAACACGAAGCGAAATAGAGACAACCTTGGATAAATTTAGGTTAAATTAATTGTTAACTATTAACTAACTAGATAAATACTAGTTATGTGTGTTAGATAACATTTCTCAGTAGGTAAATAGTGAATTTTAGTAATATGATGTATATTATTATTTTAAACTATGTATTTATACTCAAGAATAAATATTTATAATCAAATTGATAAGATAACACGATTTTATTAAGTCGTATTAAATAATACATGTTTGGTATCCTAACCTTAAAATATGAACGCCACTACGATAATAAATTCCTTCTCGGTACATCCCAATAATGCTACTGTATAGATAAAAAAAGTACAAAACATTTTCTTTGCGGCAACATGTCTATGGCATTCAGAATGAGTGGTGAACGCCATTACTGATAAAGATGAGATATTTCTTATGGGACTATTATGAACATTTTAGTGTTACAGGATACTGGAAAAAATGTGTAAAAAGAGTGGGGGCTAATTCGAATACCTCACAGGGTAAGGTACATACGCAATAATTTATAATAAGTCCGTTGAATTGTTCATTTTATTTATTTATTCACACTTTTGGCGAACAAAATACAGAGACATGTTAACATTGTGAATATAAATCATAGCATTTGTTCACTAGGGTGAGCTTATCGCAATGCTGCGATCTCTGCCAGCTAACCCCATCATCAGAAAAATGGGGTCCAATTCTAGAGCCTGGGGATCCCACTGGGAGAATAAAATTATATTCACCTGTCGTATTACTTAATTAAATAAGATTATTTCCTGCGTGATGCACTACAAGATGACTAATGCAAACGGACTATTTACTTAAATAATTAAGTACACAACTATTTAAGAGTCATTTCCAGCAAACCGCACGAATGACGTAACCACTGCTTGATGAATGAATGCTTTTTGTTATCTCAATCACTGGAATTGGCAGAACATCTAGGTTCTAGAACATTGCCATACGTCTAAACAAATAAGGAAGCAGTTATCTCAACGGATTACAGCATACAGCAAAGAATGGACTGTCTATTAGCTGGTTTAAGTCATCCTTAGATAACTACTTGTTGTAAATCCGATGTTTATCACAAAATAAAAGAAGTATGTAGAAGTATTTTCTCAATCCCATTCAACGACGTTTTTCATAAGAAATTTGTGAATATCCTTTTAGCTATTGGAGAAAAAAATCTCCTAAGTAATTCCAGTAAATAGTTATTGGTTCAGTAAACTGTTGTTTAGAGAGCGAATTTCCATGAAGATAGATATATTTTACAAGTAAGCATGAAAAATCTAGTCCACAAAAAATACACTAAGTACTGAATTAGATCGTTACAGTTCGAGAACGTTTCACAATTAGGCAATATTTCGATCATAACGCCATCTGTAGAGGAGTGGAGTCCCCTCTGTTGTGGAAAAAACTGTAATGTGATTCCATCTTTGAAATGCAGATCAAATCCAGTTGCAATACCAGAATAATTTAGGTATATCTCAATCACGTGACAAAATACGGCTACCTATTTCATAATAATGAAGACTTGTGTAGAATATAACTTGGGTTAGGTAACGACATTTCCCTCAGACATGAGAGGATACAATTCCCTTTCCCGTCCTCATCCCATGAAATGCCTTGAAGCTTTCTTTACGAGGTAACCACATGAATTATGCATAAGACTTTGATGGAAATTCACCTCACCTGATGTCGGCTTGCTATACTGCTTACATACAATATCAGTATCACATCATAATTTCATACGTCACCTGTCTATCTAGTACCCGACATTAAATTTGATAGAAAAATATCGTTATTTCCAAAATCTTACAATGTATTTTATCAGACACATCATGATCTACCAAGCTGAGAATAAAAATGCCACTATATTATTTTGGTCCTTAGAGTTCTTTCTGAAAATACAAGAAAGTTACAGTGGCTTTGCCATTCGTAATGTTCCACATAAGAATACAAAAAAGATTCAAAGCATTTCAGAGCAATTTTGTAAAATTCTTATGTCTTAACATTCTAGCCTTTTTTTAATGAATCTGGGCTTATCGAAACAAACCCAAATACACCTTTGTACACTTCACAGTAAGCTTGAAAAGCTTGTGTCGTGAAGTGGAGTAAGTTGGCATCGGGGATCGAACCTGCGCCCACTGGATTAATAGTCGAGCACCTTACCAACCAGGCAACGGACCACCTTGGCATGACCTAAAGTGAAAGAGTGTGTTGTTTAAAAATGTTCGCTGCATCAAGCATGCATATTGCACATTGCACACTGCACAGGTATTTCGCTTACAAATTATCTAGTTAATCTTAAAAATGTTTATTAGGATTTCGGTAGTGTGCATTTTGCACATATGCATTTAGGTTAGGTATTATCAAACTTATTCAGTACCGCTGGTGAAATAATGTCATTTAGTTGTTTTATACATTCATGACATGTAATGACAATATTTTAGTATTTTTTATTGTTGAAAGTTTTTTATTTGAAGGGTCACGTTCCTAATTAATTTGACTGCTCCTGACACAATATTGCGAATGCGTATAAATAAATAAATAAATAAACTTTATTGGACGAAACGAGAACACAATGCAACAGTTTAAAAACAGTAGTGCCAAAAGGCAGGTTTATTACATCTTACAGCCAATCCATATTAATTAACATAAGTACTTACTTATGTAAAAGTACAGCATATAATAGGTGCCTACCTACCGTCAAATCGGTCGAAAATTTTAATATTTAGTTTTTATGGTCATGAACATGAATAATATTCAAAACTAAAGATAAGTCCTGACGCCCTCGTTTTGATAAGAAGACAGCGGTATGCAGAGAGGTGGTCACTAATTACCATGAAAAAATTGGAGACCTCACTACGTCCTACGCACATACATCTACACAACTTAAAGTATTGACATACGGATGGTTGACAAAATAAACCAATTTCCAAATTCTACAACAATTTATGTATAGGTTGCTAACTTTATATAAATAGTTGTGAAAGATATTTCGGGAACAATAAAAACAAGTTTTGGTTAGATTTTTAAAACTTGCTGATTTAGTACTTGGATAGGATTTCTATTACGTCGATAGATTGACACAAAACTTTCACAAATTGTTTGTTGACTATCCACGAGTATATCTGAAAATCAATATCTTTTAATATTGTTTCTTTCAAAAACTACCAGACATTTCTTTAGGAGATATTTACAATACGAAATTGGGACATTTGGAACGGTTCCAACTGATAAATCCTATTGTTCACTGAAACACGTCCACAAAACTGAAGAAACTTTGCCAGACACGGATTATATAATTATAATAATACAGTCGTTAATATATTTCTTTATAAACATTGTTTGTTTTTCATTTCTTATTCAAGATGCTGTGGCAAAATTAACCTAATTTAATTAATGGTTGTGTTTTGATGAATGACGTAGCTCAAGGCTTAATCATGTTGATTAGATTCTGAAAAACGTTTTTTTTATTGTAGTGTTGGGAAGTGTACAATAGGAAATCAAAATCGAAATTCGTTCAGGCATCGATGGCATACTCCAACCAATTGATTTTTAACCATGTGAAAGATGGAACGTATGAAAAAACGTCCATGTATCTTGCCAATAATGTTGACGTATGGTTTGGAAACTACATCCCTTAATTAAAAAGTATACACAAATTGAGTATTGCAGTGTTCACTGTAGGCCATGAAAAGGCAAATGCTCCGTCTTTCGCCTTCGACGAATATAATTTAAACGTAGAACAAAAGTTTCTGACATAATTATGGACTGCGTTTCTAAGCTAAAATGGCAGTGGGCTAGATGTATTTGGGCTAGACAAGAAGATACTACCCAGAATACTCCAGTGGAAGCCCTAGGGAACAGAAGTGTTGGAACAACCTCCAAAAGGTAGTCCGACGACATTTTCCAACAAACTGGTAGAGCTTGGATGCGAAAGTGGAAAAACAGAGACGAATGAAAGGGGACAGAAGAGGCCTCCGTGTAACCATTTTGGTCGCAATCTAGTAACTTTTCACAAACACAAAGTGTGGTAACGGCGACCGAATTGCGACCAGAATTGTTACATGGGTAAATTCCTGGACTAACTTGTAGCCCATGTAACCTATCTAGTCGCCGTTACCACACTTTGTGTGCTATCTGGTAGTGATGACCAGATTGCAACAATAATGGTTACATGTGTAAATTCGTAATACGAATACCATCCTGTTAATTATGTTAAATACAATAATGCTATTAAACACTGTCGAGTATATTGTAGAAGTAGATATATACTATGTTAGTGCATATTGCATATTATACAAATTATGCAAAGGTGACATCAAGGTAAGTATATGCCGGTGACCTAAAGAGTGCATAATCGACAAAAATAGGCACTTCAAACAGAATCATTTGCATATTATTATGTACAGGAACTCTATAGAAGAGATGCAATCATCCGTAGCATATTAGATACCTGTGCAGTGTGCATACTCACTCATGTACCTAATGCATTCATTCACATGTTCCGTATTATTATGCATTCTCGTGCAATGGGTGATTCACAGAATATACCTAAGATTTTTACTATATAAGTATTCAGCTGTGACAAAAAATAATTTGGGTGACATTTTCGCCGACATCTGACGAAAATTACCTAGTGCTTGTAGCATGGAACACGTATAATTTATACTTACTATATTATAAAAAGTGCCTGACTGAATGAATGAGTGACTAACTGACTTCTTGATACACAGCCCAAACGGCTAATCCTAAAGAAGTGAAATTTTGAAGACAGATAGTTTTTAATTCATAACCTTCCACTAAGAAGGGATTTTTGTCAATTCCGCCCCTAAGGGTGTGAAAAATAGTGTTGAAAGTTTTTAAGGGTACACGAATATCTCGGAAACCAGACGTGGTACGAACATAAGATTTGGTACATAGATTCTTCTATCGAAATTAGTAATATAATTTTTTGCCGTATTTATTTTCAAAATGACGAGCGAAAAACATATAAGTACCTAATAGCATTGAAATTTGCATACATTGGTTGATGTATCACTGATGCTTCACGTAATAGAAAAGTGTGTTTAATTGATAACAATATGCAACTGTTTCAATGAATTTGACATTGGTACTTTATATTGTTATCTACAATCTACAATAATAGTATTTCCATTATCTTCAATTTACTGTTGAGACAAAACACGTGCGACTCCATTCGACTCCATTTTGTCTCGCTGAGTTTGTTTCGCAAAATGGCGGGTCAAGAACATCTGAATAATTTCAATGCTCAACCAATTTCAAGTTGAAAAATATGCATGTATCGGTCGGTTGACATTTTGCAAATGTTTAGGGAACAGTAGCGGAAGAAGAGGAAGTGGAGATTGGAGATGGCGGCAAAATGGAAGGACATAAAAACATATTGATAACATTCACAAAAATCTATGAATTTTCTAAAATCATCATGAAAATCCGATACAATTATTTCATAAAAAAATACCTGCGGCGCTTATTAAACCTGTTCTTCTATTACGTATTCTTTATACTTAGCTAAGAATATTTTTATTACATTGTTAATTTACTTTTTAAAATTTGTTTTTGAAAAAGCCTGCGGCGTTATTTACGCATTTTCATGACGCACCCGTGTTAAAATTTTAGTTGCCCCTCCCCAGCTTCGAAACTGCGGACGCCCATGGATAGGAATTTAATTGAAAGCATAAGTACTTTGTGGGGTGGAAATGGGGCGTAATCTTCAGAGTCCGTCCCGGGGGGCACTAACGCTAGTTACGCCACTGTTAGGAAAACAAGTGATTTTTCTTTCGTTTATTACATTTTATTAATTTATGTATTCTGATTTTGTTTCAGGTGACAGTCCCACGGTTTCCAGTAGTTCTCAAAATAGGGCACGCGCACGGCGGAGTGGGGAAAGTCAAAGTGGACAACAACTCAGATTTCCAGGTGAGATAATATATTAAGGAAAAGTTTCCCAAACGATCACCATCCTTTTTATAACCGAAATTTACCTTAACAGATGGTATTCATAATATAAAATGAAATATTGTTGTCCAATACCCATGGGTATTATGAAAAATGCTGACTGAAAAAAAAAAGTATGTTGAACGCTTTTCTGAGCGAATATGTCACATGTGTTTCAAGGAATAACCATGTTAACTTGAAATATTACTACAAGAAAACCAGAGTTACTATTTATGTATGAAAAGTTAGACTTACTATTTATGGATGAAGAGTTAGAATAACTATTCGTGTATGAAAAGTTAGAATTACTATTTATGTATGAAATGTTAGAGTTACTAGGTATTTAAGTATGAAAAGATAAAGTTAGAATGTTACTCTTTATGTATGAAAAGTTAGAGTTACTATTAATGTATAAAGAATGAATGGAGAGATTCATCTGAGGATTTTAAAAATAATAAAAAAATAAACCTGTCTTGTATGATTCCAGGACATGGCTGGAGTAGTTTCCATTTCCAACACTTACTGCACAGTGGAACCATATATTGATGCCAAGTATGATGTACACGTCCAGAAGATTGGATCCAACTACAAGGCTTTCATGTAAGAGACTGTTCCATTTCTATATCACTCCAAACTTTGTGTCATTTTTACCTATAGGTGCCTGGAGAGGTTCTAATTTCCAAAGAATCGATGTGACCCGTTCCACCGACATTCGATAAAATCGTTATTTTTCCTTCATCCATCTATTAATCTATTCCATCCTTACACATGCTTTTCACATTTATGCAATTCCTCATACCTACGTCCTACACCTTTCATTTTACTCAAAACACCTCCACCCTTGATTATTAGTGGTTCTTGGACACTCATGTTTCCATCAACTGAAATTTGTTTTATTTCAAATTCCATAATTCTGAATTAAAAATAGTCCATAACTAATGAGCTTCACTTCTGTATTAGTGGTTTCTCAAATAATATTATTTCAATGTCATTTTTCAGGCGCAAATCCATCTCAGGAAACTGGAAGACTAATCAAGGCTCAGCCATGTTGGAGCAGCTCGCTATGGCAGACAGATATAAGACTTGGGTGGATGAGGTATACACAAACTCCTATTTGTATTCTATTGAATTACTCGTATGTAGCACAGGTTGCATAAATCTAGGAGTGTAAAAACTCCTGTTTGTATTCTATCCAAATGCTTCCTATGTACAACAGGTTGCGTAAACCTAGGAGTATATAACACTCCTGTTTTCATTCTATTAAATTATCTCGTATGTGTAATAGTTTGCATAAATCTAGGAATACATACACTCCTGATTGTATGCTATCGGAATATCACGTACAAAACGCATATTGCATAAATCTAGGAGAGTACAAACTCCTGTTTTTATTCTATCAAACTAGCTCGCATGTAGAACAGATTGCATAAACCTAGGAGTAAATAATACTCCTGTTTTTATTCTATTAAATTAGCTCGTATTTATAATAGGTTGCATAAATCTAAGAGTATATAAACTCCTATTTCTATTCTATCGAATTACCTCCAATGCAAAACGGATTGCATAATTCTAGGAGTATAATACACTCCCGTTTTTATTCTTTCAAACTAGCTCGCATATAGAATAGATTGTATAAACCTAGGAGTATGTAAACTCCTGTTTTTATTCAAATGAATTAGCTCGTATGTAAAACAGAATGCATAAATCCAGGAGGATGTAAACTCCTGTTATTATTCTATTAAATTAGCTCGTATGTAAAAGGGATTTCATAAATCTAGGAGTATGTACACTCCTGTTTGTATTCTATCAAAGTAGCTCGCATGTATGACAGGTTGCATAAACCTAGGAGTATATAACACTCCTGTATTTATTCTATCAAATTAGCTCGCATGTTAAGAAGGTTGCAGAAATTTAGGAGTATCAAATTGTCTCTCATGTAGGACAGATTCCATAAACCTAGGAATATATAACACTCCTGTTTTTATTCTATCAAATTACCTCGTAGGTAAAACAGGTTGCATAATTCTAGGAGTATGTACACTCCTGTTTGTATTCTATCAAAGTAGCTCGCATGTATGACAGGTTGCATAAACCTAGGAGTATACAACACTCCTGTATTTATTCTATTGAATTAGATCGTGTGTAAAATAGGTTGCATAAATCAGGAGTATATAACACTCCTGGTTTTATTCTATCAAATTAGCTAGTATGTAAAACGGATTGCATGAATCTAGGAGTGTAACTCCTGTTTGTATTCCATCGAATAAGCTTGTATGTAAAACTGGCATCATAAATCTAGGAGTATATAAACTCCTGTTTATATTCTATCGGATTATAACGTACGTAACACAGATTGTATAAATTTAGGAGTGTCAAAACTCCTGTTTTTATTCTATTAAAATAGCTCGTATTTAGAACAGATTGCATATACCTAGGAGTAAATATCACTCCTGTTTTTATTCTATCAAATTACCTCGTAGGTAAAACAGGTTGCATAATTCTAGGAGTATGTATTGTACACTCCTGTTTTTATTCTTTCAAATCACATTCAATGCAAAACGTATTGCATAAATCTAGGAGTATGTAAACTCCTGTTTGTATTCTATCGAATCAGCTCGTATGTTAAACGGGTTGCATAAATCTAGGAGTATGTACACTCCTGTTTTTATTCTATCAAGTTAGCTTGAATGTAGAATAGATTGCATAAACCTAGGAGTATATAACACTCCTGTTTTTATTCTATTGAATTAGCTCGTAAGTGTAACAGGTTGCATAAATCTTGGAGTATATACACTCCTGTTTATATTCTATCGAATTAGCTAGTATTTAAAACGGTTTGCATAAACCTAGGAGTACATAACACTCCTGTTTTTATTCTATCAAATTGTCTCTCATGTAGGACAGATTCCATAAACCTAGGAGTACATAACACTCCTGTTTTTATTCTATCAAAGTAGCTCGCATGTATGTCAGGTTGCATAAACCTAGGAGTATACAACACTCCTGTATTTATTCTATCAAATTAGCTCGCATGTTAAGAAGGTTGCAGAAATTTAGGAGTATGTGTACACTCCTGTTTGTATTCTATCGAATTAGCTCATATTATTATGTAAAACATGTTACACAAATCTAGGAGTATATTTACATCCACTACATTACGACTTCATTGCATTCCAGGTATCAGAACTATTTGGTGGACTGGAAATCTGTGCCCTAGAAGTGGTGGTGGCCAAGGATGGCAAGGAGTACATCATAGAAGTGAACGACAGCGCTCTGTCCCTCATGGGAGATTCACAAGAAGACGACAGAAGACATATTGCTGATCTTGTCACACAACGCATGCAGGTTAGTTTAAACATTTTGTTGCTATCATGAGGCCAACTGAATATTAACATTCAGGCCGGGCCTAAGTGACATAAGAACCTGATGACGTCACATAATATATGGTAATAAATGTTTCCAAGAAAATATTCCATAGAGTATTTATCACCAGGACAGGTTGACGTCACGATAGTCAGTGGTTGTCCCTTAGATATAACATCGGCTCCGTGTTACTAATAACTGTATATGTTTGCAGGCCACTTGTCGTCCAGGGGCAACCAGTCAACCACCTTCTGGGGCTCCCCCTCTTCGCCCTGGCTCCAGAGGAGGCTCTGTATCATCTCCAACAGAAGACAGAGTTCCCGGAGGTCCTCCCGCTGGTCCTCCCCCCGTTGGACCAATGTCAGGACATGTAGGACCAGCTACATCAGGAGAGAGACCTCTACCTCCCATTCCAGCTGAACCAGATCATCCACCACCGTCTAATCCATCTTTGTCATCTGTTGGAAGAAGAGACTCTCAAGGTAAAAAATTTCTTCTAATTCCATACCAGATAGGGCTGCCAAATTTCTTGTAAGTCAAACTGGGACAACCTAATAAAAATTTGTTGTGCGGGGGAGGGGTGTTAAGAGAAAGACTAAACCAGTTGACCTCGACCAAGAAAAAAGGTGAAAGAAATTTTGTATGAAAATTTTAGGAACTGACAACATCCGAACCCTAATTCCTTATTCTGTGTGTCAACTTAAAAAAAATCCGTAAAATGATAAAAAAAATCTAAAAAATCGTACCTACCAACCTTTCCGAAAATACTGACACAATTTTGGAACCTGGGACTTTTGGGCATCCCAAAAGGTTCATTCCGGACACTGAGACACAAGGCCGGTGACAATCCCGGTAAAACAGGACGTCTGGGGCCAGATCTCCCGTGAATAACAACTTTTTGTTAAAACTGGATGACATAGGAGCATCCATTGATGGAGGATGGTTTACCCTTAATAATTTCTATTTTATGATTTCGCTACAATTTCATATAGTGTAGTTAATTTTAAATTGTATTTTGATATCTTCTTATATTTTCAGCCTCTCAGAGTTCTACTGTAAGTTCAGCATCGGCACCACGGGCTCCGGAAGTGCCGCAACGTTCTGGATTCTCCCGTCAAGGATCTTTGTCCGCATCTGTCGCTGAAGATGCTGAAGACACCATGAAGAATCTGCGGAAGACATTTGCGGGGATATTCGGTGATATGTAAAGAAAATAAAATTAATTCTACCTGTAGACTAACTCAGTCTTCAAAACCCATTTTATAATACTCTGATTTTGTATTTGCAATAGTTTCTGAAATAGGATATTTTGAAAATCTCCAGTAATGAATAAGATACCATTTTTTGACACATCGGGCATAGACAAGAGTTGACGTTTCATTTTTGACATTTGACAACAAAATGGTTTCCAATTTACCGATACTGAAATAAGTATTAAAAGATTCATTTTAGTCTTCAATTTCGAGGTAACAATAGAATATAATATTCAGCTCTTCCATAAAATCAGTTTTAAACTGAATCTATAAAATAAAACTTTTTTAAAGATGGCATCATTACTCTGAAGCAAAAAGTACTAAGTAGATACCAAAGAGATTACATATTAAGTACTAGAGATCTGATTCTATGTACTTTCAATAGAACGGAAGTGTAGCAATTTCACGCTCGGCACTTTTTGGTATTTTATAGTCGCAAACCTCACACTATTAACAAGATATCAATAATAAAAACTAAAACATCTTTAAAACCATCGTTTTAGTCTTGAAAAAGTTAAAACTAATACAGTTTTTAACTATGAGAGCAAAATTTAGAAACCGTTGCCCACGAACTGTCAAAATTTTCCATACGATCTGACAGTTTTTGGGCACCAGTTTTGTTACACTCCTAGCATTCAGTACTCTGTCTAGGTAGTACTTAATATATTATGTCGCTGGTAGATACCTACTGACTGTACGTAAGTGTTACAATAAAAAAGTAATACAAAAAATATAATCCGGCTAATCCAATCAATAGAAGATAGATGTTTATTTCGGCAGTGACAAATTTTTGGCATTATGAAAAATAAGTACTGATTTGCAATCAATCAAGTGGGTTAAAATGTCGCCGAATTATGGTGGAGACATTTTTCTTTTTTTAACGTGTTGCCTGATGTAAAAAAAATAACACTAATTGTCTAAGCCGAAGGTGTACAAAACCAATGGAACAAAATTAAAAGTATTATTAGTTACGATTATAATAATGATATTTGTAGATCTAAATTTATTCGAAAAGAATTATGAGAATCACCAGTAAATGTGTTGAAAGTGTAAAACAGCATTGTAGGAATTTGAAGAATAATGACGTTTGTATATTGATGTACTGAACGCGCATACATTCCCATGTTATTTAATGGTAATGTTAGTAATGTGTTATTCTTTATTGTACTATGTATTATTAATTTGTAATATCTACGAAAATATTATAACGAAAAGGCTTTAGTTGTTGACATTTAATACTCATGTTATTTATAATCATTATTACCTAATCATAAAATGCTCACGACAAAAATAATATTAATTATTGTATTATTCCTGATAAACTAAATCCTTTCATTATAGCAATGTGAAAGTTTTTATTTCTGAAGTTTTTTTTCATTAAGGCAACACAATGTTTGACATAATTCAAAGAGATTTGATATTAAGGATGTACTTAATATATTATGTCGCTGACATAATTTCACAAAGCTCCATCTATGTGAGCAATCTTGTAAGTACAACTGTCTGGTTTTCGGGGCTATTTGCTACTCATCATGAGCAGAAAAACTTTATATACCTACTAGCATTAAAGATTTTTATAGAAATTTGGAATAATACAATAAAAAAATATTTAATTAAATTATCTGCGTGTTAGTGATTGTGTACCAAAGAATATAATCAACGTTATTACTGATTTTGAAAGTCATTTAAAAAAATTGTTTGCTATCTTTTACGTTTAGCTTTATTGATGTGTTACTGAAATATAATATTTATAGAAAATTGTTACGATTATATTTTGATGTAAGAGCTTTGTTCTCTGCTTCTCGTCTTGTAGTTTTTAAGGTAAATAGAAATCTGACAATACAGTGTTTTAACTTTTCGATAAAAGAAAATATTACTTACGTAGTTTAATATATTATAATTGTCTATTTATTTCATATTTTTAGATGAACGTATAAAATTACGTTATTTTTAGAATAGGAATTGTAATATTATAATTTATTGATATTATTTTAAAATGTTATATTATAAGTACTTTAAATACTTAGAAAATTATTACTGTGATTTTAATTTAATTTTTACTGTCGTTAGTTTATATTCATTTGCAATTATTTTATATTTTATATTGCACTATTTTCATATTATTTTATTTATTAGTTTTATTTCTAGGCATTATTTTTAAATACAGTCTGTCAAGCAAGTGTTGGTCTCAGATTAATTTTGAACTAATACACATTTAGAGTTACCATGGATACAAGATTTGACAATGGAGCTACTAGTAATATAGTAATAAAATAGTCTGTACAATTTTGTTTGCCGGCAACAATGGCTGCAAGTGTTCCCACTGTGCAAAAAAGCAGCATCCTCATCGAGAACTATCTCTTTTTTGACAGACTGTAATTACCTATTTGATATTCTGTAGGCAAATTTATAAGTTTTATATTTATTTTTTAAATTGTTATAAATGTTATAAGTTTTCATGTATTAAACACATTTTATTTATTTTATTTGTTGAGGGAGTGAAAAGTTGTTGATTATTTATAATAATATAATTAGTTATACATCATAATTATATAAAATTATATAAATAATATTAACAATTATATATAACGTTAGTACAATGGTAAGATTGTTATGAAAATATTATAATTATTACAACTAATATACAAAATATAAATAGATACATACAATTTTATATAATTTATCGTAAATATTTATATATTATATTATAAATTAATATATAAATATTTTATCTATATCACAACAATATATTAAATGTGTCTGATTACTCATTTTTTAAGATAATTTTCTGATATTCGCCTAAATTTGTCTATTTCTAAATTGTCTAAATTCGCCTATTTTATAGTCTGTGAAGAAAGAGATGACTGCAGACTAATTTGGAACTACAATTTTATGTGCCGGTAACAATGACATTTCTTTTAAAATTCCATAAGTGTTGCTATTATGCTTTTCAAAAAGCGACAAACCACCCCCTTATCTCTTTACTGACAGACCGTGTATGAGTTTTTACAAATTTTGGTAGTGAAATATAAACCGCATTAAATGACAGCCAGTGAAACTTTTATTTGTCTCTTTCTCGTAAAGCGTTTTTACTACGAATTAAAAGAAGATAGCAGGAACGTGCTTTTTATATCTTAAATTTTCTCTCAAGAAATGTACGCCCCTTATGTTCCACTATTAAACTTTGTAAAAAAAAAGATAAAGTGGTATAAATTCAGGTGTAATGACGAGAAATCAACAGTATTCCAATTACCGTAAATTGGTTCCAATTTTCCAATATCCAAACACAATTATTTACTGTTATCAACAACTTGTAATATTAACTTATTATTATAATATTGTTAGACCCCGTAGTTGTACCCAATATTACTATATATATCATTGTATTTGCCTGTTATATTATGCAAAATACAATAAATATTTATCTATTATTATCATTAATATTGTTGGCATAACGTTGTGTACGTATGTGTTATCTAAAAAATATAATTAATATTACGCATTCGTTAATCATTGTATTTAATGCATAACGTAATTAATTTCAATATCGTTTCGACATTTATAATTTCTGTGTAAATTACTTGTATATGTATGTAAAAATGTTCATTTGCATAACCATCCAATATCGGCAACATTTGATGATCTAAAGGATTCAAATTTAGAATAACCCCTGTCTAAAAAATTTATGGAATTGCTATTGGACCATTTCATAAATTCAAATATAGAAACATCATTGTATTGACCAATGAATGTATACCTAACCCATAACTTGATTGCTATTGGTTAATTTTGAATTCCCAAATATTGTACGCTTTTTGCGTTTTAACAAAATAATTGTAATCGAAGTTAAAACTTGTAACTGGCTACCGATGATTTCCCAATAGAAATAGTCATTTTCATAAAGATTTTGTAATCAAAGGAATGCCGGTTAACAAAAATATTACTAAATCACTTAGATTTTTACAACGAAAATTAGAAATAGTGTAACGTAATTTAATTAATGTAATTTTTTATAATTATACAATAAAACATCTAATATATCCCAATTTTATCTCATAATAAATATGTATTTATTGTTGTTTTTAAAAATCCTGATAGAATGATATTGAATGTGAAAAAAATCTTGTAAAAATGGCAAGATTTTTTAAAATAGGAACACGAGAATTTAAATAAAAAAAATTGTTAACTCTGATTTTTCTTTTTTGGAAGAAATATTGTTTTTTTGGTTTTGCCAAGGATTTCTGAATTCCCGAATAATACCCCATTATTTTAGAAAACCTCCTGTCTTTGATAAACTTTTTCAATAATGCTTATCAAGTGATTTAATGACATATCGCTGTAGCTTTTCTATTTAATAATATCTTCTATAAATTATTAAAACAGAACAAACTTATATTAAAAATTTAAATTTATTTTTAAGGTTACTTGCAATGGATTGATACGTATGTCAGGTCATTTTGTTTTTTGATTCCGTAAAACCATTTCCATTTGTGCTGAGGTGAAGAGATTGATTTCCTACCATGATTTTCAATTCATAATTTTGTTTCTGTCATCGCAAACCAGCGACATAATATATTGAGTACTTAATATGTTATCTCTTTGTCGCAAACATGAATTGCCCAACATTCTATAGACATTTAACAAATTATTATATTTAATAATATCTGTGGTTTTTCTCTTTGTGGCAACACTCATATAAATAACCACTGGCTAAATACACTAATCAAATCAATCAATCAACTATAATCATAAAAAAAATGTTGACAAAACGACAAGTGCTGAAACTTTGTAACTAAAGCGAATAAAACACAACCAAAAAAATTACCATTGTTTCTCATCAGAGCAATCCATTTATTATGATTTATTGATGTAAATTTATCGCCATAACGGAAAATAAATAATCATCATTTGGTTGTTATTCTGTGTAGCTTTATATTCTAACTGTTTGCTATCCTTATTATATTATATACCTACCTATTGATATCTATTGCTATGAATAATATGTTTTCAAAATATAAACCCTGTTAAGAAATTGAGACAGCTTCTGTATGTATGTAGATATTATAGTTTTGATTAATTTATTTAATTGGTTCATCGTATCAACATCGTGAGACGATCACCAACACTATGTGAATAGAGACATCTATCAATGTAAATAACAAGATGTAGATAAATGCATAAGTTTTTTTGGTGTGGCAACATTTTTGGGTGACCTTTTTCTTTGCATTGATTACAGTTTCGCACAGTCATTCCATCGCTAGTTTCAAAATATAGGATTAACATACAATTTACAACATAATTTCGGCGTTTAATTAATTGAACAGCTATTTTCTCCTTTGACAAGCAATAAATATTAGTATAGATGCAAATAATTAATCATAGCTGTTCTTTTGCTAGAAATTTGTAAATACTTTTATTCGGCATGTCTCAATTTCTTAATCACTGTTTAAAATGACCTATTATAATACTTCTTGATATTATTACTTAAGATGGGATCGTGTGAAAAGCATTATTATAATAAATAAAATAACTTATTCAAATTGCAAGTGTTTTATTTCAGTTCATTGTGAAAATCAGTACATTAATATTAAGTGCTAATAATATGCAATGTTGCTTGAAAACAGATATAAATAATCACAATGCACCAGGAAAGTGTCCATGTCTGATTTGATTTAGATATCCACGGGTTATCAAAATGGATTTGTCACATTTTGAGAGAATTGATAAGTCGGGTAAACTAAATTAGGAGAATAAGTCTGAAAAAAACTGTAGATATTTATATTACCTGTGTAATAATATCTTGGCATTATATTATAATATTTATGAACAGTCTGCGCATTTTTTGTGCTGACAACAATCACATTTCTATTAAAATTCTATAAGTGTTGCCACTAATCGAGAACCATCTCCTTCTTTATACAGACTGCAGTTAATAATGAACATGTTTTACCCAACTATTCATGAATAATTACTCTGTATTACATTTACAAAATTTATGATTCAGTTGTTCAAAGTTCCATAATAAATTTCACATCTTTTTCAGCAATAAGGTTCACCACCCATTCAGAAGAGAGAAAATGCTGTGGTGATGGTAATATATAAACGAAAATTTTACATTATAATCGTGATATTGTGAATGAGAAAATATAGTTCCCAAATTAATTTAATATGGTTGTGGGTCCTTAGCAGTATTCAAAGAATGGTTTCTGTACATTCCTGCCGCAGCCAACTGGCTTGTGAATCTCTGCTGCATTGGATAATAAACACTGGGAGACGTGTGGATACCTGGGAAAACATTAAACTGTTTAGTTTAGGCGTAAAGTTATTTCAAAATATAAACCAGTTTTCCTATGACAGAGACATCTATTGATATATTTTAGAAACAATGAAGAAAGAAATTGTTTTCATTTTTCGTATTTTCCCTTGAACAGCTGTCCGCATTACAGTCACCTGAGAACAGCAAGGTGCTAACAAGAAAATTTTAAGATTTAGAATTTTTGAAATACTCGTGTACAATGAATAAAAACACCCTAAGGCTGGCCACAAACGTCCCGAAGTTCAGTTCCGGAATCGACCGTTTTGCAAAAGGTTCCGACCAAAACCTCTTTCTGAATTTAAAATCGGGGTGACGCTGAATTCAGAGAGAGGTTTTGATCGGAACTTTTTTGCAAAACGGTCGATTCCGGAACTGAACTTCGGGACGTGTGTGGCCAGCCTAAGGTGGGGTATAGCCAGACTAATCATAATTGGTTCCATCATCAGTTTGAAAAAGATATATTCTCGTTTTTCTTAACATTTAGGTCTTTGCAGTTAAAACATTGTTATTCTTGGGTGACGGTAAATTTAGATATAAAGGTACATTGAACCCAACAAAATTATAGGTAGGTATAGGTAAGTTTTTTTTTAAAAACAGTGGTGTTATGGATACTTACCTGGTGGATACCATCCATATTCATCATTGGACGTTCTGTAAAATGGATTCGGTTGTTTCGTTTGACTGCCATAACCTTTAACGAATTCTGAAAAACATATTAAACAAAGTAACATTATTTATGCATCAAACAAAGTGACTTTATTTATTCGAGATTTATTATCAAATATAAAAAATGTATCAAACAAAGTGACTTTATTTACGCAAGATTTATTCTCAAATATAAAAAATGCATCAAACAAAGTGACTTTATTCCCGCATGCAAGATATACATGTATGCAAGCCCAGATCCTTTAAAAAAACACATTATTAGATAAGTTGACTTCATTTACGGCAGATTTATCCCCAAATAGGTATAAAAAAATTATCAAACAAAGTGACTGTATTTACGCAAGATTTGTTCCCAAGTATATTCAAAATAATTGAACAGACGTTGAAGAATATTGATAAAAAAAAATTACTTAAATCCGTAAAAAGTAATTCATAATTGACTTTATTTGCCCAAGATTTATCCTCAAATGTAAAAATATATAAAACAAAGTGACTTTATTTATCTAGGAAACTAGTCACAAATGCTCGTATATATATTTATTAAAACTTCAATGTTTTATTTAACAAAAAAATTACTAATATTTTAAAAATTTACTAGTGTATAAATGCAAGTAACATAGGTAGCAAACCTTCAAATATTAGCAGAAAATGGTTTGCTTTAGCCTCGCGACTTCAAAGAAGAAAATCATGGAAGCTCTTACCTATATTATCATATGAATTACAAATGATTTCCCTCCTTGCTTGGTTAATGAAATTCACTTTTCTCTCTTCAGTTTCGTCTGTTTGGTGGAAAATGTCTCTGACGCTTTGATATTCATTCATGATATTAGTTTATATGATGAAATGATGTATTAGTTTCTTTGCCCGAAAATAATCTAATGATGTAAGGAAAATGCGCGACTTTTCTTTCTGAAATACAGAGATATATTCATTGAAGTTTTCTTTCTTTGCCACGAAAGCCTCCGACGTTTCAGCGGCAGTGAACTTTGGCTGATAGCTTTATCAATAAACCACTGGGTTACTATGTTATTGCGTATAATAAATATATAGCATGTGTCACAAGTAGACAATATTATGTATGGGGGTGGTGTGGGGTGCATGAAAAACTAAGGGAAAACTTCTTTGATGGAAAATATTAGTACCTACCAATAGAGCCTGCGTTTTAATGATTATTGGACTGCGGTTTCGTTAACATCAAACTATCCCATCACGCCGCATTCCTTGCGGGGTAGGCAGAGAGAACTATTCGCCAGATTTTCCTATTCTTACATACGCTTTTCATGCCTCCGTTGCATTCATGCAATTAGTTTTACACACTCTACGATTCCTTTTACTCAAGACGTGTCCGTCCTGAGTATTTGGTCTACATGGCCAAGCCACGTGATTGTAAAGTAAAATAGATAATAGGGCCTATTCTGTAACTAATTAAGTGAACTTACAAACTAATAAAGACTTCTTTTTTCAATTATTTCATAGTAAAATACGGATATCGAGGAACATCGAGGAACGCCGAGGAGAATTTGAAAATATTCTGGAAGGAAGTAAAAAGAAAGAGATCTGGAAGTGAGAAAAACAGTATGAATTGCATCAAAGATAAGAATGGTGATTTAGTGATGAATGGAGAAGAAGTTGTTGAAAGATGGAAAGAATACTTCGAAGAATTGTATGAAAGTGGTACTAGTACAAACCAGACGAATGTAGCAGATAGTATGAATGTAAATATTGCTGAGGACGAGGAAATACGTATGAATGAAGTTGTGCTTGCATTGAAAAAAGCAAAGAATGGTAAAGCTGCGGGACATGACTGTGTGGCCATAGAGTTCATCAAGCAAGGTGGCCCGAAGATTCTCGAGTGGTGCCTGAGGCTCTTCAACTTGTGATGGGAGAGTGGCTGCACTCCTGAGGATTGGAGGAGGGCAGTCATCTGCCCTTTGTACAAGGGGAAAGGCTCAAGGTTGGAATGCGGCAGTTATCGGGCTATCAGTTTGCTGAGCTCTGTGGGCAAACTGTATGGAAAGGTATTGATTGAAAGAGTAAGAAAAGTGACTGAAAGTAAAGTATGGGATGTGCAGGGTGCTTTCATGAGTGGCAGGGGGTGCACCGATCAGATCTTCTCCCTACGGATGGTCGTGGAGAAGCTTCTGGCTAAACACCAGAGGCTCTTCTGCGCGTTCGTGGATCTGGAGAAGGCATACGATCGTGTGGACCGAGAAAGACTGTGGCGTGTACTGTCGGAATATGGGGTGAGCGACCGACTGATTGGCGCAATCGCGTCTCTATATTCGGAGAGCTCTGCTTGTGTCAGGGTGAATGCTGCGTTGTCGCAGTGGTTCACTCTCACAAAAGGGGTTAAACAGGGTTGCGTCATGTCGCCTTGGTTGTTCAACCTGTTCTTCGACTACTGCATGCGTCCTCTGAATGAGCTGAATGTTGGTGTGGACCTAAATGGAGTGAAAGTATGTGCGTTAATGTTTGCAGATGATTTAGTGTTGATGGCTGATGATGAATGTGAGTTACAACGGATAGTATCCTGTGTGTACGAAAGCTGCGATATGAATGGTATGAAAATGAATGTAAATAAAACGAAAGTATTAGTGTTCGAAAGAGAGGAAATAAGGACAAATTGTGTGATAAAGGTTGGTAATGACTGTCTGGAGCAAGTGAATCAGTATGTATATCTGGGAAGTTTGTTTACTAGAGATGGACGCTGTGATGGAGACATTGAAAGAAGGAAGCTGGCCGGTACTAGGACGAATGGTGCGCTCGGTCCGATTGTTAGTAGTAGCAATGTGTCTATGAAAGCAAAAGTGCTAGTGCACAATGCTGTCTTGGTGCCGACCCTAATGTATGCTAGTGAGACGTGGACGTGGATGAAGAAGGATGAATCAGGGTTGAATGCAGTAGAAATGAGGTCATTAAGAAGAATGTGCGGGAAAACGCTGAGAGATAAGATAAGGAATGAGGTTATTAGGGAAATGAGTGACTGCAAGACTGGTGTAGTGACAAGAATGAAAGTAAACAAACTAAGATGGTTTGGGCATGTTGAGAGAATGAATGATGACAGGATGACAAAAAAGATATATCTGAATGAGCGAAGAGGGGTGAGAAAGCGCGGCCGTCCGAGACTGACCTGGTCCGATCATGTCGACCAGATCCTCAAGGATGGACGCGTTTTGAGTAAAAGGAATCGGAGAGCGTGTATGACTAATTGCATGAATGTGACGGAAGCTAGGAGTGTGTGTAAGGATAGGGCTGTCTGGCGCTCTGTCCTCTCTGCCTACCCTGCAAGGGATGTGGCGTGAGGGTATAGATAGATAGATAGAGATAGAAAAATACGGATATAAGTACAGCAAAGGATGATCTTTACATCACGCTTATGATTGATCTTCGGCTGGTTTAATGTGATCACTTTACACTTAAGTAACATTCTCCAATATACCAGTCTATCCATCTGCCGCCGCCGGGAATCGAAACCAGACCTCCAGCCTAACACACTACCGGCATTTTATCCGCTGTGTCATGAAGGCCGAGGGACGAAGCAAGGAGGAAACGCTATATTTTGTACTACCGGCAACCGCTGAGGTGTGGTTTGGTTTAGTTCAGAAAGTTACAGAACTGGACTTAGTATTTACTTAGTTGAATAACACCTATATTGTGAACATGTAGTTCATATATTTTGCAGTACCTATACAAATTACTATGCAGTACGTTGGAGCAAGTACCCGCATCTTATCAAAAATTGATTAGTTGATACCTATGGAGTTCTCCATATCCTGTAGCTGCTCCATATCGTGTTATAGAAAACGCATTATAATAAATAACACACAGGGGTACCCCGTGGAATCATTATATTATACGCATAATTTATTTCTTATACATAGTACCTCTCTATACCTAAGTCATGTTATACTAAGTAGGTAATTATTTTTGTACCAGCATAGAGTTATACCAACACTAGTATTCTCATATTACTTTTAGTTCTATTGTACATATATTTTGCCAACAGTATGAAAACCAATGAAATTAAAAAAGTCGAAACTTCTAATAAAGTTTCTTAAATACCAAATACCTAAAAATACGTACCGACTTTATTACACAAAAATGAAAATATGTTTCTCGACAACCGTTACTAAACATATTTTGAAAAAAAATAAAGTAGATACGTTGAACTTTTATCTAGGGAATAACCGTAAAAAATTTTGACTGAAGCGAAATCAACTGCAAAAAATGTAAAAGACTCTATTTTTACCATTTTATCGTGCGATTTTTAACCTTAATCCCTAATGCCGTGGGAAATGACTGTGACGTCATAGTCGGCCCAGGAGCCTTAAAGAGCGAATTTATTGCCTGATGTTAGCGATTTTTCCCAATCAACCCTAATTTGAAAAATAAAGTAGTTAATCAAATACTTATTAAAAACTCAAGTATTTTCTTTACATATTTCTGCGGTCACAAATACCTAAAGGTATTAGTTACCTGTAACCTGTAAGTACCTATAGATACCTAGGTTGAAATTTATTTTACAAGTATACGGGTCTGTCAATACACCTAACTTATTAGGTACCTGCTTGGATAGGCACTACATAAATACCTAAAACCAAAGGTAGCTAAATCTACCTACCAATTTTACAATCATAATACAGAGTTTTTTGTTGCTCATATCGAATCTTTCAGTCGACACCGGGTCTTGTAAATTTATGGAGAATTTAAATTGTCAGAATGAGAATGAAAATAATACTATTACCTAACGATCATGAATATAAAATGCTGCTATAAAACACTAGAACCTCTAATACCTATCATGTTTGGAGTTTATGACCTAAAAAAATTACAATTATTTTACACAACTTGGGGTTAGCTGGCAGAGATCACAGTACTGCGAAAAGCTCACCCTAGTGAACAAATGTTACTGTATCGATTACTTGTAATGGTAATATATTTTTAATGCATATGGCAAAAACATAAAACCCGGCAACTACAAATTTAAAGGTAAATCTCATAGCCAATTGGCAGCATCAGCAGTGACCCCGTGAATTTCAGTTAGACCGCACTGGAAACCAAAAATTAGACACTCAACTATATGGTCCATCGTCTTGCGGTGACCACATTCATATTTTAAAGCGAAAAAAATCAAATTGATCGGAAAATGTTGAACGTTATACGCTGTTTGTCTTCCATATTATACGACTAATGTTCGACTTTGATAAAATTCTGAAGTTTTATCAACAAATTACAATAAATAACTATTATTATAATGTTATAACGTATGTGTATACACATAGAGTAAGTACACACAATGATATAATAAAAACTATCCAGTTAGTTGATTAGCTGTGCGTTGTTTTAACACGCGTTGTGGTTTAACCGTTCGGCAGTTAACAACCTATTTACAATTTGAAATCGCTGATAAAGTTTACGATCAAATCGATGATTCATCAGTACAGTTCTTAATTTAATTTTCAAAAGTATAGTGTTCAACGTCAAACAGTTAATCGGCGGTTCGTATATTCGTATATCAATAAAGTTCTACAACAAATGAATGTTCAATTCGTTCTCAGTTTGAATTTTGAAAAGTGTTTTACAACAAATGAATGTTTTATTCTTTCTTAGATTGAATTTTAAAAAGTGTTCTACAACAAATGAATGTTTAATTTGTTCTCAGTTTGAATTTTAAAAGAATTCTACAACAAACGAATGTTTAATTCATTCTCAGTTTGAATTTTGAAAAGGGTTCTACAATAAATGAATGTTCAATTCGTTCTCAGTTTAAATTTTCAAAAGTGTTCTACAACAAATGATTCTTTTATTCGTCCTCAGTTTGAATTTGAAAAGTGTTCTACGACATATAAATGTTTATTTCGTTCTCAGTTTGAATTTTCAAAAGAGTTCTAAAACAAATTAATGCTAATTCTCCCTCAGTGTGAATTTTTACAAGTGTTTTAAGCAAACAGCATCATTCTATGAGATTTTCGTTGGTTGTATCGTAATTCTATCTAATTCCATATATTTTCATAATGTTCTATATTATTTTGTGTTTTTCAGTGCCTTATAATGTACATTTATAAATATAGAAATAAATTGTAGGTACCTACCTCAATTAGTGATTTATTTTAACCGACATTTCCCACAGTTTCTGGGTAGGTAACCACAGTAAACAAATAAATATCAAAAGCCAAAAAGTCCACATAATTTAAATATGAAAAACTTTGCAATATACTCGTATAGCATCATGCTTGGAGTCACGTCTTTCATCTGGGTTATAGAAAAAGCTGTAAAAATTATGAGTCTAAGAACAAAGTTTCGCGATTAAAAAAATGTTCATGGTGCCTGTGTAGTGTGTACTAATTAGGCGTGATCTAATCATTTCGTCGGAAAACGTTGATATCTTCACAATGTCTAGCCGAAGTATAAACTTGCGTGTAATTAAGTTAGAATATAACATTCCTCCCATCCACATTGACATACCATCGAGGGAAGATGTCAAAAGTAGAAGAACCTCCGTCAAATGTCACCATTCGCCTTCAGCAGTGATGCAGAAGTATAATATGGGTAATAGGAAAAAGTACACACCGATTCCAGATGTGAAAATAACTGTAAGTAAATTAAATTTGCCCATTGTTGTGTTTTTGTATTCGGATTTGATCGTGCTTTCGATCTTCTGCATTACCGACGTTTCGTCGTTTTGCCCGAATCAGTGGCGAATCCAGATTTTTTTTCAAAAGCCAGGCACAAGAATGTCACCAACTCAAGGAGCCCATGCAATGCTCAACATCATCCTACTTGGGCAAATAATTTTTCGCTAAATTTACATAACCATTGACATTGTATAAGTTTTTATATGAAAAATTGAATGTTTTTCGTGGAAGTCACATACTCTCTCCCCCTAGATCCACTTAAATTGGTAAACTAAACTGATTTTTAATTCAGTTGGTTCCCAGTTGCTCGAATATCTTTATAACAGTGCAATTGGCTAAATGTGGTTACCAGAACTAAAACAATAAAAATATATTTCAGAAACTTCCCCAACCGAGTTTAACATTGCTGGTGGATAATCTGCTACAAGAAATATACGGGAGAAGCAGGAGTTATACACCAGAGAGTCCCTGCCTTTTACAAGAAACTCTCGAAAGCGAGACTTCCACATCCATTGCTTCACATCACTCTGAATTGTATGACAAGGATTTAAAGAAATTAGGTAAGTTGCGCCTGGATTTTAGATTTAATGCAACCACTATGGTATATACGTTGTTTTGTAATTAAAGTCATTTTTTTCAACGAATCTGGGTTTATCGAAATAAACCCAAATACATCTTTGTACACTTCACAGAAAGCTTAAAAGCTTGTATTGTGAAGTGGAGTAAGTCGGGGAATGAACCCGTGCCCACTGAATTAAAAGTCGAGCGCGTTACCAACCAGGCTACCGACCATCTCACATTTTTCTCTTTAATCGTAAGAGGTACATATTTTGTTTTTATATAGCCAGGATTGGGCACTATCGTTACTCAAAATATATTAGGTATGATCTGAGAGTTCTCCCGTGTAAAACTGATTTCAGACATAGGCGATTTAGTTTACCTAAGCAAGCTAACTACAACATCACGGTGAGGATTAAGTACCATTGTTTTAAAGCCCTTTAAACAGACCACAATATTTATGTAGGTACCTCATGTTGTATACAGGGTGTTTGATAGATAGATACAGATATCTTCAGGCGTGATAGTAGAGGTAATTTAGGATCTTTTAGCCAAACTAAGCTCAGTCCCAAGTCGCATGGTTCTCGAGTTATTCGAGATTTTAACTTTTTATCGAAAAACCCCGAATTATTCAAGTTTAACGCCGATAGCTTCGTAAGCAAAAGTACCTACTTAGTTCTATCATTCTTTTTTGTTACTAGAATATGTGTTTAGTCTATTTTAGCCATTAGTTTCTGTTATATCCTACTTAGGATGGATTGAAGGAAATACCATTATTATATTAGACAAATAGAATGTAATTAATAATATAGAATACAGTATTGAACAACCATTGTAATAAGATGGCTAAAATAGAATGACAATAGAAAATCTAACATTGTTGATCCGTTGTCATAGTTACATATGTGTTGTCATTGTTATAATGGATACAACAATCTCCCACACTTAATTTTTACTAATGACGAGATATCGATTTGTTGTCAACCTCTTAATTAATATTTTCGTCTTGATGTTTTGCTACTTCAGAAAGACGCAGTTGGTCTTTATGTCGCTTGAAGTAATATCCTTCATCCAACTCTACCACATAATGAAGTCTTCCTAGAACCGTTTTAATGGTGCCCATTTCCCATTTTTGTTTTTGAGCATACACTCTAGCTTGAACCCTATCTCCCACACTTAATTGTCTTTTTGGTGGATGAAGATTAACATTTGTATTTGGGTTATGTGGACGTATAAAATCCAATTCTATTCTGAGCTTTCTCCCCAAGTATAGTTCTGCCGGTGATTTTCCACAACTTAATGGAGTGGCTCTGAACCTCATGAGTATTTCTTGGAGCTTTATTGGAATTGGTCGGGTATCATCCTCCAATGTTTCTAATTTTTTTTTGAAGGTTTGTACATGACGTTCTGCCAATCCATTTGTTGCTGGGTGTCCTGGTGCTGTAAATTTTTGTAGAATATTGCATCCATTGCAAAATTGTTGGAACTCCTGACTTTTGAAGATAGTGGCATTGTCTGAAACTAAGACTTCCGGAAAACCATGTCGGCTAAATATATTTTTCAATATGTTGATGGTAGACATAGAAGTTGGTGCACTCTTTTGGGAGAATACTTCTGGCCATTTTGACTTAGCATCTACTAATATGAAGAAATGGTGTTTCTGGAATAATCCTGCGTAATCCATATGTACTCTCTGGAAGTTTTCGGTTGGCTCCATCCAATGATGTAACTTTTCTTTAATTGGATTTGTCTTAATTTCCATACATTGTTTACAGGATTTTGATAGAGATTCGATGTCTCTGTCTATACCTGCCCAATAGCAGTATTGTCGTGCTAACTGTTTCATTTTAGTAATACCCAAATGTGTTCTATGCAATTCCATTAGGATGTGTTGTTGTAATGTTTTTGGTATTAATACTCTATGTCCTTTAAATATGACTCCTTGTTGAACAGTAAACTCAGGATCGTTTTTCCTTCCTTCTTGTAAATCTCTCTGAAGGATTGACAATATTTCATCGTTCTTTGTTTCTTCTGCTATTCTTTCGCTGGTGACGATTTCATCTGAAATATTGTTAATAGTCTGAATGTAGTAAGAATCTATCGAATCATTTTCTGTGTTTGCTTGTAAAGGAGCTCGCGACAAAAAATCTACATTATTGTGCATTTCTGCTTTCCGGTGTTCGTCCCATTAGTGGAGACAGATCTTCCTCTATAATATACAATTCTTCTGTTATTTCAATATCTTTATATTTAATCGGAACTTTTTTAAAAGGTTTGAATATTGACGTGATTTTTCCTTGTTGTTGATTAAATTGACACTTTCGATTGACGAACTGTGGAAACTGCCTGTCAGCTCTCTGTTATCTATTTTTGATGTCTCCAGGATGACCGCCTTTTCTAACACTTGACGGAAAGTGAGTTCTTTGAATGAAATCTGTAATAATTTTTCTCTTATAGAACTATCTCTCATACCTCTAATGAATTGTGCTCTTAGAAATACATCTGCGTTTGATGAACCGCACTTGCTGTTTGTACATTTAAACTCGCACGTGTTTGTAAACGTACGTAATTTTGCCGCGTACTGAGACACATTTTCATTCTCTTGTTGAAAAGTCGATAAAAATCTATGTTGTTCTACTAAGATGTTAGGTCTAGGACACAGATGATCTTCCAGTAATTCGATTATCTCTTTGTAATTTTTCGAGTTAGGTGAATCAGGAGCCGTCAATGAAGCCAAAAGCTGAAAATTCTTACTTCCTATCGAGTTCAATAATACTCTTCCACATGTTTCTTGATTGTTCGCTATTCCTCGTAATTGAAAAAAATTTTCAATCCGTAGTTTATAAGTTGAAAATGACTCCTGCTGTTCGTTAAAAGATTCAAAGTCCAAATTTTGCAAATTTTGTGCATTGACAACCGAAATTAGCGAATTAATATTTTCCGTTAATTTAGCGATAACCTCGTCTTTTGACATTTTCACCATTATTTGTTCACTTTTGTTTTTCTCGTCTTTTGACATTTTCACTATTATTTGTACACTTTTTTTCTATCACTTCTTTTTTAATCCTCGTCGCCAATTGTTATATCCTACTTAGGATGGATTGAAGGAAATACCATTATTATATTAGACAAATAGAATGTAATTAATAATATAGAATACAGTATTGAACAACCATTGTAATAAGATGGCTAAAATAGAATGACAATAGAAAATCTAACATTGTTGATCCGTTGTCATAGTTACATATGTGTTGTCATTGTTATAATGGATACAACAGTTTCAATCTGAAGAAACAATAATGGTACATAATATCCCATTAAAGTTTCGAGAAGGAGATATTTCAAAAACGAGTCGAGACTTTGGAGGAGATTTTCGATAAGAAAAAAAATGTCTAAAGATTTAGAAATCTGGAAAAAACTTCTCTGGTTTATCCTCTTTCAAGTGATATACAAAACATTATAAAAAACATTAGTTTCATAAAAATACGATACAATAACTTAAAGAGATCGCTACTAATCTTAGCAAATTTCCATACATATTTTGATTGCATAATGAACCATACATTTCCTTTCAATTTCCCGTTTCTGAATTTGTATGGAAATTAGCTTAAATTAGTAGCGATCTCTTTAAGTTATTGTATCGTATTTTTATGAACCTAATGTTTTTTATAATGTTTTGTATATCATTTGAAAGAGGATAAACCAGAGAAGTTTATTCCAGATTTCTGAATCTTTAGACATTTTTTTTCTTATCGAAAATCCCCTCCATAGTCTCGACTCGTTTTTGAAATATCTCCTTCTCGAAACTTTAATGGGATATTATGTACCATTATTGTTTCTTCAGATTGAAACTAATGGCTAAAATAGACTAAACACATATTCTAGTAACAAAAAAGAATGATAGAACTAAGTAGGTACCTTTGCTTACGAAGCTATCGGCGTTAAACTTGAGTAATTCGAGGTTTTTCGATAAAAAGTTAAAATCTCGAATGACTCGAGAACCATGCGACTTGGGACTGAGCTTTGTTTGGCTAAAAGATCCTAAATTACCTCTACTATCACGCCTGAAGATATCTGTATCTATCTATCAAACACCCTGTATATTGGCCTTTCAACCGTTATTTTGACAATTTCACAAAGTTTGACGCAAGTCAAAAATCGCGTGTCAAAAGTCTCAAACTTGTTGCAAAATGTCTCATAAATGTTTTTAAAAAGATCGCTTAATACCATCGTGATATAAACTATCTCGAGAACAGTATTATTTGCATGAAAACAAAGTTAGTCCCCGTAGAATCCCTGGGTTGTTAAACTGGATTCACTCTTTTGCTGAAATTTTTCGAGTAAGTACCAATCCCGTAAGAATCTGGTGTTCGTAAAAATTTCTTTTCGTAAAAATACTTGTGCAAAGAAATTCGCCGCCCTTTCTGAATGTCACCATAAGCAATGTAAGCGGCAAAGGGAATATTGTGTTTGTCTTTATATACACAGCATTCACTGGTTACTCCATCAATTTCTGTTGGTTATTACATTTTTTTTGTTTTTTTTTTCAGATATTGATGATCTATCTAAGGTGATAAAAAATCTAGAACGAAGATGTCAACAAGTCGGGGGAGTGTTGGCGAGGAAACTGTGCATGAGAGATCTCCTGAAGAGGCGAAGGAAGAGGCTCAACTCTGCCATCACAGTGTTCTTGAGGAAGATTCAATATGAACAAGGTATTGTCTTCTAGACTTTTAAACAAACATGAAAATTGTCTGCGGGGAAGGCTCTCTAGAATATTAATCTGTCATAATTTTTCCTTCTCTAAATTCATCACAATTCATCATTAAGGCAGTAAGTAGGATTCCTTTTCATCCTCTCCATTTATACAATTCTTCTCCGGAAAATCTACCTTTCCTTTTTGCCAACCATACCGCGATATCTCACATACAGTCCACTTTACATACACCTCTAGTTTCTGGTTGATCATCCAAACAAGCGCAATCATTTTTGGAAAATCCATTAAAATTTATTTTAGGGAAAATGGGAAAATTACATTTTAATATTCGAAAGATACCTTCTCCTGAAAAACCCTACAATTTTTGTTTTTTTTTTTTGTAATGATTCGAAGTGCGTCAATAGGTCAGATTTTTCATATTCGACCCTCTTTTGTTAAAAAAAGATGTACATACTCTTAACATAAGTAAACATGCGTTTGGTCGAGTTTCTCGTGGGATGATGGTACTATGCATCGTCCGTTCACATGATTTGCCAAATTTACTGTTGACCATTCCTAATCAATTTTGAGGTGGTCAGTAGCCTGGTTAGTAACGCGCTCGACTGTTGATCCGGCGGGCGCGGGTTCAATCCCCGATGCCGACATACTCCGCTTCACGACACAAGCTTTTGAAGCTTACTGCGAAGTGTACAAAGATGTATTTGGGTTTATTTCGACAAACCCAGATTCATTAAAAAAAATCAGGCGTAATAAGGCTCTTAATGCATATTGGAGAATATGAATTACAGACACTAGCGGATCCAGGGGGGGGGCTAGGGGGCTGAAGTCCCCTCCAAAACCATGAGTGACAGTACTTTATATACAACAAATCTAGGAGTTTCAGCCCCTTAGCTCCCCCCAAAACGTTGAGTGACAGTACTTTTTACCATGTGACGACATTCAGCCCCCCCCCCCCCAAAAATGAATCCTGGATCCGCCACTGATTACAGACTTTTTCTATTTTTTTTTCATTTGCATGATATTTACAAATTCTTCTTCTTCCGCTTATGTTAAATCTGGGATCTGTTTGTATCGGCGTTTGTTGCTTCTTCTTGAGATGTGGAAGACCAGCTATCTCTCCATCTCCAAGTGGTCTTCCTGGCAACCTTTGACCTATGGGGATTTCATTCATTTCATTTACAATTTCCCTTAAATTATATTAAACATTCATTCGGTTAGGTTCTTTGAAACAGAACCCTGCTTGTACAATAAGCCGGAAAGTAGGAGTAATTGAAACTGGATAAGTACCCGTTTATTAATTAATTAGTTAATTTATTAATATTTCACTCCTGGATTACACAGGAATATTTTTGTTATTAATTAATGATTAGGAAGTCCCTAATTTCTCTAGGGGAATGAAGTAGGTACGGTACCTATTAAATCCATGAAAATAATTTATTAGGTAATATATTATGGAATAAGGAATAATCGGCCACATTATAAAATCACACAAGAAAAAATATCACCGAAAAAATCTCACATGCAAAAATATTACAAAATACATAACAGATTTTATTTTATTTTTTCAAATTTATTACACAGTTTGCATGTTATTATTAATATAAATAAAACTCATAATTTTTATAACGGTAAATTAAATAAATAATTAAATTGAACTGTAAAATATCAATTATAGTGTCTGCATTAATAAATTTTGAATAAAAATGTGTTGTTTCTTCTTGTGATATTTTCGCATGTGAGATTTCTTCCAAGTGAGATTTTTCCCGTGTTATTTTTTTCCTGTGTGATTCTTTGCTAACACCGGAATAACCGTATTACAGCATGAAGAAGGCGAGATCGCCGGCTTATAGAATAGGCTCCCACTGTTCTTTTATATATTTTTAATGCACCTACTGTAAAAGTAGGTATTCATAAAACTTTCATAAGACATTTCACGTCTTTTTCAGCAGTGAGGTTCGCCACCTACTGATGTGAATGTCATTATTACTCGTTGAGCCAACCTCTCCATTTACCTTTCGGCTTCCATGGATCTACAAAAAAACGTTGTGAATTTAAGGAAAGAAACTCGCCCTAGTGAACAAATATCATGATTTTTTAACATACTTCCGTATTTTGTTCACTTCAAGCATAATATTACAAATAAATAAATAGTTATTTTTACAAAAAAATATAAATTCAAGTTTCCGTATTTAAGAAGAATTCCGCATACCACCATTTGGGAAACGCTGGAAAGTACAATTATTACAAAGATATTATAATATCCGTTCATTATGTACCTACATAGGCACTAGGCAGTAGGCAGACATACAGGTGCCAAACAGATCATTAATGTCTGTATAACTGTAATTATTCAGGGTGTAACATTGGGAGTGGATTGTCAAACTAGAATATGTGTCTGCATCTATTCCTTTGCTTCTTCTTCTTCTCTCGTATTGGCTTCCACCGTAGTGATCTCAATTTTACTTTACTTATCTGACACAAGCCTCATCGATAAGGTTAGGTTTGGGTACACTCGATTATGCGATACCTAGCGGTACAATATGTCAGATTATAAACCCAGTAAAGGAAATGAACATAAAAATATTAAGAAGAGAAATTAAAAATGGCATAAATCCTTAAATGTTAAGTACGAGTATCATTTCGAAAAAGTGGAAACTTTTCATATTGAAAAGGTGCGGAAAATGTTACGGTTTTTCCCGATTTTCACATCAGCAAAACACTCTAATCTAAAAATGTTTTATGATTTATATGAAGGAGTTAATATTGTTGTGTTTTTGATGCGACTTTCTTACTCGTTGGTTGTGTTTTATACGGGGTGTTTCCCGTTTTTCTGACGCGGCGAAAACTTGGCTCAATGTAAGTATGGGGATGTAAAGGCGATCGATTGCGAACCCATTGTATGTCGCCGCCCACTGTCGACTTAACCGCGATAACAGATAGTCGATTCTGCGCGCAACACTACACAATGTATCGCACTTGAAAACAACACAGATCACTCTATCAATAAAGATAACAATATAAAATTTAGAACACAATTTCAAAAATATAAAACAAGTGAAGAACGACTCAATAATGAAAAACACTTTTATATTAAAAAACAATACACAGTAAAAACAAATCACAATCTTGTTAATTTAAAAATACGTTCTTATTTCAAAATGTTAATAAAACTGTGCGTTATTATTATTATTTAACCTCTAAAATGAAGTGAAAACAATTAACATCTTTTTTATTTTATGAACTGTTTCGTGTTTTTTCATTTTATGTATTGTTTTTAGTGCGATTGTTTAATAACTGTGTATATTTTCCACTTTTTTTGCACCGAATGAAGGCTAATTTGTGGGTCTTCTTTGGCTCATAATGACGTAAATATGACGTATGTATTTCGGGGTACAATAATCTTAATACAAATACATGTAATGTAACAAGTTTTCCTGATATTATTTAATTGTTTATTTTATTTTAATATTATTGTGTGTTAATGTTGTTCAGAATTTAATATTAATTAAATATAAGCTGCCAACAATTGTGTGATTAAAAATATAGCTAGTAGTTTCATTTCTTTTCGCTATTTTCACGCAAAATATCGATTTTAAACAATAATAATTTTAAAAAAAGCATCGAATGAGAAAAAATAAGAAAACAAAACCTCGTCTGAAATAAGTAACTTTTTTTTAAGAAAAAAATAACAATTGATGTAATTAATTAAGACGTAAAAGAATTAATTATAAAAAATAGTTAAATGTATGTAGCGTCGAATATAAATAAATCAAATATATTTAAAATTAAATTAGTTTTAAACTGGAATATCATCATGACTTTTTTGTCGAGATGGGTCCGGTAGCGGTCGAGCCCAAGAGGAGCTCGGCCCCATGCTTGAGCAGCCCTGCATTATCCTCTGACTACCACTGTTTCCTGTAATGCACCCCAACACACATGAGCGGGTTGTTTAATTCACTGAAAAATCTGGCAGGATCATCCAAGCATAGCGCCGGTAAGTCCCTAAATAATGATACATTCAGAATAAAAGGCAACGACAAAAATAAATTTACGTAGAAATCTCATAGTCCGAGAGCCCGCTGCTTAATTTATGACGTATCTGTTTTTTGATCGAAATGTGGTACAAATGATAGCTTACCAATAGGGTTTTACATCGCACTAGGGTTGCCTATCAAAATCTTGCCGCAACCCCCCCTGCCCCCCCCCGAAAAGGTCCCTCTTCGCGGTTTTTCGCATTTTGTAGGAATATGGTAAGAGATAGAAGAAAGTAGTCAATGACAAAAATAATCCTTGCTAAATTCTCTACAAAAAATATTAAGTCAATTTTTTCATAGGACTTGTAGTTTACCCGTAATGGCCGGTCGAAAAACAGGATATTTTTTGAAAAAAAAAAATTTTTATGATTTTTTTTCTTTAACTTTCTTCCACCCATTATCACTAACATTTTATGGAAAAAAAATATTTGGCCTGCGGCGCTATATCGCTGGTTATTTTATGAAAAACTAAATTTTAAGAATATTCGTCACTGAGTTTTATTGCAATAACTCCTAAATTAATTGATGTATGAAAATAAGTTATAGCTCGTTTTGTAGCTAAGACTATGGTAATTAATTCGTTCCTTGACTATTTTCCTGTAGCTCTTATCAATTTTCAACCAATTTAGTTTAAATTCATTTTTTTAGTTTTTTAAATGAATTTCGGTTTTGGACCGGCTATTGCGGGTAAACTGCTAGTTGTACGAAAAAATTAACATAACATTTTTTGTATACAATTTAGCAAGGATTATTTTTGTCATTGACTACTTTCTCCTATCTCTTACCATATTCCTATAAAATGCGAAAAACCGCGAAGAGGGACCTTTTCGGGGGGGGCAGGAGGGGTTGCGGCAAGATTTTGATAGGCAACCCTAGTGCGATGTAAAACGCTATTGGTAAGCTATCATTTGTACCACATTTCGATCAAAAAACAGATACGTCATAAATTAAGCAGCGGGCTCTTGGACTATCAACAGATATACAGCAAATATGAACACTAAACCAGTCTTGGGCCGGTAACACACTAACGGAAAGTCATATTCTGAAATTGTTCTTTTTTTTGTAAAATACATTTTCGGAATTTTAGCCGTCAGTGTGTGGCCGGTCATAGACCTGATGCAAAGTCCATCCTTCGCTGTATATCTGTTCAGATAACTATGTACTTCTTATTCAACTATGAAAAACGTAAAATGCGATGTTTTCACTAAAATTAAATTGTGACATAAAAAAGATTATAATAAACTAATATAATAAGTGAAGAAATCTTGACAACATGACAAAATTAATATGTCAAAGTGCGGACTTATTTCGGGAGCAATATCTTCAGCCTGAAAACAGGGGGAGATTTTGTAACTTTACTCACTCAATATTCGACTTGTATACGACATAGTCGACATAAAATCGCTTCTTATTTTCTTTTCGCATTTTGTAACACTCCAAAATTCGTTTCTCACGCGAAGTTCGCGTGAATTTGTCTATGGTTTATCGAGAGAAATTTGACAGGTCAACTTACCTCATATATTCAACTCACATCGCACATCAGCTGATATTTGTCTCACCATTCTTGACTCAAGATTGTATTTCTACTTAACTTATGTCCAAAAATCTTCACTAATATACATGTCTACAAGAAAATAATTGAATGAGCTCTCTAAATGACAAACTGTTGCTTTATACAATTTGAATCGATGGAGATTATTATTGAACTGATTAAAAAAAGTAATCACCATTCAATTGGTACTTTATTGTAAAAGATAATGGAGGTTCATTCATTACATTAAACTTGTAAAAGAAAAGAAACCCCTGAGAATTTTAATGTAAGAATAAAAAGCTAATTATGAAGATTTTTATAAAGAAACTTCCTAATTCTAAGTAAATATTTTACTCATTAATATGAATATTGGAATTTACCAAAATCTGAATATTTTCAAGAAATCTTAATCATTTCCAATGATATAATTTTTGCCTACGAGACCTAAATAGGTATTTACTTTAAAATCTGTCAGAAATTCTAATATATTTATACAGAAATCTGAACATTTTGTACTAAAATTTTAATATTTTACACATAAGTCGAATGTACTTTTTACTCATTTAGATATCTTATATGGATCCTACAAATTCTATCCAGGAAACTGAACATTTTTAGATTTTGAGCATTTCGTACTACACGCTAAACACGCTTACCTCACAATCTGAATATTTTTTTTACAATAATCTGAATATCTTGCACATAACTCCATACACTTAAAATTTACATGTATAGAAATCTGATTTGGCTCCTATTAATTCTATACAGAAAACTGAATGTACGAGGGTTATCCAGAAAGTAAGAGTACTGACCTTGTAAATCTTCTTTGAAATATGGCACTTGAAAATAAAATTATGGGTTTTGCTGATGCATATTTCAGTTATTTTTCCACGTAGTTGGCATCCCGATATATGCAGGTTTTTTTATGGACATGTCTCACAGAAACGGTCACTATAAGACAAGTTTTCGTGCTACAGAGGTCCGCCAGTGCTCGTTGTGTTCAGGAGAAATCCCACTACCACATAGTAATGCCAAACTTGGCAAAAATATCCTCACAGCCCGTGAGGATGACAGTACTCTTACTTTGTGGACGACCCTAGTATTATGAATTTACTTTCGATGAACAATCACACCCTTAACTACAATATTATTACAGCATTACCTATACATAACGTATTTGGGTTTTAGCTAAATGTAAATTTATAATATAACCTTGCAGATTCATTGATTTATAATATTATTATAGACTCATGCGGTGCGTACAGTAACAGAAAATCAATACGTCGAATCGAATTATTTGTACAAGGCAATATTGTCTGGAAGATTAGTTGAGACTAGCCAGAGGCGTAACTAAGGGAGGTGTGGTCTAGGATGGCCTGCCTCGGGTGACGCATCAGAGGTGTGTCAAAATAAATGTCTGATAAACGAATTGTCTACTATATTTTTACAATCTTTCCACGTTTAACCCAATTTCTTATAACTGTGAAAGGATTTTTCTTCGTTTGTTTATTTATTTATTTACACTTTAAAAGTGAATAAAATACAGAAATATCTTAACATTACAATAGATACTAAGCATACCATTTATTCTCTAAGACGAGCTTACCGCAATGCTGCTAACTCTGGCAGTTAATCTCAAGTATTTTACATAAGCATCTGTTGAAAATAATGGGAAACATCTCATTTATATGTTGGTTCTATATAATAAATTCGACTGCGGCGCTGTTTAATTGGAAGTTATGAAGAAGTAAACTTTTTCAAAGAGGGCGAGGGTTTCAACCTATATGGGCTACAGAGTACAGGGTCTCAATATCTAGCACAGTTTTATTCTATTCGAAGCCAATAGAGGGTTGGAATCGGATTTTTCGCACGGGCGATAGGAAACCTGTAATGGTGAATTCGCCCCTGGCGGCACCAGTTACGCCATTAGGCATTATCTTGATGTAATTATCTACTGATGAATTAAGAATAACGTTATCTGCTGCGTGCTTAACAAACGTAATTACTTTTTGACTAAAAAGTTTATTAACTTTACTAATTTCTTCAAGTAATTAATAAAAAATGACCTTATTACTTTCTTTATGTACTTTACATGTAGCATAACCGTACATTAGGTAGGTACCTACTAAATAAAATAACCAGCAAAGTGATAATTGTGAATGGGGCGGCTAACACAATTAAGTACCGAAAAAATAATACTATCACGATATTTTTTATTTGTTCATCCACACGGCCTGTATGTAAATTCACGGAGGCCTCGGTTGACATATGGAATTCAAAATGCTTTCAGTTTAACAATTTAAACCTCGTAAGAAAAAACGTGTTTTTAAAGAAAATGGCGACGTAAAAACACGGCTTATGTTGGTGCGAATGCTATTATAAATTTTCACGGTAATCCATTGTAAAATTAAGGCGTATATCGAACACTTAAAAAAAAGGCACTGTTCTTTATACATAGATATAGATTAATATGGTTACATGAATACCTATGTTTTATCTTAAATTACTACCCCTCTTGAAAAACTGAATCCTTGAGCGGAGGGCCAAGAAAATGAGGTCATGCTTTGAAACAGAAAATAGTATAAAAAACACAAAAAAAGTAGCTATTAAGAATGAAGATGAAGAAAGAAATTGGGTACAGAATCCTCAATAAATAACCTTACACAATATGAGATTAAGGAAGAAAAAGACGCTAGACGAAAGAGCAAGGGTCTTAGGAAATACATATTATAAGTTTAGATATTATATTATGTGTGACCTAAATACAAATAATCTTACTCTTGTAATAATAACTCTTAATACACGTAGGCATCAACGAACTAATTAAAAGTTTTCATCGTATAATTTGCCATAATACCTTTGCGAAAGTCGTATATTTGACTTATACTTGGCTTAGATACCTTACTTAGGACCATACTCTTATAAGAAGTTTCATGTTGGGTTTCGGAATTTGGTGGCATCATCATCATCACTTTCAGCCTTCGTGTATCTATTGATGAACATAACCTCCCCTATCTCGTAGATCTCCACAGTTCTCTATCTTAAGCAAACCGCAACCGTGCATATTGTCTTATGTCAAAAATCGATATTAGTGTCGAATCCATAGTTTTTGGTATGGATGCAATGAATATATGGTGACCCGGTACCCGCATGGGTGAAGGAGGGAGTTAAATGTGGATTTCTAACCTAGCCCTAAAGAACTCAATAATTGTAGGCTGCTACGACTGTTTCGCTACACAGTGCTAAGATGCGAAAATACTTAGAAATTTAAATCCTTTTAGCAGAATCATTTTGTTGTTCTTATAACCAATAATATTACAAATGTACTTCCATATAAGAGTATTTAATAGAGCCATTTAAAGTTGAGCTTTCGTTGTTACATAATATTCATTTTACGTATTCTTACTTTCAACAAGTTTTTTAAAGCTCTTTTAGTTCTTATTGTTCGGGCTTTTCTATTATGAAAAGTTATATGGACAATGAAAGTGGATGTGTCATTTTCATATAATGGTCTACAGTAGAATAGAATAGATATATTCTGAATAGAATAATAGTCACGTGGAGTAGAAGGTACAGTGCTTTACAAAAACTTGTTGTACCCGAGCTTATAAAAAAAGTTCTCTTTATATTATAACCGACTCGCTGAAAGTTGGACAAAACGTTGAATTCAATGTAATATTATTACGAAATGTGTTCAATGAACTGGCTGAACTAGATATTTAATACTAATATATTGTATACTTGTATAGTATCTACAAGCTACGCGCTACAGGTATACTTGAAACATCTCACGTATTCGCGTTTCAGGATTCGTAAAATTTTAGTAAGAATTTTTGTAATTTGAATTCTTTCGCTCTGTGCAGTTTGAAAGATCCTAGTGAATTCAAAACGTACATTTTTCCTTCATCCATAGGCAGTGATTTAAGTCACTTGGACTCGTCAAATTTACACAAATTCAATAATTTGTATGTATTAGAATAATAAAAATATTAAAAAATATTCATCAGCAGATTATAATCATATAAATGCCAGCAGTGTGTAAAAGGCTCTGTTAGCATTTCGTCGGGGACACACATATATTATACTCGTGCCTAAATAAATTTATCTCTATCTTGAGTTTTGTCTTTGGTCTTACCTGTGGATCGTCTGGGATTCTTAAGACTTATCACATTCAAAACCATAGCTTCCTCTTCTATTCTCTAGATATAATTAGATAGTGATACGCCTACGCAGAATGTCATTTGCAAGTCGATCCTATAAGTAGCCTTATTTTGAACCCACCTTTGACAATTTCAAAGTATCTAAACTAAACTATTGCTCTCTAGGGCCTCATAAATATTTACAGAAAAGTGAGTTTTGGTATATACGACCTTATTCAGCTTTTTGCTTCACAAATTAGTTAGAGTTCTTTAAACTTTAAACCGCATCAACCTACGCTTTAATGAAATTCAAATTAAGTTGGATTAAAAATAACTAGCATTTAATGGCTTGCTGAACAGATGAAAATATTTACAATGCATGGTTCCTTTCGGAAAATTGGGCTTAATCTAGTGATATTCAGCAGGGACCCTAAAGGTAAAATAGTTTGTTAGTGAAAAACAACCTGCTTCAAGACATTTCTCCAGCTTTTTCAAAACTGTCCTAGCAATAAACGATGGAATTCAAATAACGTCTTTGAAATCAAATCTTTTTGGAGTGACACTATCAACATCTATTGAAAATTTTGAGCAGGATCTATGAACAACAAGCGTTTTATTAAAATAGTAATGTAAAATGGGTGCCGATGTACTGTTTGCTATAAATTTAAGAGAGATGTGAAATTTCACGATGAATTGTTAATTTCACACTACACAATTACCTGTGAGGGAAAATTTTAATCCATTAACATCCCAACTTCGTATCAGTTATATGAAACTCTAAACAAAGAACTTTTACCAGATAAAACCCACGCTAGGGTGTTTTATAGCTTGATACAAAATGATATAAATTTGTTATTTAGTACGTACAAGTTTTAATTAACAGCAAAACGGGAGAACCTAACCTATACAAGGGATACACGAGTCTATTGATAACATAGGGCTCAGAAGCAAGGGCGGATACAGTAGTCAGAAGCAAGCAAACCCTAAGGGTCGCTGAAATGAAGGCATTACGGATGAAAGCAGGCAAATTACTGGGACATCGCGTGAGGAATACAAGAATAAGATAGATTTGTGAGGCTGAAGACATTGTTCGATTACGATACGCTAGACAACGAAGGAGGAACTGGTATCGATATCTCTAAAGAATGTACACGACCATATTCTTTTAAAACGCGTTGCATCGACTCGTGGAAGACCTCCCAGAAGATGGAAGGACAGCTGCTGAGAATCTACCGCACAAAAAGAGCAGTTCTCCTGAAAAACAAACAAACATAGTCTACACAAAGGATGAAGAAGAAGATGGTTTTAATTAGATTAAATAATTCAAAGTTTTCTGTTGTGCTATTCACCTCGCTTTTATTATTCATAAGAAAAGATCGAGCGACTTTAATTTGAGTATCAACAGTATCTGAGAATTCTGAGAAACGAGTATTAGTCCAAGAGCCCGCTGCTTAATTTATGACGTATCTGTTTTTTGATCGAAATGTGGTATAAATGATAGCTTACCAATAGGGTATTACATCGCACTAGGGTTGCCTATCAAAATCCTGCCGCAACCCCCCTGCCCCCCCCGAAAAGGTCCCTCTTCGCGGTTTTTCGCATTTTATAGGAATATGGTAAGAGATAGGAGATAGTAGTCAATGACAAAAATAATCCTTGCTAAATTCTCTACAAAAAATGTTAAGCCAATTTTTTCGTAGAACTAGCAGTTTACCCGCAATGGCCGGTCCAAAACCGAAATTCATTTAAAATACAAAAAAAATGTATTTAAACTAAATTGGTTGAAAATTGACAAGAGCTACAGGAAAATAGTCAAAGGACGAATTAATTACCATAGTCTTAGCTACAAAACGAGCTATAACTTATGTTCATACATCTAATAATTTAGGAGTTATTACAATAAAACTCAGTGACGAAAATTCTTAAAATTTAGTTTTTCATAAAATAACCAGTGATATAGCGCCGCAGGCCAAAATTTTTTTTCCATAAAATGTTAGTAGTAATGGGTGGAAGAATGTGAAAGAAAAAAAATCAAACTTTTTTTTTTATTTTTTCAAAAAATATCCTCTTTTTTGACCGGCCATTACGGGTAAACTACTAGTCCTATGAAAAAATTGAAAAAAAGTTTTTTAAATGAATTTCGGTTTTGGACCGGCTATTGCGGGTAAACTGCTAGTTGTACGAAAAAATTAACATAACATTTTTTGTAGAGAATTTTACAAGAATTATTTTTGTCATTGACTACTTTCTTCTATCTCTTACCATATTCCTATAAAATGCGAAAAACCGCGAAGAGGGACCTTTTCGGGGGGGGCAGGGGGGGTTGCGGCAGGATTTTGATAGGCAACCCTAGTGCGATGTAATACCCTATTGGTAAGCTATCGTTTATACCACATTTCGATCAAAAAACAGATACGTCATAAATTAAGCAGCGGGCTCTTGGACTATTAGAAGAAAACGCTATTATTTCTATGAGCGAGAATGCTATTTCTATGAGTGCAATGTTTTTATTTGGGGGAAATCGTGCTATTTCATTTAACTATATGAATAATAGGTTCTATTCCATTAGTCTTTTACACTCTTCAGAATTGGTATTGTGTATTGTACAACCTATATCTCAATTGATTGTTATGATATCTAATTATGTAAAACTGACGAGTCCAAGTACCCGATGTAGGAACAATAACCAAATGAAGAAACATTTGACTGCTTTGTATCTTCAAAGTTTTTGCAATTACTTACAGCTCTGCAATTAATGTAACTAAGTATATCAAGATTGCTAATTATTTTAATATTATTTTTCGCAGGAGACGAGGGAGACATGCGGTTCTCTACATCCCCGCGGGGGGGCGCTAGTGGATGGGCGGAGTGGCTGAAGGCCATGAAACTAGTGGCTCACCTGCCTACAGGAGTACCACCGGAATTTCGGAAAAAGGTCAGTCAGTTGATTATTGAGAATTTCATCAAATTCCATTACCTTAATGATCCTATAAACAAATGCCCGTCAACAATTACGGAATCGGTTTATTTGCTTGCCGTGGGTGGTTTCTAATTACATATTGAATTAGTTTATTTGCTCATCGGAGGGTGGGTGTATTTCTAATTACATTTGGCGGTGATATGTGAACATGTTTATATTTAAGTAATATGTAGGTATGTCTGTGTTTTTTAATTAAATAACTAAAAAAAAAATCGGGAATAATTGCTGGCCAAACTACCACATTTTTGTGCTCATGAGTAAAAAGGTGTTAACCGTCGGTTACGCACCCAGTCCAAGACAATCACCCCGTCCGCACGTCTTTTTACTCATTCACACAAAACTTGTGGAAGCTCGGCCAACATCTGGCGCCGGCAGAATAATTCTAGCACGAATTTTTAACAGGTAGATCTCTACGATTTTTTTATGTTTCTACGAGTGTGCTCTGTGTTGGCTCGTAGAAATCGCCATGAGGCAATAATCCCGCCTTTTGAGATGTTTCTTTTTTCAGTAAAGAGTATTCTATTATAACTCGGACGATAAGGTTCGCCACCATTGAATATTGAAATTCCTAATCAAATTATTTTTGGGGCAAAACCACCAACCAAAAAATTGTTACGCACGGACTCACGTGGTCAAATACCTTCGAAATTCAAATTATTTCGTTGAAAGTAAAAGCCGTCATTAATAAGTATGTAATGTAATAACTTGCCTTACCCATACTTAATCATTTTCCGATAAATTCATCTATACTATAACCCATTCCTTACCTTGACTATTTCTACAAAATACTTAAAGTACGTACTGGTTTTAAGGTAGTCGCGTATTTTTCAGAACAAATATCTCGACAACCTTACTAAATACGCTTTGTAAAAAAATGGTGTGGATACATTGAACTTTCCTCTAATAAAATATTGTAACAGATATTTCATATGTTGTATAGATTCCTAAAAATAAGTTGTGGAAAATAGGTACTTACATACCTCTGAAAAAAATCTTCAAATAAAGTAGCTCCTTTCACTGAAGTCACAGAGAAAGATTTACCCCCGTTTTCACCAACTTTTACCTAAGAAGGAGACCCCTAAGAAATTTCCATACAAAAACAGAGATAATATTCTATTTTTTGACACGCAGGCCTACCAACCACACCCTAATTCCATACAAAATGCAACACGCAACTCACCTAGCCTGGGCAGAGATATTTGGGCACCTAACGTAGGTGAGTTGCGTGTTGCATTTTGTATGGAATTAGGGTGTGGTTGGTAGGCCTGCGTGTCAAAAAATAGAATATTATCTCTGTTTTTGTATGGAAATTTCTTAGGGGTCTCCTTCTTAGGTAAAAGTTGGTGAAAACGGGGGTTACTCTCGTACAGTGATAATATGCATTCGAATCTAGTGAAATACTCTAATTTTTTTTATACAGAAAAAACTGACACTAAGAAGTTTCGTTTATTAATTTATTCATTTATTTTGCATGTCAGTATTAAAACAATATAACATGTCTGGCGTTTATTCATTTATTTATTCTTTCAGTGAACAATCTCATACAATAATTCAGTACAAAACAGATAATGTACAAAACAATAATATAGAAATAATAGATTTTAGACTATCAAAACTATACGAGTATTAGGAGGGGTTATTCGTAATTATTCAATTCTTGATTCGTAGTTATGATAAAATAAGAGATATCCTTTGATAATTATTCTTTCTTAAATTAAAATTATCATTAAAGTTAAAAAAAAATTACCGTAAAAGATTTTTTATATCTTGTATAGATTTCTCAAAAAAAATTGTGAAAAACACCTCTGGTCTTTTTTCCGAAAGACGGAAACTCGTTTCCCAAAAGTCGCGTAGTAAATTTTTTGTACTGATAACAGTGATAACATGCATTAAAATCTAGGGAATAACCGTAAAAGTTTTTTGATAGACGCAAAATTAACCCCAAAAAATGGAAACAACGCTATTTTTACCATTTTATAATGCGATTGTTCACACGATTTTGAACCTTAATGCCGTGGGAAATGGCTGTGATTCTTGGTGCCAAGCCCTTAAATCTAGAACCTAGTTGGTATGGTGTACATAACTTCGACATAAAATTATCATGCTGCCTCATACAAGTTTAATAACCTATTTTTTATTCATAAATGTATTACATTTCAATTTTTCAGAGTGGAATGACTTCTTTTGAATTGTAAAGAGAGCCGTCAATCAATCTTCTTATTTTCTTTTATATTTTCATACTTATTTCTTATACCTACTGATTTTTTTATAAATATTTTTTTTTTCTCATAAAAGAAATGAAAAAATTTATTATGTATTGAATATTATTTGAAACGGGCGAAATGAAAATTTTAATTTAAAAGATGAAAGTGGGCAGGGTACATTATTTATAGAACGAGCATTTTAATTTATCTGTTATGTTTTTCGTCGGAAATTTATCCGGAACATCCCTGACCCCAAAAAACGCCCCCCATAAATTTATATAAAAAATGTAGTTAAATTTGGTGGAAAATATAAGAAGACAAAAGGACAATGAGAAAAGGTAGTCCATATGCCTACATTTGCGGGATTTGAAAGAACATAGGTACTTATGCCTTACTATTCTGGCAAAATTTTGTCCAGGGTTATTCTCCTTGTGATAATATTAATTGTCCTAGGACTAAATACTTGAAAAATGATTTAACGTTAAACTAGGTTTATATTCGAGAATATGACCCCAGAAACACCAGTCAGGAAAGGCATATATTATCAATACAAAAAAAATTCTCCATAACTTTCAGGAAACGTGTTGTTATCTTTCGGAAAAAAACAGAGTTTTTTTTTCAAAATATTTTGAGTGATCTGTATATTATTTCTTCTTTTCATTCTATCTTCTATTACATTTCTCAGTATTACTCAGATCAATATACTTTCGAGTACTTTGGTAATATTTTAAATTTTTAATGAAGAACTCGAGAGAAAAAGTAAATTGTAGGTATTTTAGAATACTCGAGAGGAATGGGTTTTTATGAAAGACAGGAAATCGAAAATACAGGACATAAAATAACGTTTTCTTAATAAACCTTACCTATAAAATTTAGCATTCACTCTGCTCTTTAGTAGGTATGCAACGATTTATGATGTATTGTTTTTTTTTTACTTTGCTAGTGTTTGTCCATGCCAGTTCATTCTTGGCTACAGAAATAGTTGAGAAAATAGTGAGTCGTTGGGGCACAAGCTACAAAAAAGATTTTGGAGTCTTGAGTTATACATATCTCAGAATCCTTAGCCATTATGTGGGTAATGGCATGGGTGTATTTCGTAAACAGTTTAATAACTCCTTTACGACAAAATAACAGAGAGATAGCATTATAACTTTTATCCTAAATCTCCCACGTATTCTTGAATATTCTGAAAGTTTAACTTGTAAAAATATAAAGTCATTTCTCCTGGCGAGACTGTAGAATGAAAAAAGTTACATACAGGGACATGTCCAGAATTCTATCGATAGCATTTGTACCTATTGACGTCATCATACTCCAAGTACTGTCGGGGTAAAACATTAGAGGTACATCTACGTAATATAACATGTATATTATATACATACATACATGTACAAAAGTTCAAATGAATGTGAAAATAAAACCTCATTCTGTTCTATTTTATCCCCTCAGACCGCTTCCCTTGCGGTGTAAGCAAATAGGACAGAACACCAGACTACCCTTTCTTATACACGTTCTTTGCTTCCTTCACATTATGCTGTTTATCATACACCCTCTCCTATTGATTTTACTCAAACCGCTTCCATCTTTGAGGACTTGGTCAACACAATGGTCGGTTCAGGTCAGTCTCGGACGGCCGCGATTTCTCAAGCCTCTTTTTTCACACATATAATATTTTTTTCTATTATCATTCGTTCTCTCTACATGCCTAAACTATCTAAACTTATTTGCTATCATTTTAATCACCACGTTCATCTTACACTCACCATCTCTCAATGTTTTATTCTAGGTTACCTTATTCTACAACGCTGTATGGTGTTGGATATATTCTACGGTTAAAAGTTTGAAAAAAAAATTCATCTAAAAATTCAGATCTCTTTGATTTGGATCTATCTATTTATTTATTTTAGATCGTTTAGTATGTGATCTGTTAACATACAATAATTGGCTTACCATTAACGAAGGTTTTTGTATGTGCAGCGCGAATGTATATAAAATATGGTGAGGTGTTATTCAACCCTCTGTGAAATAATCAGATAATCAATAATTCAGTGTCTCCCTTGTTAAATGTCAACGAAGAAAATGTTAGTAACTCTGGAATGAAATCAATATATTTATAGGTAGTATTAGACTCGTTGAACCCAGATGTACATAGTATTATACCATACTAGGATTAATTTGGTAATCGTTAATCAGCTGCCTTAAAAATTAACTACCTACTTCAACAGTTAAACCGTTACTTTTATAAAAATGTAATTGATGTTAATGTTAATCCGTTGCCGTTAATTTATATATACATGCCGGGGATATAATCTGGGAAATCATCATCATTGAGATTAACTGAAAAAAAACGCAGCTTTGCGAAAAGTTCGCCCTAGTGAACAATGCTTTACGATTTATTATATTTATTTATGTGGGATTTTAACGAACTATAATTAACGGAATTTAAATAAACTCACAGCTTAACATGTCCGTTAAAGAAAAACGTTAAATCTTTGACCAAAATATGAACTTAATTAGCGATTTCCCGCCTATAACTAGCCTTGATCCATTTTCAAAAATCAAATTTTCAACGTTTCTTCCTACTTTTACAATAAGAAGGAATCTTATACTACTACATAAGACCATTTTACGAGTATTTTAGCAATGTTAGTATTCCCCAAAAATGATTGAATCGTAAAAATTACGTTGTATATTCGTCCTGAAAATCTAAAAGCGAGCACCTTTTACGGGAATAAATATATATTAATAATAATCCCGGTAAGAAGTTACAATAAGAATACTGTAGTGACATAAATACGAGTTAATTACCTCGTGAGTTTTAGGGACCATTTTTAGGGACCTAATTAAAATTAAAAGGTTGGAGTAAGCATTTCATTCACAGTTGAATTGGAAAACTAATAGTCAGCAACCTTCACTCGTTTCCTTTTGATACTAATTAGGAAAATAATGATATATAAAGACTATAAAGACTAATAAATACAGTAAACACAGAACCTTCTTATTCGTGTGTCACCCTCTATAGGAAACCATAATCCTATAATATTAATAAGCAAAGCAAATAGGATCCCTGATTTAGACTAAGGGATATACGAAAATTGGTCGCGGACATTTGGTCGCACGACATTTGGTCGCCGACACTTGGTCGCGGCGACAACTGGTCGCGGCGACAACTGGTCGCGGCGACAACTGGTCGCGGCGACAATTCGACGCGGCGACAATTGGACGCGTGACATTTGGTCGCACGACATTTGGTCGCGGATTATAATATTTAATTAAAACGTTAATTAGTTAATGTAAAGAGATAATTATACGTATTTTTCTGCTTTTTGACAAAACTTCATGATTGCACCGGCTATTAATTAGGAAGTAAACTCCTTTCATAATTAATGGTGCATACCTATTGGTTTAATTCTTATATTGGTATATATCCTACCAAATCACACTTTAGGAAGCCCACTTGAGGAAGATGTTTGGAAATCTGAATAAGAATGAAGTAGGTAGATAACTCGTTTTAGAGGCAATTTAGTGAACAAGTTGAGATGATCTGAACAAGTGAGGAGAACGATGAGGAAAGGGTGAAAAAGAGGACATTGCAGATAATGAAAGAAGAGGTGTAAGCAAACGTGGTGGTTATATATATATAATAATCCAATCCATATTAGATTACCCACATGGATTAAATACATAATGCAAAAAAGGTCAGTTCCTTTAAAATGTATTAACAAAACACCTAAGTAGGTACCATTAGCTATATTTTTTCTTGGCAGATGGAGTGCTGTTAAAATGGTTCTATATTATTTTATCAATTTGTGTACACATACAACAATAGTCTGTAGCCAGCAAAATATGTGACTGGTAACGAACAAGACTTGAGGCATGGAAATTACAATAGGCTATCTAAATTCTTTAATCCAAAGTAGGTACCTCCAGAGCAGGTAGGTATTTATGCCATAAGCTAATGTTGTAAAGTCTAGAATATATCATGTGCACTGAGATTTGAGCCCGGCTCATCTAACTTGGAAGATCCATGATCCAATCAACTGATATTTCAATGAACTTTACGTAAGTAATAGGAAAAGTGAGTGAATTTGCAATGTAGGTATACCAGTTTCCAATTATTAATAGCATGAAAAATAGTATTCGAATGAGAATGATGAAAAGTGGTAAACCGGTATTGCCAAAAAGGAAAAACCTAGTTAAGTATCAAGTGTATTATTTTTAAATTGGTACCTACTTCACTTTTTAAAGTGTGTATACCTTTTATTAAACAGAAAAAATCAAGTAGTTGACATGTCTTATAATTACTAGACCTGTAAACACGTACTTGATAAATTAAATATTATAATCCGCGACCAGATGTCGCGCGACCAAATGTCACGCGTCCAGATGTCGCTGCGCCCAGTTGTCGCTGCGACCAAATGACGCGCGACCAAATGTCGGCGACCAGATGTCGCGCGACCAAGTGTCCGCGACCAAAAGACGTGACACCTAGACTAAGTATTTTAATTTGTTCACCTTTGCGGTTGTATAGGAGAGCTTTAGGATAACATATATATCTTTACAGCAGATAAATTAATACTGGGCATAGGTGGTGGATATTGGATTGGGGTTATTCGATTAGCTTTCTATTTATAGCCTTCACCCCTGAACTTATATTATTACCTATACCAGGGGTCATCAAATAGTTTCATTGGGGGTCCGTTTTTTTTAATTATAAAACTGTCGCGGTCCGTTTGGTGGTTGTTGGCAAGCAACCTAGTCCAGGCTATTTTTTGTAGTACAAAAATACTGATGAAGAATGCAATGCATAACAAACCCTCAATTTAATTAGCACCGCAGGCAAGATTCTGTAAGGAAACCATTGTGATTTAATGGATTATCACAATAATTTTATTGTAAATTCTAACAAGATGAAAAAGTGATGTTGTTTTGTTTTAATTTGATATTGTCAAATTTCTTCTAATATGTTTAAAAGAATTATGAATTTTATCTACTGTTTTCTTATGGTTCGCACAAAATATGTCGGCAGTCCGAACTCGTACCGCGGTCCGCCATTGGGTGACCCGTGACCTATGTATACTATAATATCTCATGATCATGATCTCCCGCTATTTTTCGAGTTTACTAATGAAGTTTTTATGAAGTACCTACAATCTTTTTCGACCGGACAGATGTAATAAAAACCGGAACCCTACACCTAGACCACCCTTCATGTCGATTTCTATTACGTCAAAATTGTAATTTCAATATGTCGTCCAGAAATTAAAACAATCTATATCTTTTATGTCAACAGTTGTGGCTGACTCTTGCTGAGCAACATCTGAAGGTGAAGGGAGTCGACTGGACGAAGGCTGAGAAGTCTTGCTTTAGCGAGTGGACAAACCCTGACGACACGGAGCTTGGAGTTCAGATTGTCAAAGTAAATCGAATAACAAGACTTTCAGTATTTAAAAAAACGATTGAAACTTTGGTGTTGGTTTTAGGAATTAATATCGACAGAATTATGACATGACCTTTTGGACATTTTTTTAATAAGGGATCTGGTGTTACATACACAAACCCAAATACTTTTCTGCGCACCTTACACTAGGCTAAGAGCCTGTATCGTAAACTGTGGAATAAATCGCCAGCGCCGGGGTTTGAACCTGGCACCTCCCGTTTGAGAGACTGCCGCCTCAGCCAACTGCACCAATCATGTACTCATTTATTTATTCATACTGACTGATATAAATACAATGCGTACAATGTACTTACATTAATATAACATGTATGTTTCATTCATCCATAACCTAACAATCAAAAGCACACAGATAAACTGTTCACAAAAGATCAGTTATTCACACACCCATATGTATTAAAGTGGCCAAATCTCCGGGCAATATTTTTTATTCTGAGCTACCCTGAAAATACAATATTGTATTTTTAGTTTGATATTATACTTAGGTTTTCCGAAAAATACTCTTCAATAACTTGTATAATACATACCTAAGTATATTTTATTACTCTATTCACTTTCATTGTCGACCTTTCTTACATATCACAATGAATTGAAATGTTGGCAATAATAAAATACTTATCTCCAATGTACATTGTTATGGGTTAGGTTGATACATAATAAAATCACACAGGAAAAAATCACACGTGGAAAGGATATAACAAGAAGAAATAACACGTTTTTATTCAAAATTTATTATATGTACCTGTATTTGGTTGTCATGTATACTGATGAAATTAATATTTTTTACAACGGTAGATTAGATAGAGTGTGTACTATGTATGACGAATTGCATGAATGTAGCGGAAGCCCGAAGTGTGTGTAAGATTAGAAAAGTCTGGCGATGTGTTCTCTCTGCCTACCTCGCAAGGGTGGTGGCGTGAGGGGATAGAATAGAATAGAATTAAATATAACTACAAAATAATAAATTATAGTGTCTAAACCATTAACAAATTTTAATCAAAGTGTGTTATTTCTACGTGTGAGATTTTTTTCCTATGTGATACTTTCCCAACACCATTGTTATGTATGTCCTATTCAAATCAAAAGAATATTTTCATCGTCCTTTATCATAAAGTAAAGAGGTTCTTCAACAAGTACCTACCTACTATACTGATACTCTATTCATAAGCATAACATCCTCTTGACCTTTTCCTATCGTCCTCTTCGGATCACAGAGTCCTTCAATTGGAAATCGATCTGTTCGTGTTCATTATTCCGAAATAATTACTTTTTGTCATGTCTCGATGACTCTTGAAATAAGCTGATATCTCAGCAATTCTTTATTCTTTTAAAGTCTAGAGTTTTTCTTTTTTTTTGTAATTAGCAATCTTCTCATCCATTTCCACATAACACCAATTAAGATTTTCGTTCAACGGTAGGTACATGGTAGAAATCCATTTGTAAAGGTAAAAAATGAAAGACTATTAGGTATATAGTTGAAAATCCACATATGTAATAATTTTCTTTTATTACTCGCGTCCTCATTTCCATCATATTTTGTGCATAAATTTCAAGTGTCTGTTAACAAGTGATAAATTAAAAATGAAAGTCTAAGAGATCACGAACATAACTCTAAAAGAGGATTTGGAGTATAACTCGATGTCTGAGCTATACGTCGGACATCCAAGGGTAGAGATTTTGTTATAACTTGAAAAATCCCGGATTCTATACAATGAGATCTCGACGGATTGGAATTTGACTGTCCTTTCAAACATATATTAGATCATGCAAGCCAAGCCAAGTTAAAATTTGTTTTTTTTTTCTCTGTTTTTAAGGATCTTCATCGCACTGGATGTTCGCTGTTTTGCGGATCCGAAGGTCGGGAAAATCAGGCCGTGTTGAAAAGGGTTCTGCTTGCCTATGCGAGGTAAGAACTTTTATAAAAACACTACAGATTTATACGTACTTGTTTTTGATTGATTGCTTGATTATTTTTGATCGATCGTATACTTCGTAATTTCAATCAAAAGGTATCTAACTAATACGTAACTGTTTTAATCTGTACATACAAATTCTTCGACGATTTGTACAACTTCCTCCACGAGTATGTTATATGCCGTCCTAGGAGAGCGTACTTTTAGTTTTAAATGATAATTAAATAAAGCTTCATGAGCCTCCAAACAATACTATTAAATATAAAAAAGACAAGACATAAACCTATACCATAAACCGCCAAAGGCAGACTCATAGCAAATACAAATCTTTCAGTCTACGCGGTACAGAGAAATATACGATTTAAGAAATCACTTATATTTTTTTATTTATTTCAAGGTGGAACAAGAATGTAGGATACTGTCAAGGTTTCAACATGCTGGCTGCCCTCATTCTAGAAGTTATGGATAGATCAGAGAGTGATTCATTAAAGGTGACTCCTAATTTCCTTCATATTTACGGCCGTCATACAATATTTTTAAAAAATGTTTGCCATGAAATAAATTACTTTTTACAATTGTATAAAGGTTGAAAAACAACCATTTTCTTTCCAATTAACTCGGAAATTGACAAAGAAAACAATTACTTTTTTTATACAAGTATAAAACCCAAACAAAATCAATTAGAAAAAATGAACAAACACAATTCATATTTCATTACGTAAAAATGATTCAATGTGGAGCTCGCAAACACAACATCAAACTATAAACAATATAGAACCTAATATTAATTGCGTTCTTTCTTTTTGAAAGCATAAATGATTTACAGTCTAAGATCCGGCCGTTCAAAATATGACCCACCTATTGTTTAATCACAATGTGATTTAAATGATAGTTTACATTATTATTTGTGTTGCCTATCAAAATCTTGCCTCGTCCCCCCCCCCTGCGGGTAAACACTTAAACAGTTAGTCCTAAGAAAAAAATGTATGGTGTTTTTTTGTGGAGAATTTATTAAGGACCTTTTTGCCATTGTCTTATGTCTCTTACCATATTCCTGAAAAATACGAAAAACCGCGTAGGAGAACCTATCCGTGTAGGCAGGGGGGTTTATTTAATAAGCAACCCCATGCCGATTTATGACCCTATGTGTAAAACATCATTTAAATCACATTAAAAAAACAGATACTTATTAGTTTGTTGTGCTGTTTTTTTGGGTTTTTTATTGTTCTGAATTGTAACTTGTTGTGTACCTACGTAGGTAACTCTTAAGCGCAAAGGCTGAACGGTGTAATGCCGTAGAGTGTAATATTTTACTTAAATAAATAATTAAATAGGTCATATCCTTGTTGTTGGTTCTTCGGGTTCAGGGTGAAACCCTGAAGATGGCAGTAGTATCGCTGCCGAAAGCTCGGTTATTCAACCACTGTACACGCAGTAAGGAAACCCTAACGAACCAACAACGAGGATATAGATTCTTCACGCTGTGAAAGCCTACAAGATTATTTAAATAGGTCATATTTTGAGCGGCGGGATCTTAGACCATTAATAAGTTTATTTTATAAAGTTCTTGAGTCTTGAGCTTTTGTGAACCGTAGAATTATTATAACAACGACATGATATATTTCTTTGATCAAACAAGAATTCCACAAGAACAAATTTGCTTCTTCTTTGTAAATATTCTCGAGTCTTCTCATGCGTGAGTTTCTTTTGAATACGTCAGTCAGAATAATATGCAAGATAATGTTTATTTTAATAGATTAGATATTATTTCATGTGAAATGTTATCCGTAACACGACAAGTCTTTCGAAAACTATAATTATAAATAACTCTACTGTGAAAAAACTTCATCGAGAAAAACCTACGTAAAAAGAGGTGTAATCTATAAATAATTGCAGGGTAATAAATAATTGCAGGGTTAAAAAAATTTTAAGTTTGAAATTTATGTGTACTTAGTATCAATTTAATAATGAATGATATCTATTCAAAAATTTTATAAGATATAGTACAATAATATCGTATTTTCGCGGAGAAAAAACTATAGACATTTTTTTCTCCATCATACTTTACGTATTTGGGGGCGCTGAATCCGAATTTCAACTTTGCCACCTCGTAAATGTGATGCGTTCTGAGATATCTCAGAAAGAAAGAGAAAAAAATGTTTTTTTTACATACTTTGACTGATAATTCAAAAAGTATTCATTTTAGAGAAAAGAAGCTCAGGACAAGAATAAACTTCACTAAATTTCCTACAAAAATACATATAAATCTTTTTTGTGGCATAAACCGTTAAGGCATCAGAGCGAGCTAAAATAGGGCGTAATTTTCACCCTACAGCCAAAAATTATATATGTTTGTAATTTTTCGCTCATAACTCAGAACCTTCAAACTTTTGAGCAAAAATATCTAAGAGAAAAATAAAGTTCATATTTTTTTCTTTAATTTATGCTACCAGTGTTTCGTCGACGGACAAACAGTCTAGGCGCTAGAGCGCATTGAAGTTTAGTATAGTACATTAGAAGCAGTTTTGACTATTATTTAAACTGATATATAACGATCAAAAAATACTTAATTGTAGGCAGTGCACTTGAATATATAAGAACAAAGGCTGTTATATTTATATTTTAAGGTTTGCCACCACTTAATAGTGATGCGTTTATAGAAATGTCAGAATAACTCAGAAACAATAGCTATTTCTTTGTTTTTTTGTCCATATTTTAAAAATTTAAAACTTTAAAGGAATTATTCTATTGAAAAAGTAAACTACATTTAATTATCTATGAATCACTTCTACATTTCTTTTAATCAGATGAACTGTTCAAGAGCCAGAGCGCTTTAAAATTAAATCAAAATGGAAAAATCGTCCAATTATTGTACTTTCTTTGGTTTCTCGCCTACGGATGAAAAGGTACGTACTTTTAATGAAAAAAATATAAAAGAAAATTAAATTTTCTACAAATTATCTCTCTTAATATACAAAGAAAGTACAGTATTTGGACGATTTTTCCATTTTGATTTAATTTTAAAGCGCTCTGGCTCTTGAATAGTTCATCTAATTTAAAAAAAATGTAGAAGTGATTCATAGATAATTAAATGTAGTTTACTTTTTCAATAAAATAATTCCTTTAAAGTTTTAAATTTTTAAAATATGGACAAAAAAACAAAGAAATAGCTATTGTTTCTGAGTTATTCTGACATTTCTATAAACGCAGCACTATTAAGTGGTGGCAAACCTTAAAATATAAATATAACAGCCTTTGTTCTTATATATTCAAGTACACTGCCTACAATTAAGTATTTTTTGATCGTTATATATCAGTTTAAATAATAGTCAAAACTGCTTCTAATGTACTATACTAAACTTCAATGCGCTCTAGCGCCTAGACTGCTTGTCCGTCGACGAAACACTGGTAGCATAAATTAAAGAAAAAAATATGAACTTTATTTTTCTCTTAGATATTTTTGCTCAAAAGTTTGAAGGTTCTGAGTTATGAGCGAAAAATTACAAACATATATAATTTTTGGCTGTAGGGTGAAAATTACGCCCTATTTTAGCTCGCTCTGATGCCTTAACGGTTTATGCCACAAAAAAGATTTATATGTCATTTTGTAGGAAATTTAGTGAAGTTTATTCTTGTCCTGAGCTTCTTTTCTCTAAAATGAATACTTTTTGAATTATCAGTCGAAGTATGTAAAAAAAGCATTTTTTTCTCTTTCTTTCTGAGATATCTCAGAACGCATCACATTTACGAGGTGGCAAAGTTAAAATTCGGATTCAGCGCACCCAAATACGTAAAGTATGATGGAGAAAAAAATGTCTATAGTTTTTTCCTAGAAATGCCATTAAATTTCCTCTCCTTACTGCACTAATATAGATTTTTAACCACATATAGGACAACTTGGTCCTATATATGTTGTTTAATCACTTGAACAGCGAAATCTTTCCGAATTTTTCGAATTATGTAACGAATGTAGGTACAGTTTTAAAACATCTTTTAATTTCCAGGTTATGATCTATCTGATTGAGGCTGTTCTCCCTGAAGGATACTTTGCCAACAACCTCAGAGGATTGTCAGTTGATATGGCTGTGTTCAGAGATCTCCTCAAGTTACGTCTGCCGAAGTTGTCTGCCCACTTGGATAGGCTGCAAAAAGGGGCCGCAGAAGGTACTAATAGTAAATCAAGGACTTTGTTATGACTTCCGTGACCTCTGTGTCATTTACAAGCCGTCTCCCCTTGAAAAATGACTGTTTTGTTCAACATCATGATTAATTTGTAAGGACTTATAAAAGAGGTATTTTTCTAAAAAGGAAATAGTAAAAACAATACTGTATAATTCGACATATTAACGCAAGAGTAGGGCCACAGGCGAAATTATTGTGTCATAACCATTGTATTGAACAGGTTGTAACGAAAAAATAGAGCGTTTTTTGTTTGGCACCTTCGTGGTACGGGGCACCACCCCCCTATTAGGGGGGAAGGGGAGGGGACCGTGAGGGAATACGCAATACGCATTTACTTTCGTTACATTTGGTCCGTTTTTCACATCACTAATTGAAGAAAACCTTTCGGCTTCTTTAATATTACATTAGGAAACCTTACAATAATAATACTCCCTTGGGAAAATTGAAAAGAAAATAACAATAAGTACCAACTTAAGAATATTGAAACATACTTTAAATAAAGGCACAATTCGTATTGTTATAAAAAAACGTACAGACCTTTTCTACTTCACAAACAATAAGTGATGTTGTTGAAAAAAAAACCTCTTCGACCTTAAAATTTCTAATGTATCATTTTGTATTGAACTGTTTCAAGAAAAAATATGCGTTTATAGAAGTTGTTGTTGTTTTTAATGTAATAGAATTATCGATATCAAAAGTTCCACTTATCGACAAAAGTTTACTTGATTTAATTTCAGGTAGCGTTTACGAACCTCCTCTAACTAACGTCTTCACGATGCAGTGGTTCCTGACGCTCTTTTGCAACTGTCTTCCACACGACACAGTTTTGAGGGTTTGGGACCTGGCGTTTTTAGAAGGGGATGCTGTACTATTGACAACTGCTCTGGCCATTTGGGAAAATTTACAAGAGTAATTACATATTAAATTATTATTTATTACTAATTTCGATAGGGGAACCTATAGTGCCAAATATGAAGTTCGTATCACGACTAGTTTCCGAGATATTCTCACAAAAAATCGTTTCCTCAGTCATAGAAATTTTGAACCCAATTTTCACTACCTTAGAAGCGGAATTTTCAAAAATTTTCAAAGAATTCCGTGAATTCCTGTCCCCAGAAACAGAATCCTAACGATTGCAGACCTTCAGCATGGTGAAATGAACCTCAAATGCTACCTTTATCGTCCGAGTGTTCTGTTTATAATTATTATCGTGCTTTGATTTCTAGTCGGATCTTGAAAGTAGAATCGGCCGATGAATTTTATTCTGTGATGGGAGAATTAGCCAGAGAAACTTTGGAGGCGCCACCGGGAAAAGGAGAACAACTCATTGCGTCTGCTGCCAAATTTGGACCAATTCCAGAATTGCCAAAGCTTAGAGATAAACACAGATACAATATTACTCCATGGGCTCACAGTGTAAGCAATCTATAGACATGAGTCTTAATGAGAATATTGTCTTTCGAGAAGCAACTGAAATTATGTTTATTTTTGCATATTTTTAGGTACAATCAGCTGCCAAGAAAGGATTGCGTCTTTTCTATTCAGAAGACGAAGTGGATTCTAGTGACGATGGAGATAAATTAGCAATCGCAACTGCTTATGGATTACAGGTATGATAAAAATTAATTAAATCGTACGGTCAAAATCAACGAAAACGCCAATTTTTAACATAACGAATGGAGTTTTTCAACTTTATAGAGGATTTTTCTTTATTCTCAGGGTGGAAACTCAAGCAGAAGAAGAAGTGCCTTAGTGGCTGCTGGCGTCTTTGGACATCCAGATAGAGAAAAATTAGCTCTAGATATATCGGCTTTGAAACAACAATACGAGAGACTACGAGAGAGACAAAGACAAGCCCACATAATTCTTGCTGCTGCTTGTGCAAGACAAACACATGGTAAATTTTATGTTCATAATCTCGGAACACTTTTGTAGCTAATGAAAATCTTTATGTTATATGAACTGATAAACCTTTTTATTTTTCAGTAAGCGGTGGAGGACCTGGACCAATGTCAATGAATCATTTATTATTAGGAAAGAGTGCCATAGTAAGTAATAGAGGAAGACGTTTAGGTCCACCCCAGGGAGCAATACCTCCATCTCGATCTTCAAAATCATCAAAAAATACTACAAAAACATCCAATAAAGTTCCATCTGAAACACTAACATGGACAGAAGAAAGTCAAAAGAAAAAAAATAGTCGAAGGGATTCAATAAAATGGAAGGATATAAAACAAACATCAGTGCAAAGCGACGAATTCACAACCGATGCAGAAGAAGTTGGACAGCAAATATCAGATAGTGAAGTGAATGAAATCATCCAGTCATCTATGAGAACAAGAAGGAGAAGTGAATCGTCCTCGTATAGTGAATGTTCTGAATCCAGCACGTCAACTAGTTTATGTGATGAACCAAACAGGATGAGTGATTTTGATTCTGAGCCAGCAAGTGCCAGTGATAATATACCTGTATTTCCAGAAGAAGAAAGCAATGTTACTAGAGAAGGTACTGAAAATGAAGAAACAAAAAGCGATTATGAAGGTTCAGTTTATAAGAGTGATAAAGAATTTGGCGCATATATTCAAGAATTTGAAGACTTGTTAGATAGAACCAATAGTATGGATGTGGACAGAGGTTTAATATGTGTTCTACCAGATGAGGGCATTAAAAGTAATGAAAACACTGAAGACTCTGTAGTGAATATTTCTGAAACTCAAACAAATTTTAATGAAGAACCTAGTGATAGTGATTATAGATTAAATGATAGTGAAGATGTCAATGCAATGTCAGACTATGAGGATAAAAATAATATAGAATCTAAATTATTAGTGTGTGATGAACCTAGTGAAAATTTAAATGTATCGAGTCTAGTCTCCACAAGCGATGATGTGCAAGATACTAAAGAACCTGAAAAACGTGATCTCATTACTCCTGAAGCAGAAAACAGTATTGAAGATTTAATTGCTAAGCATCTTAAAATAGCGAAAATTAAAGAGGAAAAGAGTGAATCATTGGAAGCAAAAAACAGTTTGAATGATGATACCAAGCAAACAAATGATAAAAATCTACCAAGCGTCAGTCATAAAGATAGCATAGAAGACATAAAACCAGCCACATCTGCTGACGAAAGTAATGAAGAATGTTCAATAGACATAGAGAGCAAAATAGAAGATTTAGGGTCAATTGACAGCCAAAAGGCAAACGATTCTAACATAAGTGAAGTTGATAAATCACAACCCGAAATAAGTCCAAAAACGAAATTCAATGATTATATGGACTCAATTCGTGGTGAGCAATTACGAAGTTATCTAAATGAATTTAAAAGAGCTGAAAAATTTAAGAAGTCGGACGTTTTCCAATGTGATATGGATAAGAGTGACGTTTTTCAAGAAATTCAAAATGCTAGTGCAATTGATGAAACATTGATGAATGATGATCAAGAGGTTGCCGCTATATGTGATGAAACTAGAAATATTGACAAGGAAGATACTGCAACAATAAGAACTATATCATCTGTAGAATACCGCTCCACTAGCGGGGATCGATCAATTAGTAGTTCACTTAGTTCCATAAGTCCAATTCTAAGAAGTACACCTGCTTTAATTGATGAAAAGCCTTCATTTACTAGTTATAAGAGTCCTAGCCGCGAAACAGACTTACCAAATGAAATCAATGAAGATGAAAAACCAATTATTTTAAAAATTGACAAATATTTTGAGCACAGTCCAGAATTTTTCGGTGCCAGAAAATCTAGTCATATTTTAGTAAGTTCAGATGAAGAAGATGATAGGTATGCGAATAAAAGAAAAAACCTCATGCATAAATCAAAATACATTTCGCCAGGAAAAAGTGATCCTCATAAACTTTTCTTGCATGATCTAAAAAGTGATAAAGTGTACAGTGACCTTAAAACAGAAACCTTTTTTCCGGATACTAAAATAAAATCCGTCTACGAAGAAGTGGAATTAGCTCCTGATGTCATTAATAAAAAAATAACCCCAACTACTATTATACCCTCTCCAATTTCAACTGCTGGAAAATCTTTTTTGACATTAAAATCCCCAGATACATTTCGTCACAAACGAATCTCAAGTCTAGACAGTCCCCTTTCTGTAAAATACTTAACTAAAACTGAACCAATTGAAATCGATGATGAATCACCAAATCAATTTACAGCGCTATCTGAAAACAGAAGAGGAAGTGTGTTAGAAAAAACTAAAAGCGAAGAACTTCCTCGAAACAACCAAACGAAATCATTTTCAGTTTTGGATGAAGAAATTGACGCAATTCGCTCAGGACGTAGAAACAGCGAAAGAGCATTGAAAATTATTCAAGAAAATTCTAATATTCTTCATAGTATTTTAGTAAATCAAGTGAGCAAATGTCATACGAGGGAAACGGTACCTGAAGAATCCTACCCAGGATCCGTCGAAGAAATGAATGATCGCATCAATTTAGAGGATGTTCCTTACATCAGGCATAAGAGTGTCCGTATTCTTACTTCTCCAAGGTCAACCAGCTTCGATGACCGCTTGCTTAAATCCGATGTAACTAAATCTCATTACGTGGCAGACTTCCCTGATGATAATATTAGTTACCGTGGGAGCGTTCGATCTGTAACTTCACCATCAGCTTCGAAAACATTGTACAAAGATATTGATAGTGATTATATTCCAGAGAGAAAAAGTATTACTCCTAGACCAAGATCATTTGATTCACATATTCTGTTGGACAATCCTGAATCGGATGATGATTTTAAATCGATTTTTAAAAGAAGAGAAGATACGTTTACTAAAGATGCTGACGAAAATAAAACTGATAAATTTGGTTGGGAAAATAAAGGTTTTGAGGCAAAGCAACGATATTCTTCAATATTTAAAGATGAAACGTTGACCAAACCCAACGTATCTTCAGATATTGTGGAAAAACCTAAACCTTATACTTTTGATTACAAATATACTGATACCAGAATTGAATCGCCTAAAGCAGTCACTATGTTTGATGAAGACAAAAAACAAGAATCAATTATTCGTGCGTCAAAATTTAAGTTGGACCCCGAGAGCTCTCCAGTGCTGGAAAAAAATTCTTCTCTTACATCTGTAAGTGAAACAATTCTAGATCCTATTGATTGTAAATCTAGAGACCTTTATGATTCTTCTAAAATTGAAAGTACTAATCTGACTTTGAGTGAAGTTAATAATATTTCTCCTCCTTACAAACATTCATACAAATCCACTGATATTTCAAGTTACGCTAACAGTTCATATAAAAATCACAAATTGAGCGACTTGCATCCGTCGCACGTTACAGATACCTACTCAAGAGTAACCGAATGTTCTCCAATAGACAATAGTTATAGTAAGCCTGATATTTTAAAATTTGAGACAAGTCATTCAAGCGATCTTTGTATAATTTCTTCATCAATGAGTTTTTCATTTGATCCTTCTGTAGAAGACCACACGTCATCCAAACCTGGGACATTTAACTCTAGTGACACACTTTGCCAATTAACATCATTGGATCAAGTGTCGACACCTATAAGTCCAAAGGTAAATTTTTGAATATGATGGTCTGCGTTTCAGCTCGTCGCTTTCTCATATCTAATCTAGTCAAATATAAATTCATATATTTATGACCACCTTTGTTCCATTTATGTTCAATATGCACACCACACCGTCACACGTTTCTACGTCACATTCATTCCTCACCAAAATAGTGGTCTATACATTTTTTGCTCGCTTTTTCTTTTTTTTTTCTAAGTGTTGTGTTTAGAAACCTTCGTAGATAGACGGTCGATCGATATTTAGAAATAGTCAATACAGTCAAAATTGGTCACTTATTCGGTCTTTTGAACCATAATTTTGCCCCTGTTTACAAGACTTTGCAATTCATTAAACCGGTCCTTTCTGATATAAAGACATATTGAGACATCACAGACTATTTCATCATCTAAATTCAAGGTCTCCAGATTTCAACAATTATTGTTTTAGCCATAAAAAATATGTATAGCTGTAGATTCGACTAGTATTTTATTTCTAGTTTCATAGCAACATTAAATTTAATATGAAATCAATGGTGAAAAGCAACACATCCAAATGCAATGAAGTGAGTAAACGTCAGAGCAATTTACAAGACATTTTACCAACTGTATCAAAGTCAAAATTGAGGAGTTACAATTAATTTATATTATGTTTTCTTTCTTCGTTGATCTTGCTGTGTTGATTCGCATTGGTCATACCTGTGATTTTAATCATCGTATTTTAAAAATACTTTGTTTTTAGGTTCCACTATTTGCTGCCAACAAAGATACCTCAGGGATTCCACACGGAGATTTGACATTAGAGTTGGATAGATTCAAAAAGACTTCCGAAGACATTTCCTACAAGCACGATTCATATTCTGATACATATTCAGCTTGCACAGCATCACTGAGAACACCAACAAGCCCAATGTCCGGTAAAGACAAGAATGGGATAGTAAAAAGTCCGGATAAAACATTTAGCCCCTTTCCCACTAGAAGTTCAATAAGACAGCCAAAGGAAATTGGACTTAGGCTGGGATTATACAAGGATTCGGTCAAATCACCCTCGAAATAAAAAACAACCATTTTATATTTCTCCCTATTCGCATTTTTTTTTATAGTAGAGTTATAAATACATAGATTTCTAAATCTGAGATATGATCTTTTCGAACCTGAGTGCCGAATTCTATAAGAGTTGGAACTACTTCTGAATTTTCCTTTTCAAAATAATCTTTGCTTGATTTTTTTGTATATCTCATAAATTTACATTTAAAGCAATATTTTCTACTTTGCGTACCATAACTGCATTAACAAAAAAAAATCGCATTTTAAAACGATACCCAAAAATTCATAAAGGTGTTTTACAAAATATACCTGGTATTTTTTCCGTATATCAGGTACAAAAACGTCCAGGCATTTTTCGGCAGGTTTACATTGAGAAAAATATCATTCTGAATTTTTTCAGTGTATGAAAAATACCCAGTAATTTTTACGGTATATATTAAAAATATGCCCAGTATATGTACATAAATACATAATATTCCTACCGGGTATTTCTAGCGCACACTTTAACAAAGACTTTTTTTAACTTAATTGAGATTCTATAGAATAACAAAGATTTTCGATTACCCGGTTCATGAAAAATCTGAAGTAGTTTCAGTTATTTTTAAGCTTATAAACATTAGTATAGTTGTATGTATATGTACCCATTAAAATGACATTAATTTACAAAATATTTCATGCGTGTTTACCACGTGACTTGCCTTTGCTAAAAATACTATACCTATAAAAATATACCTGATATAGTATATTGTACCTAATCAGTATAACAATCAAGATGAACATATATATTTATATTTAAAATGAAAACTTAAAAGTAAGTAGATACTTATTAATATTATACATTGTATCAATAGTTTTATGCCCGATCCCACCAACTACCACCTAGGAAGCAGACCCCTAAGGAATTTCCATACAAAACCACAGATAATTTGAGTGATTATTATAACTGTCATAACCTTTAAGATATAAATCCATACAAAATACAACATGCAGCTCTACTTAGTTAGGTGCCCAAATATCTCCGCCCAGAATCTCCCTCACTTAAGTAGCTGCATGCTGTATTTTGTATGGATTTATATCTTAAAGGTTATGACAGTTATAATAATCACTCAAATTATCTGTGGTTTTGTATGGAAATTCCTTAGGGGTCTGCTTACTAGGTGGTAGTTGGTGGGATCGGGCATTAATGTTTTAGTTCAAAATTTGGGGCCGACTTTCCTTAAAAAATGCATTTTGATATTTTTATTTAGCATAATATTTTTGGCTTAAGCCAAATTAAGCCATATTTCACGGTTGGCTGGAAGATGTTGCCTTGGCAAAAAGTCCGCCGTTTGGCAAAGTATTGTGTCTTTGTTTAATGTTATGTTTTATTTGGTACCAATAAAGCTTTATTATTATATTTTTTTCATTTCTTATTGTCATTCAGGCACATTCGTTAAATTACCTTGACATTCTCAAGTGCAGAAGCGTAAGTGCCCCACATAAATGAAATATCATTCTTTGGAAATAAAATATCATTCTTATGAAATGAGATAAGTATCGTTCTTTTAAAATAAAATATTATTATTTGGAAACAAAATATCAGCCTTGAGAAATAAGTCATTCTTAAAAAATAAATGTCATTCTTTGGGTGTGAGATAACATTCTTTGGAAATGAAATATCATTCTTTGGAAACTAAATATTACTCTTTGGGAATAAAATATCATTCTTTGGAAATAAAATATCATTCTTTGGGTGTGGGATAACATTCTTTGGAATAAAATATCATTCTTTGGAAATAAAATATCATTCTTTGGAATAAAATTTCATTCTTTGGAAATTAAATATCATTATTTGGAAATAAAATATCATTCTTTGGAAATAAAACATCATTCTATGGAATAAAATTTGTTCTTTGGAAACAAAATTTTATTCTTCGGAAAATATCGTTTTTGCGAACCATTAATTATTGTCCTTACCAACATTATTTTCGTGATTTTGGCCCTGAGAGAATGACTAGTAATGAATACAAATAAAATTTCCTAATAATTCCTACCCATTGTTTCAATTAAGTTTGGAGATAATATTAAGCTTTAGCAAATAAAATCAATTGATTACGTATTTAAAACTAATTGTATTTAAGCCACTGTTAAGTAATTTAAGATTATATTGAAATATATATTAAATATTATATAAAAATCGTTGTATTCTATGACAATATTTACAGTGCAAAATATTAAATAAAAAAAACATTACATTAAAAATATTTATGTTTTTATTTTACCTATTTATTTACAATATCTTTATTCTCCAATATCTTGGAACAAACTGAAACAAATAGTACATCACAGGGATATCGGGTGCAATGCCAGGAAAAAGAAATATATCTGAAATAAATCGCAGTAGTTTTCTGAGATACAAAAGATCGCAAAATTGCGATTAGTCCACCCAAAATCCATCAAATTATGATAGATATTTCATTGTTATATTCCTATGATTTTTTTCTTTAATTAATATGTAAATAAATAAAAAATATTTTTCGTCATGCTATCTTACAGCTAACCCATGACGAGTTTTATGACGCAATTATGACAAATGGACAACTAAATCACTTCGTCGATCTAATGTACAAAAACGACAAAAGAGATTTGCAAAATAAAATCGAATTATACGCTTACTTTATTAAATTTTATTAAAAGCTATTTTCAGCCAAACCCGTACACGCCGTTATATCTTTATGTAATACTAATAATGAGATTAGGTATATCTTCAGTATCGAGAATTTTGAATCATTATACCACGCAATATTCCCGTAATCAAATTTTTCGTCCTTAAAATATCGAGAGAAGCGATTGATTCAATTAGCTACACGACTCTAAATTTACTTGCGCTACGTACGATTATAATATAATACAAAAATATCTCGAAATTGATGAACCTAGCTTGGGTGGTTGGAAATTGTCGCTCACTGGGCAATAAAAATCGAAAGGCGACACAACGATGGATAGAACAAGACGGCGAGACTTCTCAGGAAGAAAACCCACTCTCTCAAGAATGGAGGAGACTCCGGGATTCAACCAAGGCCCACTCAGAGCTAATGTATGTAATTGGTTGTAATTAATTGATTTGAAAATCAATGTGTGCTGTATGCTCTTAAAATTTTCAATAACAAATGTTTATATCATAGGAACAAAAAATGGTTGAAAACTTTTGTCAATTCAGATTAAAGATTACCTGCCTAAGATTCTAGATATCAAATTGGCCAAACTTTCAAATGGGTACATTTAATCGCAATTTCTATCAATTTAAAAACAACAGTTATATTTGCTAAGAGATAAAGAGGAATATTAATAAGAATTTAAACTACTAGAGGTATTACGAAATAATATCTATGTAAGATAATAATTACATTCTCCTTATCAAACAAACGTACTAAATGTATTTACTTGCAAGAGAACATAAAGATGAAACTATCACAACAAATTGACCTTAGCAGTTCATTCTGTATCTCCGAGACATGAGTTACTAGTGTTGAGTTGTATAACCAATTCGAATGATAATCATTCAACTTTATTAATTACGTATTAAAATAAAAACAAAATGTATCGAATAATTAATAAACACACTTTGAAAGCTGTTAAGTTTTGTGGAACATCTAATCCTAAATCGTGTCTCGGTGCAATAGGAACCTTAGGAAATAATAACAAGCATGATTCCAAAAAACTTCACACTCTTACAAACACTGTGGAGAAATTGTTCCCGACAAGAGCAGATTTCCCGAGCAGACATATTGGACCAAGGGATCAAGATATTGTTACGATGCTAGACTTGCTTGGATTTAAGGTAGGATGTTATTAATTCACACCACAATACTGTTTGCCTAAAATTTGTTGTCTTGTCCTAAAACCCCCAAAACTGTGGCCTACTGTAAAAAATATATATAAATAGTGTGCGCCGATTTATAATCCAGATAATTCAGAGACCCCATGGGGGAGATGACCTTAGTATTGTTATTGACAACGAATTATTTCTGTTGATTTTAGAGTCTTGACGAATTGACCAACAGTGCTGTACCCGCAAACATTAGATATAAAGGGATGTTAGATATTGAAGAACCAGTAGGTAAGAGAATTAACTAAAAAATGTTTTGATTTAACCCTTTATAGAAACCTTAAGTGAAAGAAAAAAGTAGGTGAAGTGAAAATGAAATCAAACTCCCATGAGTTAAGTGATACATAGTACCATTCCTACAATAAATGTCTTGCTAAATTAAGAACACACCGATTCGTTGAAATCTACTTGATAAAGGCAATATGTTTTGCCAAATATTGTAGGCGCTGTAAAATTTTAATCACATTATTTGTTCTTTCGAACAAATCGAATGACATGATTGTCGACCTCAACATTGACCCGCTACATATTTTTGCAATTTTATTATTTACTGAAATACGTCACACTATCAGTACAAGTTTTATAGTAAGATACTTGGTATAAATTTACCTTTATCTTTTATTTATTTATGTGTATATAACTGCTGATTTAGAAGAATCGGTATTGTTTATACACAATCATAAGTAATTGTAAACAAAAACTTTAAAGAGAGATAAAGTCAAAGGACTTAAAGTGATTGTGAACAATCTAACCTTAGAAATAATGTAAGGTTTTTGAATCCTAATAAATTGTTACAGATGAATCTGGATTGATCAAAAGGATTAGGGACATTGCGGAAAAGAATAAAATATGGAGATCTTATATCGGAATGGGTTATCACAATTGCTGCGTTCCTCACACAATAATGAGGAATATCTTCGAAAATCCTGGATGGTGAGACACAGATTTCTAAAATTATGATAATAATTGGATAATGGATATTCTATGAATTCGTAAAACTTATTACCGGTAAAATTTTAGGACAACTCAATACACTCCATACCAACCAGAGGTCGCACAAGGGCGCCTTGAGGGACTCCTCAACTATCAAACTTTGGTCAGCGATTTAACTGGATTAGAAGTCTCAAACGCTTCTCTCTTGGATGAAGGAACGGCAGCTGCCGAAGCTTTATCACTGTGTCATAGGTTCGTTTTCAATTTATAAAGTAAAATATACCCATTGAAAAAACTTGAAATTGAAAGTATGTGAATATTTTCTTGTTTGTTTCAGGCACAACAAACGTACAAAATTAATTGTCTCATCCGCACTCCATCCTCAAACACTATCTGTTGTCCGTACACGTTTAGATGCTCTAGGTCTTCAAACAATAATCGTTGACGATGTGACCGCAGTTGATTACAAACAAAGGGACATCTCTGGAATTCTAATTCAATATCCCGACACTTTTGGAAATGTGAAGGATTACACCGATCTAACAGAGGAGGCTCATAACAACGGGGTAAGACATTGATTAAATTAGTAGCTAATCGTAAAACAAAACATATTCTGCAATATTGCTAATATTTTTTTCAGACATTAGTTTGCTGCGCTACGGACCTCCTTGCACTGACACTTCTTCGACCTCCCGCAGAATTTGGTGCCAACGTTGCAATTGGTACATCCCAAAGGCTCGGAGTACCACTTGGGTATGGTGGTCCTCACGCTGGTTTCTTCGCGTGCGAGCAGTCCTTGGTGAGACTAATGCCTGGAAGAATGATTGGAGTAACCAGAGATGCCAGTGGCCATGATGCTTACAGGTCGATTGATATTGAATTTTTTGTATAAAAATGAGTAAAAAAATATTCAAAAAACGCTATCATCTTACGTAATAATGTTTGTTTCAGACTGGCACTCCAAACCAGAGAACAGCACATTCGAAGAGACAAAGCTACATCTAATATTTGTACAGCCCAAGCACTCTTGGCAAATATGTCCGCTATGTTTGCAGTTTATCATGGTCCTCAAGGTTTAAAGGACATTGCTTTAAGAATACACAGCTCAACACTAGTCTTGTGTGAAGGTATTGTATTTTTATTAGAGAAACTACGTGGCTTCTATGAACAAATTATATAATTTCTTATCTTATCTCATAATTTATATTTCCAGGACTTCGGCTCAGAGGCCATAAACAGAATAACGGAGCATTCTTTGATACCCTTCATGTCACGCCAGCAAACGACAGTTTGGAGCAAATTAAACAAAGAGCCAATGAAAAATGTATTAACTTTAGATATTTCGAAGATGGTACAATCGGCATAGCTTTGGATGAAACCGTAACACAGGAAGATGTGAATGACTTGCTTTGGATATTTGATGCTCCAAAATCTGACGAGGTAATGCCATGACAGTTTATGTCATTTTACAAAAACGTTTGTAAACATTTATTAATTGGTCCACTACAATTTAATATCAGGTCATCACCAAAGGAGATGTGATTTCTAAAGGTATTATGAACACAGATTTCAAGAGGACGTCGCACTATCTGACTCATCCTGTTTTCAATCTTCATCACTCAGAAACAAGGATTGTACGGTACATGAAACAGCTGGAAAATAAGGATATATCTTTGGTCCACTCCATGATTCCTCTTGTAAGTTGCTGAATATTTTCAAAAACCTTTGGCACTATCGTATTTCGTGTAGGTATGTATGTATTATATTTTATTGTTGGTGTGGTGTTTTAGGGTTCTTGCACAATGAAACTGAACTCGACAACAGAGATGATGCCTTGTTCATTCAGGCACTTTACTGATATTCATCCATTCTCCCCATTGGATCAAAGCACTGGTTATCACATATTATTCCAACAACTCGAAAAGGATCTTTGTACTATCACTGGATATGACAAAATATCATTCCAGCCTAACAGGTACACTAACATTAATTATTTTGCATCGTTTTCTTCATTCAAAACCTTCCAAATCATCTGAAAAACATTGATTCTTCGACTCTTACTTCCAGTGGTGCTCAAGGAGAATACGCAGGTCTGCGAACAATCAAAAGTTACCACGAATCTCGCGGTGATCACCACAGACAAATCTGTTTAATCCCTATTAGTGCCCATGGAACCAATCCCGCAAGTGCACAAATGGCTGGCATGAGAGTGGAACCAATTAGAATTACAGCGCAAGGAAGTATTGATATGAAACACTTACATGATAAGGTAACATACGATTAGAAAGACAAAATATTTAGAGGTTTTTTTATGTCTGCAAATTACATACTCTTCTGAACTTTAGGTAGAGGAGCACAGCAAGAATCTCTCATGTCTAATGATAACGTATCCATCCACAAATGGAGTTTTTGAGGAGACTGTCGCTGAAGTTTGTGACATTGTTCACAAACATGGAGGGCAAGTTTATCTTGATGGTGCTAACATGAATGCTCAAGTAAGTGCGATTTGTTTGATTTGACCCATTCCCCTTTTTAATTTATTGAGTCATACGTTTTTCACCACTTTAAAATTTGCTTCATTAATTCTTTTAGGTTGGTTTATGTAGACCGGGAGATTACGGTAGTGACGTATCTCACATGAATCTTCACAAAACATTCTGTATTCCACATGGTGGTGGAGGACCTGGAATGGGACCCATTGGAGTGTAAGCAGCGTATTTTTTTAAGGATTTCGTATTTTCTGACCTACTTATTCAATTCAGCGACTTTAGAAGATTTTAACAATGGTTTTTGTAGGAAAGCACACTTGGCACCGTTCCTTCCTGGACATCCAGTGGTCAATCCACTCGCAGATCTTGGGGATTCGGCTCAACCATTTGGTTCCGTGAGTGCTGCACCATTTGGATCATCTGCTATTTTACCAATTTCCTGGGCTTATATCAAAGTATGAATAAACCTAATTTGTACAAGTCATTCCAAGACAAACCCTAATTTCAAGTAATACGTTTATTAAGTGCTATCTATTTTGTAGATGATGGGTCCTCAAGGTCTACGAAGAGCAACGCAAGTTGCTATTCTGAATGCCAACTACATGTCTAAGCGTTTAGAAGGACATTACAAAACACTGTTCAAAGGTGACTCTGGATTGGTTGCTCATGAATTTATTATCGATGTTAGAGACTTGAAGAAAACTGCAAATATTGAAGCAGCCGATATTGCCAAACGCCTGATGGATTACGGTAAAGATCCAATAATTATCAAGGATTATTTTCCGTCTTACAATTGTAGCCATGCCAGATTTCCATGAAACATTATTTGATTCGATGATGTCTTCCCTTTTAGGATTCCACGCCCCTACAATGTCCTGGCCTGTAGGTGGAACTCTCATGATTGAACCAACAGAATCCGAAGACAAAGTTGAACTGGACCGTTTCTGCGAAGCTCTCATATCTATTAGGAAGGAAATCAAAGAAATAGAAGATGGAAAAATGGACCAGAGAATTAATCCTTTAAAGGTGAGTAAACGAGTATCCAAATCCAGGTATGGCGATAACTTTGACGCAACTTGTTTAATTTTGAATCGATTTCAAGCATGTCTTTTGCCCATCACATTGATTGTTTCAATATTGTCAACGGCACCTATGACATTACATAACTCCTCAATTTTCCAGATGTCACCTCACACCCAAGCTCACGTCATCTCAAACGAATGGAATCGTCCATATTCACGGGAACAGGCAGCCTTTCCAGCAGTGAGTAAAAAAAAAGATCAGCCATTTTAAAACACTTCGGTGTCTATGCCAGAGAATAAATAAATGCTATGAAATTCTGACTTAAAAAAAACTAATCATCTCATTATTTTTTCAGCCATTTGTAAAAGCAGAAACGAAGATTTGGCCAACAGTTGGTAGGATCGACGATATGTATGGCGACAAACATTTAGTCTGTACTTGTCCACCAATCCTTCCAGACTATTAAATTTAAAGCTATTATATTAAAATGTAATTTATTTATAATTATTCACAGAAAGAATGAAATAAATGTAGATATAATGGTAGTCACTGACTACGTACTCAAACTATAAGATGTTATAAGATTGTGTAAAACCAATAACATAAAATCAAATGTGTTCACTAATATCTGCTTTTATTTTTCTCGTTGTCAATATTTCACTTCGCATTATTCCTGAATTTATACTATCTACCTAAATATTTTAGAGACTTCACCGTTTTGAAGTTTTCAGGAGTGTACTTCGTAAGATAAATAATTTTGTTTCGTCATTGTGATGATAACGATGCCTAATTTTATATATTATTAATTCTGAAAAATAGTACAATAATAAAATAGTCCGATAATAATAACAAAATATGATAACCTGATAAGTAGTTGATAACACCGCAAGTCACCGTCATGGAATCATGCATGCCTACTTATTTTATCACCTAGGTACTAAATAATATATAAATATTTTTCTATGTGGCAACTCCGAAGATCGATTCTCTTCGCATCAAGAGAGTATATGTGTTCTGTGCTTCGCATTTTCATTTCATAAATAAATATGGCGTTTCGTGGTGCTGCCAAGTAGTTTTGTATTAATGTATAATATATTGTATTTTATGTCATCGTAATAAGACAACAGTTTCCGTGAAACGTCGTATGTATTGATGCAAATAATTTAGTTTTTACATTACCTTTTTATAGAAAAGTTTAGGAATATTAATTCATAATGATGAACGGTGACTTATCTCGCGGGAGAGGTAGAGGTAATCCGGCTAATATTCCGAGAGAAATTCGTAGACCTTATAATGTGGCTGCTGGGAATAATTCTGAAACTACAGGTAAATATCTTACATTGTTTTTTGTACCTAAAACAATATAATTATGGTCATTAACGGCTTTCAAAATGTGACAAATTTCGCACAAATGGCTGCATAGACTGCATTATTTTTACTTGCGTGTCAAAATTGTTTATTCCTTTGTGTCTGTGACTGTAACTAGAAACTGTTTCCCGAAACATCTCGAATTACCTGGAAAATTGAATAAAAAGCATGAAATTTTCCAATCAAAACTGTGGAGAAAATGGTAATTTTGAAACTTGTCAAAATTCATATTGTTTTGTAGAATTTAGTGATTCTTGCCAAGTTTCACAGTGAAAACACAAGATAGTAAACAACATTGAAATAATGTTTGTCACTCCAGGACTCTACATAGAGGACAAACTGAATTGTGATATTTTTGTATGAGTTTCATTCATCTCCATTTATTTAAAATGGGATTTTTGTGACATAATCAATATCAGTCAATCTACTAGGTTATGTAGTGCTTACAACACAGACTTATCTCTTTTCAATACAAGATTATATAGTATCTCATGAGAGGTTTTAATTATGTTTTCATTGGGTCAAAACACTGTAACAACTCCTGCAAAATAGATCTGTGTATTTTTAAAAACGAAACCAATGTAGGTCACCTGAGATGACGATTCATAAAATAGCTATAATGTGTTTTTGTTAGGTTAGGTGTTCGGCCCAGATAGTGAAACCCATTGCCTATGAGCAGCGCTAGTGTCACACGTACTATGGAGTTTTTGGTTCCCAAAATTACCACCACACATGGTACTATTTGTGTTTTTTATAAAGAATTTGAGTTTGTCACAAACCCAAATACTTTTCTGCACACTTCACAGTAAGCTTAAGGCTTGCTTCGTTCATTTTCCGCTTGGAAGATCTTTCTCCGACCAACTATGCCAACAATGTGCACTCAAAAATATTATAGGCAGAAATGCTGGGGATTATTTTTAGTGGGGATTAGTAGACAGTTCTCAATAAACCTGAAATACCAGTTTTAAAATAATGATGTTTGAATTCACAAGTTGGTTACTCATTCCATTTTTATATCATTTCCAGAAGAAAAACCTCGGTCCACATTATCTGCAGAAGCCAAGGAATGGTTCCCTCCAAACTATGTGCCCCAGCCCCCCACCCACAACCTCTACCAACGTCCCAACGCAACCTCGGCCTACCAACAAAACCAGAACATGTACTCGGCTGTGGATCCCAACTTTTACGGAGCCGCTCCGTATCAGCAGCCCAGCTATGACCGCTATCACTACCATTCCCCATCCTCCAGGTATTCTGCCCAGGATAGAATTAGACATCATCAACAACCAGAGGAATATGTCGTCCATGTAAGTACCGCCATCACAAATATGGGTGTTTTTATTTCATTGTTTTAACTGTATAGAAAGTATGTACAGGGTCATCGAAATAGAATGGACTGATTTTAAAATTGAAACCTTGTATGTTAAATGGGTGATTCTTTCACTTTATGATAACTAGTTAGCGCAAGCTTCGTTAGATGCAAGTTTGAGTAGACTTGCTGTGCAGTCGTCAAGACCAGCCGGTGTTAATCTTTACTCTGTCCAGCACGATATTGCATACATTTCTAACAAAAGGATCTCGTTGCTAATAGTACCAACTGAGATATATTAATTTGTCACACACCGGTATAACTTGCTCGATGATACGTTCATGTTTTGCACTTTCTAAGACCGAGAGGGTTTCTCCTAGGTAGTGTTGAACTCGTAGACAAAAATCTATTGAATGAACTATTGTTGTTCGTTACTTTCAAAAGTGTTATAAAGAGCTAACGCGTCAGTATTTTATTGGAAATGATTCCTATAATGATCATGATAAAAATACTGTCTTGACACATATGCTCTATCAATTGCTATGCAGTTTATTAAAACAGAGTTACTAATGCCGCCAATGTCACCTTTTGTAAACAGGATAGTATCGCCCACCTGATAAGCGTAATGTGTGAAGTGACCTTCAACCCTGGAAGATTTGCTGTGCTCTCCGGTCCTCTGGTGGATTCATTCTCAGAAACATTAGACAACTACACTATCACGCAACAACTTGTGGATGCTATTGTCAATCAGGTAACATACCTAGTACCATGTACGTAGAAATCAGGCGCGAAGCTACCTAAGAACACGACTCCCATCGAGTTACCTTTTGGTAGGTATAATAGTGTCTAATCTGACGTAACCCAATAAGAAATGTTAGACCCGGCTTCCCTCCTGCAGAAATCCACCCTTCGCCACTGGTAGAAATACTTCACATTCAGAATCCTATGCATTGTTTTTGATAGCAACACAACACCGACCCTCTGGAATTTTGACCATGAGTGAGTTGTATATATACGTCACAATACCTTCGTTTGGCATGCAATACCGCAAAAGCAATCATTTTGATGAAAATGTGTTCTTAATGTAGATCATGAAAGATTTTAAAAATATGGAAACATTGTCCGATAATTAAATATGTATACCTATCAAACAAAACTTCAAACAGAAAATTGACTACCACATTTTCCAGTAGTATTTTCCTCTTGTGAAAAGTTGAGTATGCATTATTTTCACAGTAGTGCATGCGGAACAACGAAATGTTTTTCCTTCATTCAGTAGTACTGGATGTATTGTAACCTAAGAGTTAATTATTATTTAACTCAATCATATCGACAAGTTCGTAAATTAACAACACAACCAAACGTGGAGTTACGATTAAAAAAGTGTGGTAGTAAACGAAAACAATCAATATCGTACAAAAAAATGTGTAATCAAATGTGGTTTGATACAGTAAAAGTTTGGCTGTAAATTGTCCAAAAAATTTGCTTTCTCAATAATGTAGTGTAACTTATTGTTATTTGTTTTCAGGCCATAGGTGAAGCAAATTTCCGTTACAATGGAGCCAGACTTTGCACAATGTTTGATAGTGTTGAAGCCAAACCAAACGCTCCATCTCTCTTCAGATATTGTCTTCTAGAAAGGTAATGTGTAATCTATGGACTTCCAGCTAACTCAAGCTAATTGTGTTTTACGTAAGTTTATTAAAGTATGCTCAATGATTTTCTTTGGTTTAGATGTTCCGCTGAAGAGGCAAAGATCGTTGCAGGCGGTGAGAACTTTGAAGAGAACATCTGTGGCTTTGCAATGTTTGTTGCAGAGTTATATATGCAACTGGATGATCCACAGGTATCTACATCTCTTAATTTGTTTTAAACTATTGGACTTACTGCGTGGTTAATCATAGTTTTACATTGAACGTGTTTTATTCCTTGCAGGGTGGTCGTGTGAAAGCCTTGGCCGAAAGTTTGTGTAAAGTATTGAAACATCTGCTCACCTTGGACAATGACAACAGCACCAAGTCTGTTTGCCAGATATTAAAGGTATGCAATGAATAGAATATGTATTATATTGTCTAGAACATCCTAGCCATCACGTGCGGTGTAGGCAGAGTGCCACACGCAATTATCCTTGCATGTAAAATGTACATCTCTTGTTTCCATAACATTCTACATGTGGTATTTCTTTCTCAGCGTGATTCCATTCATGATTATCCGCTCACTATGATACTCCTTTTCCTTCTAGACCATCCGATCATCAAGCACCGTCCTATAACCACTCATCTCTCTAATTACCTCTTTCCTTTCAAGAGTCTTTCAATGATTTTCCACCATTCTTCTCAACGATCTCATCTTCACCGCATGGATTCCATTCTCATTATTTTCTTAAACCATGATATGTCTTTGCTTCGTTATCTTTCATTGGCTACGTTCTTTTCATTGCAGTTGTCTGGTTTGGCACTTGACGCGGATTGCGCCGCTCGCATGGAGGAGATCTGCATGATGCTGGCTGCTGCCGAAGCTGCTGGAAGACAACCAATGTTAGTGAGGAATGTGTTGAATCTAAGGAGAGACCGCTGGGGCTCGGCTCGTTTTGCAGAAATGGTGGACAGTGACAATACACCACCTGTTGTTCAACATGGTAAATTAACTTCTAAATAAATACAGTATAACCTAACTTGAATGATTATACAATATTTTTTGACATTTATTTGTTCCTAGGACCGGGGGGACCTCTGGCCTCCTTCAAGCCCAACACCAATGGCACGAGCAGCCCTCCTAAGAGGACAGGACCCCCAGCAGGGAACAATATGAATTACTCCAACAATCGGCAGACGGGGGGCAACATGTTCTATCTGCCAGACGGACACAACCTCACCAGCGAAGAAGCTGCCTTCTTACAGAGCCACCTCCCCAGCGGGGATCAGCCATTCTCGGGAGATGAGGAGGAAAATCAGTATGTTATTTTTGTTGTAAAATGTTTGAACCCCATTCATCTCAACACCGATCTACTTTTCCTATTGCTGACTCTTTTTATACTCGGTATAAATATACTTAGTAGAATTCTGAATTTGACATAGGGTAGTAAAAATCAAATTTATACTTAAAAATTAACATATTGTTCTGTAATTAGATTCATTTTTCTCTTTAACAGTATTGTATTTAATGGTATTTGATTTTTTAATAACCTCATGTCCTAGCCAGGATTCCACTCTATCATTACTCAAAATATATGTAGTCTGAGAGTTCTCCCGTGTAAAACCGATTAATTGATGTATGCGATACTAAAATGTTGTGTTGATTTTCTATTTTGTATTTTCAGGGAGAATTCTGACGAAGACATTTGGGAACCGGAGATGGACGCGGAGCAGAGGGCAGACTTTCTGGAATTTCTCAAGATGACACATCAGATCAAACGGTAGACAACATTATCATCTTAGGCCTTTTACAAAATCAATGTGTTATTGGCATCATTATTGCTTACTACTTAATATAGTAAAACAACAAAAACATGTGATGAAATGTATCATTTCATAATCAAAATATCATCATCAATTATATTAATATAATAAAAAACATTGCACGTTGATCGTAATGTGAATCATAGTCCATTCAACTATGAAAGAGCTACTTTATAATATAGAAATATTATCACACTTGTTAATTATTTGCATGAAGTCTCAGAAACGAAATAAACAGTAGTGTTACCACAGTATACATAAAACAGGCAGTGTAATTGTATATATGTACGTCATCGCCCGATTGTATGTGCAGGTGTTCGCAAACGGCTAGACCGTTTATTGTAAACGTCTGTCTAACTGTAGAATAACGTTTCGTCAAGGGCGACATAACTCGTAAATGCCAGACTTATAGGAAAATCCGAAATTTATGATATTAGATGATTGAACTCTGATCAATACCAAAAAAAAATCAGAAACACGTAAAAAAAAGACATCGTAATATATCAGTGCCTATTGCAGGGTTTGATGATATATAGGTATCCGATCTAAATGTTATTCTACAATCAGCTGACCGTTTGTTATCTTAAGAATGCCATCTGGTGGTGACATATATATACAGGGTCATCGAAAAAGAATGCCCCTACTTTAAAATGGTATAGCTTTGGAACCACTTACGTTAAATGGATGATTCTTTCACTGTATGATAACTAATGAATGTAAATTTTGTTTGATGTATGATACAATGCGTAAGCGCATGCGCTGAATGGCTACGCTGTCGATAAAGTCAACCGACGCTTTTCATCTACCGGCGCCCCCCAATGTAATGGTGATCGTGAACAGTAATGTCCTCATTTTGAAAAGGTATAACTTTGGAACCATTCATGTTAAATGAGTAATTCTTTCACTGTATGGTAACTGGACATGTGCGCCGGCTGCAAAAAAGCCGGCGGCGGCGCCCATGTCTAAAATAGCCGGCGGCGGCGCCACGCCGGCGGCGTGGATCCAAAGTGGGGGGAAGCATTGGATTTTTTTGCAATATTGTTTTAAATGATTAAATACGTATATGTGAAAAGGATAATGATAAAATCGATTTATTTATTTTGAAAAACTATGATTATTTCAATAATAAAGTGAAATAAAAGCTCATATTTGAAAAATAATGGAAAAATTCATTATTGCCTTTTTATGGTGCTAGAGGGCAGGTCAAAAAAAACAAATCCATAAAGTCAAATGCGTCAGAATGAGCCTAACTATGGGCAGTAGTGCAGTCGAACAGGTTTCTCATTTGGCAATATTTGGGCTGTTAGCTAAACGGTGAGTGGAATTCAAACTCTGAAATGAAGTCCAGAATTGCGATGACGAGGTCGACCTTCCACAAAATGCAAAATTCCTATGTAACCAAGAACTACGGTTCAGCATAAGCTGTAAAAACATATGTGTTATATGTGCTGTTGCTTGGAATGGAAGGGTAATTTAATAAAATTATCTAATTTAAGTTTTGAGGTGGTCTGTAGCCTGGTTGGTAACGCGCTCGACTGTTAATCCAGTGGGCGCGGGTTCAATCCCCGACCTACTCCACTTCACAACACAAGATTTTAAGCTTTCTCTGAAGTATGAATATGGGAACAACAAAGATGTATGTGGGTTTATTTGGATAAACCCAGATTCATTTTATTAAAAAAAAAACTTATTTTGGATGTTATTTTAGGTGTAAAAATAAGGAAAATAAATAAATAAAGATATATTGTGGTGTTTTTAGTCGAAAGGTGCATAAATTAATAATGACATCAACCAAAATACGTAATGCTTACCGGTGGAAAGATAAATTACAATTTGAGAGTAGTCTGTAATCACAGTCCGAGAAACCACGTTAGGGTATAGTAAATTATTATTTTTTTATTAAAATGCAGCCTTGTATGAGCGAAATAATTGGATTTTAACGTTAAAATATCTAATATCAAAATATAATCACATTTTGATACTTTGAAGATCGTAAACGTAAAAATTACCAAATGAATATCGTTTTTTGTCAAGAGAAGAGGAGTCTTAACTATTTCTACAGTACTTATTGTATTAAAATAAATTAAATATAGCATCTCTCTCTCTCTCTCCTGTCGATTTCCTCACTGCTGAGGGTCGCGATCTCCAAACCCAAACACCCGTTGCTTGACCAATGCCCGCCACGCAGCTCTGTCCTCGGCAAGATGCACTGCCCTGTAGATGGAGGGGGCAACAGTCTGCGTAACTTGGTCCGTCCATCGCAAAGGTGATCGTCCTCTGGGTCTCCATCCCGGCGTGCATCCCGTGATTATTAGCTATTCGAGACTATCTCCCCCTCTGCGAGCGATGTGTCCAAAAAATTGGAGAATTCTTTCTAAGCATGGAGATGACAATCTAGACGTGATTCCAAGTACCTGAAGGATAGAGGCATTTGTCCTTCTTGAAGTCCATGGGATCCGCAGCATGCGCCTCTAACACCACATCTCGAAAGCGTCAACTCTAGCTTTGTCCCTCGCTCGCAAGGTCCAAGATTCCACCCCATAGAGGAAAATAGAGAACACAAGCGACCGCACCAATTTAATTTTTAGCCCTCTGGATATTCTTCGGTCTTTCCATATTTTATCAAGGCGTGTCATAGCGTTCTTTGACATCCCAATCCGTCTTCTGATCTCCGCCTCGCATCCTCCTGCGTCATTTAGCACGGATCCGAGGTATGTGAAACTCTCGACAACCTCCAGGTCAGTGAGTGCACCTGTTATCTGGAGAATAGCGAATCTAGTCAAGTGGAATGAAAATAATTTCGATTAGGTACTTCGATAAAATCAAAGGTTAAACTAATGAAAAGATAGAACGGTTGACCGAAAAGACGAAAGGCCGCATATTTTGGTCAGATATTCCTGGAAGAAAAATATAGCCTTCTGCTAAAATTTACGTGGTTTAAAAATTTCAGCGTGGTATGATAAAATCGACCGGTGTCCTAAAAATCGATCAACTATAAATTCTGAGTTTTCCTTGTGATTCCCAGTTAACATAGAATAACGTTTGTTCATTGAATTTCCACCATGAAGAACCAAATTATTAATGCCTCCATCCCATCCTATTTCTTGTTTTAGAATCAAATAAATAAGGTACAGAAAATTTCCCGATTTTTTTTTATTCCAAACCAAATGAACGAAATATGTGAAACGTAGGAGTGGGTTAACAATGCATTAGTTATTATTCGACATCTTATACTGAATCCTAGCGTCGCCACAGCTGAATGCTTCATTTTTGTACCTGGAAAAGTACTTATTTGGATTTCTGTCTCAAAAAACACAGGATAAATATTTTTGGTCACGCAGTTCCCACGCCGCCGGCGTGAGCGTTTTGTCGGCGGCGGCGCGCCGACCATGATTAGCGGCGGCGCGCCGGCGCGGCGCTCATGTCTAATGGTAACTAATGAATGTATTTTTTTATTTAAATTCCGATAGAGTGGTTAGCGCATGTGCAGAATAGCTGCTTAGCGGAGAAAGCCAACCGGCGTTAACTATCTACGTCTTCCAGTATTCCATATCACCATGCATGCAAAGGATAGTGCGTTTGTTTTTTTTTTTGCAATTTCGAACTCTTGTTTTTGTAATTTGGTCAAGAAATTGATTTTTGTGTGTTTTTAACACTAGAATTCCGGATACGTTAAAAATTCTCTTCCGACGCTAGTAGTCGGCCAGTTGAATGTTTTTTTACACGCTGCCTGTTTTTCTATTAGGTACGGTTTCAGCTTAATTTGTTTCTACAAAGAACCGCTGTATACTGAAAATTGACTCTGACTTGGGTAACCAAATAACGCAAGGCTTATAGTTGCACGATCACCATTACATTGCGAGGCGGTAGATAAAAAGTGTCTTTTGGGTTTGTCGTCTGCGCATGCGCTAACGCATTGTGTTATACGTCAAACAAAATTTACATTCATTAGTTATCGTACAGTGAAAGAATCACTTATTTATCGTAAACGGTTCCTAAGTTATTCCATTTTAAAGTACGGGCATTCTTTTTCGATGACCCTGTATTGTTCTGACTGTTGTTAGGTTATTGTAGTAATTGTTAATTTACCGATATATTTTATGAAATATTGTTATAATAATTATCCTTGTTTACTTTAATATGGAAAGAAATCAACATTTTGAATCCAACTCTGTAGATACAAAAATATAAAAGACATTATGCATTTGTGCTTTTTTTTAGGTTATGTTATTTCTATTTAAAAATAAATAGCCCTTTCATAGTTCTATGCCTTAGTCAGAGAAGAGTGTTTACCCAATCAAAAATTAAATAAAAACATTACCAAATGAGGTTGTATAATAATAAAAATAATATCCATGAAATATTGTGATTTTTTTTAGCGTTATGTATTTTTTAAAACACTTGTGGTGAAGCAACATAAAAATATAAAAACAATTAAACGTCTGCCGTCCAATTGCAAAATACTGTGGTGAAAAAAAAAGATCAGTTACAGCTGATGCTGTTTTAGAGCTCAAAAAAAAAACACTTTCTTTTAGTAGATGCTAGCGTGAATCAGACCGCATTCAACTTTTAGCGGGTGGGCACACATTCAAGCCCCATTGCTAAACTGCTGTACTCTTACAACACAAGCTTTTCTTCCTGTGAAGTGTACAAAGGTGTATTTGGGTTTATTTTGATAAGCCCTAATACATTTTTTATGAAATCTTTATTTTGGAGCATTTAAGTATGTATTTATTTATTTATAGTAAGAAAAAATATGGGCTTGTGTACACAGACCCAAATACTTACCTGAACACTTCACAGTAAGCTGAAAGCTTGTGGCATGAAGTGCAGAATGCGTCAATCCCAAAATTGCGTTAATTAACCAACAGCACCATCCATACTTGCCAATTAACATTGTTGTGGTTTTCATTGTATTAAAATCTTCGTTTTCAAATACTAAAACTCAAGTTACAGTATTTTGCTTTTGAACGACAGACGGAAATAGTTTACAAAATATAAATTTCATTTTTTACCACGCCTTACCCATAGTCTTATGTACAATATTAGAATGTATCAATTTATTTTTTCAGAAGAATAACTGTGTTATCAGAAATATTATAATAATGTTATATTAGCACCACAGTAATGTTAGGTCATATATTTTTTAATTACCACATTACACGTATTTGTAAATTGTACTATATTTTGTCATTACCGTAAAAATTGTTACCACTTTTTAGGTATTGAAAAGAAATTATTGTTCCGAGTTGTCTGGTTGTCAGTGGCAAAGGGTGGATTTCTGCAGTAGGGAAGCCGGGGCTAACATTTCTTATGGGATTATGTCAGATTAGACACTATTGTACCTATCATTTTTTCCAAAAGGTAACTCTATGGGAATTGTGTTCTTAGGTAGCTTCGCGCGTGCTGGTTATACCAGATTTTTTATATTCACTCATTTTTTAATTCCGCTGCAATAAATTTTGAAATCAAATTTTTTAGCAACTTTCTGATTTAAGAAATTTTTCAAATTTTTTTTTCGGTGACATTAGAATATTCGATATTAGGTGACATTTCTAACTGTAACATTGATTTTAAAAATAACGACATACCTAATTTCCGCTATAGAAATGAAATAATATTTGAAATGTTTATTTAAAAAAACAATTTGTAGTTATTTTCACAGCATTCCATGACATTATGCCAAATTAATACAAATTTTCTTCATTTTCAAAATTGTTACATGAATCGATTTACTATATGTATTTTAAGTTCTGAAATCAATTTCTTTGTCTTGTGATTATTTCTTAAAGTCCTACATAATGACTATATATAAATTTATTCAACTAATTGCTGTTTATATTTCGCTTATATTGTATAGTCTATTGAATAAAATTTATCTTAAATTCCTACTCAGTGACAAAAGTATAAACTTATTGAAAAGTTTATACAGCGGTTGCCATTTAATGTAATAATCGCAATAATGAGACACGATCGCAAAACAGATCATGATATTCAGATTCGTGCACTAGATTCTACGGGTCTGCTAGCATGCCTAGTTTCAAAACTCATTTACATCCTGATTATAGTCTTATATATTAATTACGTATCCTGAAATAAAAAAAATATTCTTTGTTATTTTGATTGTATATAATGAATTTAGTAATCTTAATTTTTTTATGAAATAAAATGGATGATTTTTTTTAAATTCATGTACTGTTTACTAATTTGCATATTTTCTCTGATTTACATCATTAAATGATTTATTTATTTTGCCAAATCGTAATATTGTCTGCGGTAGGTATTTCAAATTGATTGTAAATTATGTTAAATACTACTTATTGTAATTAGTTTTGTGGTGCACGAGTTGATTATATCATAATTATTATGTATCTTCACACAGTAATCTGATATAACCGGCACGAGGGCAACTTTCGATTCTCTATGGCAGAAATTAGAGTAAAAAGTAGCCGGTATTCCTGTTATATCAGTTTACTTTTTTTTTCTATAAGTCGTATTGGTTTACCGAGTGAAGCTGATTGGTATTTTTACTGTTTTCAAAATATCCATCAATATTTATACTATGCCAGTCTGTCAAGTGTTGGTTTTCGATGAAGGCACTGGATGTCAGGTTCTTGGCAACCATAGTGTAGAATTAATAGAACTGTCATAAAACTGTAGTCTGAATCAATCCGAGATCAAATCTTTCATGACAGACTGTGTTGTATTACAACATTGCAGATTACTGCTCTGAAAATTATAAAAGTCATCATACTATAAATCTGTGATTTTGAGATTCAAAGACAATTGAAAACTTTGAGTGCCGAAACTAATGTTACACCCAATTGAACCATGAAGTATACATTCCATTACTAATGCATTTATATTTTTATTTAAGTACAATGTTATTGATTTTTCTACGGCTGTACTCGGTAGAGCAAAATGACAAAATATTGTTAAATTATAGTGAGATGATATTATGTATTTCAATAGATGAATTTGAGAATGGACGGTGTCAATTTATAAGCGATTAGAAGTTGTAATTTTAACACAACGATGTAGTAATTTGTAAAAGGCTGTGTAGTACTTTAAATTTCATCACAAATCGTTGTGGTAATCCAAAGTTTGATTGGACACTGTCTGTTGTTGATTTCATCGTAGTAATGATATATTTCCTTGATATTCTATGGGTATGGTATTCATTTTACTCTGTTAATCTTTACTCCCTGGTGTTTTTATTATTTTTAATCTTCTCTTCATAAGTTACGAAAAAAAAGAATGAAATCAAAATGATGTGATCTTCCACACAAGTCATCAAAATATGTTAATGAGAAATCAAATATAATGTTTTTTAATAAAATGTAATATAAATTGTATTATTTTCCTCATTTATTTATTCCTTTCCCTCGGTTTTACCTATTATATTCTATCCTCTCATGTCGTCTTGTTACGGGGTAGGCAGAGAGAACAGAGTGCCAGATTTCCCCATCCTTAAGGACACACTTTTCTTGCTTCAGTGACATTAACGCATTACAACATACGATGCATTTTACTCAAAATGTATCTGTGTTTAACCTAGCGTCTCAGACTGCCAAATAGATGTAAAATGCATTGCACAAAACCACTAAATGACAATGCTGTTGCATTTTCCAAGAAGGAACAATGAAGGAAACAGATTGATTATTGTTGATAAGCAATCTTTGCTAACAAGATATGTACTGACATAATTAATGTTCGACAATTTCTTAAACAGACTTTAAAATGAAACTAAGAGATATTTTCATTATTTTATTATCAACAACAAACATAAAACTTGTAATATATTACACTACTTATCAAATAAATTATACACTACGCCTAACTAAACAATAATTTGTAAAACTTCTTTGAAGTAGAGTGAATTCGCTAGCGCTGGGAAAGAAGGGTTGACAAACCTGTTATAATAAATATAATGTTGACAGGTATTTTTGTATCTATTTAAAAAAAAATCTTGTTCAACCCCCTGTGAATTTTAACAGGTAAGTAAGTAAGTACCAACTAGTAGTTGCTGTGTGTCACAATAAAATTTTTGTCACAACGCCAAACCCGAATTGTTTCGCCATACAGGGTTGTACTAAAAATATCAACATTGAATGAACGTTAAGTTTTACTTCCTTTGAAACGATCACACACTGTTTTTTAAACGGCTAATGATTGAGAACCAAACTTAACAATAGTATTTGATAATGAATTTTCGAGAAAATTAAGATACAAACCCAATGACCGCAAATGTATCAGCTTAGAAAATAAGCTTTGTAAATGAGAGACTAATACGTGCGCTTATCTTGAATTTGTATTACACTAATATCAAAACCTTGCAATATACCAACGCAACCCTAGCTGTTATGTTACTGCCAAAGAGATTTCATAGTAGTACTTAATATATGTCGCTGGTTACTGCAGAGACCGAGTTAATGCAATTAAAATCAGCCTATAAAATATCAAAAAATTCTATATTGATTATGTTAGGTGTTGTCAGACAGATGTTGATCTATCATGGATTCTGTTTGAAAATAAGTTGGTTCAGCTTCAAACTGTGACCTTAAATTTGTATTTCGGTTGAGACAGAACATCACCAGGGCAATCATAGTGTTGGTTTAATATTTTAGAAGTTTTTTGTCGGATTGCCCAATCGTAGGATTTAATAATTTTTAGCATTCACTAAAGGGATTTTTTTTCATTACAAAGTCCTAACAATTTTAATGATGTGGGTTTTCAATAGTGTCCTACAAATATGACAGGAAAAACGTATTCTAAGCTCCACATTAAGTTGTAATGTGACTGAAAGCTACCGATTTACTATAGTGGCAGTTGCACACTTGATTATATTACTAGTAGCTCTACTGTCAAATTTCATATCCATGGTGATCCATTGCTTTATAACTTTGAACATGTAATACTAGATTTTTTTACTCAGTATTTACAACTATAGCATTTTGTAAAGCAGAACGGGATATAATAATATATAACAATAGTATTTGTAAATAGTTTCAGAATTAGATCATATACTAAACGATTCTCCACATCCGCACGTTCCTTTTATATTTGGATTATTAAATACGAATTCTGATGATAATTTATCTTCTACATAATCCATTTCAGTCCCTGGAAGTAGACAAAATATTTTTTAATTATTTAATACAATAATTAGTGTTTTTTAATGTAATGTGGTGAAACTCCCGATAATCTTTTGAAAACTGATAAAAGCAAGGATTAAAATGGCACTATAATATACTATATACTATAAATTCTAATCTGGAGAGGGCCTGTTGGTTATGACAAAAAGGTTGTTTTTTTTAACGGAAAAAGCACCAAAAATATCCTCATTGTTGACCAAAAACTCATACATAAGGTATCTGTATAATACTATACAATGCCTTCATGCCAAATCCCTAGCGACTCTTGCGATGTAGGCAGAGAGGACAAAACACTCTACTCGAACAAACCCCTTGCTTCCGTCAGGGAAGTATTCTATTAAACTACTATTTTCTATAACTTATCGCCCAGTTGTGGGTAAGACAGCTACACAAGAATTGCGCCAAAGCCTGTACTAACTGTTAGTTTACTGGGTATGACTGAGATATGTATAAAAGTAATCTACTAACCTAGAAGCGAAAGTTGTGCTTTCTTGTCAATAATGACTGTGACTCCATCCTGTTTGACTTCTTCATCCAATTTATCTTTTTGTTTAGTAAAATCCAGTGTATAAGATAGACCATTACAACCTCTCTGTTTCACGCCAACCTTCAGACCAATAAACCCTTGTCCTTCCCTTTCAACCATAATCTGCTTTATCTTCTGAACTGCACTTGGAGTCAAAATCAGTGCGGCCCTTGATGGTAGAAGCTTCTTTTTAACAGCCCTCACAGTAGCCGTTGCTACTATTTTACTCGTCATGTCAAAATTTATCTTGAAAATAAAGATATAAATAAACAAACCGTAAAACCAAAACAAGGGACTAGATACAAGCAATATAATTACGAACTGCGCATTTCGGAAAATATAAATACTTACATGCTATATTATTAAATTGAGTTCCGATAAATACACTCGAACCTTCTCAAAAACTAAATAAATTCATGTTAAATCACTATATACATAACCTATTAACCTTCATTTTCAGATTTTGACCATTTTCATTCTGGCTTTTGACATAAAACGTCACTGAAGTTATCAGAAATATTCTTTCGTAATCCATGAGAGACTTTGTAGAAAAGTTTCTAATTGTGGAAGGGAACAGTTGATACGTGCAATATGCAAGAAATACTCATTTTTATAAAACCCTTTATAAAACAGTGTTACCAGTAGAAATATATTTACCAATTTCGACGAAAATTTTCTAACTATTTTTTTTACTTATTACCTGACTCTGCCACTTTCTGGGCATCCCCTCACCTACGAGATAGATTATTAAAAAATTGTTGAAAAAATGAAAAATACACAGGTAAATAATAAATCGCCATTTCTGCATGATAAAAATCATTGAATATGTTAAATTTATTTTTTCAAATTTCAACTGTGATATAAACAACATACATTTTCCATGGCCACACATGTTTATTTATTGTGTACTTTCATATGGGATCGCATGTTCGAGGCTTGGATAAACTTCTTTCCACAAACAGAACATTCATATGGAGTTTCTCCAGTATGAAGCATTGTGTGACGCTTTAAGTGACTCTGCTTTGAAAATCTCATATCACAATACGTACAGGAAAGTTTTTTATTGTCTTCATCATGTGTTTTGAGGTGTTTTTTTAATGCATATGGGCAGTAGAATGTTTTGCCACAGATGAAACAACTGTGAGGTTCATTCTTTTCATGATGTAACTGATGATGTTTCTTTACTGATTCTTTTCTTGCAAACGTCTTATCACAGAGTTGGCATTTATAAGGTCTTTCCCCAGTGTGTATCCGGATATGTTCTATCAAATGATGTTTTGTTCTAAAAGCTTTCTCGCACTGATCACAAGCAAATGGCTTTTGATTTAAATGTATCATTTTGTGGGCCTTTAATATATGAATTCCTTTAAAACTTAAACCGCACATATCACATTGTACCTTATTTCTATTTTCATCGTGACGTATTTTGTGCCGGCTAAGTTGAATAGATCTATAAAATTTCTTGTTACAAATCGAACATTCAAATGTCTTGTCACCTGTATGCACTAATTTATGGACTTTCAGATAGCTCGATGATACGAAACTCTTTGTGCATTGATCACAATGAAAAGGTCCATCTTTAATGTCTGTCGAATGTTTTTTCATGTGTTTCCTTAAAACCCATTTAAGATTATACTTTTTAGGACACAGATCACAAGAAAACTGCTTTTCATCCCTATGACTTAAAAGGTGATCTTTAAATCCTTTATTAGTCTTAAAACTTTTTAAACATATTTCGCAATCATGTTGTGATTTTTTGTTATGAACTAAAAGGTGACGTTTTAGATTTTTGCTATCCAATAAATATTTAGAGCAAATTTCACACTTGATTCTTTCCCCTAAGTGCATAGCCCGATGAGATTTCAAATCTCGAGGACTTACGTAACTCTTTTCACATAAATCACACTTGTGTCGTTTCTTTTTATCAGCAGATTGTTTATTGTCTACATTATTTCTAGGATTCTCTTCTTGATTTAAACATATTTCTTCTTGTTTCTCAGAGTTTTGTGTATTGGGAACAATACAAGTATTAACATTATTATGTTTGATGTCGCTAGCAACATTATTCTCAGCAATAGTAAACAACTTCTTCAATGGCACGCTGTCTAGACTATCATTAGAGGCTTCTTTATCATTTGACCATTCATCCCAATTACTATGAGTTTGTACTTCTGATGTATCAGATACATTTTCTGACTTGAACACTCTTTCACTGATATTATTGTGTGTTTCTTCTGATGTATTATTATAATCCACATGAACATTATTCTCTGCTTTGCATTGCTCTACAGTTAGTTTGCCTTTAAAGGATTTGTACTTAATTTCACTTTGCAATAACCAATCAAAATTACCAACATCAACAACAGGCAAATACTTCACTTCATCCTCTGGTATAAAAACTGTCAATCCCTCGCGTGTTTTATTAAGAAATCCACAGTTAAATATCATATATTTGTTTAAGTCCTCAGGATTACAATGCAACTTCATAATTCCACCAACGGTGGTACAAACCTCTGTGTTTTTCTTAACCATTTTTGTATCCTTTTCTCCCTTAGCTGAAACAATATTTATAAAGGATAAGTTGGTTCCATATTTTCAGGTGTATTTTTCATAATTGTATATTTCAAGTGTATATTCACTCTGATTGATAACTACCTTGCATTTATCTTACATAAGTAGGTACCAATTTCTCTTTACATTGAATCATAATTGACCCTGCCTGTTTTATTAACATCAACCTAAACCACAACATTATAACAGGGGAGCTGCCCACACCATCCCACAGACTAGGTCGGAATCAAGTGCCATATTTTTAATGTTTCTAAGGCATACAAATATAGTTCCCTCCTCATGCACAACTAGCCTTAGGTAGGAATGACTGGGTATGACAGAAAAAGCTGAAATTAACTGCACAAACAAAATCCCTTTGAGTGGCAAACTTTGGTGACATTCATATGTTTCCAAGGCGAATGTTACAGGGTAGAATTATTAATGGACACTGCCTACCTTATTAATGTTAAGAATGGTTATGAACACATGATAAATAATTGACAAAATCCTGATTTGTTATTATACTTCTCCAACATCTGACTCTGACAATCTGTCACCACCTTCTGACACATTCGGTGTTTCCACCTCTAGGATTTTATTTTCCTTGTTCTCAGTAATGTCAGGGGACTTTTCACTAAGGAATCTACTTTTCACCACTAGGTATTTTCCTTCATAAATCGTTGATGAGATTCCGATATATCCATCAAACTCCATAATTGGTGGATTTGCATAACATAATATTATGTTTGTATTACAATTTCTCTATAACATTCCCTCCCAGCTCTTCCTCAGTTTCTCTTTCAGAGAAATTGCCTCGGTGCCTCGGAGGGGGGGCACTAAGGCTACTTCGAGGCGACAACTCCCCAACAATTGGTCATTATTAATTGAAATTATATAATTAACCTTTTTACCGGGAGGGGCGCTAGGGCTACTCCCTACTCCCTGTACCAGAAAGAAACGCTGCTCTCCAGAAGTCTAAATTCCCCTCAAAATAGGATTTTTCCTTCACTATGGAAACACTGGACATGTCAACGGTGTTACCACTTCTAAGAATTTATTCCCATTATTCTTTGTTGACTTTTCGCCACTTTTTATATTTTTCCTTGACCTCCTTTTCATAAAAAAAAAACTTTTTTTTAACTCTTCGACGTCCCCTGCTGTGTGTATGAAATCAAGAGATTCCAACACGTACCGTTTTCTAAGGCTTAACCGTCTCCCACCACTTTTGTTTATTCAAAACAACTATTCCCAAAACCCAACTGAAATCCCACAGCTGTGGTCTGCACAACGAAACACTTATTCTCTCCCTCCGACTGTGCTTTCTGGGGCCAACATCCAAGCACCATCATATAGATATAATAACTATAGGTATTGTTTAAAGTCATCTGCAAAAAAGCAAAACTATCAGCAGCTAGGGTTGCCACCTCTCCGGGTTTGAGCCGAAGTCTACGGGTTTGACCCGGAGTCTACGGGTTTGAGTGGCGTTCTCCGGGCTCCGGGTTAGCATAGTGTATCTCCGGGTGGGAAATTTTTGTCATGACTAAAAAAAAAAAAAAAAGGAAAATAACCCCGGGGTCCCGGTTTCCCCCATAGAAAAACGGGGACTCCGGGTCAGCATAGTAAATCTCCGGGTTTGTAATTATTGTGTAGACCAAAAAAAAAAAAAAAAGGTCAACTATTATTACACATTATTACAAATCTCCGGGCCTACGCTCTTACAAAGGTGGCAACCCTATCAGCAGCCCATGAGAATTTGGGTTTCATTTTGTGACGTAGTTATTCAACAGTCCTGAAGAAAAATAAAATATTTTCAAAAGTTTAATTCCATTACATAATACTCGTATTATCCAAGTCATGTAGGTATGTAACGCTTGCCCATTGGAAAATTTTGCAAGTTCCATGAATATGTATGTAAATTTAAAGCAGCGACGCCTTCGTTGGTAGCTAGAAATTTTCGTCGAAGTCTCAATTTGTATGAATGAAAATTTGAAATATCGAATGTATCTACTAATGAAATTATGAATGAAAATAATATTCCGCGAAAATTGAAATTTAGAAGTCTACCTACTAATGAAGTTATGAATGTAAATATTTTTCCGCGTAAAATTGCTATACATACATACCTACCTACCTATTATATTATTGATAGAGAATGGAATTCGAATTTTTTAGTATAATCATACTTACTGTAGGAACCTATAGTAGGTACGTATGTAGAATTAGTATGGAAAGTAGGTAAGACCAAGACCCTCTCTGATATGTTCCTTCGAAGAACTTTGGATGGGCGTGCGGTAGAATGGCAGTATGAGTAGTTAGTTAATAAAAAAATGACAAATTTCGTGAATATAGTGTTCACGGGACCCACTAGTACTTAAATAATTAGTAATAAAAGTCTTTTTCTGGAACTCTTCCAATTAATTATATTTTAAATATTGAAATACAAAATCATCAGTTCACGGGTTAAAATAATCTCTTGCAAAGTTAAATAAAAACACAAATAGGAGTGCAGTAGTAATTTCTATTCAGGTATTTCATAAAACATTTGCTCATGACAAAATCATAGAATATATTATATTATTTTTACAAATTCCAATGCCTAATTATGCAATACAAGTTACGTGCATTTCCTGCAGCCACAAAGAAGTACAATTGTTTATTTATTGTGTACTTTCATATGAGATCGCATGTTAGAGGATTGAATGAACTTTTTCCCACAAACAGAACATTCAAATGGAGTTTCACCAGTGTGAAGCATCGTGTGACGCTTTAAGTGAGTTTGGCCGAAAAATCTCATATCACAATATGCACACGCGAGCTTCTTATTACTTTCATTATGTATTTTAGTATGTCTATATAATGCATTCTTACAGTAGAATGTCTTACTACAGATGGTACAATGTAGAGGTTCATTCTTCTCATGCTGTAACTGATGATGTGACTTGAGGGAGAGCTTCCTTGCAAAGGCCTTATCACACAGTTGGCATCTGTAGGGCTTTTCCCCAGTGTGTATCCGGATATGTTCTATCAACACACGTCTTATTCTGAATGTCTTCCCGCATTCATCACAACCAAATGGTCTTTGATTTAAATGTATCATCTTATGATCCTTCAAATGATTCCCTTTGAAACTCAGACCGCACATATCACATTGTACCCTATTTCTATTTTCACCATGGCGTAGTTTATGTCGTCTGAGTTGAAGAGATCGATGGAATTTCTTGTTACAAATTAAACATTCAAACGACTTGACATCTGAATGAACTAACTGATGATCTTTCAGGCGACTCAATGATACGTAACTATTTGTGCACTGATCACAATGAAAGGATTTCTCTTTAGGCAGGTGTCTCTTTATGTGTTTATTCAGAAGCCACTTATGATGAAACGTCTTGGCGCACAGATGACAAGATAACTCCTTTTCATTCTTATGGCTTACCATGTGATCCTTTAGTCCTTTGCTAGTCTTGAATGTTTTAGAACAGATTTCACAATTAGTTGGTATTATTCCTCCGTCGACATGCAGAGCTCGATGGGTTTTCAAATCTCGGGGACTGGCGTAACTTTTGTCACACAAGTCACACTTATGTCGTGTGCTTTCCCCGAAATGAGTTTTCCTATGGTATCTCAAGTCTCGAACATGGGCGTAACTCTTTTCGCATAAGTCACAATTATGCCGTTCTTTTTTTTCCTCAAAATGTGAATTTCGATGGAATTTCAAGTCTCGGACACTGATGTAGCTCTTCTCACACAAATCACAACTATGTCGCATTCTTCTTTCTCCCAAGTGTGTAGTCCGGTGGGATCTCATGTCTTGGAGGTTGAAATAACTCTTTTCACATAAATCACACTTGTGTCGTTTCTTTTTATCAGCAGATTGTTTATTGTCTACATTATTTCTAGGATTCTCTTCTTGATTTAAACATATTTCTTTTTGTTTCTCAGAGTTTTGTGTACTGGGAACAATACAAGTATTAACATTATTATGTTTGATGTCGCTGGCAACATTATTCTCAGCAATAGTAAACAACTTCTTCAATGGCACGCTGTCTAGACTATCATTAGAGGCTTCTTTATCATTTGACCATTCATCCCAATTACTATGAGTTTGTACTTCTGATGTATCAGATACATTTTCTGACTTGAACACTCTTTCACTGATATTATTGTGTGTTTCTTCTGATGTATTATTATAATCCACATGAACATTATTCTCTGCTTTGCATTGCTCTACAGTTAGTTTGCCTTTAAAGGATTCATACTTAATTTCACTTTGCAATAACCAGTCAAAATTACCAACATCAACAACAGGCAAATACTTCACTTCATCCTCTGGTATAAAAACTGTCAATCCCTCGCGTGTTTTATTGAGAAATCCACAATTAAATATCATATATTTGTTTAAGTCCTCAGGATTACAATGTAACTTCATAATTCCACCAACAGTGGTACAAACGTCTGTGTTTTTCTTAACCATGTTTGTGTCTTTTTATCCCTTAGCTGAAACAATATTCATAAAGGATAAGTTGGTTCCATACTGTGTATTTACTCTTGTTGATAATATTCATAAACATTCGACAACAATGGCTATAACTAATAACTGTTTGTAATGTAAGTACCACATTCTTAAGATATTATTTTGTACATCGTTGTGATGTGTCAGAAATAAGTTTCATATTTTTAATGGATATAAAATTCTAAACAATGAACAGGTGTACTCCGTTCCTTTACAGCTAGAGCTTTAGAAAGGACGTAAAAAGAGGTAAAACAAACTGCACAAAATCCCCTTGAGTGGAGAAGTTTGGTGACATTCCTGTATTTCCACGACAAATATTAAAGTTTAGAATTATTCATTTTAATTAGGTAGTTCTATACCTTCTTTATTAGTATTATGAACACCAATAACAGTAAATATTTGACGAAATCCGTATATTTGGTGCACCTCTTTCTATATCTGACAAGCTGTCATCTGTCACATTCAGTGTTTCCACTTCTAGGATTTTATTTCCTCAATCCTCTATTTTATTGTGTTATTTTCGCCACTTCAATGTATTACAAGACACGATCCACGACCCTCTACTACGAAAGATCATGGATTGCAGTGGACCATACAGAAACTAGTCTAATATAAAGTAGGCCTAATAATACGTTAGAAATACGCCAATTGCATTGTGTGTATTATCGCAAGTCCTTTTCTTTTGCAGCCATAAAACATGCAAGTCGCTTATTGGTATTTATAACTCGTAGGTAACAATGACACAGGTAGGTAATTAAAACTGTTAAGTATTTATAACTCATAGGTAGATTAGACTGATAAGCAATTATAAATAATAACTAATGGTAATGTCAATAATATATTTTTATTTCATTAATCGTTTGATAACATACAGTTTTTACAATAAGTATAAATAGTGTAAATGTTAACAACAAATAAATCTGTGAAAACTTAAAACTCACCAAAAAAGGATGAGACTGAGAAATAAAAAAAATAATTTAAAATTTGTATTTACTTAAAACAAAAAACAGAATAGGTACTATATAAGTATATACAACTAAAAACGAGATACTACAGTACTGTACTAAACCATCCTGCTACATGTTGGACCAAGTGCACACATTTTAAAATCGCAGAATACGTTTCTCACTTCATTTAAATAAAGTATTCAATACGAATATAAAGCTGAATTATCACACAACACATAAAATACCCCAACTTAGAAGCTACAGGATTACTACAAATATATGTTGTATTGAATACGATCAATCAATCGGGGCTGCGGCATTTTGTTTAGGGAGCTGAATAATCCAAGTAATTAAAAAATAATTTTGTCATTGCAATCAATGTAAGGTCATTCTGTAAAATATTTCATTTTGAAATAACAATATAAAATTATAATAATTATAAGTCTGTCATGATACTTATTTTGGATCACTCATTTTCATTTCTATAACACACATTAAAAGAATTATTTTTTTGTTACTTCTTATACAACATAATTATAATTTATTATGAGATGTAAAATTAACTTTAATTACAATTTTTTTATTTACTAATACTACATTTAAAGTACCAGAAAAAATTCATTATATAGTATTCATTTTAGTCATATAATACAATACAAGTTACATAAATTTCCTGTGGCAACAAATAACGTATGTACATATTATTTAGTACCGGTTGGCTAAAGAGATTCCAAATATTTATTTATTGTGTACTTTCATATGGGACCGCATGTTAGAAGCTTGGGTAAACTTTTTCCCACAAACGGAACATTCAAATGGAGTTTCTCCAGTATGAACCATCGTGTGACGCTTCAGGTTAGTCTGTCTAAAAAATCTCATATCACAATATGCACATGCGAGCTTCTTATTACTTTCATTATGTATTTTAGTATGTCTATATAATGCATTCTTACAGTAGAATGTCTTACTACAGATGGTACAATGTAGAGGTTCATTCTTCTCATGCTGTAACTGATGATGTGACTTGAGGGAGAGCTTCCTTGCAAAGGCCTTATCACACAGTTGGCATCTGTAGGGCTTCTCCCCAGTGTGTATCCGGATATGTTCTATCAACACGCGTCTTATTCTGAATGTCTTCCCGCATTCATCACAACCAAATGGTCTTTGATTTAAATGTATCATCTTATGATCCTTCAAATGATTCCCTTTGAAACTCAGACCGCACATATCACATTGTACCCTATTTCTATTTTCACCATGGCGTAGTTTATGTCGTCTGAGTTGTAGAGATCGATGGAATTTCTTGTTACAAATTAAACATTCAAACGACTTGACGTCTGAATGAACTAACTGATGATCTTTCAGGCGACTCAATGATACGTAACTATTTGTGCACTGATCACAATGAAAGGATTTCTCTTTAGGCAGATGTCTCTTTATGTGTTTATTCAGAAGCCACTTATGATGAAACGTCTTGGCGCACAGATGACAAGATAACTCCTTTTCATTCTTATGGCTTACCATGTGATCCTTTAGTCCTTTGCTAGTCTTGAATGTTTTAGAACAGATTTCACAATTAGTTGGTATTATTCCTCCATCAACATGCAGAGCTCGATGGGTTTTCAAATCTCGGGGGCTGGCGTAACTTTTGTCACACAAATCACACTTATGTCGTGTGCTTTCCCCGAAATGAGTTTTCCTATGGTATCTCAAGTCTCGAACATGGGCGTAACTCTTTTCGCATAAGTCACAATTGTGCCGTTCTTTTTTTTCCTCAAAATGTGAATTTCGATGGAATTTTAAATCTCGGACACTGATGTAGCTCTTCTCACATAAATCACAACTATGTCGCATTCTTCTTTCTCCCAAGTGTGTAGTCCGGTGGGATCTCATGTCTTGGAGGTTGAAATAACTCTTTTCACATAAATCACACTTGTGTCGTTTCTTTTTATCAGCAGATTGTTTATTGTCTACATTATTTCTAGGATTCTCTTCTTGATTTAAACATATTTCTTCTTGTTTCTCTGAGTTTTGTGTATTGGGAACAATACAAGTATTAACATTATTATGTTTGATGTCGCTGGCAACATTATTCTCAGCAATAGTAAACAACTTCTTCAATGGCACGCTGTCTAGACTATCATTAGAGGCTTCTTTATCATTTGACCATTCATCCCAATTACTATGAGTTTGTACTTCTGATGTATCAGATACATTTTCTGACTTGAACACTCTTTCACTGATATTATTGTGTGTTTCTTCTGATGTATTATTATAATCCACATGAACATTATTCTCTGCTTTGCATTGCTCTACAGTTAGTTTGCCTTTAAAGGATTCATACTTAATTTCACTTTGCAATAACCAGTCAAAATTACCAACATCAACAACAGGCAAATACTTCACTTCATCCTCTGGTATAAAAACTGTCAATCCCTCGCGTGTTTTATTAAGAAATCCACAATTAAATATCATATATTTGTTTAAGTCCTCAGGATTACAATGCAACTTCATAATTCCACCAACGGTGGTACAAACCTCTGTGTTTTTCTTAACCATGATTGTATCATAGCAAAGGCTCTTCTACCTGAAACAATTAAGTTACCTAATTAATTTTTGGATAATTACTTAAGGCGAAGCCTGCGATAGTAGAGTACAAGCCTACATCCTCGAATTCCATCACCGCCACGAGTGGTGACGTCACCTTGTATCGGTGACAAACACCTTGTCTAGGTGACAAACACTTGAACTACGGAATATTTTTCCCATACAATTAAGATGGGGTAATTATCGTCAAATGTCAGTTGGGCCCGGCCTCCATGAACAATATGGCGACGGCCTCGCTTAAGGGACGGGCACTGTGAAATTGACACTGAAAGGGGTAAGTTGTATGGTATTACGATACATGATGCACTAAACATATATATAAAATCTAAGGATAATATTCCAACATCACACTTTCCTAATGCCTCACTGAACAGAGAAAGTATAGTTCAATGCCAGAACAATGTTCAATCTCCTTTATGAATAGGTATATAACTTTAATTCCTCTCTAAGACTGTGACTGTCATGGCTCCTAATTAGGGCTCAAGGGTGCAGGAGGCATTCAGGGTTTCTGTTGCATTAGGACACCCCTGACGACTGCTATTACCTCATTCGGAAGAAATGGGATAGCCTGGAAGATTCTCTTTTGCTGTGCACCGTTCTTGGAAACGAGATAATAACGTCATGTTATGAATGAAGTGTAAAGTGAAACTCAATGCACAATTAAGAAAATTTTTGGGTAGGCGGTCAACAACTTAAATTAAATGGTGTGAGTTCTTGAAAGTGACGGAGCGCAGTGACATTCCTAAAGGCTGAAGTTTAATTACACCACTATTATTGTGAACACCAATAACTTACAAATATAATTTATCAAATCGGGGACAAAAACATCAAAACATTAGGATTTGACAACCAATATGGCCGATCAATTAACGGTGTTGCCAACACTCGGGAAAGGCGAATGTCGCTATAATAAAAGCATCCAAAAGTCGCCAGAATCAATACCACCTATAGTATAAAGCCGTGGTACTAGCAGCGCCCCTAGCGGTAAATTCTTCGTCAAGGGGCCTATCATAGGCCGTTGCCATAACGTATTTCCGTTGATTTTGTATGGCGGACGTGCGGTCGCCCTTCGTTGATACGCTATATTTGTTGTATAACAGTGATTAAATAGACTAAATACGGTTTAAAAACATTGCTTACGATGGTGAACAAGTGTTGTGTTACAAATTGTAAAGGAAATTACGCCTCAGGACCAAAAGTACGTGTTTTTATCTTCCCAAAAGACTCTGTGCTGCGATCAAAATGGCTTCGCGCTATTCACCGGAAAAAAATATATTCCAAACCAATATTCGAGGGTATCTAATGATATTTCTCGATTATTTATGATAATAAAACGTTATCCCTGTGTCTTATAATGTGTACGCGTGTTATCGTTGACATTATTATTTGTTAATTTTGATGTGAGGTTAGGTCGATTTGTGTACCGGTATAGTCGTGCGTATTTTGTATCGTATAAGTATATATATCCTTCCTTTACATTATTTTATGTAATGAGGTGTATAATTATTCTTTATTTCAAAGCCTAGAGTTGATCTAAGGAGATATTGTAGTTATTATATGTTTTATTGGTGACATCTTTTGCAAATTGTGTGGTATTGATGAATATTTTCTTATTAAAGGTCTACTGGTCGAAAGTCAAATGTTGTTTTGTTTAAAATAACTCCCATCTTCCACTATCATATGTAATTATTTCATTAATAATGGAGAATTCTGGCGCTTGGATGACATTTTCAGGACAGAAATCGCAGAAGAACACTGACTTATACTCTACACAAGCCCAGATTTGACATTTCGCTTAGGCCTGTCGGCCGCCATTTTGGGTTGTGTGTCATAGCCTTTTGTTCTAGGTAGTATTGCTTCTGGCGACTTTTGAACCTCCGCTTAGCGACATTTGACTTTGTCGGGTTGGCAACACTGGGTGAATTTGGCATTAGTCTACGAAGCTACCTTTAAATGAAAAATGCTTGAAGTCGTTCGTTATGAAGTTTATTTATTATGTTTTAGTCAAGACCACGTTATATATTTTTAATTTATGACAGTCGTCGCTAAACGAATTACCAAATTCACTAAATTAATGAAAAATACCTACTGTCGCTCTCAAATGTAAAAATGACAAAAATTTAACAAAAGTTGGCAACACTGATATTCGATTACTAATGATCTTTTGAATATTCGCCGGTCGGCGACTAAAAAAAAAGGTCATCGACCAAAAAACAGTAATGTTAATGGGTGCCAGTATCTTAGGGGGGGGGGGGGGGGGGGAGGGTCCCTAGGAAACGAGCTAGCAAGTAAAGCTGTGGACCTTTTTTTTTTTGGTCCTTCGCTAACATTCCTTATCCGATTTGCATTGAAATTTGTATTTTTCCATCGATCGACTTCTTCGGCTATCCGAATATTCCAAAATAATCGGAATGACCGTTTGAATGATCATTCGAATGAAAATAATCGAATGAATATTCGAATAATCGATTATTAAAATATTCGAATTATTCCGATTATCTAAATAATCGAAGGCATTCGATTATTTTCATTCGAATATCCCATCACTACAATGTTCGTGAACACAGTTCGTGAAGTAAAGTGAACGCGATGTGAACCACAAGTGAACTGTCAAGACCACGTCAAGACTCACGAGTGAAAGCTGGGTATGGAAAATTCTTGACGTTTGTAAAGTAAGGTTATATTTTTCGTATCTTGACTTGTACTTCTATAATTATTATTTTAAGTAATATTGTTTTAGTTTTATGATGGTTTTATGTAGATTTATAATAGTATCGTTTTAATAGAGAGTGTAGTTAGTGTTTATTGAAACGTTTTAATAATAATATTGATACCGCTAATTAGGGCTTTAAAATGACGGCATTGGTGCCCCCAGCGGTGGTACGAGGAATGAAAGCATTAAATAAAGAATTATTCAGTTATCGTGTAACTATACCATCATTGAAAATACAGGAATCAAAAATGCGTGACGTTGTTAAGTGTTTAAATAAGTATTTTCTTAAAATGCAGCACTTCAAGGCAGTTCAACCCGCAACTGTCACACCAGAACAGGGCAATGATTCAGAAGATGCACTCAAAGATGTATTCCTTAATCCTTCACTAGTTTCATCCTGGGCAGACATAAGCGTTGAAGACCAAGAGAAACTTGTAAGCTGTGGAATCACAGATGACCGTCTCCAAAAGAGTGATATTGAATTGAAGTATGAAAATTGGAGGGTGGATGAAATACTTAAAGCTATCTTGCCTGTGGATAAAGAAAGTTTAACAAGTTACTCAAATGTAGGACACATTGTTCATGTTAACTTGAGGGATCACCTGTTAGATTATAAGAATGTAATTGGACAAGTGTTGTTAGACAAAATCAAAGGTTGTGAGACCGTGGTGAATAAGACAAATACTATAGATAATACATATAGAAATTTTCACATGGAAGTATTATCTGGAAAGGCCGATTTTCAAACAAAAGTCAAAGAGAACAATTGCGTTTTTGAATTTGACTTTTCCAAAGTTTATTGGAATTCTCGTTTGTCCACAGAACATTTAAGAATCGCTAAAATGATGAAAAAAGGTGATGTTTTATTTGATGTATTTGCTGGAGTTGGACCGTTTGCCGTTCCGTGTGCTAAGAACAAGTGTATTGTATACGCAAATGATTTGAACCCAGAATCATACAAGTGGCTTGTACATAATGCAAAACTAAATAAAATCAAAGAGAATTTTGAAACATTCAATCTAGATGGCAAGGACTTCATTTGTAACATTGTCTCAAAATATTTATACGACATATACACGGCAGAGCAGTACACTGAAACTTGCGATGTTCATTTCACAATGAACTTACCAGCTTTGGCTGTGGAATTCCTACACCATTTTAAAGGAATTTTGAAGAATTATGACGTGAATAAATTAAACCGTTTCAAGCGACCAATTGTCCATGTTTATTGCTTCGTTCCCGGTGGCAACTGTGTGGAGGATGCGAAAAAACTTGTCGAAGACAATCTGCATTGTAATTTAAATGATAATTTAATAGAAGTATTTAATGTTAGAGATGTGTCGCCCAACAAGGAAATGATGAGAGTTAGTTTTCATTTGACAAAAGAATATTTATTTGAAGAAGCTGGCGACACTAATAATTCAAATAAAAGGAAGAGAGGTGATGACGAATGATATTGTTAAATAAAATGAAATATACATTTTTTACATAGTCACTTTTATTTCATTCACCATTCACCACCTGTCCTATTATGTGAACTACAGCAGTTCTCAATCTTTAATATATTGTTTAAAGATGGAATTACCAAGATTGGATTGTACGTTGAGGAAAATTATATGTTGAAGTGCAAGGGTCAGCTGAGTAAATAAGGAAAAATTAATTTTATTTTTAAGACTATATTATGAACATTTACCTTCTGCGCACAGATGTTTAAGAGTATTTGCATTGCGTAATTTTAAAAACTTTCAACAGTTGGTGTACTTAGGTGTATTTCAATATTTACATATAAAAGTGAAGAACGCTCTTAGTCTTCCGTAGTCTGTGTATTATATTGTACTAATATACATTTTTTTATTCGCAGTTCCTGTAGAACTTTGGCATCTAAATTAAGTGTCCTGTGAAATGAAATATTAAACGATGAAATAAAATGGATACCGTGGAATATACTGAAGTTTTAAATGAATCAACTCGAGTAAGACTTTATATTTACATATAATTTTTTTGTTAATTATAAGAATATACTCAGTTATCTATTAAAATGAGTCTTTTACTCGTGATCACCTTGCCGATGAAAAAAAAAACTATATTTAAATAATCTTTTGTATGTTTTACTATTTTCAGATTTTAGAAGAATGCTTTGAGAAATATAATATCTCAGACGTATTTTTATCATTTAATGGTGGAAAAGACTGTACAGTATTATTAGATCTGACGTTAAACGTTATACGACAAAAATTTGCCAATACTAGTAGTAGCAATGTGAAGAAATTAAAGGTCTATTATATTAGATCTGAATATCCATTCCCTGAATTAGAAGAATTCATATTCTTATTAGAAAAAAAGTATAATTTAAATATGATCGTTGTCGCTGGATCTATCAAAGACGCACTCGAACAAATTATAAAAGAAAATTCCAGTACAAAGGCTTGCTTAATGGGTACCAGAAGGACAGATCCCTATTGTGAAAATCTTAATTACTTTCAGGTAAATTATATTTCGATCGAATTAACACAAATTAACGTTAGAGTTTACGTTATTCTTAATTTGCGATCATTTTATTTTATTTTTACAGATGACCGATAGTGGATGGCCACAAATTATGAGAGTTAGTCCGTTACTTAACTGGTCCTACCATCAAATATGGAGTTATTTATTGGAAAGAAAAGTGCCTTATTGTAAATTATATGATTTAGGGTGAGTTACAATATCTATAATAATTTCTGATTGTTAAGTTGGCAAAATATGGCAGTAAATTTTGACCTTGGGCATGAAAAATTTAATTCCGTGAAAACCAAAAAGTGAAATGTGGCCGGCCTCCGCCCTCTACATCTCTGCCCCTCCATAGTCCCCAGCCTACTCGACCTTTTGGCAAATCCCAGTCTGACCCGGAGATATACGATGCTAACCCAGAGCCCGGAGAACACCACTCAAACCTGTAGACTCTGGGTCAAACTCGGAGAGGTGGCAGCCCTATAGACCGGTGAAAGTTTTGTTTGTCTCTTACTCGTTAAGTATTTTTAGTAGTGGTTAAAGGAAGATAGCACGAGCGTTTTTTTTTATTTCTTAAATATGTCATGTGTAGTAATAAACATTTGTTATGTTAATTTGTATTATTTGTTGTTTCAGCTACACATCCATAGGCAACACTAATAATACTGTCCCCAATCCATCTCTCAAGGACGCGGCTAATAGAAGCATTACGTACAAACCGGCTTACCTTCTAAAGGACGGCTCATTAGAACGCAATGGACGAATCAACGGAAAACTCTGATTTGTATTTTATTTAGGCCTGGAAAAGAGATTAAATTAATTTCATTGTTATTCTGTATTCCACTTAATTTTTTTATATTATTAAGTTGTTGATTATTTATTTAGTACTTATCTTAATTTTAAAGTGCCTTATGTGATAATGCAAAGTGTTTATTTACAATATTATTCTTTTTATTAAGTTGTGTATTGTATTATTTACAATGTTTAAATTAATGCATGCATGGGTCTCCAATAAATTTATTATTTAATTAAATGTTTCTTTATGTCTTTGTGTATTTTAATCCCGCTCTCTTTTATATGTGTAACCATAAGGCCCCGACTATCGAGGTCTCCTTAATAGACATATTCGAATCTTTCTGTTTTAATATCTCAGTGAAGATGATGTATAGGGGTGTCGAAATAATAATAAATAATGATGGATCTTTCTCATCACTATTTTTGTTAACTATGTAAGGATATTGCTGGTCTTTGGATGGCGCCCTACTTTATTTCATTTTATAGGTATAATGAACCTAAACAAGCCTTTCCTTTGGACAGTATGACGAAAGAATATTTGATTAAGTACTTCAATAATCAAAGAGTCAGTATGACGAAAGAATATTTTATTAAGTACTTCAATAATCAAAGCTTTGGACCCACCCATATAGGTATAAAATCGGTGATTGATACTCTAAGATGATTGTTTACCTGCTGCTGCAAGAAAAATAATTAATGGATCACATATACATAAGTATAGGATAGCAATATCATTTAACAGCAGATGATAATAATTTTATATACCTACTGTCTAATTCCTGGCTAAAGGCATATCGCCTACTTTTTTAAGCGCCGTATTTTATTATTTTTTTTTTTTATTCTCTTTCGGCAAGGCACCCGATCGCGAGTGATATATGCCATACAGAGACAAAGTCAATTCAATTCCGCACACACGATAATCAAAATATCAAATCACTTAGTCACACTATCACGCAAAACAACAACTTACCCTCCTTCAGTAGGAAGCGGGCAGTACAAGATGTTACAAGTTTCAATGCCTATCGGTATACAATATCTCTAGCGGACATCGGTAAATTCAATGCTCGTTATAAACAGGGATGTGCCGCTGCATTTCAATTACAATTAAATTATTAAATTCAAAACTTTTGCATGTACTAAATATTTTTATCGTGTTTCTTCAAGTGGTTAATTAGGGCGAAGTTAATTCTAGGATTATTCAATGAAAGGAGATGTTGAACATTAATTGGAAATGACAAGCCGAGGCCAGTCAAGTCACGCAGTAGATCATTATTGGGTAATCGGCTACAATTGAAAAAGACGTGATCCGCCGTCTCATCCTCCTCTCCACACTCACACAGAGCAGATGACAAAATATTAATCCTTTTAAGGTGCGATGCCAGAACAGTATGGCCTATTCTAAGCCTACACAAAAGAGAAACGCTCAATTTGGGAATTTTTAGATGTCGAAACCATGGGAAAGTTGGGACCGATGGTTGTATACTTCTATAATAGGAACCAGTACTAGACTCAGAAAACATAAGATTCCACTCCCCATCAACTCTTTTTTTAAATATATTAATGTAATCGTCAATTGGTAGCGAGAAGTTGCATGGAATGACGCCACACGAGCGGGCTTCTCCCGCTAGTGCGTCTACTCTTTCGTTACCTTCAATTCCCACATGGGAGGGAATCCAAGCAATCGATACATCAATGTTTTTTGTATAGGAGGTATGAAACATGTCCTTTATATCACAAATAAGTCGATTATTAATTAAAGCGGAAGTATTGTTCAGCATCAAACAGTTGACAATGCTGAGAGAGTCAGTAAAGATTATCACAGGCGATATAGATAAATAAACAATCTTCCTCAGAGCCTCGACGAGGGCCACACACTCGGCCGTAAATACAGATGTCTCCCCAGGCAGTTGAAACTGACCTACCAGGTTCTGAGAAGGTATGTAATATGCTGCACCACAAGTTCCATCGTCGCCCTTAGACCCGTCCGTAAAAACCTTGATATGTGAGGGCCAATTTTCTTCAACTGTTTGGGAAAACAGACGATTGACGTACGTGGGGTTCCAAGAAGAAACAGACCTGTTAATACCAATTGAGGGATAGATGTTAGGAACGAGCATGGTTGCGTCTAGGGGAATGCTGAAAATGGGGAGAGATGGGTTGAGAGGGCATGAAAGAACATTGAAGATGAAGTACCATGATTCATACAGCAGAGGTGGGGTGGAAGTGAGTCGATTAGGTTTTGAACTGAATAAAGCATGAAGAGATCGAAGTTTATAAAAAATAGGATGATTGCTTTGATTTGATCGGTTTACAAGAAATTTAAGGCAAAGGAGTTTTCTTCTCAAGGACAAAGGCATTTCAGCGCATTCCGCCTGCAGGGAAACCACTGGGGAGGATTTCATTGCCCCAAGTATGAGTCTAAGGGATTTTGATTGTACCCTGTCCAATTTAATCTGTAAGTATTTTGGAAGTGGGTCCATGATAAAGCATGCATAATCTATATGACTTCTAATAAGCGCACAGTATAGCATTCTCATGACAGATGGGTGAGCACCCCACCAGACTCTCGAGATTGCCCTCAGGATATTGATGTTCTTTTCGCATTTAGCTATTATACTCTCGATGTGGGCATTCCATGACAGTTTGCGGTTAAGTGATACTCCCAGAAATTTTACATTTTGCTTAAAAGGGACTTCGATACCGTTAAGTTTGATTTTAATATTTGGAGTATTATGCTTCCTGGAAAATATTACTGCTTGACTCTTGCCCGGAGACAGAGTGAGGCCCTTGCCATCAAACCATTCACACACAGATCGCAAAGCATCCTCCAGTAACCCTGAGGCACGTGATACTGATTTATGTGGTAAATAAATTACGAAATCATCCGCATATTGTAGAATAGAGACTTCGGGAGGGATACATGAAATAAGATCTTGAGTATAAATATTGAATAGAATGGGGCTCAATACGGAACCCTGGGGGAGACCCCCATAAACTTTTCTTTCTACTATTCCCATTGGGGTCTCAATCATAATCACTCTGCTGCACATTATGTTAATTATGAGATGAACAAGAGCATCTGGGATTCCCAAAGACATCATAGTGTCAAATAGTTTCGGAATGAGAACATTGTCATAAGCACTGCATGCGTCCAAGAAGCAGGCTATCACATCTGCTTTATTTTCTCTAGCGAGATGAATATCTGAAACTAGTACACTGAGGTTGTCAGTGCACGATCTGTTTTTTCGAAAGCCAAACTGCCAGGGGGGTAAAAGATTATTATTTTCAACGAACCATTCAATCCTGGCTTTGATCATTCGCTCAAGAATCTTTAGAAAACAGCTTGAGAGGGCAATGGGTCTATATGAAGATCCCAGGGATAAATCCTTGCCAGGCTTAGGGATAGGAATCACTAGCTGCTTCCTCCAAGATTCGGGGATCGAACACGAATCCAGAACAAGATTATACATTTTCAGAATCACAGTGAGAAACGATTCGGGAAAGTGTTTGAAAAAAGTGTATGGAATGAGGTCATGCCCTGGAGAAGAGTCACTCGTGGACTGAATGGCGGTCTTTAATTCGTTAAGTGTGAAAGGAGGGATCAAGTTCTGTGAGCGATTCAGTTCTGAAGAGGGCTTGGGAAGCTCAAAAGAATTTGGAACGTAGGACGGGGCCAACCTTCCAACAAAATCAGATACCCACGTCGTACACTTGGAAGAATCAGCCTTCGGAGAATACGCACCTCTAAACCTTCGAATCGAATCCCAGACACTTGTGAAGGAGGTTTCTGGCGACAAAGAGTTACAGTAATCATACCAACCTTGCCTTTTTTTCTTTCTTAGTAATTTTTTGGCCTCGGCCTGAGCCCTACGGACTTCCAAATAGTTGGCAAGTGACATATTTCTCTTGTACCTCCTAATCGCATTAGTCCTATTCTTTACCGCAGCCGTACACTCTTTATCCCACCAAGGGGGAGAGTACTTGTAAAAGGAATTACCGTTAGATATTGGAATTGCCTGGTTGGCCGCCTTGATGATGCGGTCGTGAACTACCTCGACAAAGGGATTGATATCCATTTCTGCACTATTGACAGTAGGAACCTCGGAATCCAACTCAAGCAATCCTTCAAAAAGACTCCAGTCCGCCCTGTTTGTAAGAAATTTCGTTTTGGTAGGCTTGTTATATCGAGGTCCTTGAGGATTGATCATGGTTACTATGATAGGGAAATGGTCACTGGAATATAGATCAGATAGTCGGTTCCAAGATGTCATTGTGGCGAGATTACTGGTGCACAATGTGATGTCCAGGGCATTTTGACTGTGATGAGGGGGAGCAACGCGAGTTGGAACTCCGGTATTTAAGATGCATATGTTAGTTTCTTCCACGAAGTCCAGAATCGCTCTGCCTGCAGTGTCCGTCGAAACACACCCCCAGGATGTCGAATGAGCGTTGAAATCTCCCAAAATGTAAAAATTAGGCGATAAATTACCTATGACGTTTCTCCAGTACGAGAGATTAAAACGCCCTTCAGGAGTGTATACAGAAACAATGGAAATATTCATGACGCTAACAGCCAAAATCTGCTGTCCTGGAGTTTTCGGAAGGCTAATCTCTTGAAAGGTCAGATTATTTTTTTATAAGAATGCGTATTTTATTATGGCAACCCTGGTATGCAACTGTCAACATTGGCCGCCATCTTGCGAAGTCTGGTGCTTTCGCAAAATTCGACGTCCCTAAGCTTGGATTCCCTAAGCATAACCTCAAAGGTTTTATTTTATTGTATTCCCATTTTGTCGCGGCTTTTTACTTTAACGTGGCGAATCTTTGTTTCCACCTTTAATTAACAAGTGAAATACAAAGGATTTATTATCAAGGTAAGATACAATTTCACGCAAATTCTAACACGTATGTTATCTTCGGTTGTCACAATGCCTTGCGTTAGTGAGAAAAATTAATTGCTTTGTGTCTAAAGTTTGTTTCCTTTTCCTATATTCACGTGAACTATTCAGCCGATATTTATTTCAGTTTATCCGGGCGTTGCGACTGTTTCCTGATGTACACAAGTTGCTTGTGTGAATGATGAGTAATTCTGTGTGGGATCAGTTCAGAGCTACTTGGCTGACTACAATATTTAGTCTTATATTATTCCTAGCAGTTACATATTTACTGCACTGGAACGAACGTCAAGCCATTCTTAATACAAAATCCCTAAATGAAGCTTCAGAGTTTGTTGTGTCCATTAATCCTTTTGACTCCATGGCTAAAACAGATTACGAAGGAAAGTTGATTCATATAATTGGGCCAATAGATATAATGGAGCCATTAACAGAACCTGATTACAATATTCAAGTGATGTCTGTTAAACTCAAGAAGAGGGTGCAGATGTATCAATGGATTGAAGAAGCTAGGGAGAAGGATACATTCGGTGATTCACTTAGCTCTGATGACATCAATACATACACATATTACAAAGATTGGAGAGACTATGTTGTGGACTCCAGTTTGTTTTACATGACCCCGGGACATCACAATCCTAGAGACATGCCAATATCGGGCCAGACGTACATTGCTGAAAATGTTAAAATTGGAGGGATATTCTTAGGTCCTGATATAAAGAAGAAATTTTCCGATTATTACGATATAACATCTGACGAGCGTCCAGATAGACAAGATATAAAACTCCACTCTGGTGCGTATTATCACGCAGCGGACTCATTAGTTCATGAGATTGGTGATTTGAGAGTGATGTTTTCTTATGCGGGACGACAAGATGATGAATATTCCGCTATTGGGATGCTCAGACATGGTATTCTTCAGCCATATGTTACGATTAATCAAGAACATTTAGTTCTGCTGCGGAAAGGAAGACATCCGGCGGCTGACATGATATATCAAGAGTTTAAAGAATCTAATTTCTTGGTGTGGCGCTACCGTGCGGTGGGATGGTTCCAGATGTTTGCCGCGGCTATGAGCCTTCACCCTGACTGGTTTTCTCTGTTACTATCTTCTCCTTGGGTTTCTCCGCAGTTGCGAGGACAGGGTCGCCTCAGGACTAATCTCATTATTGCGACTTGCATTACTCTTACAGTGATATCCACTGCTTGGATATTCTATTCTCCCGTCATTGCCTTCACCTTATTTATTGTTGCCATCTCGCCTTTTATTTATTTTTCCAACTTTAAGCGCGATGCAAGACCTTAAATAATGCAATTAGTATAAGTAGTATACACAGAGATAAGTTTGTAATATTGAATTTAGTTAGGTAGTAATTAATTATGTACCATTACAAGGTTAGTGCTGTTTCTCTAACACGAAAGAACAAACCTAGTCAAATATGTATTGTACTCGTAATTTCGTTTTAATTGTAATTTAAATATACATCTTTAAAAATTGGCTACATTGTTTTATTACTTGGTGTTATAAGTCTCAAATATTGAAGTGTTTATTGCAATTGTCGTGAATGCTTTAAAATCTGAGACTCTACTAAGATTCAAATTAGTACTGCTGAGAAATTGACGCACACAAATATCAAGATAGGTAACAAGTAACAATGGCGAGTTTCGGATTATGTATCGCAATGATAATATGCTGGCTAATTCCAATTATTCATTTTTTACACTATTCAATATGCAAGATGAAGATAAAAAAAAGTTATTTGTTTCAAAAAAGTCCCGTTAGTTTATATCGGCTTTGAAACAATCCATATTCCTACAGGATTACTGCTAAGACACATTACATTTTTGCGACAAGGGGATGGATTACAATTTAATGCATGAATTTCGTTGTTTTTAGATGCCTGTTGCGGACGATATTAAGTCATCCTGGGCTGATGAAGGGGATTTGGACCAAGGTTCGCTACCGCCTCCATCGGAAGTTGTAGAAAATGGACAGAAAATTGTCACAGAGTATAAAGTTAATGATATGGACAAAAAAGTTAAGATCGTGAGGACGTATAAAATAGAAAAACGTTTAGTATCAAAGGTAAACAATGCTCAAGTCAAAGCCACTACCTTCTATGTTTATGATGAAGCATTGTATGTTGTCGGGAGGTTTCTGTACTAATGTTATTTGTTGTATTGCAGAGTATTGCTAAACGCAAGAATCTCCCCAAATTTGGAGATTCAGCTAGCGACAAGCCGGGTCCCAATCCTGCCACAACATTGGTAGCTGAGGATGTATTCATGCAGTTTATCACTTCACGTGAGGAGAGTACCAGACCTGAGGAGGTTGATGGCCTGGATGCCCTCAAATCCATTCCAAATAGCGCTATATTCAAGTGCAGGACCTGTCAGGGAGATCACTGGACCGTCAGTTGTCCCTTCAAGTATTTGGCATCAGCCAAACCAGATCTTAGTGAGTATATAAAAGAGATTGTTACGTATTCTATCCCCTCACGTCGCATCCCCTGTAGGGTTGGCAGAGAGAACAAATAATCAGAATTTCCCATCCTTACACACACTTCGTGCTTCCATCACATTAATGCAAATTATCATACACGCTACAATTCCTTTAAATCAGAACACATCTGCTTTTGAGAATCTGATTTATGTGGTCGAGCCGTCTGATTCTTGGAAGGCTGCGCCTGCTTACTTCTATTTTCGTTGTTATCCTTTCACCATTCATCCTCTCTACATGTCCAAACCATTTCAACTTGTTCACTTTCATTCTAGTCACAGCATCTGTTTTACATTCACTCCACTCTTTGATCACTTCATTTCTTATCCTATCTTTCAACTTCTTTCTACACATTCATCACTACATTTGTACCTAGTATAATAATTAGGGTTCAATGTAAGATCATACACTTTTGTGCAAATTGTGGCATTTTAAGACATTGAGATATTTCCAGGTCTAAATCCAGCATCAGCTGAATCTGGCAAAGGAGCTCCAGGGGCAGCAGGTGGTGGAACATCCGCTGGAGGGAAATACGTGGCACCCTTCCTCAGGGAGGGAGCCAGGAGAGATGCTGCAGGCTCCGGTCCAATGCGTCGTGACGACACAGCAGCCATCCGCATATCAAACCTCTCAGACACGACTGTCGAAGCTGATCTTGAAGAACTTGTTAAACCGTTTGGGCCTGTACAGAAGTTCTATTTGGCAAAAGAAAAGGTAAAGTCATAATATCCTAATTGGTACAGCTATTTAGTACCTAGGTCTATTTCTATACATATATATTGCTTATAGGTAGGTATCTGTACCAAAACTTTTTTTTTCTGTTTCAGAACACTGGTGTTTGCAAAGGTTTTGCCTATATTCATTTCAAATTCCGTAATGACGCTGCAAAGGCTATTCAAGTTCTAAATGGACACGGTTACGATCATCTTATTCTGGGAGTGGACTGGTCCAAACCTCCTGTATCACAGAGCTAAATAATACAATGTTGTACTCATATGGGAATCCACATTTTCGAGGCCACTTTCCAGTATTTCTTATTAATTTTATACGCATCATGATTGCTAGAATATTGGCTTATATGAAATATGTATCAGTGTACATAACATAGTCCTGTGGTCTCTTTAAACAACATTATATAAAAAAATGTAATTACACATATTTAATAAATATAAATCATTTGGTTATCTGGTATCTGATGTATTTTATAAACTTGAACAATCCTTAATAAGTTTAGATGTCTTCTTCATTATAAATGAGGATTCCAAATAGCAGTCTTGTAAAAGTAATAAAAAAAACTCAAGGTTGTTTTTTTTGCACTTTTATATATACAAGCAAAACAACAACAATAGTGTATTTATTTTATAAACATCAAAGACACGAAACAAAACGAGAATATGAATAAGGGTTGCTGAATTTAAAGTGACATTGGCTGGCTGCAACCAGGACAGATGTACATTCATTGGGTTAACTTGCGGAGAATTTTGCAGAGGTTTTCCAGGCTTTACGTATATCAATATATATTCTCTTGGGTTAAACAATTGCAAGCTGTGTGCTGATTATACTCAAGGAAAAGCAAAAAATTAACAATATTGATATACTGCCGTCAAATGGCTAAAATACAGAGTCATCGAAAAAGAATGCCCGTACTTTAAAATGGAATAACTTTGTAACCATTAACGATAAACAAGTGATTCTTTCACTGTACGATAACTAATTAATGTAAATTTTGTTTGACGTATAACACAATGCGTTAGCGCATGCGCAGAATGGATGCGCAGGCGACAAACCCAAAAGACACTTTTTATCTACCGCCTCGCAATGTAATGGTGATCGTGCAATTATAAGCCTTGCGTTATTTGCTTACCCAAGTCAAAGTCAATTTTCGGTATACAGTGGCTCTTTGTAAAAGCAAATTAAGCTGAAACCGTACCTAATAGAAAAACAGGCAGCGTGGAAAAAACCATTCAACTGGCCGACTACGAGCGTCAGAAGATAATTTTTAACGTATCCGGAATTCTAGTGTTAAGAACCCACAAATATCAATTTCTTTACCAAATTATAAAAACAAGAGTTCAAAATTGCAAAAAAAACCAAACGCACTGTGCTTTGCGTTGCATGGTTATATGGAATACTGGAAGACGTAGATAGTTAACGTCGGTTGGCTTTCTCCGCCAAGCAGCTATTCTGCGCATGCGCTAATCACTCTATCGGGCTTTAAACAAAAAATTACATTCATTAGTTACCATACAGTGAAAGAATTACTCATTTGACTTGAATGGTTCCAAAGTTATACCTTTTCAAAATGGGGGCATCACTGTTCATTGGGGGGCGCCGGTAGATGAAAAGCGTCGGTTGACTTTATCGACAGCGTAGCCATTCTGCACATGCGCTTACGCATTGTATCATAGATCAAACAAAATTTACATTCATTAGTTATCATACAGTGAAAGAATCATTCATTTAACATAAATGGTTCCAAAGCTATTCCATTTTAAAATAGGGGCACTCTTTTTCGATGACCCTGTACTACAGTTAAAACACAAAAATGCTTTTGAACATGTTTTAGGAATAAGGTAATCACTCTACAGCCTTCGCGAAAATATTGTGTCTGTATTCTAAAAGGTTTTCTTAGACAGGCAACTTTTTGTACAATAATTTCTACAATATTTTATACTTTCAACAGTTGCTCGGCAACTCTTAGCAATTAATTGTGCAAAATTATTTCGGGAATAGTTGCTCGTGTGAGCGAATCTTAAGACAATTTTGGTTAAGTGGAGAGAAATGCTGTGGTTAAAATTAAGAGCATTTTGCCATTAGATAGCGGTATAGTAACATTAATATAGGACTTCGATAAACTATGTTTATATAAGTCCATGGTTAACACATCTAGGACGCGTTTTACAAAATTCTACAACAACATAAGATCAACAATGTGACTAGACCTTTTTTATGTAATAAATTGTTCGTAACAATGAAAACATAGGAAAAAATAATCAAAAAACGTTTTCAGTCAAACTTAATTATACATCACATTCACTTACTAAATATTGTACAATTATTATTAATAAAAATCCCAATACTTTAATACAATATTGCTTCTACTATTTATATTAGGTTGAATCGAATTGGATCTGGACTGTCCCAGGATTATCGAGATAAACTCATTTATAACAAGTTTGGCAAACGGAATAAGTTGACATTGGGAATCAAACTCATTAATGTTTCACAAAAATAGTAACTGGCATTCACCGTTAGGGTTTACCATTCATTCTGAGTATTTCTTAGACAGCAATAAGGCATTGCATAGGCATATAATAATATGTGGATGAGTTCTGCATCTTTTAATAAGCAAATTGAACATTTGAATAGTAGCTATTTGGCGTTCGTAATACATTGAAACGTTGTGATGGTATCGGTAGGTAATTTAATTAACAGTTTCGAAAATGATAAGCAAAGCATGTGAACAAGTTATATCAAAATTAAACATTCTTGAACATATTTGAATATACCGAACGAGTAAGTATATTAACAATAAGTAATCTGTACATTTGAAAAAAAAATCTATACTATTTGAGACAAAATATTTCTTTAATATAAAATCTTCGTAATAAGATTACTATTATTTACTTATGTTACAATAATAGAGCGAAATATTACAGACTACTATATTATAATTCAAGCGAAAGTGCAATCGTAGACGAGACGCAATTAATGCGATAATTAAATCAATTACTACAACCAATCTAATGGGGAATGTCATTTTACAATAATTTTGATAATTTCATATAGATACAAAAATATTACACGACTTTCAAAAATAATTTTATATACAAACGATAAATTTAAGAAATGATTTACATGGATCAATAGGAGGATTTATATAACAAATTGTCTCAATTTAGTACATGTTCGTAGAGTGAATCACTTCATGAGTTAAACCTCTGCTAAATTTAGACAATATGCAATTTCTCGATCACTTAGATTCTATTTTACTGTAGGATAGGATTATACTAAATTAAGATTGTTACGATTAGTACAACTTGTTCAGATTAAATCGTAATCATGTCACAAGTCATTGTCATATTTATCCTCATCACTTGGTAGCGTCTCCTCCGTAACATCTTCAATAAAACCAATATCCTTGTCAAGATAATAGAAGTAATCCATTGCAGAGTGCGTGAGAGCTGCTCCGGTGACTAATCCGAACATGGATGCGATTATAGGTCTGCGGCCCACGGCGCTGCGAATGATCGCCCACAATAGGACACTTCCTAATACGTACATGGAGCTCCCTAGGAAGACCCAAGGGAAACGTTTACTCGGTGCGGTGCCCTGTACGTGAGGACGGTGCCATAACCACATTGCACTGCCACTGAAGGAACACAGCAGGAGCATGTTTGTGATGTCTGTCCGAGGAAATATTCTGAAATAAAAAAATAATAATTTAAAACTGAATGCATCCTAAGGGACTATTCTAATTTCGGGCTTTCTAGAATTGGCCAATACACTGTTGCCACTGCAAAGATGATTATATTATTAGAGAAGGGATTCGGGCACTGCCAAGAGAAACACTTGACATGTTTTGACGGTTTTTGTTTTCCGTTGCCGATTCCTTTCCACATTTCGTTGCCACAGTGGCTACGCTTGGACTTCAAGGGAGTGCCTCAAACTAATGATAATATATAAACAAATAGTATAAAATTACCTGGCAATCAACTGAGGATTCATAACATTCAATGACAGGACAGAGTAACTGACTAGGCCTTGCATGGGCATGTAGTAATACAGGATATTATATCTGGTGAAAGGTTTTAATCTTATCATTCCTAATTGATTCAGTGCGCTATCACTCACTTTACAATAAGCGGGGGGCCACTTTACGCTTATAATTTTAGATTTCATATTTTGGTATTGTCGATTAATTACATCCATTTTTCTTAGTTTTATTTAAATAAATGAGTTAGAAAACAACAACGTAACTGTTACAAAAGGTCGACAATATTGTTATGACGTTTTAAGACATTCTTGGCAATAAATTTAACAAAAATAACACCGATGATAAATATTTTTAAAATCGTACGACGTAACCCAATGTCAAAAAATATAGTAAAAAAATCACTGTCACAAAAAGGAATGAAAATTTGGACATAAAATATTGTCTATTTTCTGGCGAAAATGATATTTTGTATATAGTAACATTTTACATAAAGGTAGATGTGAGTTCAAGGGGGATAGGTCGATATTTGAGTGGAGAGGTTGGACGTATAGACGGCACGTGGTGTTTGTTTTATTCTTTAAGAAAAAATTCTATCCTTTTACTATAATTAATCGTTATCTTTGTTAAAAATTGGTTCATTACGTTAGCCACAGTGGATTCGCTATAAGTGTATCATTATCAATATATTTTTCTTTATCTTTATAGTAGTTAAGTGTGTTTAAAGTAAGTTAGTGTATATACTAGGTTACCTACCAGGTAAGTTTTCAGATTTTTATGATGGGGGACAAACCCCCAGACGGAATGACTCGGCCGCCGGATGACGCCGAATCGGAGACTGATGGCTCCATGATTTCGGTCCCAGACCTGGAGCCCCCAACTTCTCCCAGCCAATTCATAACGGTTCCAAATAAGCAAAAAAGAAAACGCAGGAAAGAGGTCACCGTCTCCTCTGATGAGGATTCACAGAGGGAGGTCCCAACTCCATCTCCTGTTTTGATGGGGCCTGTAGCCCCCTCATCCACTAACGCACAAAAATCATGTTACAGTGAGTTCTCAATTGCACCATACATTGTTCACATCACTAATAAAAATAACTCTCCTCTCCACCCTTTATATTTTGGGCGATTGCTCATAGAAAATAAAATTAAGGGCTTGGCTGCTGGCGGAGTGCTGAGGGTGGGTAGGAATAAAATCCAACTCACCTTTTCCTCTGCCACTGCAGCCAATTCCTTTGTAAAGGGCAATTTCGCATCACAAAACAACTTGGAGGCATTCGTACCCACTTACAAGACCTCGAAAATGGGCATTGTGAGAGGTATAGATACGGATGTCTCCGAAGAGGAAATCGTTAAATTCGCACAGGCACCTGATCGATGCGGAAGAATAATTAAAGCAAGAAGGCTCAATAGAAAGGTTGTTTCAGCAGGCACTCCTTCCTGGGTACCCTCTCAGACAGTGGTGCTAACATTCGAAGGTCAGATCCTTCCCAATCACATTTACCTCTTCCATAACTCCTTGTCCGTGGACCTGTATACCTACCCAACAACACAATGTTTCCAGTGCTTACGATTCGGTCACCAGATGAAAAATTGTCGTTCTCAGGCCAGATGCTTCAAATGTGGGGGTGATGGCCACATTGGAGCCGCATGTAATCAGGAAAATTCAGGTAAGTGTATTAATTGCTCTGGAGATCACTTTGCCACCAGTCTATCATGCCCGGTTGTCATTAGAGAAAAAGAAGTAAAAACAACTATGGCAAGAGAGAATGTGTCGTACGCGGAGGCGTCCAAAAGGGTGCCTCCAGCGATGAAAACTTACGCGAAGATAGCTGATACTCTCAATCCCTCAATCTCCCAGTCCACTCAATCTCGACGGGCTACCGTTTTCACAACACGTAGAATCCCGGATCATAGAGCTCAGCCTTCCACTTCTAACATTAAAAACCAAATAGCCCCCCTTCTCTCTTACAGCAATGGGCAACCCCTAGACCCTGCAAACGGCTGCGCCTTCAACGGCCATTCGTATCCGGAAAATTCTACTGATCCCGACCCAAGTGTCATAATTACTACTATCTCTTCTTTACTCGTTTCTCTAATCCAATTGATACCTAATCTACCGTCCAACGTTGCCTCAGCTATCTCACTTCTAACAGAATCAATTCGCGATGTATCATCCACGCTCAATCATACAGTGGAATTGCCAAAGTCTACTCCCTAAAAAAACGGACGTCTTATACCTAGTCAATAAGTTCCAAGCGAGCATCGTGGCCCTCTCGGAGACGTGGATAGTCCCTGAGTTCCGCTTTGGAATCAGTGGATTTTCATGTTTCCGGGGGGACAGGGCGGATGGCTGGGGCGGGGTTGCCCTTCTGGTCAGCTCGTCGCTGCCGGCCATTCCCTTATCGCTGGATGCACGTGAGGGGCTAGATGTGATTGGTGTTAAGATCGGTAAGCTGTCAGTTTTCTCAATCTACATTCCTGGTAGCAGTAGAGTGAGTTACTCTACACTCAGATCCTTTTTCTCTACCCTGACTCCCCCCTTCTTGGTGTTGGGGGATTTTAATGCATATCATTCTCTCTGGGGCTCGGTACGCAACGATCGAAGAGGTAAGGACCTCGTCGATATTTTGGAGGAGTTTAATATGTGTGTCCTAAATGATGGCTCCCCTACAAGAATTGATACTCCACTTCGTAAACCGAATGCAAGTGACCTCAGTATTGTCTCGGCGGATATAGCCGCTGGGTTTGATTGGCGGGTTCTAGACTGCACCCATGGCAGTGACCACCTCCCTATTCGGATTAATGGTTCCATCAGTTCCTATATAGAGGAACAAAGACCTTTCGTTTATCCTAGGGGCCAACAAAAACGAATTCGCTTTAATACTTCTTTGGCCGACTGGGAGAACTATTCCGATAACCTCGAATCAGATGTCCGTTCATTACCTCCTCCATCACACGAAAATCTGTCACTCTGCTACTCTAAATTCTCGGAGGCAATGATAAACACCGGAATATCACACGTACCTCAGGTAAAGAAACGACGAAATAAAACAATTCCTCAACCCCCTTGGTGGGATAAGGATTGTCAGGAAGTTGTCGAAAAACGTAAATCCGCCTGTAGAGTCTACAAGAATAGCATGAATATGGAAAACTACTTGAGGTATCGTAATTCGGCCGCGCTCGCCAAGAAAACTTTAAAAAATAAGAAACGCGCGGGTTGGAGACGTTTCTGCTCCTCGCTGTCGCCAGAGGTACCATTATCGTCAGTTTGGAGAAGTATCAAACTTTTTTATAACCCTAAAAGCTTTCCTTTCCAGCACAATAGATATGACGGAGTTTGGAGAGAGGAGTTTATGAATAAATTGGCTCCTCCTTCAGTGCCGAACAAGAATGAAATTCCATTTGGTTACTCTTTCAGCGAACGTGGGTGGATGGATTCACCATTCAGCATGGACGAGTTGGAGTGGGTGCTGGTTGCGGTTCAGGACAGAACACCAGGGGTGGACAGTATCCCTTATAGTTTTGTTAAGATGTGTGATACAGGGGCAAAGGAGTACTTACTCTCATTGATTAACTGTGCTCTAGAGTGTGGTCAAATCCCTCCTGGGTGGAAAACCCAACTGGTTATCCCTGTTCTCAAGAAAAATTGTGACGCTGCCTCGGGTTCCTCATATAGGCCAATTGCTATTTCTTCCTCCTTGGTCAAGGTAGTTGAACACCTCATCAAAAGGCGATTGGAGTGGTTTTTTGAGCACAACAGTATTCTCTCAAATTCCCAGTTTGGTTTCAGAAGGATGAGAAGCATTATGGACGTGCTGTCCATTTTGATCACCGACATTAATGTAGCCTTCTCTGGAAAACATTCGTTGGTCGCTGTTTTTCTGGATATCAAGTCTGCCTACGATAGGGTAAGGATTGATATTCTAGAGCGAAAATTGCTGGAAACGGGCGTCCCTCCGAGGATGAGTGGTTTCATTGTTAACTTGCTGGTAGATAGAACTATTCTCGTGGGGCCAGATTCACGTCAGGTTCACAGAGGCCTTCCCCAGGGTTCAGTGATTAGTCCGATCCTCTACAACCTTTACACCTATGATCTAGATCGGTCAATCTCGGATCCGTGTAAAATACTCCAGTATGCTGATGATTTTTTCATTTACATGGAATGTCGTGAAGTGTTGCAGGCTGAGTCAGTCTTGAATTCTGCTTTGAGGCGGCTGTCCGTGTGGTTTGATTCAAACGACTTGGAGATCTCTGTTGACAAGTGTGAGGTGGTTGTTTTTTCGAAAAAAACTAAAATACCAAGAATAAACATTCTGTGTGGTGATATATCACTTCCCATCACGTCTTCAGTAAGAGTTCTAGGGGTAACCCTGGACTCTAAATTATCCTGGAATTCATTCGTCAATTATATCTGTGACAAATCCTTGAAAGGGCTCAATGCTATGCGTGCCGTATCCCGTGTTTGGTGGGGTTGCCACCCTTTTGTACAAAGAATCTTCTACAACGCATACGTCAGAAGTCATTTAGATTTAGCCTGTTTTCTCATTGAGCCTACATCCAAGGAAAATCTCGCAAAACTGGATCGGATTCATGCGCAGGGTCTCCGCATAATTTTGGGCGCTATGAGATCTTCTCCTATTAACGCTATGCAGGTTGAGGCTGGAGAGCCCCCACTCGCCTTGCGTAGGCAACTTCTTGCTGACAAATTTTATCTGGGGCGCAGTAGGTTCATCAACCATCCTCTGCACTGTAGACTACGGATCCTGAACGCATTATGCGATTCGTCTCGATTCTGGAGAAACAAATCTATCCCACTACTTGTCAATAGTCTCCGACACTATCAGTCTGTCATCCCTAAGGTTCCCTGTGGCAGGGAACTGCCTATTTATCGAGTCGATTATCGGGCTCTTTCTTGCCGGCCAAATATTTTGCTGTCTTTGGGCATTCATAAAGGCCCCTTTGCCCCTGTAGAGTTTCGATCCTATGTGGAATCGGAGTGGAGGGGACACCATTTGTTCTATACTGATGGATCAAAAATTCCTGATTCTCCATTTGTTGGTGCTGCCTTCTACTCCGAGTGTAACGGATTATTCAAATTGTTTCAGTTGCCGGGTGAGGTTTCGGTCTTCACCGCGGAGTGCATTGCTATCCTGGAGGCCCTTCAATACATATTGGAGGCTGCCTCTGGTGTCAGATGTGTCGTTCTGAGTGATAGTTTGAGCGCACTGGAGATGCTCAAGTCTGGCCCGTATCATTTTCCTGGGGATTGTATTGGTATCAAAATTGTACAGCTATTAAGTGATTGTAAAGATAGGGGCCTGGAGGTCACTCTGGCTTGGATTCCTAGTCACTGTGGCATTCGGGGTAACGAACTTGCAGATAGATTTGCGAGGATGGCTCTGGAGAGGGGTAGCAGAGCTCATTCTACTGTGCCCGTCTCGGATCTGCTAATTGTGGCTCAGGACAGGCTTTGGAGAGATTGGTCTCAACATTGGAAAAACTCATCAATTGTAAAAGGTAGATTTTTTGCAGCATTACAACCCAACCTATCTAAAAAACCATGGTTCGCGAGCATGAGACTAAGTAAATTCGAATCCTCATCAATTTGTCGTATGCGTATCGGGCATGTCTGTCTTAGATCCCACCTGTTTAAGATCCACGTGGTGGCGAGCCCGGTGTGCGACTGCGAATTGGCTGAGGAGGATATGGATCATGTATTTTTCGGATGTCCAATCAACGACCAATATCCTGACTTTCTCTTGGACCTGAGTAAGTTGGAAATTCAATTCCCAGTTAATGTCCCGTATCTTTTATCGCTTAACCGCAAACCAGTATACAAAGTACTGACCAAATTTTTATCATTGAATGGAATTAATTTGTAATGATTGTGTTGTACTAAATATTTTCTTTGTACTGATAATATGCCTTTTTCTAGTTTTATAATTTTAGCCTTTTCGTCTACCTACGCCCATGATGGGCACGAATTGTCAACTCTACAGCGGTTCTTGGCGGAAACACTCTGGTACCGGGTGAAAAGCCAATCCATAATAGAATAGAATAGAATAGAGTTCAAGGGGTGAATAAAAAATAAAAGGCACTGTTTGTTCGCTTTGATACTACCTTGTTTCTTATAAAAAGTCTCACAAGTTGCATTATTAAAGTGTAACAAAAACATTTACTTTCAATAGCAGTGCTTCTGAAGGATTTAGTGGCATTAAAAATTCAAAAGTATTTCGGTATTGCTCGTGTCAAGTGGTTCGTCCTTAATATATTTTTTTTCTACGAGCAACATTTCATAACTCAACTGTCAAAGTCAGATTTTCCATTCCGCTATTTTTTTGTGAAAAGTGATATTAGGCCGCTGGGAATGTAATAATAAATCTTGGGATTTCTATTTAAGAATACGAATTTTTGAGTACGTTGTCGTATGCGATTATTAAAATAGGTTTCGGAAACATTTGGCCTCCCATAATTTATTTTTTAAATCTCCTTTCAGTCAAAGACGGCATGGCTTATACAGCTCAGAATTTGGAGCATGCTGTCTCCGTGTTTTATTCCAGCGAACACAGTGATAGGGCAGAAGCGCACAAATGGTTAACAGCAGCGCAGAAGTGTCCAGAGGCTTGGAGTTTCGTGTGGGAGTTACTGCAATCACAGAAGGTAAGTTTTGCGCGGAATTCCTGTGTCTATCAATGATTGGAAATTACACTTTAAAGACAGACTTTAATCCATTTTTTCATGAATTAAGTTACTCAACTACGTCTCAACATTCATGTTACTTGTTTCTAGGGGACAGAAATTCAATTTTTTGCTGCCACTACTCTACACACGAAATTACAACGATGTTGGGCAGAGGTGCCCCCAGATAATTATCTGGAACTCAAGAATAGAATATTAGAAGCTATTGGTATGTTTTCTAGAGGCCCCAAAATTGTGCTCAATCGCCTTTGTATAAGTGTAAGTAGAATATATCTACAACCTTTTCATCTTAATATGAATTCGATTGGTTGGAGTTCACCCTCGCTTTGACCAAAGACTCTAACCTTAGTGTTGACTGTGTGTTTCACACTTTATAAAACAAACGGTTTGCAAAGCAAAGGTGAACTTTACAGAAATGTAAGCCTTCACTCAACAAAATATAAATGTACATAAGTGTAAAGCCCGCCTTTTGACATACTAGTTGTTCAGTAAAGAGTATTTTATTTTACAGTGAAATTGTATGTGAATATTGTTTCAGTTAGCAGCGTTCTTATTACAACAAAACGGGGAGAGCATTATAGAAACATTAGAACCTCTGATGTCTTCAGACAATCCTTTAATCGTCTTAGAAATATTATTAGTCATTCCCGAAGAAGTAAGGATAATATCGCCTATTTTCATATCCAATATTATTAATAGTACAATTTGATTTATACAATTTTATGCATCGGTAATAACACATTTATGTTTCAGTTCAACAGTATGACAATGGCCGCCTCAGTCCGTTCGATAGTTAGAAATAATTTACAACAATTGACTCCTCAGATCTTAGACGTAGTGACACGACATTTACATATTGACTCGCAAATATCGGCAATGTTTCAAGAAGAGTGGAATCACAAAGTCAGCATTTGGCAGAGTTCTTGTCAGTGCGCTTCTTCATGGCTGGAACTCGGGGGCACGGAGCCCTCGAGTTGTGCACCATTGTTGACTGCCGCCCTACAAGTCCTGCATGCTGTTTATTGGTTGGTTATACTCCTCAACAAATACTAGACACTATTATATTGATGGCGCCAAATCTCATCATCATTCAATCTGTTTTTGAGAACATTAATTTTAATTAATCCCAATGTATTTCAGGGGTCCTCCACCTTGCAGAATGGACGAGAGTAGAGAACTGTCTTCTGCAGAATTTGAAGCCTGTGAGAGTGCCTTGAATGTTGTAACGACTGCACTGACACAGCCAGATGCTTCCAAGTACTCTACTTCGTGTCGGCCATTCATTAGACTTCTGTTAGATGCAGTAGAACCTATATTACAAACTCAGGATGTAGTCAGTTCTCCAAACGATGTAAGAATGATAATTGGAAATTCTAAATAATATGTCTTAACAAACCATGAAACATCTTTAGACTTGGGGAAAATTTGTATTTTATTCCGTTAACATGGTTTATGATGCCCTTTTCTAGGAATTAGTAACAGCGATATATGCCTCAGTTGTGGCTGTTGGTGAATGTCACGCCCAGTGGATATCCTCGGCTCTCTCAGAAGAGGAAGCAACCACACAGGGCAGACCGAGGTCCGTAGGAGACGAAAAGCAGGCACAGTCCAAGTGTGAAGCCGGCAGGTGTGCTCAAGATCTTGTGCAGTTAATTTTAAGATGTTCGGATGCTCCTGGAGCCTTTCCCACGCAAGAGACGCATTCACAGTTAGCTTTTGGCTTCTGGTACATTCTCCAGGTAAGTCATTCTACAATTTGCTAAAAACTTTGTCTTTATACACTATACCGGACATTGATATTTTTTCTGTACCTCTAAAAAAGTAGGCTGTCCATTGACTTTGAATTAAATGTTTATATTTATTATTTTCATGCAAATAGTAGTCGTATATTTCTGAAATATGTTCAATACTTACATGTGCAATTAGTACAATTTTATGATTTTCTTTGAAAAATCTCATTTTTAAAACAATTTTTAAAAAGGTGTAATTTTTAACTCATAGTAAAATGAGTATGGGATTCTGGTATCGTTTTGTAACAATATAAAAATTTAGAGATACAAAAAAATTGAAACGTCCAATACACATTGTTTCTCCTTCCCTTGCAATACAGAAGGGTTTTTTTGTATTATTTTGTTACCTACTAGGTGTATAGTAATTGTCTTATTCAATTCATACTGGGTTTTGTGTTTAGGACGAAGCGTTACGAGATATTCCTGATACAATGGGTGAAGGTTGCTTCAAGAAGATCGCATTGAGAGGATGGTACGAACAGTTAGCCAATGCTCTTCTTAGAAAGTCCACCTTCCTCACGCCACCCGCCACATACTCGGCAGAAGATGCTGAACAGATGAGATGCTACAGGCAGGATATAGCCGATATCTTAGTAAGTTTTAAAACAGACGGATAATTTTATTTTTCTATTTCGGAGATTTTACACAACAGATATAAATATTCAATGTGCATCGATATAATATGTTCCATTCGTCCATCACCTGACATTTATAAACACACAGTTAAACCATTCATAAAAGATCAATTATTCACACACACAATTGGATAGGGAAGATGTGGGGAGGCTATCCTATGGATGGGATTAAGGTGTAGATTTAGCCTTCCCTCGCCCTACACGCCCGCAGCATCCGACACATGCCTTTCCTATAGACATAAGATCAAAGTCAAATTTCATATTTTTTATAAACTGTTTTGTATTTCAGTTGTACTGTTATACGGTATTGGGTCCATCTCTTCTGCATCAGCTCAGCACATTGCTTGAGCGCTTGTCTTCTTCATTGTCTGCTCCGTCCCCTTCTCCCGCTCTTGTGTCACAACTGGAGGCTGTGTTACATGCCTTCCTGGCTCTGGGTGAGGCAGCCGGAGCAGCGGGTCCTAGTGCACCCACGTTGCTGCTATCTACTCTACTGACCTTACCTTATCATACAGTGAATCAGCAGTTACTGATCACTGCACTGGACTGCTTTAGTAAGTCAATTTATTATTATTGGATTAATGCGATATTTTTGATGTTCACCATTCATGGGTTATATGATAAAATCACACAGGAAAAAATATCTCATGGAAGAAATCTCATATGGAAAGAATATCACGAGAAGAAATAACACACTTTTACTCAAAATTTATTATGCAGTTTAATTGGGGTATTAATATTGATAAGATTTATATTTTTTTTTATAATGGATCCAATAAATCATTGAATTTAACTCTAAAATTTCAATTATAGTGTCTTATAAGTTATTAATAAATATTGAATGAATGTGTGTTATTTTTACGCGTGATATTTTTAAATCTGAGATTAGTTGTACGTGATGTTCTTTCCATGAGATTTTTCCCATGCTATTTTTTCCTGTGTGATTCTTAAATGACACCTGTGTTATGTATTATTGTTATTATGCAAATTATTTCAGGTGCTTATGCAGAGTGGTTGGATAGCGATGACGCCGCCAGTGTGGCTAGTGAACTTGTAGGCGGAGCTCTCCGAGTATCTTGCGGAGCTCTGTCCATTCCTGCCGTGGCTCCCAGGGCTGCTCTGGCCCTGAGATCACTTACAGAAGATTGTCATTCGCAGTTAGCCCCTCATGCTGTGACATTACTCACCAGTATACAGGTTTGTATTTCATCTAGTTTTTGTTGTATTAGCATTTATATGTTTAGCTATTTTTTTTATTTAATTAGGCAGTCCATCCAAACTGGGTGATTTGTGGACCTTACCTATTATTAAAGGTATAAATGAAAGAATAGCATATAGTTTAAAATCCACGTATGACTGTAATTACATGCAACTAGTGTTCTAATTTTTAAATTTAACGTCATCTTAGAATAGAGGAAGCAACCTCTATGAAAATGTTCTTTCTCTGATTTTGTTGTTTCCCTTATATCGCTTAAATGCCGGAGAAAGCTGTAGGTAGAAAAGCCCACCCTTTTATGATGGTGTTTCATCACTGTAGTTATTTGTTATTGTTTTTGTTTGCTAAACTACCTACCTTATTACACGGCTTCTCTCACTATATTGTTTCAATTTCTGTTATTGTCAATGTGTTATGTGTTCTTATTGTCAATGTGTTATGATGAGGATGTGAATCCTCGAACACTAGTTGAGTGTAATAAAGGTTCCACCATGTACTGTCGGTCAAAAATCTTAATATTACTTATACTATCTTAATATTTGATGTCTTATAGGCTTGCCAGAATTCTCTTCCTGGAGGAGTGTGTATTAAAGTGTTGAGTGCTGCGGGAAGTGCAGCATCCTCTATGAGTCCATCCATGGCTGCTCCACACATGGCCGTGCTTGCCACACCCCTAGTCAATACATTACAGATTGCTCAAAAACAACAGGTAAATAATAGTATTTACAATAACAATCTCTACAAAAATATTAGTTTTTTTATTAAAAGTGAAATACAACATTTCCGGCACCTCTAAAGTGGAGTGGACTTCACACCACAATGAAGTTGCTTGCTAAATGTTACATTCACTCCTCAACAGATGGCGTTGGTATCATAAAATTGGTTCACTGTAAAATAAATTCCAGCTGTAGCATTTACCTATACAATGTCAAAAATTACACCATTGACAGCGGGATGTGGTGGAATGGGTGAACATTGCCCTGGGCATAAAGTGATCACTAAGCCAAAGCTGACTCGCAAGCATTGAAACGCCCATCCTGGTTTCTCCCCAAGGGAGTTCACATAATGTTACATTATGTGAATGTAGACACTTCCTGCTTCTATTGAGGATAAACTGTAATACATATATTGCCATCTGTGCAATTACATAATAACTTAGGTATGTATATCTCAAATCAGTTTTTATTGTAATTGTAATATGTTTGTTGTTTTGTGTGTAGCTTTCTGAAGGCGAGTTGGAGGAATGCCGATGTGCGTTGCGTCAAGCTGGTGCCCTGATGGGTGGAGTTTGCATGGGGAAGTGGGCGCACGCACAAGTGCCACTGTCCATTCTGATGCCAGTCTTAGTACAATCAGCCAGACACACGGGCCTGGCAGAGGTAATCCCTTGACTTCTTAGGTGTCAGGAAAGAATCACACAGGAAAAATATCACATGAAGGAATAACACATTTTTATTCAAAATTCATTAAATGACCTATCTGATCTAGTTATAACAAATTATAAATTTGATCAACATTATTTTGTACCAATTTGTATAATAATAATAACAACCAATTTGTATAATAATAAATTTTGAATAAAAATAAAAATGTGTTATTTATTCTTATAATATTTTTGCATGGAAGATTATTCCAGTGATGTGATTTTATCATGTAACTGACTTCTTGTGGTCTTACATTTGTTAAAAATGTTAATACCGTGTAGATATTTTGTATGCATAATATGTATCTTTGTTTGTTTCAGCCTCTGTTTTCTTTAGTAAAGTTAATAATGACAAAGTTATTGGACGAGTGCATCCCGCTCCTACCTGATCTCAGTAATATTCTAAGCATTGGACTAAAAGAAGAACCTCATCCAACAGCTATAGATGTGGCCAAATTGGTAAGATTCATTTCACAACAACACAAGCGGTTAGCCCTTGTGATACTTTTATGATTGTGCTACTCATTATATACATACTAGAATGTAGATACTTTCTTTTTATGCTTGGTATAATACTTTCTCATATCTCTGCTAGATGGCAGTGAAGGGTTGGCCTTTATAATGGGGTTTTCTTGGCGGTCAGCATGGAACGACTTGTGGATGAGTGGGTAGAATCCTTGCTTTAATCCCACCCAAGCTACAAGTTTTCAGAGTATAATCCCAGGCCCTTTTCATTTAAGAATACACTCACAGCTGAATGTGAACGTTTCTCAAGAGCAAAGTGATCTCCTAAACCAATTCAAGTCCAGCATGCCCATCTTACGCTGTACATTAGTTGAGAGACTACATAATTGTTAAAATACATATGCTTGTTACTAATATAGGTTTTTTATTTCAGATGTCTGTAATGTTCCCAAATGTGTGTGGCAATCTGTTGAGCATCGCCACGTGCTCCGTGGTAAAACAATGCAAATTAGCTTTGGAAAGTGGAAGATCTCTCTCTGAATTATCACCACTTCTAGATGTTTTGTATTCATCGCTCAGTTTTGCTACGAACAAAAACGCCAAGTTATTGGAACACATGCAGAATGATATACAGAGTGTTATACAATTAGGTATCAATTATACATATATAGATTTTCCTTTAATGATTATATTATAAATGGATTTTCCTTTAATGACTGTAATATTTTCAGGTATTATTGCTATTAGTCTTCCAGAACAAGGTCCCTGCAGATCTTGTTGTAGTTTCTTTGGACAACTCGCCAAAGTGCGACCCGACTTGCTGCTTAATCATGCACCATCTTTAGTTCAACGAGCCATACATTGTATTGGTAAGTACATTTAAGCTGAATGTGATTAGTCTAAAACCAACTTATTATATATTATTGTTTACTCATTTCGATCTGAATGATTTTCGTCATTAGGAGTCTTGACGCCTCGCTCACACATCGATCCTTTCGTCGATGTGTTCATTGGTCTCGGCCGGGCCCAGTGGGGTGAGGGTGAAGCCGTTAGAGGGCCTGCTATGTTAAGAATGTGGATGAGGGAAGCTCTGGAGCATCCAGGATTCCCGTCCGAACATGCAACACCACAGTTGAAAGAGAACTTTGTGAACGCTGTTATCAAGTAAGACATAAATATAGCTATGCATCGCATACTCATTATCTTTGCTTAGTTTTCATTATTCATCAAATATTCTTAATGTTTTCAGACACCACGGACATAAGAGACAACTGGTAGAAGTCATTAGAGGCTTTGCCATGTCGTGCAGAGGTCTGATCGGGGAATATGGGCAGATGACACAAGCATCTACATTACCTTAAAGTTTTTGTCAATTGTAATAAACACACATTTGGGAATTCAGTCCATTAGCTGCAGTATACTATTATGTATTTGGTTCCTGTTATTCAGACAACATTGTATAAATGGTATTTGTATCTTCCCACGAAGAGATGGATGTGTGATATCCTATGAGATTACTATAGTAATAAAGTATCTTACTACTTAATCTGTGTCCAATTCAAATACGGAGAGATGTCTTGTCCTTGTTATAGAATCAAATAACCAATGCAGACTTTTACCGCACTGTGTAGTAAGTAAAATGTATGTTTTCTTTAAACCTTTGTACCTAAAGAACTGTTATTACGGGTCAGTATCATAGCGTGTTAATCTCAATTCCTCATATTTATACATTAGGACCTGATTTCCTTTAGACAACGCTTCCATTGCGATCGAATCCGTAAATTTTGAATCTTAATGCATATGTAGTTATAATCATTGTGACTGTGAATTATTTATTTGATTCCAAAGGAACCTTTTGTATATACTTTCCTAAGATTCGTTACAATTGTTTTCACTCTTCCCAACAATTTGTAAATATGTTTTATTTTATTAACATTATGCGGTTTTTGTTTAGTTTCCTCCGTTTAAGTATAAAAATATATTTTAATAAAAACTCCTAGAATACTATAGTTTTTTTGTTATACCATGTCTACTCCTAAACTGTAAATGAATGATGCGAAAATAATGCAGATAAAAATAATTTATTAAAAAACCTTTTACATACAACAAAACGCATTATAAAAAATACTGGTATAATACAATAGATTTGTGATACATAGAAGAAAAACAATACTGTTCATTAAGACTTTACATGCTGTAAAAAAAGAGTGTAAGACCTGTATAATATTGTTACGGAAAATAAACTATGCATGTCATGAGATTATACACCTACATATCGCTACAGGCAAGATTACTCACTAATAGAAATTGTCTTCTAGATCATTTCTTGTCATGGTGTCTTTTCTTCACTAAATACTATATTTGGCATTAAAGTAAATACATCTTGAATTTTGCCACAGTTAGATTCAGGGGCGCTATTAAGATTCTGCATCAGAGGTTGCAGGTAGTTTTCTTTGTGACTTGTTCCCAACTGATAATCAACAGTCGCCTTGTAGACCGCACTAAACACTGGCTGTTTGTTGGAATGGAATGATCCTCTACTTCCATGAAGGATTTTAGCTCCAGTCTTTAAAGCGATGGGGCACGCGGATCCATACATACACTGATCTGGCCTATAATTGTAACTACAATCTAATAATAGTAACTTATTGGAATGGTAATGGAATATAATGTTAATAATGTCTTGATCTCCCCAAGATAATTGTGTCCTCCACTGATGATAGACGCTCGACACGTAATCTTCCCAGTGGAAAGTTCTCATTCTCGTTAAGTTCATCAACATCACGCCTGAGTTAACACCTGAAATAAATAGTATAGAAGTCAGAAATGCTCACATTCATCTGCTTGACATTCCACTTTAAAGGGTTGTAATCAAACAAAATAATGGATGTAGCACAAACACAGCATCTTGTGGAGCAGAAAACTTTCTGTTTTGTTTCATTTTTAGCACTCATTTTTGAAAACTTATATTAACACCAATATAATTAATTGTGGACTTAAAGAAATGTGTGAATGTGAGGACTTAAGGAAAACTAGTTATTATACAAAACAACTGCAGTAAATCGTACCCAGTTTTCCGTAGAACGGATGTTTAGCGAATCTGCTATACCATGAGACATTGGGATCCTCATGTTCTAATACAAGTGCAGCCATATGGGAAGAGTTGAATGCTTTGAAGTGACTCCATACTGTCTCCACTGGACTGAGAAATATTGTGTCTGTGTCGAGATATAATAAGGAATCCACGTGAGGAAGTAAAGACTGAAAATAATCAAACAGATGAATTCGTTGAACTAGATTCTATTTTTCACGCCGCATCCCTTGCGAGGCAGACAGAGAGAACATATTGCCAAACTTTCCTATCCTTGCGCACACTTCGTGCTTCCGTCACATTCATGCAATTCATTACACACTCTACAATTCGTTTTACTCAGAACACGTCCGCCCTCGAGAATCTGGTCTACATGGTCAAGCCATGTTCTTCTTGGACAGCCACGCTTCCTTACACCTCTGCTCTCTCCCGGGTATATTTTTTTTGTTATCCTTTCATCATTCATCCTCTCTACATGCCCCAATCATTTTAACCTGTTCACTTTAATTTTAATTATAATATCCAATTTACATTCACTCAACTCTCTAATCGACTTCATTTCTTATCTTATCTCTCAACGTTTTTCCTCACATTCTTCTCAGCCATCTTGACGGGTTACATTTCATGAAAACAAGAGTACGTACTTTAAACTTATTATCTTACCGGTAAAAACAATCTCTGTGATGCGCACGGTTTAAAAAGCTTTCTCCATTGATCCGCATCTTTGTCAGGAAACTTTAAAGGCAAAACTTCAAACTGGAAGGATTGGTTTAATGTCTCCTGCCATACTTTTAATTTGCTTCTAAAATCTTCTATCAAATCATCGTCAGCTATAATTATAAATTGCAAGCGTTTCTCGAAAGGGAATATCAAACATGATTTTATCATATTCAATGTTTCTTCTAGCCTTTTTTCACAAGCCACTACAACCACGATCATTGGCTGCAAGGGGACAGCATTGCTGAAAAACACAAGACAATCGTTATCTTACACACTGAATAATTGGAAATTTAAAACGGATTCTGAAAAGCATCTAAATAATGTTTACCTTTTATGAGGTAACTCCTCAACGAAGTAATTTTTAGGAATATCTGTTTTGACAACATGAAGCTGGTTATCCGATTGGAATAAGTTAAAAGAGTCATGTTTATAAATAAAATAGTATATACAAAGACACGTAAGAACGCATACAACTTTAAACGTGAGGTTTCTCTTTAATGTCATCATTTTTATTCATGTTTTTTAATGATTTAAATGAAATATATCGTAACATTATCAACCGCTTCATAACCAAACATTTCAACAAAATATGACAGTTCTTTGTTGATAGAAATGTCAAAGTTGAAATTTGTAATGTTGCCACTTTCCATTTGCACTTAATTTATAAGCGACATCTATAAAATTATAGGGAGAAAATCAATTGAACCGGGGCTTAAACCTTCCTTAAACCGGGGTCATTTATTTTAGCCAGATTTAAAATAGTGTAATGGCTGTCGATTATGATTTATTACGATTTACCTATAATACGTAATGTGATTATAATAATTGTTCCATTGACCATTTTTTTACACAGTATTTTTAAAATCTGCAGATGATGTGTAATCAGTAAATTCATGTTTTTTTTTCAAAATGATTGAATTAATTAACCTAGATGTTTTTCTGTTGCGGGTAACTGGAATTTCGGCGGGGGTTGAACCCCAACCCCCCCCCCCCTGCCTACGGTCATGCTAATTACCCCGCCAAATAGTTGTTTTACCCCCAATGGGTAATTACTTACAGGTTTTGTGAACCCAGGAAATTGGGTAAGGTGCCCTAGGAGTGCGCGGTTATCAGAGATATAAGTTAATGTGCCAAAATTAAACTCAAAACAATTTTAATGTTTTATTTGCATCTATAGTCTTCTCAATTTTGAAACAGTTTATCGTTATTGTTTATTATGACATTTCTACTGTGCCATGAAGATAATTCAGCTGAAGTAATTTAGTTAATGTAGATTTATAATGCGGTAAATCAACAGCCACATAATCAGACATCTCTTCAGTAGTAGTGCTGTTGTTGCTACGAGGAAATCTCAAGAGACGCTTGTTGACCATCGCTAGAATTTGCAGAATATTGTAAGTCTTGCAGGTTTCCTCATCGAGATGATCGCACAGAGTTTGTATGAAGACATTGTGACCATCTTCTTTTTCTAGCGACACTTTATCTGAAATAAAAATCTTACATTTATTACTACCTTATTTTACAACAAGTAACATAGTATGTGTATTACAAAGGTTGACTCTGGCCGTAGTTTGCCCGAAGTTAAGGGGGGCAACTAAAAAAAAATATACATAGGGGAGACTGGGGTCAACAGAGACAAGTGTCAATTGAAACAAGTCAAATATCTCCGAAACTGTTCCATAATTGGTGGTGCGGTATGCAGGAAGGGAAGGAGCGGCCGTATACATAAAATAATTCCACCCCAGGAGATTTTTTTTTGGTGAGGCTTATGAACATGGCGCAAATCCAGTTTATTTTTCATTACATGGAAAGATAAAGAATACGCAACATATCATAGATTAAAATAGCACCATAGGTATTTTTTTGTATAATTAAAACAATATTAATTTGTTTACACCACTTTTATTTTGACCAGAGTCAACATGTTTCGGGAACAATGTTCCCTTCTTCAGGACTAATACAAGAATTCGTCGTTATACAATCATTCTTGTATAAGTCCTGAAGAAGGGGACATTGTTCCCGAAACATGTTGACTCTGGTCAAAATAAAAGTGGTGTAAACAAATTAATATTGTTTTAATTATAATATAATGTCGCCACAAAGTAAAACCTTCAAAATCAAAGATTTTTTTTTTGTGTTTGTATGGGACAATATTTTATAGAAAATTTATGTCATGACGAAAAATAACGGTGTACGTTAACGTTAACAATGAGAATTGGGTTTGGTTGTAAAACTTGTAGGTATAATTGTATTGTATATGTATTGAATTACCTTTGATACTCGAATAAACCCAAAGAATATCAGCATACTTTGGTATTACACAAACCTGTTCCCCATCTGCCTCCAGAGAAGGACGGGCGGGATGAGCCTTAAATTGAAAAGTTCCTATTAAGAAATATTAAATGTCTACAATTTTTCATTCTATGCGTTAATAAAAAAAATATAACCATTTTTCGATGTGATAAAATTGACCTAATATGTAAATCCAGAGACATCTTCATACATTCACATACCGTTGAAGGAATATTAGAGGTATGTTTATTAACAATTCAAACAATTTTCAAATAGTTGGTTTTAGAATGTTCACATACCTGGATAAAGAATAGCTTAGGAACTCCGGCTAAAGATTGACTGTCTACAAATGGCTTTAAAATATCATCAGTAGAATACATTCCGTATTTCCAAAAGAGAACATTATTGAAACCATATGTCATCACAATTATTACAACACAATTTACTTCAGTACTTTTCAGTTGCGAAGCTAAAAATAGTTAATAAAAAGTTGTAAATTAGGTATCGTTCATAATTTTATAGTAGTGCTATCACGTACCTAATATTTTAAATGTTTGACGATAAATATTTTACACGTATTATGATAAATATTTTATGGGGCCGCTTCACGCTCGGCGACCTTCCACGAGTTTTGTGAGAATGAGTAAAAGGACGTACGGACGAGGTGATTGTCTTGAACTGTATACGTAACCGACGGTTAAAGCCTTTTTACTCATTCGCGCGGGACTCGTGGAAGGTCGGACAGCATGTGGATGAGGCATTAAATGTACGACAATAAAATAATATGTAAAGTCTATGACGATAAATGTTTAAAGTGCAAAAATATTTTAAATGCACGATCATAAGTATTTAAAATGCATGATGATAAATATTAAAAATGCTTTATGATAAATATTTGAAAAACATCACAATATTCACAATAAATATTTGCAATATGTGACGATAAATATTTTAAATGTATGATAATGTGCTGAGTGAACTAACCTTCTTCAATTACTTCTTTAATTTCCTCGTACGACGGGTCATCATATTTTTCAGGTGTAAATCCTAATGCGCTGAAGCGTTGTATTAATTTATCACAATCCGCATCTGTTTCCGTTCTGGTTTTAATATCTGGACTCAAGTCCTCTTCGTATTGTTTGCAGTTGAATATAATAACCTTCTTACTTTTTCCGTTCGATATATTGTAATACAACTCATCTTTAGGATTTCGCAGCAGAACTTGTTGTCGTTCAGAATTTCCCCCAGCACGGTTCCTGAATAAAAAATTCCGGAAAACCAAATGAACAAACAATATAATAGGTAATAAATACTATGTCAAAATAAATACCACAAAACTAACATGTTTCTTCTATTTATGGTACTCGAATCTGGATACGTTACTCTGCTTTTTGGTTTGACCCACGTGAAGCACGAATCCATTATCCTTTTCATTTTGTATTATTTTATAAAAAAACGTAACTCTTTCTTTAAAAGGTGGGGTACAAACTAATGCGAACAACTATTGTTGATTTCCTATCCCTTTTTGCTAATCTTAAACCTTTATGACACTATCCATAATCTTATCACTATTATCAGCCAGTGTAGTCAGATCAAGTGGTACCCAAACTTTTTTATATCGTAGACCACGTCACATTTCTGTTCAAACCAAAACTCATACTGCCCTCTAGCTGTCAATAACAACTGTCATCTCCTTATTAACGTACCTATTATAGGATATAGGTCTAACTATAGGGGTGCAATTAAAAAGAGTTTTGGAAAAAGTGATTCATAATAATCACAATAAATAATATAATTTATACAAATAAGGAATAAACGTGTTTGATAAATTTCATTTTATTTTAAAAATAATAGTTTCCTCTGCGTATCCGTGAATGTTATAAAATCGTTTGTTGAGTTTCTATCCGGCATAGCAATTCGTTGATTTAAGAATAAGTTATTTGTGAGAACCAATATTCTTTTGATATCCATTTTGTCACTGTAATTTTGCAGCATCTCGCTTAGTATTGTAATGAACATACTTCCAATTTCTTGAGGATTCATCCGTACAAATTTTTCTAGAATAAAATACAAATAGTTAAGTAGAGCTTAAAGAAAAGGTAATTTCAAACGATAATGAAATAACAAGCGCCTACGTCTACATACTTAGCATTCGCAAACAATGAAACAATAAGTTTAATATTAATCATGTACCAATAAATATGAGAACACTTCACATGCACTATGTAATTAAAAAGCTACAAATCATACTACCTACAAAATAAATGTACCTACTGAGGAATCGTGTAATGTCATTGAAAGTTGTGATCTTTGGCTGGCCACACACGTCCCGAAGTTCAGTTCCGGAATCGACCGTTTTGCAAAAAAGTTCCGATCAAAACCTCTCTCTGAATTCAGCGTCACCCCGATTTTAAATTCAGAAAGAGGTTTTGGTCGGAACCTTTTTGCAAAACGGTCGATTCCGGAACTGAACTTCGGGACGTTTGTGGCCAGCCTTAGATTATATGGTTGTGATATAATTAATTGCAAAAATGGGGTTAACTGGAAGAAATCGCAGTTCTGCGATAAGTTCGCCCTATTGAACAACGTTTTATAATCTGTACTATGTCCATTTTGTATATTTATATGTGTTTGTTGTTTACTTTAAGTTTAAATAAATAAATAAAAAATGGCCTTGCACAATGCACATTTCATAGTATCATTTTCCTAACTGTAACTACTGGAATTGCCCATATCGTCTACTGGGGCAATATCGACCAATATTTTCCTCTTTGTATGTATAATGTCTATGTAATTTTTGGTAAATAAAATATGTACCCAATAAAAAATATAAGTAGTTTTTGATAATTGAATAATGTAATTTACCACTTGTAGCTAGTTTGACCACCAGGAAATCAGCGTGTTTCGGTATTTTTATGACACGTACGGCGCAATTGGGCTGCAGTATGTCTACAAAATATCCACCGTCACTCTCCATATCATTATCCATAGTTGTCTAAAAAATACAAATTCGGTATTTTATAAAACTTTGATAGGTAATGTAATCAATTTCTAAAATAGCATTCTTCGAAAAATATTCTCACTTGAAAGATCACAACTTTTGGCACTCCAGCTAGTTTAGAATCCCTGAGATGTTCTGTAATACGATCGGTTGAGAACTCTATGTTATGTTTGGTGTAGATGGTTTCATTCTTCCCTCTCGATGAGACGTAAACAAAGATGCAACCATATTTTTTTACCGAATTCGCTGAAATGCGTAAAACATAAGAGATTATACATATAGGTATGCATATAAAAATGTAGAAATAGGTATTTGCAATAAATTTGAATAACTATATACGGCCAGGCCGCTGTCATTATAGATGGAGCGTTCCTCGTAGGTATACGTTCCCGAAAGACCGCGACTCTACATTCTACAGCCCAGAGAACTCTAATGCCCAATCCCACCAACTTACACCTAGGAAGGGGCCCCCTAAATAATTTCCATACAAAAACAGAGATAATATAATATTTATATATCGGGTGGAGAACGGCAGAGTCAGCAGACAGCAGCAGATCCATATGAAATTCTACATGCGACGATACGACTCTCTTACGTTAGGTGCCCAAATATCTCCGCCCAGAATCTCCCCAACTAGGAGAGCCGCATGTAGAATTTCATATGGATCTGCTGCTGTCTGCTGCCTCTGCTGTTCTCCAATCGACATATAAATATTATATTATCTCTGTTTTTGTATGGAAATTATTTACGGGTCCCCTTCCTAGGTGTAAGTTGGTGGGATTGGGCATAAATCTACTAATATAAGTTACATTATAAACAATTTATCTGCGGTAATTAATTGTGCTCATTCTGTTAGACCTAGATCAGTCATGTCAAAGATACGGCCCGCGGGCCGCATCCGGCCCCCGGGCTGTATCAATACGGCCCGCGATCGCAATGTATCACAGAAAGAAGAATCATGTTTTTAGACTTCACCCGATTCCTCTACAAATGAACATCTTTTTCTCATCATAATTTTCTAAAATTAGTACGAAAATCCATCAGTTTCATAAAAAAAAAAATTGCCTGCGGCGCTATTTCTTTATCACTTTTTTATAAAAAATAAATTTATATGCAAAATATTATATACATTTTCAAATAAACAAACTACATCATGACCTCCTTCACTATGACTCGCCTGCGGCGCTATTCATGCGTTTTTTATGCTATACCAATTTTTTAAATTTTTATTGCCTCCTATAGCTCCGAGACTGGCGACGCACATAAATTAAATAAATAAAATGTTGTAATAATTCAGTACATTTTTTTATTTGTATCTGGCCCGCCTACACATTCTAAATAAAATATATGGCCCTCTGCAAAATTGAGTTTGACACCCCTGACCTAGATAGTTAATCTACACAAAGCTAAATAATATCTTGGATCGATTGGATTACAAAAAAACATAAACTAACAACTTATCTCCTTGATTTTCTGGATCAAAGTCTGGCCGTCACAGTCATAAAACACATTAACATCGAATCCCAGAAGTTCTAAGGTTCCGTGTAACTTTTCGCCATCATCTTTCACATAAGATCTGTCAAAACTGTAATCATCGTAAAACGTCTGATGAAGAAACAATAAGGCAATCTTCTCTCCTTCCAGATTGTATGACTCGTCTACATTTGAAGTATTGTTTGTTTGGATATTAGATTGGCCTGAGAAGTTTCCCGGTATTGACACACTGAAACGAAATGAGGAAAATCATTAGTGTACGAGTTATTTAAAATGACACTGTAAACATATTGGCAACTCCACAAATGCAAATGAATGGTTATAAATAATAAATATGGTACCTAAGAACACGATTCCCACCGAGTTACCTTTAGGATAAAATTATAGGTAAAAAAATTATGTCTAATTTGACGTAATCCAATGAAAAATGTTAGCCCCGGCTTCTCTTCTGCAAAAATCCACCCTTCGTCACTGGTAGTGATACACAAATATCAAATCTAATAAGTAATTAAATGATAATATATAAATGTGAAAGTGGAGGAAATAAGTTTAAATATAAATTTAACAAATAAATATATTAAAAAAATAGAGCAATAATATTACCCTGCATCTGTTTCCATCTTGCAAACTTTCTAACACGACTGTATATAGTGGATGCTATTATCACATTAGCGAATTTTTGTATCAACAGCTTATCGGTTTATCGACGTCAGTTTGGACTGATAAATATTTTATTAACGTATCTATTTGATAACGAGGTATTTATAAAAATGATGGATTTTTGTACGTCGACACATAAATTAATGTAAATTGAAATAATATGTATACCTAATGCAAGCAAAGAAACGAATGAGTAAAATAAATACGTTGATGATATTATTAAATTACCTGCATATAAACTTACTACTATCAGAATGCTGAGTGTTTCGATCGAAGGTTCTTGTTGGAGGTTCATTGTAGTATTATTACAATGAAAACCAGTGGCGGATCCAGAATTCAATTTTGGGGGGGGTTGAATGTCGTCACATGGGAAAAAGTAGTGTCACTAAACGTTTTGGGGGAAACCCCTAGATTTGTTGTATATAAAGTACTGTCATCCATGGTTTAGGAGGCCCTAACCCCCCCCCCCTGGATCCGCTAGTGATGAAAACACAATATTTAGTATCTTCCACGAACTTTGAATTCATTAAATAGGCGATAAACTAGTCGCCCATTTAATAAATTTAAAGTCTGGGGAAGATAGCAAATGCAATGTTTTCATTACATACTCGTAGCAGTTTCATTTAGATTGTAAGAAAGACACCCTTAGCGACATCTGATGAGCAAGTAGTCTTACTAAAATAAAATGAAAATAGTGTTCGTCATCAGGTATGTAAGTACATTTAGAATGTACGTAGGAAGTAAAGGATTTACTGAAACTGAAATTCAGTATCCACTTTGTTCACTGTTCAGTCTTGTAGAAGCTTTTATGGAAGTCGTTCGTTTTCACGCAGAGACGAGAAAAGTTTTAAGCGAGAAACATTCGTTTAATTTGAATACGATTGATGATAACTCTCTTTGTAAAATATCCTTTATCCTGAAACCTTTGTAAAAAGTTTTTTTTTTCTAATATAAATTATCAAACTTTAAATCTTCCAAGATCTTGTAATATAAAATATGTTAATTCTTTGTGAAATTATTTCTATAATACGGTATTAAAAAAAAATACGTCATATTAAATTTAGGTAATTGGAATATTTTTTAGTGTAGTGGTTTTATCGTATGATTATTTGTTTGTGGCTATTTATTTATTTACGCTTTTGGTGAATAAAATACAGAGATATTTATTTATTATTTACATTTTACACAACACACAAGTATTATAACATTTTACAAATTGTTAATTTTGTTTTAATGACTCAACTTCAAAAAGAGAAAGTCTCGAGCTAATAATTATTATAAATAATCTAATATAAATTATAACATTTGTTCACTAGGGCGAGCTTATCACACTGCTGCGATGTCTGCCAACTAACCCCGATAATTCAATTGTATTCATATATTCCAAGTATCACTGAAACTATTTATACGCTATTTTTTAAAGGGCTTGTGGAGGTGCACATCAAACTCAAATACTGTCCTTCATACTTCACAGTAAGCCAAAAGCTTGTGTCGTGAAGTGCTGAATAGGTACATCATCAGCGCCCACCATCGATTTGGCGCTGATATAATCTATGAATTCAAAACATCACTATACTGGTAGAGTCGGTCTCCTAAGTGGGAGGTGCCGAGTTCGACTCCCACCGCTATCGATGTATTCTCACTTCACCTTCACGATACAAGCTTAGTGTATAAGTATAGAAAAGTATTTGAGTTTATATGAATAGGTAATAATAATAATCAAGCCCCGACCCTTTTTTTAAATCATTATCTGGACACAACTACAGTTCGATGTATTTTAATTGATAGTTTTGTCGGTAGGTATGTATGTAAATGTATACTTATGTAATTTTTATTTTCTACATAATACAATGCACAATCCCATTTTTATATTATGTATATGTTTCTCGTACATAGAACTATAGGGTGTTTCTTTTGAATAGGCACACTTTTAAAATGAAATTAAACGTATTAAAATCATGGTAATGTTCATGAAATTAGCTTTATTTAAAAGATTATTTTATACCATTTATGCTTAAATATGATTTCGGGCATAAGTGCGCCTTGGTTGGCTCGAAAGAAGCATAATCTGGAAGTCCAATTTTCGACGACTTTCTCGAGCAGCTGAGGCCGTATATCGCTAATAACTCTGTGAATGTTGGCTTCCAAGTAATCCAATGTCTCAGGTTTATCTGTGAAGATCCCCTAGTAGACTTCACATATCCCTACAGAAAATAATCCATAGGGGTGAGATCACACGATCGTGGTGGCCAATTAACCGAACCATTACGTGAAATTATGCCCCGATCGAATGTTTCCCGTAATATCCTGATTGTGTCGCTCGATGTGTGGCATATTGGCCATCGTGTTGAAACCAAAGTTGTTGCACATTGATGCCATAATTAGGGAACAAAAAAGTCTTTAATCATGGACCTAAGCGCTCTCCATTGACTGTAACTTTCCGACCGCCAGCATCTTTGAAGAAATATGGGTCAATGATTCCACACTAAACAGTGAATTTTTGTGGATTTGACGGCGTCTCTGAAATGGCTCCTAGAAAGGAATACCCGTGCATATATGCCCGAAATCATATTAAAACATAAATGGTAAACTTCCATCTTTCCAATGAAGCTATTTTTATGGACATTACCATGATTTTAATACGTTTAATTTCATTTTAAAAGTGTGCCTATTCAAAAGAAACACCCTATATGTTGTCTTCAAGTCACTATAGTATTTAGTCTCATGGCTAGTCTTGGTCTTTGATGCCAAGACTCAAGTCGAGTTTTTTAAACCTACTTATACCAACCTAGCTGTCGAGTCACGAGTCGAGTTGCGAGTCATTGAGGACGAGTCAACTCATAAAAAATAGTATATCATTTACGAAGTTACACCTATCTACCTACTTTGAATTGCGTGCTATATTTGAGAAAAAATACTTTTTTATAATATACCTACCGGCGCGGATCAGACAGTTAGTGACATTTGCGAGCGATGGATGACATACCTAATTCTAGTAAAATAATGACAGGTTTAGTGTTAAGGCGAGTCGAGTTATAGTAGCATTCTTGAATAGACGAGTCCATGTCGAGTCGGACTATAGTCTCCGAGTCAACATCACGGACATACAAAACAGAAAAATAGTGTGAAAAACTGTAATGAGAGTCGAAATAAACCCAGGACTTGCACCTGAGGGGGACATTTAGTACTTTCAGTGGCGAAGAGTACTTCTGCAGAAGAGAAGCCGGGGCTAACATTTCTTACCTTTCTTACGGGATTACGTCAGATTAGACACTGTTATTTTTCCAAAAGGTAACTCGATGGGAATAGTGTTCTTAAGTAGCTTCGCGCCTGGACCTTTCTATATTTAGTGTAAACTTGGAGGAAATTATGTACAAAATATTGTAGCTACCCTAACCTTATCTCGACCTTCCCAACACAATGCCAATGGGGCGAATAGAGTAACAATAATGCGATATTCTCCAACTACACAATTTGGGACAAAGTATTTTATTGATATTATTCGAAATCTTCATAATATTCTCCCCTTTACGATTATTATGAAAATTTCTTACTATTTAATAACAGTAATTCTCCACCATTTTTTTATTATTTCCTCTCCATTTTTTTCCCATTTGTGAAATCTCACCAGGGCCGGGCTCTTTTACATGCAAAACTGTTGCTGCCCAAGAGTGAAATTTTTTGAAACAGTTTTATGTCTACGGACGAAGGAAAAAATCAGATTAGCGAGGAATGTCGCTTAATTGACTATAATATATGATGCAAAATGCTCGAAAAAATCTTCAACATGCATCCTGATGGATGAACAAAATTTTTTATCATAATAATCTTTGCAGAGGAACTATTACGAAAGATTTTGATTTTACTCTATTCACGTTATATTGTGTTACACATTAGTCAGTGACTTTATCCCTAACATGGCTCTTCGGGTTTCACGAAATTTTTCAGCGCTTTTTTTGGACAACGTGACTGTTTCTAGGCCATATTTAGCAACTGGCAGCACATATGTTTCATAAACTTTTCTCTTCAGGTTGAAGTGTATTTTTTAGATTTAATAGGATGTACTTAACTTATTTTTTCCAAAAGATGCATATTTACTTTCAGCAGTCTTATATTATGACCCGGGTATACGTGTTCTTCTACATATTCAATAATTTTAGTTTTGTGAGAGATTCGCCTCTGCCTTTTCACCCTTTCAATAATCCCTCCTAGTGTACGTAATATTTTTTCATGAAATTGATTTATACATCTGCAAATAAAAACATTCCAGGACATATATAATTTCAACGTACGCTTTGTTAGATTTTGCTTTGGCGCTTTTCGTCCTCACCCAACCCTTGTCAAAATCCTACAAGCTTCCATTCTAAACAAAGCTTTGAGAAAGTAAACAGCAACTATGTGTATTGTGTATACACATGTGTGTATATTTGAGTAACAACATTATGTAGCGGGGAATTCAATTTCATAACAATTTAATAAAACAATAAACATTCTCCCGAATGGCCTGAGAATGGAGATTATGTCAGTATTTTCTACTACGTCTACTTTTACTGGATATAAATTTGCACAACTTGTGCTTAGTGCAAAATATCTACACGAAATTAATATAAATTAGAATATGTAGTAGACAAATGTTTACGTACACTTAGGATGTAAAAAATATAAGTACTGTCTGTACCATCCGTCTTGTCCACCGTTCTGACGTTACCTGCAAGTGGAGTTTAGATTGTATTGTTGGTAGCCCTGATTGTCGAATCTTGTCGTAAGAGCTGTCAAAGGTTCCCAATATTCTCACATTGTATCTTTTACAAGTAACCTACAATGCCGAAAATATTACAAAGCGGCGCTAGAGAAATCATTTTAAAGGCAGGATAGTTTTGCGAGTTGGAAAAAGAAAAAAATACTCCGATTATCCTGTTAAACCGCCATCACAAATTAGAAAAAATGTTGCCAGTTTATTCTAATAATTCGAAAATTGCCAATTTTTTTAAACAACAGTTCTAAAATATAATTTTAAAGTAGCGAAAAAATATAACCATATCTTATTATCACATCAAGCAACACTAAACCAAGTTTGCACCAGGGGACTTCTAACGCGAAATGCATTGTAAATTAAATTATTTTAATTAAATTTATTTTTCATTACTTTTTATTTAATTAGGTATTCGTCATAGAGTTTAATTTCTAAATGCGTACTTCATGGACCTTAGTTCAATTTGTTCTTTGGATTATCAAAAATGATCTATAAACTTAAATATAATATATGAGGGCTATTTTTTAATCAAGTTTCGTTTGTGCTTCTAAGTAAGCACAATATACGAATGAGCACGATCTAAACATCACGAGTTTATACATCTAGTTTTAATTTTCTATAATAACTTCTTTAGTGAACTTATATACTTACTCTGATATGATTTACTCGGATATAATAAAAAGTCAACGATACCACATACAAAGAATTAAATAATTTTGCCCTCGAGAAAATTACTACAATATTTTGATATCCTTAACATTTTTTTCTTCCAAAGATAAATAAATAAATGATATGTGGGGAAGTATAGATGTATGTAGGTATTTGGCCTCTCTCTATTTATTGTAGATTATTAAAATCTTAATTTTAGTCATTTTCATTACTGAGATTATGTAGGTATTTGGGTTTTGTTATGAAAGCCCAGATATTTATTTCCCGGAATTTTTGAGTAGGTACATTATATAATTAACAATTACTAATTAGCAATGAGAATTAATTAGAAAAAAGAAAAAGTGTTGTACAAAAACATAAAAGTAAAAATTTCCAATTTCAAGTCTACTTAAGATTAACGATTAATCAGAGGTCGAATAAAAAAAAGCTTTTACTCTGTAAAATAAAAAAGGAAAATAAAAAACTCCGGGAAAAATCGTTGCGACCAACCCAACGTAATTCCATCAATTAGTGAAATGATGCGTGATGGTGGTTGCCATTTGTGGGGTAGGGGGAGGAATGCGAGGGGACGGGGAGGACGCTGGGGGAAACATCAAAAAGAAAAGTTTTTTGTCGAAAAAAAAAAACAACAATAAAAAATCCGGGATTAAGAGATTATCAAAGAAAATTTTGCAATTAACCAATTGTATTAACGATTTTTCAGATGTAGGAATTTAAACTGTTTATTTTATTTTTTCTGAAATAAATACATGAAAACAAAACGTTGACTAAAAACGCAAAAGTTAAAAAAAATTAATGATAAAACAGTGAATAGTAAACAATATAAATATATCTGAAAATAAATTTACATAAAATGAACGAGTTGAATGAGTCCTTGTGTATGATTTTTACTAGAATAACTTTGCATTTGGATTCTATGCCTCATCTTACGGATATGAATAAAGTTATTGTGACAATACATTAACTTGTGTGATGATATCCAGTGGCGTGCTCTCCCAATGTTTCCTTTCAAATAATTATTATGAGAATCATTATAATATTTTTGTGAAATTGTGTTGTCAATATGATTAAGACTATGCATTGTGTCATCCTGAAGATTTTGAAGAAATTGGTCTTTACCACCGGAATCATTTTTCCACTTTTTGGAAGTAAGTATCAAATTATACATATTATTATTTTGTTTTTCTCTTTTCTTTTTGGTTTTTCATACCTTCCTAAGTATGTGTAAAAACTTTCTCATTTATGTCTCACAAGTGGTTGGTTGGCAGACATTGCCTACGGCAATAAACCCGCTATTTGGAATAATGTTTCTTTATATCCAATAAAGGTTTTATTTATTTATTGTTTAAAAATATCAAAATGTCTAATTCTGTAACATTTCGAACTAAAATAAGTATGTTATTAATTTATTTAGTTACTATAAAAGAATTTCTTATTTTAGTTAGTAATAAGCGCCAAAATTGGACCTAATTAAGTCGCACAAACAAATAAATATTTTTTATTAGCTGAAAATCATGAAGAATTACAAAACAAGACAATAGTTGTGTGCAAAAAGGCGGACTTATTGCCAAAGCCATATCTCACAGTCAACCCGAATATATGTAATTAGATGCGAACTAAAATATTTTTTGTAAATAAGTACCTAAACTATACAATACTGAATGAACTAATTGGCGCCCTATTTCAAATACAAGTCAGCACATTAAACTAAACTAAAGGTACAGAATATCAAATATACTAACTAGTTTACTATAGTGTAACACCTTTCTTATTTTAGTTAGTTTAAACTAACTAAATAGTTAGAGAATTAGACCAATTATCTACTTTAGTAAGCAGACGCTGCATGGAGTCTCACGTAGAATTTAATTGAATATTTCACACTAATTAAATGTGAACCTACTTATTTTGTGCCATTTTGATTCTAAATTTTGATGTAGTTAGTTATGGTAAGGATTAGTTTGAAAAAAACATTGCCTGTTTTAATTTTATTTCTGTTGTTAAGTACAAATAGACTTAAAGACGTAAATCAATAATCGAAATGTAACATTACGTAGGTGATATGCTGGCAATCACTAGCGGATCTAGGGGGTGGGCTAGGGGGCTGAAGCCCCCCCCAAAACCATGAGTGACAGTACTTTATATACAACAAATCTAGGGGTTTCAGCCCCTTAGCCTCCCCCAAAACGTTGAGTGATAGTACTTTTTACCATGTGACGACATTCAGCCCCCCCCAAAATTGAATCCTGGATCTGCCACTGCTGGCAATACGTACATTTTATGACGTAATTAATGTCGCGTTAACCTGGAGAGCGAAAAATGTGGATATTTTGAATGCCATTGTGTGAAAAATCCGTATTACGATTGTTAGAAATCCAGTGTTTTGATCAAGTTGTGGTATATCATGCGATTCCTCAGTATTAGAATCATGTATAGCAAAAAATCTAAATTGATTTTCTTTACTTGGCACCTATATTGCCATGGTTCATAAAGAGTAAATACCAACTGCGGGCTGAAAACTTATTTTTACTCCTGTATTTATACAACCACTACTACACTACTTTTAAAATGGGCAATAAACAAAATTTCCACATATCCTACATTTCCTAAGTATTAAGTAAGCTCACATGAACTCCAACTATAACTTTTCATAAACGTAATGAAATATAATAATTGTGACGACCTTTCTCTCGGCAAAAGTTGAAACGTGGTGTGTAAAGTCTAATATAATGATGTCTCTAGGTGAAATTACAACTCGTGCAAATAATATATTACATGGTAGAATGAAATTACAATTCTTTATTTCTTATTTCTTCTATAATCCGCCCACATTATATCAAGGCCTCCTACGTCCCAACATCTGTCTAATAAATCCCTGCTTTATCGCCCATTCTAGCATTCTGTCACACGTTTCAATGTTAAACTACATACCTAATACCTAATATGTGATTTCAACACTTCACGAAATACCTCAACTACAAATACTAATAAAAAATTCCTCCTCTTCTTCATCGTCTTTAGCCCTGATCTCTTCTCTACTGAATATAGGCCTCTTCCAAACGTTTCCACTCCTTTCTGTTGCTCGCCTTTCGCACCCACTTGTCAGTTATGTCGTCTATCCATATTTTCTGTGCCCCTCCAACACTTCTTTTGTTCTCATGGCCTCAGTTTTTTGAGTCTGGGTGTCCACTTACTAACTGTCGAAAATTAATAATGTTTAATTTTAACGAATTCTTTTACAATGTTACAAAAACTCTGAATCAAGAGAAATCGTTTAGAAGATTATCTGCTTTGTAGTTGAAATTTACTTTTTAATACCTATTCTAAGTTTTTACTTACTTTTTAATACCTATCCGGTAAGGCTGCAGGATATGACTGTGTAGCTACGGAATTTATCAGGCATGGTGGTCCGAGTGCTCTCAGGTGGTGCTGGGAGCTTTTCAACCTGTGTTGGAGGGATGGCTACACTCCGGAAGACTGGAGGAGGGCTGTCATATGTCCTCTATATAAAGGGAAAGGCCCAAAGCTGGAATGTGGTAGTTACCGGGCCATCAGCCTGTTGAGTTCTGTGGGCAAACTGTACGCGAAAATATTGATTGAAAGAGTGAGAAAGATTACGGAATGTAAGGTATGGGATGCTCAAGGTGCATTTCTAAGTGGAAGAGGGTGCGCCGATCAGATCTTCTCCCTGCGAATGGTCGCGGAGAAATTTTTGGATAAACACCAGAAGTTGCTCTGTGCGTTCGTAGATCTGGAGAAAGCATATGATCGCGTGGATCGTGAAAGAATGTGGCGTGTATTGTCGGACTACGGGATGGGGAGCCAATTGGTTCGTGCACTTGCATCGCTGTATACGGAGAGCTCTGCGTGTGTCAGGGTGAACGGTGCGTTCTCACAGTGGTTTACCCTCACAAAAGGAGTAAAACAAGGCTGTGTCATGTCTCCTTGGTTGTTCAATCTGTTCTTCGACAACTGTATGCGTCCGTTGAAAGGAATGGATGTTGGTGTGGACCTGAATGGAGTAAGGGTATGTGCGTTGATGTTTGCGGACGATTTAGTACTAATGGCTGAAAACGAAAGTGAGTTACAGGAAATTATATCCTGTGTGCATGGTAGCTGCGAAAGAAACGGGATGAGGATGAATGTCAACAAGACGAAAGTAATGGTATTTGAAAGAGATGAGATAAGGACGAACTGTGCGATTAAAGTTGGTAATGAATGCTTGGAGCAAGTTGATGAGTATGTGTATCTGGGAAGCTTGTTTACAAAAGATGGTCGATGTGAAAGTGACATCGAAAGAAGAAAGTTGGCAGGTACCAGGGTAAATGGGGCAATTAGGCCAATAATGAAAAGTCGCAACGTATCGACAAAGGCAAAGTTGTTGGTGCACAACGCCATCCTAGTACCAACACTGATGTATGCAAGTGAGACATGGACATGGCTGAAGAAGGATGAATCAAGTATAAATGCGGTCGAGATGAGATCGTTAAGAAGAATGTGTGGAAAAACATTGAGAGATAGAATAAGGAACGAAATGATTAGAGAGTTGAGTGACTGTAAAAAGGATGTTGTGAATAAAATGAAAGTGAACAAGTTGAGATGGTTGGGTCATGTGGAAAGAATGAACGATGAAAGAATAACGAAGAAAGTTTACCTGGGTGAAAGAGGAGGTGTAAGGAAACGCGGCCGTCCGAGAACCACCTGGCTGGACCATGTCGACCAGATACTCAAGGACGGACGTGTTTTGAGTAAAAGTAACCGGAGAGTATGTATGAGGAACTGCATGAATGTGATGGAAGCCCGAAGGGTGTGTCAGGATAGGAAAGTCTGGCGATCCGTTCTCTCTGCCTACCCCGCAAGGGAGGTGGCGTGAGGGTATAGAATAGAATAGAATAGAATAGAATAGAATAGAATACCTATTCTGCCTTTATCTAAGAAATGACATTTCATCAGATAACTTTGTGTGCAAATAGAACCAAATTGAGAAGGTTAGTAAGGAAAAACAGAGGGCTACAAATCATGAAGAAGATTTCCTATTCTATTCTGCTTTCAGGCACTTATCTAGATATGTTTTATTTTAATAATAATAATAATAATCGGACAACTTTGGCACCGTACATTTTTCTTTTCACCATATAGGATCGTCAGAAACAGTAAAAATGATAATTAAATCACCACATAGGATCGTCACAAAACAAAATAATAAAAATGAATTAATCTAATCAGTTTCGGCTAACTTGACCTATCATTGGCTAACCAGTGACTGACCCGTAGGTACGCACAAAAAGGTGAGTCTTTAGCAACCTCCTGAACTCCTCCAGGCTTTTGGCACACCTAACATCGAGTGGAAGGGCATTCCACAGGCTTGGGCCCGCTGCACAGAATACACGGTCACCATAACCCGTAGAAACAGCCCTCCGCGGCTCTTCTAGTTCATGTGCTAGACTCATAGCCGACCTCAGTGTCCGATGCCTCCAGCCCATATTCTTTTTCACACACATTTCTTTAATATAGTGGGGCGACTCACCATGGATAGCCTTATATACCAACAGGCATACTTTGTATTCCGTTCTGGCATACACTGGAAGCCAGTGTAGTTCCCTGAGTAGCGGAGTTATTCTACAATATTTATTACCATCCATAATGAGTCTAGCGGAGGCGTTCAAGAGGCATTGCAACCGACTCACCTGTACACCCGGCAATCTAGTATATATAATGTTACAATAATCTAATCTTGATATTACAAAAGCATTGACCAATGTCTTTAGACTATCTTTTGTGATTTTGATTATTGTTTGAAACTGTAAATTTCTAAAAAGTTCGTTAGTTAGCTGTAGCGATATCTTAAGAATACACTAATATATTATGACAATAAAAATGTAACATAAGAAAGTTCATGGTAGAGAATTTGTATAGGACCAGTTGTAGTACAATATTAGATACCCTGAGGGATAATCAATGAAATAAAAGTCTCCGAAAATAACAATTCAGGGGCGATGATCTAATAATATAAGGTTCGGTACTAAGGTGCGTTCAGAAAATAGTCCACTAGGGTGAGTTTACCCCAGAAAGAAGAAAATTCATACAATTTTGAATGTACCTATATAATGTGTATAATGTACCTAATGTAATATGTAATTGTAAAACATAGACCTAGTTATATGTCAGGTTGAATTACTTAAGTCTATCTCTATACATTTTGCGCGGTCCGGTATCTTTTTTTCGCTGTTAGGCAAAATTTTATAAAAATTAACTGTTCTGGCAAATATTCATAAAAAATTACGCTCGTCTCGCAATCTATCTGGATAAATCATAGCCAGATTCGTAGATCTGTTTTGCTGGTCTTACGGTTTTGAACTCCGTCATCTTTGAAATGGGCATACCTATGCCCATTTCAGAAGAAATGAGAATTACCGAATCGTCATGTTCGCAGGTTTGTAGACCATCAAAATACATTTTGGATTTGATCTATGACGTAACAATTTCTTCACTCCATAACATATCTACAATACAACACTCCATTTTTGAGCATACTATTCACGTTCATATAATTTGTCATGCACGTTCAACGATTTCTTTCACTTAAAACGCGTCTATCGAGTCACGTCGTGGCTTGATCAAATTTCAGGTCTCGAAGTCGAAAGATAAAGTAAATGTGAAACGGTAATTGAATTAAAATGGAACAAATTTCTACAGAATAAAAGGACTTAAACTACATTCCTATACACAGATCAGTCTGTATCGACAAAAATGTAAAAGATGACGTAGGTATTAAATCGTCATATACCTACTTATTAAATAGATATAATAAGATTTTTATCTATTTTCAACAACTTAACGTTTCTCCCCGATGTTTATCAGATTAATTGTTTAATTAAGTGCGTACTAAGAAAACTTTTCTTTTTCAATTATTTTATTAATATGCAAAATAAAGTTAAAACATGTCGAATCATGTACTTATATTTTGTGTATATGAAAGAGTATGTGATATTAAAAGATTAATACACTATAGTATTGTCTTAAATGGGTCATGAGAAAGTTGTTATTTAATACGCGGAGGCATGACTTTGCCAACACACTTCTCAGTATTATCAGCCAGAAGAGTCTTCATATTATCATTCATGATTCACATATAAACTCATCAGCCTAATACTGGGAAAAATTCACCTATCCAGATATCACGGATATCACAGGATTAGGCTCAGATGCGTAACACTATTATACTATAGCAATTAAGGTCAATAATTATTGACAGGTGGGAAATAAGAGATCTAAAAATCTGTCTTTTCGCTTATAAATTAGCGACATATTGTTGTATATTAAAACAATTGAATTGATTTGGATCTAGACAAGTGGGTCGAATGATAATGATTTTCAAAATTTATCTCTAATCTAATGTTAAAACCTACTTATTTTAGCTCAAAAGGTTATACAATTAGATCTTCATATTTGCTTGATATTTTCAGGATATGATATTCTTACTCCTACATCTTTGTACCTATAAAGCAAAGCGGTCCAATTTATGAAGGAATTTATAAATAAGGATAACGAAGAATCTTCAGCATTCTAGTACAGAAATTCACAAGATTACTTTTTGTAAAATACTTCCATTATACAACTCACTGAGGATTTTGTGTATCGTTTATTATAACTTGTACTGAGAACATTGTAGACAATATTTTTATTGAGAGTAAATACTCTTGTAGGTGAAGCTGTAGCTTACTTACGTAAAGCATTCTTTAGTATGAGGTTTATAGAATGTATCCGAACTCTTCGGGGACAGTATCTTATCTTTACTGAACACTCCACACAGCCATCTTAATAGGGAAGCCAAGGGAAGCTTGTAATAGAAAACATCGCGAAATTTTCATTTTTTATTTTTTTTTTATTTCAAAATAATAATCTGGGTTTATCGAAATAAGCCCAAATATACCTTTGTACACTTCACAGTAAGCTTGAAAAGCTTGTGTCGTGAAGTGAAGAACCCGCGCCCACTGGATTAACAGTTGAGCGCGTTACCAACCAGGCTACCGACCTCAGACCACCTTTTTGGTAAATAAAAAAATCTTCAAAACTACATGAGTTTTTTGAATGGCTGTATGATTTGATTGATTATTTAGGAACAAGGCAAGTAATCGCGGGTAATGCCAAAATAGAACTATTCAATCAATAATTAAGGTAATATACGAAAAAATTAGAATCTCTGCTTTGAAGTATTAACTTGCAAAATTGACACTTATCTCCCACTGAAAATATCCTTTTTTTTCTCCACTCCGCTGCGAGTGATCCTAGACATTAATCTAATAATGATGGAATAATTTAATTAACAAACATCACAACTCTAATGAACCCTGACTTAAGATTATCAGAAGCATCGATGTAAAATATCGATGTATTTTTATATTATTATGCATCCCTTTTCCGACCTTTCTTCACAACAGACGTTTAGTTAGAAAGTATCTTTCCACAATATGTTTTCATTTTTTAGATACAAAATGCAACATGAGTGTATTATAGAATATCTACAATATTTAAGGGGCAGCAATCTGTACTTAATTTGACGTCTAAAGAAAAATACGACCTGCATCAGTACTTTAAGAATTAGGTACTTTGTAAAATATCGCTACGTCCTTGGTTGATTTCTTTCTGAGATTTTGAATTAAATGGATTATAGAGTCATTACGATCTGATTAAAGATGAGCTTAGGATCAAACCCGTGGAGATTAACGAGAAATATTTCCCGTTATTTTATTATTCTGTAAAATAATGATATGTTATACATAGGTCATAGATACATATGACGCACGAATTTCAGGTCTACACCTACGACAAAATTGAATTACGATATTGGAGCTATTTTATATCGTATTGTTATTCTTCCTACGTATACTTAGATCCAATCAACTGTTCATGCAGCTGTGTTAGCATGGACTCCCAAATGTGGACTCCCAGTTGTCACGCTGTCATTTCGGAGGCCTTTCTTTAATTGAAGTGCGATACTAAGGAGTATATTAGCATGCATTCTCTTTGCTGGTCGTCTTTTTTGTCTTTTCCACCTGACGATGTCTTCAGTACTCTATATCTTTCTGATTTACGTATTTCTCTTAATGTATTCCAATTTTTTATATAATGTTTTTTTTTCAGTTTCAGACGGTCTTCGGGACGTCCGAGTCTCCATCCCTGAAGCAGTAGCCTCTGGCGAAGCAGCCGTCCTCCACTGCCGTTACGACTTGGAACATGACCAGCTTTACAGTTTCAAATGGTACAAGAATAAACACGAATTCTTCAGATATATTCCTAAGGAACTTCCTCACACCAAAATCTTCCCGTTACCAGGGGTGGACGTCGATGTAAGTTAAATACATATACAGTAAAGTATACATAATATTTATAATACAGAAGTATACTTCCATGTGTTCTCAAAACTCTATTTTTTTTATAGTTTCAAATCTCTACAGTGGCTAAAATCATTCCTAGCTTTAGAGGGCATAGTTCAAAGTAACATGAACGTGCGAAAAATTGCCTGGGGAAAGAAATATTACTCAGTGAATACTGAAGATATGAGATTTACTAAAACTCGAGATTATTCACGTAGCTTGTTAGATATAATGCTCTAATTTGGTTGATTAAATTAAAATTAATAAGAAATACTAAATTAACTAAAGATTAAATAAAATGTTTAAGGTAAGACGCAGTGACTCTAGTGGATGTTTTTGGATATTCGCTCCTCTTTTTGTATAATGACGCCTACGTTTTGCCCTTACGTTCTCACACAATTTTGAAAACGTTGAAGCAATAATAGAATTGACTTGCGATGTGATTTTCAAATGTTTGTGCCCATAGTTGAAAGTATTTATTTTGGTATTTCCAGATGCACAGATCGGGTCCTGGCACCTTGGTTCTCCGCGCAGTATCACCAGCCATATCAGACAGATATCGTTGCGAGGTTATAGCTGATGCTCCAACCTATCGTACTCTCATGAAGTCTGGATACATGCATGTAGTTGGTGAGTTTGAAATAATTTTTCTTCATCTGTACAAACTATTTTCTTATCTCTACTCATACGAGACCGACATGAATATAGCTGAAGGTGGCCGCAACACTGTGACCAACAGTTTGAAAGCAACTTACTGTGAAGTAAATAATATGTGGGTAATATGTGGGTTTTTATAAAGGATTATATTAACTTAGTTTTATCCATTGAATTCTATATTAGTTCATTTATTGAGCTAGGGATAACGATTTTATATGATTTGGATAAAATTTTATTGGTTTGTTGCGTAAATGTTGAGAACATTTTTTAATTTAATAACTCTGAGAGTATCACGAAAAATGCATGAAATAACGTATACCAACATTACAGAAACACATATTTATCGTTTTATAATAACCACTTCAATATTTAAAAAAAAGGATACACAAACCCAAATACTTTCCAGCACAACTTGCACCTTGCACTATGCCTGCATTGCAAAGTTTGGAATACATCGCCAGCGCCGGGGTTTGAACCTGGCACTTCCCCCTCGAGAGACTGCCGCCTCAACCGACTGCGCCAACCATGCACCCAACGTTATTTGCAAAAAACCAATTACATACTGTTATTTTTTAAAACGCATCTTCGGTGGTTCCCATATAGTTTTTTCGGTCCTTCCTCATCTATATTCACGTAGGTATTTGAATTCACTCCCATCATTCTGTAGGTCATGAATAGCACGTGCATATAAAATAAAAATCGAGTTATCGGTTTTATGAACAATACGTTTCTATGTATCTACTGTACATACATATTCTTTTATTATATTGACGCAATAAGTTTTATTATGTTTGAATTGGAAAATAAAATATTTTGGGTGCCTACAAAATATGTAGATACTTTGTTTGTACAAAAGCCTGAGTTTTATGTGCTTCACGTTATATTAACAGTACATATAACATTTGACAAGGGCGTCGCTGGCTTCGAAACATTTAGACTCCCCACACACGTCCGGAAGTTCAGTTAACTGAATCGACCGTTTGCAAAAAAAACTCCAAACAAAACCTCTTTCTGAATTCAAAATCAGGGTAACACTGAAATTCAGAGAGAGGATTTGGTCGGAGCTTTTTTTGTAAACGGTCGATTCAGTTAACTAAACTTCCGGACCTATGTGGAGAGCTTTAATATTGATGTGACATCAAAAGAGAGGAAATAGCGCCTCAGGCTTTTTTTTTACTGTTTTGATAGTCCTTTTATTTTGTAGTCCATATAACATTTTACGTCAGCTTCGAAGTTATAGCGAGGGGCAATCAAAATTTTAATTTAGTGAAGCAACATAATAGAAGGAAATAGCACCGCAGACGATTGTTTTGTGAGACTGAGTAAAGAAGGTCGTCACGTTGATCTGACGGTTTATGGTCATGAATTAAAAATATAAAGAATATGTTGATATTACGAAAAAACTATTTGGTAATAATTTTATTTTTCTGAGATTTTGTAGGTAAAAATGAATAGCTTATTAATTTTTTTAAGGGAGAGAAGGGGGGGGGGCAGTTGCCCCCGGCTGTTGACGCCCATGACATTATGTAACACACGTACCACGTATAGGTGTACTGGTCCATGAGGAGCAGTGAATTGAAGTGATTTGCTCCCAAGTAAATGTAGCAAAATATGTAAAGGAATCACAGGAGTACTGAGTTGGTGGTTATTAATTTAATTTATTGAGTAATCTTAGAGTTAAAATTTACACGTATTGAAAAAATATCTTTAATTTTTGCGAACTAGTTTAGTCACACAATAGTTATTTCGTTCTCTTGAAAATGTTAAAAGCTAACGTAAAAACAAAATACATTTTTTTTTATTCCGTAAACAAAATTATTTCTAGTTTTATTTCATTATTTGCGTTAGGCATTTGGAAAATTAAAACATCCGTAATTTTATTATATTGGCTTCTTCTTTTAAAAAACAGTTTCCGCTCAAAATCACGTGGTGTAAAATAACAGTGACTGTTAACATAACAGTGAAAAGTAGCACAATACCTATAACTTGCATTTTAATATAATTTTACTTTCCTTCATAATATTATTCACACGTTACAGTCGCGGAATTTATGGAGAGCGTGCCAATTTACTTTTTGTTACAAGAGTGAAAAAACCTAAATTGATTTACGCCCTTCTGTTCCCATTGTACGGGCTGTCGATCAAACAGGGAGTGCCTTACCTACCTATGAAATACGCCTATTTTTAGGCATTTTTCAAAATACAAACAGTTTTGGATTTGGATTTATCTCGCTCCTTCGAGAAACATTAATGTTGCACCAATAGGTATGTATGTACATTTAAAAAACTATTGTATATAAAGAAACATTATTCCAAGTGGCGGGTTTATTTCCGTAGACAATGTCTGCCAACTAACCACTTGTGACATTTAAATGAGAAAATTTGTACACGTACTTAGGAAAGTGTGAATAACCAAAAAGAAAAGAGTAAAAGAAATACAAACAGTTGTACAGAATATGTTATTTTGAGTGTAAATTAGCATAAGAAATTTTTTAGAAAAATAAAGTTTTAGAATCTAAGAACTTCATTATTGAGATCCTTACTGGCCGGCAGCTGGGTTGGTAACGCGCTCGATTTTAATCCGGTGGGCGAAGGTTCACCCGACGAATTACACCACTTCACGACACAAGCTTTTCAAGCTGTGAAGTGTCCAAATATGTACGAGTATTTGGGTTTATTTCGATAAACACAGATTCATTAAAAAAAAGTATAAATTGAATGTAGTTCAGAAAATGTCTGACATATTTCAAACTTTTCAACATGTTACGTCCTTTTGTCATTCGAATTGAAATAGTATCCACTGAAATGAAAAAAAAAAAACGAAAAATGTAGCGTTGTGCATTTATTGTGATGCAAAATGGCTCTGGCATGTTCAAGCAGTCCCGGGTGTCAGCTGCAAATAAAGAGAACTCAAATCACCATACAATTTATATATTGGAAACGTACCTACATTTCTCTTTCCCCAATAAATAGTCTTGTATCTAAATATCAACTAACATTATTTTTAACAACTGTGGACTCTGTAAATACAATTATCCCTGTTATCTCCCTTACAACTGGAGGAAGCAAATTTAATGAGACCAGTTTTAGGAAACAGTTTTTAAGTTTGGAAAAAATCGGTATTCGGCTATCTTAAACGATTTTTAAATAATTTTGATTTGTTGAATATTAATTTTATTTTCCTTAGAATGAATAAAACTTAAACTATTTTAAAAAATTCACACATAATTTACAATTTTCTACATACTTTGTTTTGATTATGAACTTATTATAAGCTTGTACTTGATTAGAAATATATAACTAAATTAATTTAATTTAAATATTTGTGAAGTAATAAATATATCTACGATTAACAACTTAAATACATGCACATTGCACACATTCAGACCTTTCGGTGATTCTATTAAAATAAACTTCCACCAAGAACGCCAGGTCAAAACAGTCAACTTTTTTAAAGACATTCGTACATGCATGGTATAGCAGGCCATAACTTTTATTTAAAACAAATATTTATAACATTTCGCACATAAAAAAATATCTCAAGAGATGTACAGCGAAGGAAAACTTCCGTCAGACTGATTTTGAGAACTGATTAGCTTTGAAGGGGTTTTTTAAGAACTGGGCAGAAATCGCTAAATAATGGCCTATTCACATCTACATCAAGTATGAGTGTTTTATGAGTACATATATAGGGTGTTTCTTTTGAATAGGCACACTTTTAAAATGAAATTAAACGTATTAAAATCATGGTAATGTTCATAAAAATAGCTTTATTTAAAAGATTATTTTATACCATTAATGCTTAAATATGATTTCGGGCATATGTGCGCCGTGGTTGGCTCGTAGGAAGCATAATCTGGAAGTCCAATTTTCGACGACTTTCTCGAGCAGCTGAGGCCGTATATCGCTAATACTCTGCGAATGTTGGCTTCCAAGTGATCCAATGTCTCAGGTTTATCTGTGTAGACCCCCTAGTAGACATTACACATCCCCACAGAAAATAATCCATAGGGGTGAGATCACACGATCGTGGAGGCCAATTAACCGAACCATTACGTGAAATTATGCGCCGATCGAACGTTTCCCGTAATAACCTGATTGTGTCGCTCGATGTGGCATGTTGGCCATCGTGTTGAAACCAAAGTTGTTGCACATTAATGGCATTTAATTAGGGAACAAAAAAGTCTTTAATCATGGACCTCAGCGCTCTCCATTGACTGTAACTTTCCGACCGCCAGCATCTTTGAAGAAATATAGGACAATGATTCCACACTTAACAGTGAGTTTTTGTGGATTTGACGGCGTCTCAGAAATGGCTCCTAGAAAGGAATATCCGTGCATATATGCCCGAAATCATATTAAAACATAAATGGTAAACTTCCATCTTTCCGATGAAGCTATTTTTATGGAGATTACTATGATTTTAATACGTTTAATTTCATTTTAAAAGTGTGCCTATTCAAAAGAAACACCCTATATGTATAAGACTCTAATAAGTTTCTTGGAACAATATTTGCATCCAGCATGTCCTCGTACCATTAGATATACAAATACATTCCATATTTCCTCGAGTCAAATAAGATAAATAGAGTGTGCGATGTAGTGAAAATGTTTGAACAAGACGTAGGGGAATGTATAACAATCCCTATGTAGAAAATATAATACGTATTGGTATTAATATGAAAGGCGCATTAAATGAGCTGTAAAATGTGGAAGTCTCAACTAAACACACATCATAATGTTCCACTCGACGGAGCTGGAAAAATAATAGAAAATATTGTAATGTTACAGAGGGTTTTATACTTGCATAGCTCGAAGATTCCATCTTCTAGTAAAGTCTTTTGCGAAGATCTTTAGGAAATACAAATCGTGACACATCACAAATAATAAATAATTTTGAAATTGGTCCTTTTTTATGTCTTAATTAAATTTATTTATTTTCAGTGTCAAATAGGTAAAAGAAGTGCTACCCCATGTGATTTTTTTGTTATTTCAATAAAGTTTGATACATATTTGGGGGGTGTTAAGTACGGTGACGACTGGCGTCCCTCAGGGGTCAGTTTAGGGACCGCTATATTTTTTATCATTTTCTTTGTAATACTCATGTGAACTACTGATGCGTACCTGTACACAGTTTTAATGAACCCCTATTTCCTCTTCAAAATAATATAAATAGGTCTAACAATTTTTACAAAACATTAATAAATCCTTTTATTTGCTGTTGTGTCCCCCAAGGGTCTGTTTAGAGTGTTTAGGGGCCGCTGTATTTTTATCCTTTCTTTGTGTTATTCATATTTTTACCTAGTTATATATATTTTTCGTATTAATACAAATAGGTTCCTTAAATTATTAATTATAATATTATTAAAAAATCATAAATTCTGAATAAATTGTTATATTTCCTTCACAGATGTACCAAAGGGTATTCCAGAACTCACAACAGAGAAATTACGTATAGCTCCTGGTGAGAGCCTAAGAGCTCGATGTATTTCTCCTGCAGCGTATCCACCTCCTAACATCACATGGACACTCAATGGATACAAGGTAATTTTATTTTAGGATTGAAAATGTTACCCAAAATTTTTGGTATTATCCACATTCATCACGATGTTATCTTTAGGATACCAGGGATAATAGAGATAATAAATAAATTAATTAATGGTTGAAGAGACGTAATGGAGAAGATATGGAAAGACGTTGAGAGATAGGATTACAAATGAGGAGGTTAGAGAGATTGTGACTGCAAGACAAGAAAAGTGAACAAGATGAGAGAGGTAGGTCATGAAAGATGAAAGTTGAAAGAATACAATTTAGAAAATATACATGGATGAACATGTTTTGAGTAAGAGGACTATGACGGAAGTGTGTGTGTAAGGTTAGGGAAGTTTGATCCTCTTTTCCCTCTGCCTAGGCCTGAGGGGATGGGATAGGACAGAAACCAAACTTTTTTGAAATGGATAGAAGTCATAAAGGTGGTAAAAATCATGAGTGTATAACACTACTTAGTAGGGAATGTTTTATTGTGGTAGTGAAATAGCAAGACTGTAATTGTGCCCTTTCAATTGTCAGTCTGAGGCGATTACAATAAAGCCACCAACCACATCAAATAATAATTTTTATGCTGAATTCGTTTAGAAATACGAACATGATATTGCGAAATGGCAATAGAGTAGAGAGACGTAAGGGAATACTGTGATACAATTTGTATTTTCCGATTATCTGTCAGCTGTAAAACAAAAGGGAAAAATACGTAATATAAAACAATGAAAACTCTTTATATACAGTTCCATACAATAGTATGGAGTGTGCAATCTCTTCGGAATGCTGCGTCAGATTGTATTCAAGCATTTATGTCCGCAAAGGGAAGGCAAAAACTACATAATTATTATTTAATAGAACCCATGAGTCGCTGGTTTAGAAAAGTGTTGTTTTTTCTCTCTATAGTTGACTAATATTTTTTTTCTATCCATGGTTGACTAATACCTAGTGGTTTCTTTCTCCCCATAGAATGATGTGATTATTGTTTTTTGTGTCTATATATACATACTCGTAGTTGAAAAGAGTGCGTATTATTTTATCTCTTCGTAGTTGACAAATAGTGATTATTATTATTTTCTCTCGATACTTGACCAGAGTGCTTGTTTTTTTTCTAGAAATTCTTAAATAGACTTTTCGATGTAGAATCATCGACTTATGTTTGGCAACGTTATTACAGTAAATAGCTGTAATAGTGAGTAGAATTGAGAGAGATTGTGACATCCAAGAGGAGTGGTGTATTGCAATTTATTGCTAAATATACTTTTTGTATTCTAAGCTGTACAGGGCGGTGTAAGGTAAATCGTTGCCCTGAACTGCAAGTGCCTCATTCCCTTAAGGTGGCTTCCGTGATATTGCAGATCGACGTGGACAACTTCAGACTGAAGGACCGTGGGAAGGGTCTCGTCGTAGTAACGCAGAATCGTAACTCTAAAGGTGCCGAGCTCTTTCACTAACTTCATAGGCGCGAAATGCAAAATAGCTTGGAATTTCGGAGCTGCACAAACCGACACGGATCGTGGGAAGAGCCTCGGTGCGGTGTGGGGAAGTCCGTGGTCATCCACAGTGGGCGATTTGATCCGTGAAACTACGAAATTTTCACATCTTATCACAGTTTTCAACTTCTAACTTCTAACACAAAAACATTTTCTTGAACGTACCCAAATCCTTATCTAGAAAAAAGTGGGTAGCTACATATTATTTTAAGAAAATTCATTAATATATTTCTCTACCTTCACCAAAAATACTTGTTGAAATTGACTTTTTATCTATCTACCTAATAGGTATTTATTTTTACTGTCATTTTACTTTACCATAAAATATTGGAGGCCTGATGCTATAAATTCACTATCAACGAGTAACGACCAAGCAATATCTAATATGTCTTGTGTAAAATTATATTTTCCGTAACGTTACCATGTTTTTATATTATATTATTTTAATACTAAAGTATACGAGTAAAAGATCTCCAGAAATAAAGAGTTTAACAACCATTTCTGACAATGAAATTTTGGGCAGAAACTAACTCAAGGTGTTTGCATCTTAAAGAAGTTCAGTATACACATACTAAATATTCATTAGTTTGGGAGACCTTAGCAATGGCCAAATTAGTTTACCATATTTATTTATGTATTGTTTTAACGGCAAAAGTTTACAATACAAAAAGTTTAAAAAAACAATATAGACAAAATAATTAAATTTTTGAAAAACAATACAGACAAAATAATTAAATTTTTAAAACAGTGTGTAAACATTCAAATTGGACAAAAAACAGCAAATGTAAATCGCAAAACAGTACAGATGCAAAAATATTATTATGTAATAATCTAATACATGGGCAGTATGTTTACATGGGTTAGTCAATAAATTGCTCATCTTTGAAATCAACACAAATAATGGTTTTGTCATGGATATTTTAAGAATCCGTAGCAACTTAAACTTAGATGGTTTGGGCATATTGAGAGAGTGAATGAGAACCTAATGACCAAAAAGATATACATGAGCGAAAGAAGAGGTGTGAGCGTCGCCGTCCTAGACCGACCTGGACCGATAATGTCGACGGGATCGTCAAAGAAGTCGGAAGGCGTGTATGACAAATTGCATGAATGTGATGGAACTCGGAAGTAAGAGTTTGTATTAAGATAGGGCGGGTATAAGGATATGCATACCTCAAGAGAAGCGGCGTGAGGAGATAGATAGATTTCTGTTCTGCAAAATATAAAAATCCTACAGCATTTTTAGAACGATATATAGATTTGATTCGGCTCTTAGATCGATGGTAATTTATCCATGTTGGTCTAGACTTTAGATATTATCAAAATGAAACATTAAGTTGGTCAGATGACGGAAGTTTTTCTTTATATACTTGTAGGTTCCATTTTTGGCGCTCGATAATATGTATAATACTAACGGGTAGGGAGTTTTCAGACAATAGGACTTTTGTAGGCCAAAATTATTCAATCTACTAACAATTTAATGTAGGTTTGTATCCCTAATGATTAATATTGACGTCATTAAAATATTGTATAGCGTAAGAGAAAAGTGTATTCAGGATTACAAAGTTCATAAATTTGTTCACAATTCACCAATCTTATGACGTCAATTCAATAAGGGCTTATAAATTACTTGTTTTGTTCTTGAATAAATCCTCAGTTATACTTTTTATTCATTTTGATAATGATTTGAGACAATTTTTAAGATTTGGGGCTAGCTGGCAGAGATTGCCGCACTGAGATAAGCTCGCCCCAGCGAAGTGTAAATAAAAAAAATAAATAAAGAGTGTATAGTTTTATTTTAACAGATCGATATAGGTTCTTCTACAGCCGACGACAGTTAAAACTTTAGAAACTATCCATGTTTTGAAAATTTTGTATGAGGGTCTCTAATCTGCATTTCTGTTTATAATGCACTTCGAAAGTGACGTGAAAGGTAATTCAATGTCGCCTGAGAAAATACCACTTTTGGTATTGAATGATAACAACGATAATAAATAAAAAATATGTAATAACTCACAGTACCCATACATGTCAATGAAATTTGTTGAAAATTAAGATTAATTACACAAAAGTTTATAATTTAAATAATTATTCAGCAAAATTCCAAATACCATTCTTGTTAACATTTTAACAAGATCACAAAATATTGTTATTATAACAAATAATGTTATGATTATAATCATTAACATCAGAACAGCGGCCGCCAAAGTGGTGGTCCGTAGATATAATATCAGTTGTCCGCGAGAAAATTTCGGTGGTCCGCAAATAAATAGGCTGTATTCGAAATTTGTAATGCACAGCAGACCGACCCCGAAAAAATCAACTGAATCTTATAATGTCATACCTAATACGCCCAGCTCTTTATATAAATTGAATAATAATATTAGTGTACGAAAATTCGCCTGCGGCGCTAAGTCTACAGGAAATATCTGGTATTTTTTACAACCTTTCATGGCGTCACGTATTTTTTCAAGTAAAAGAACTTAATATTCCGAGAACTTAACAAAGTAGGGAAATTTAGTGCAACCATAGATGAACATGGAGAGAGTGGGGTGCTGGATTAAATTATGAATTTATTGTTCCGTGAGCTCAAAAAGTTTGGCAACCGCTGATATTAGAATGATGTTTAGGCCTGAAGTCTCTCCTCTCCTTACATCTTTATCTTCGTAAATAATAATTCCTTTTCTACTTTTCCATCAACGAAGTTTCTTATAATTACCCGAGATCTGAAACATTTAATTAAATGTAAACAGCCATTTTACAGAACGGTTATTCTTGAATAAGTTATTTGCTAATGTTTGAAAGTGAGCCAAAAAAGTTTTTTTTTTCGAGAGCATCTTTATCCAACATAGCCTCGGGCCTGTAGCTTTCTTGATCTTCTCGGAAGATGAACTCTTGTAGATATTCCTATTACATTCACGGCAAGTAGGTAGGCACCTATATACCTGACCTACCTAATCTTCAAACCACCAACCTTATAAACCTCTAATTTATTTTTCGTTTAAAGATTCTTTACTTATTTGGGTTTGTATTTGTTTTTAACTAAGAGATTACTCTTAAATTAATTGCCTTTTATAATAATTATTATACCATATATTACTTACTTGTATTAACATGAACTTGGTACTGTTTCTTTTTTTGTTGTATAATGACTTCGCTGTTTGGTGGTATTTTTTTGTGTTTGTGAGATTTTGTGAGAACATCGGATTTTCTACACGTCGTAGTTGAATATAATAGGTAGTTATCTCAACAGAAAGGCCATCCTCTGCTGTATATCTGTTGAGATAACTGTTGTATTCAACTACATTCTTTCTTATACTTATTATCTCTTTTTTTCAACTATAGCATTCTTACACCTACCAATATGTATTTTTCTATTTCTAGATAAACTCGACATTTACGGAACACATCCCTGAAAAGAATCTCCGTGAAGCTCTGAATAATTTAACACAACTTGAAGATAACTCACAAGGTTTAATTTCTCAACTGGACACTGTGGTTCAAGTGGACACACGACATAGTGGTTCAACTCAAAGAAATGAACATGAAAGTTCACAGAGCAAACACGAAACATCAATAAAAGTATCGAGGAAACACGAAGTGGAGAATAAGGAGAAGAGAATTACTCTATCAAGTTTAATTGTGAGAGTGGAGAGAGAAATCGCAAGACATAACAGATTGAAGTTGACATGTTCGGCGACCATATTCAATTTGTACAATAAGAAAGCAGAAGTTTGGCTTGACATTGAGAGACCACATACTGCATCCATTCTGGTAATGGCTACAGGGTTAAATTCAGGTGAGGATTTATGTTATACTTAATTATATTTTATTCTATGTTCTATCGGTTTATTTATTTTATGACTCGCGTACGATAATTACGCTAAATAAAAATGACCACATAAAATGATCGATTTCATGAATTCTTTTACTGCGAGTGTACGAGTATGTAGTAAAGGTTGTTTTGAAGTTATAAAAATATCAATCCGTTTTGTATTTTTGTCAAAAATATCAAATCTTAAATTATGTTATTGAACGTATTGAAATACTTTTTTGGTAAAAGTAAATATAGGAGTTGAGAAATTATAAGTCCTTTTGTATATTGGAAAAATTATAGAAGTTGGTATAAGTTATTATACTTAGAGTCAGTATTTTTATTTTTTCTTTATTGGAAAGCAATAACTATCCTACATTTTCCGACCATCTTTACTGAGAATATAACAAAGAGCGTATTATTACAATTTTTTTATTAAGCTCGAAGCTTTTTCGTTGATTTTCATAATATTTCAAATATTTTATGTCAGCAAACACGTCTTATTGAAAAGATGTGTACTATATGTTACCGGAAATGTATGAAATCCGTCGTTGTATACAATCCCTAGGGAATGTATGCAATGTCCTAAATCGATAGGAAATGTGTGAAATATTTTTTTTTTCGTATTATTAGTTATACTTTATACATTGGTGAAATAGATTATGAATTAGTGTAATATATTATACATACTTTTTTATGAATTTTTACATTTCCTGAACAGGAGTCATAAATCTAATTAATGTAATTCTAAGTACAACTTCAGTTTACCTGCAAAAATAAATAGGTACTTCATTTTGAATACGTTCTTATTCTCGGTTTTATCTACGTACGCCAGCTTGCCCGAAATAAATAATAAGTTTTTGAATTATTGAAACATATATTTTATAAGAAAAGTATAAATCAAACAACCTACGACAGATTATTTCACACATTTCCTAAATTGACCCGGCATTGTATACATTTCCTAGGATTTGTATATAATTCCTAAATTACAAAAATTTCCGGTAACATGTATAAAAAAATCTCGAAAAGATTCTTATTTAAACTTATACAATAAAATATCATTAATTTTTTTTATAGTTTCTGATGTTAGCCTTGAAAACGTAAGCTTTTGTAAGAATGTAAATATACGGACTTTATCGATAATTCGTATAGAAAAGCATGAATAATGTTTTTATTTACAGTAATTTATCGCTGCCTGTCGTTTTTGTTTCAGGTGATTGTGTTATGAAGCACGCGAGAGGCGAACTCATTATTATGGCTATTAATTTGTTAATTATTTATTATTCCGTTGATTTACATTAATTATTTCTGTGATAAGATTAACAACCCTACTCGGTGTGAAGGTGAATATGAAGAAAATTTGTGAAAGAAGATAATACTGCAATTCTGTATAGGAAATTATTAAATAGGAAGGATACCAATATTTGTGACAACCCTGATTTTGTGTAGATCGATACGAGTTATATATCGAAAAACAATTGCGGGAGAGCTGATTAAAAAAAAAACATCACTGAACTGTGATGTTATCATGTGGTAACTGGTTAGTGCAAGTTTCGTTTGATGCACGACAGAATGTGTAATAATAGAATGTCTTCTATTATTTCACGCACGTGGCATGTAGTTTACTACAAATTACTACAGGAGGTCATATTGAAATCTACATTGGTATGAAAAAAAAATCTGCGCATTTTAAAGCCAAATTCGTCCAGACATATATTTTCGAGATGACCCTGTATGATAAAAATGTATGGCGAAAAAATGTGGTGGTTGCAGCTGGGTTGGCAGCGGGCTCGCCTACAAAACAGGTGGACATGTGCTCGAGTTCAATCCCCAATGTCAACCTACTCCATTTCACGACACAAGCTTTTCTAGCTTGCTGTGAAGTATACGAAGATTTAATTGGGTTTATTTGAAATTAAAAAACACAAATATTATACGTAACTACTAGGAATAATTACTATTAATCACAATTATGTTTTAAAATGTGTAAATATTCTTTTAAATATTTAAGGGTGAATTTCAAGATAAATTTTCTCTGACATTAATAAAATAGTATAAATCAATTTGTGAATAGATTATAACTAATATTTACTTTAATGTAAAAATCTAATATTAATTTATCTATAATAATTTTGATGAGTCGATAGCAAACATTTTGTAACCAGAGGCAAGTTTCCTTCAACGTTTCTAATGAAGAGAAATAATTATAATTGGAAAAAACATTTTATTTCCATTGGATAGTTTACATTAGTTGATAATTTTATGAAATGTTTTTTATGTGAAAATAGAAATTCAAAGTTTTTTGAAAACGAACCCAATATAGTTACAGAATGTATGCACTCATAGATTTTGTAAATATACTTATACCTAATTACAATATTATATGCATGTTACTTACGATTCTGAAAAATAAACAGATATATACTTACTGAATTTTCATTTATTTGTCTTTATGTTGAATATAACAAAAGACCGAAAAAAGATGGGCTGAGTTGCGAGATGGGCGAGTGAAAGAGAAGAATGGAAAAGTTTGGAAGAGGCCTATGTCCAACAGTGGAGAGAGCGGGGCTCAGGAAGAAGATGTTACCACAATCATCACCACAATATATCAGTAAGGTTGCACAATGCATAGTACTAAATCGCCTTTGTCCAGTCAGGAATCAGTTTTACACGGGAGAACTCTCAGTCCACGTGTTTTAAGTAATGATAGAGCAGAATCCAGGATAGGAAATAGGCTATTAAAAAATCAAATACATCTTACGATAAAAGAGAGAAACGTCTGCAATTTGTGTGCAGTAGTGGTTGCATAAAACTTAAAGTTCAGGTACAGGTCCGACGGACACAAATGCATTAGTAATATGAATATGGAGTAATTACTATGCAGTATTCCTACAACAGTATAGAATAATTAAAGGTGAACATTGTCGGGCTTACGACCGACCTCGGCTGGCTTAAGTGATCACTTAACATTCGACAAACATTCGCCATTTCAGTTTACCCCGGCTGGGATTCGAATCCAGACCTTCGTCTCGCATAGTAGGGATCTTATTCACTGCACCACGAGGAGCGACGGCTGTGTTGTCGGATTCCGTATACACAGGACCGTATACCGTATACTGATGCAGGAAGAGGTTGTATTTTTATATACACACCCTCGATGATCATTAAAGCCAGCCGAGGTCGGTCGTAAGCCCGACAATGTTCACCCTTAACTCTTCTACACTGTTTTAGGAATACTGCACTGTATATACTACGGAATGTAGAAAAATCCAACGCTTTACAAGGATAATTTGTAAAACAAAAATAATTTATGGAGTAATTACTACCTACTTACATGAATTAGTATTCCCTCTACTTGGTGGACTGATTGGAAATGATCCCACGATTTCACTCAAGTGAGAAAAGTAGTATAGGTTTGCTATTGCATACTAAAAGCTTATGGAAGGTAATTGTGTGGCTTTAAACGAGAACAATAAAATACATATATCAGAAATTAAATCAGTTTCTATTGTAATTAATATTATGTACTAATAAATACACCCATTAAAATTCAATCCCTCACATTAAACCCTTTAGATGGCTTACAGTAAGTAGGTGGATTGTGGAGGGAGGCGGAGAGTACCTAACCATGAATGGTGTTATTAAAATACTTTTAGGATATGTACAATGAATAACTAATGATCAAATTTTGGTATCCAGTAAATTCGACTAATAGCTAATTCGACGAATACTAATTCGACTCATAGCTAAAATTAATTCGACTAACGATCGATTCGACAAATTTCATACATTTTACATAAAATACGTAGATATTTAAGACAGGCACTTTTCATTTTACCAGTATATCATTATACCAATAATGAGGTAACCAGTGAATTTTGTGTATGTACGTACACACAACAATCTCCTTGCGCAATCATGTGAAACCTGATCGAAAGTGAACCTCTATATCTCCGATCATAATATGACATAAAGTAAAATAAATACTAGATACTAATTGTTTATAAAATATTAGGCCTAAATACTAGCGAGTTTTCATAAAAACCAATGTCATACATTGTTCTATCCCCCGTTTTCACCAACTTTTACCTAAGAAGGAGACCCCTAAGAAATTTCCATACAAAAACAGAGATAATATTCTATTTATTGACACGCAGGCCTACCAACCACACCCTAATTCCATACAAAATGCAACTCACCTACGTTAGGTGCCCAAATATCTCTGCCCAGGCAAGGCGAGTTGCGTGTTGCATTTTGTATGGAATAATGGTGTGGTTGGTAGGCCTGCGTGTCAATAAATAGAATATTATCTCTGTTTTTGTATGGAAATTTCTTAGGGGTCTCCTTCTTAGGTAAAAGTTGGTGAAAACGGGGGTATAACTTCTATAAGGTAAGTATATACCTACCTACTCACTTCACATCATAATACCTAATCACAATTTTTCTGAATATTAAAATAATGTAAACGTATGAAATTAGTCGAATTGATCGTTAGTCGAATTAGATATTAGTCAAACAAGTTTTAGTCGAATTACCTATTAGTCGAATTAGTATTCGTCGAATTTACTGTAAATCCAAAATTTTATGGGAATCGTGCTCAAATACATCGCCAGATGGCGTCAGAGAAGAAACACTTTTATACTGTGACCTACATGGGTATAATGGGTACTTGTTTTATTAAAAGTTGACCAATAAATAAAAACTAGATTACAAACAATTCAAATAAATAAAGCTAAAACTAAAGTTTGAGCTTATTGGGTTTGTACAAATTAATTTAAATTCTTCCCTGTATAAGAATTAAAGAATTATAGTCAGTCAAGAAAGATATGGTTACAGATTAATTTGAATCTGCAATTTCAACAAGTCTATAAATTTTGCCACTATTAGTTACTGAAAAGCTACACGCATCGCTCTCATTAGAAACCATTTCTTTCTTGACAGACTATAATTCTTTAATTCTTTTCTGTATAAATTTCATGTATCCAGTTAGTACGTGAAGGGCAGGGCATAATGCATCATCAGTGCTGAGATTCAAACCAGAACCTCCAGAATGGAAGTTCCGACCATTAACTGTATAAAAAAAGTTAAAAATTAAAAGTTAAAAATTAGTTGTATAAAAAAAAAATCTATATTCTTACGACTAATATGAATATTGTAGGCAAGAAAATAATATTTATTTCCATAGCTTCGAATTGTGAGACAACTTCGTTTTGCAAAAATTGGGTCATGGGATTATAAAAAAATATTTTTTTGGTTGAAGAAGATTTATATAATCATAATTTATTAAAAATAATAAATTAATTAGAACGTTGTGGTTAATTAAAAGAAAAACTCTTCAAAATATTTTGAGTATCATCGCCAAGTATACTTTCAGATGTGCTTTCTGAATTTGAAATTACGATGTACTTTTTCGTTAATTAATATCCTGGGTAAAAAGGATAGCTTTTCAGCATTGCTAATGTACTTATAATAAAGTAGAATATGAGATGCCAGCGTTCAACTGATATTTTTGGTGTTATATTTTCGCCAAAGGTGGTTTTTGTCTCTTCCCAATGATTACTTTACTCGCCCTCTGTGGGGGTAGAACTGGTAGAAGGGGGTGGTTGGAGTTAGAGGCCTTTTAACATCCTCCAGGAAGCAAAAATAAACTCATTACTAGTAAAGGCAAACCTCATTGTGTAAGTGCAGGTAGATACAGGAGTACAATGCGGTTAATACGATTTTATCAACACTTTCTAAAATGAAATTATGTATATTATATTATTATTCGTGTAAACACGAAGATTTTGTATAAAGTAGCTTTAAAATTTCAGCGTTTTGTGGTGATTGCGATAATCCTACAAAAGAGGATACAATCTGGGAGTTTTTTTTTTATATATAAAAAACCTCTAGTTAATAATATCTTACAACAACACAACAGGGCAAATAATATGTACGTAGTAGAAATAAGGAGTTTTGAAATCAGTAGGTACCAGGCGCGAAGCTACCTAAGAACACGATTCCCATCGAGTTACATATTGGAAAAAATGATAGGTCCAATAGTGTCTAATCTGACATAATCCTATAAGAAATGTTAGCCCCGGCTTCCCTTTTGCAGAAATCCACCCTTCCCACTGGTAGGTACACATTATTTTTATACTGCTGTTGATAACCAAATATGTAACAGAGTAAACGGAGTATAAGGCATGTAAAAAAATAGTAATAAAATACAGAAAATATTTACAAAAAGCACATTTTTGTGCATTTCAGGGCATATCAGAGGACTTTTGTAGGCGCATTTTAGGACACTTTCGGGGGAGGTTTGGTGGATTTTTTTATAAAAACTTTCAGGGCTACTTTTGAGCTGTATGCCAATTGCCAAGGTACAGCTGACCCTAAATATGCCCCTAAAATATTAGCGCCAGCACAACTATGGTGAAAATATCCCATGGTATAGTTATTTTTCCTCATTGTATCATTCAATATATGTTTCAAATGCATCTAACTTTTAATGACATACCTTACGTACCTATATTATTCTATGTATAGGTGGATATATAAGGTAAGCTTTTATATAAACTTAATAATCTTCAAAATAATCGAGTCCTCAGAATGTAGCGAGGGAGATATAAAAGTTTTTTCAGCGATAATGAGGGCGCATTGAAAAGTTTCTAAAACAAAAACGTTTTCCAATTTCGATGGGGATTTTTGTAAAGGTGTAAACAAAGTGACTAATTGGATGACGCGACCCTCACAATATTACGGTACACTCTGAAAATAATAATGAGAACCGGGATTATGTCATCATAATACTAAAGAATACTGAAAAAGGGTGCACGGTTTTGAAAATATTGTACTTATAATAAAATCGACACTTGACACGTTGAAACAAAGTACACAAATACTTGAATATGCTTGTTCTAATACAGATGCAGGATAACAGATGATGAGAGGATGAATGTGACGGAAGCAAGGAGCGTGTGCAAGGATAGGAGAATCTGGTGGTTTGTTCTCTCTGCCTGCTCTAGATAAATAACATATTTTTTTAAATAGCATAGCGACATGTATGGGCTGGAGAAGACCGCAGCATGAAGATAAGCTCGCCCTAGCGAACAAATTAATTTATTTTTTCCAGAATAAACACAACTGAAAAATTATCATGAAAATATATAGGTACATAAATAAATCATTACATGTGGCAAAAAGTTACTTCAACTATCCGGGAAAAAATTATACTGCCTCACTAGGCCGAGGTCTGCTCCGAGTCTGGTCGAGGTCTGTCCCGAGTCTGGTCGAGGTCTGTTCCGAAAATAAAACAATGCAATGCCTATTTTTAACATGTTTTTATCAAAACAGATGTACGTAATGAATTTACAGTCGTCTCTTTTTGTCGTATTAATATTATTATAGTGATTGCTTTGTCTCATAATGCTCCGACTATTTAATATTTAGTAATATGAATGTAATGACTGGATTGTCTGACTGCGGATTTAATAAAGAAAATCTCATTTGGTTTCTGTTTCTGTCATCTCAGCACAAAGCTGCAACTCTCATACAAAAGTAGAGTAGTAGAGAGGAATTTACATCTTAATAATATTTTTACATTCAAAGGAAAAACTGCAAAGTGGATTAAGTTGATCATTATTATATAATATCATTATATTATCAGTGGCGTGCACTCTGTGGTATAAATATAATCCACAGTGGCGCGCGTTGGTTTTTCGATTAGTGACCTAATAGCGATTGATTTCAATAATAAAAAATAAAAACAAATATTTAATCATGAACCCAAAATTAATTAATTACTAACAAGAACTTGGTGAAATCTACAGACAATAGATCCGTGGCTATTTGAATCTTCGATCCGAAAGATTAAGAGGCACACAGAAAGACAGAGAGAGGAAGAGTGGGGTTTGTTATTTAAATTAATAAAAGTAATATTTTCTTAAGTAATAACTATCAGCTAGCTTTACGCCTTATTTCTTATAATGTGAGAATAGGTACATATAGTACATGAATTTTATAATCCACACCACCTAACTAAGAAGTGCCTGTATTAAGGTGGGATATATCATAAATTGCGTTTTTCCTTATCCTTATCCTAAAACCTTATCGTTTTTGTTTGACTATAAATTATTAATGTTATTCAGATTCGAATTTTCAGCTTGTCCTACATATAGGTATAGCACGTCACTGATTCATTATAATATCATTAAGGAGACTTGCACAGAAGAATCAAATAGTTGAATTTCTGAATTCTGAATAGAATTCCATATAAATGTTTTTATGTGTTAAATTCTCAGTATTGTGTAATAAATAAGTAAATAAGAGTAAAGTAATATAATAATAATATATCAGTCGTTCCTTCCGTAATGCCTTTGTCTGTATGTTAAACTATTAAGCCGTTATCCTATCGAAACTTTCCGCCTGACAAGTAATTCTCTCTCACTCTCTCTCTCTCTCTCTCTCCACAAACTTACGACAATCTACGACGTGATTCTTTTGTTTTCAAACAAAAGAATGCAATAAACATTTTTCTGTGCGAAATTTATTTTGTTTGCCAAGTCTTACAATGTTACTAGTTTAGGTACATTTATTAGTCACCGACTACAGATTTATCGTTAGGGATGTCCACACAGAGTTTTTCTTATGTACAGTACGTTGTCGGTGTACAAACATTGGGTAGTTGGGTACTCAGTGGCGTAACTAGCATTAGTGCCGCCCGGGGCGGACTCTGAAAATGCCGCCCCCCCCCCCCCCCCCCCGACACTTAAAGTACCTATACAGGTACATACCTACCCACTGGTGTCTGCAGTTTTGAAGTTGGCCGGAGCAACTAAAATTTTAATATAGATGTGGCATAGGTAACAAAGCACGTAAATAGCGCCGCAGGCGAAATTTTTTTCATGAAACTAAATGAAAATGAAGGTCATGTTGTATAGTTTTGTTTACCTTATTTAAATAAAAATATTAAAAAAATAAGTACGTATCACAAAAAAAGATATAAAAACATCAAAAAAGAGCGCCGCAGGCGAAATTTTTTGGACAAATGGGTGAAATGATGAACCTGGTTATCTTTCTGTAGTATAGGTAATACATATGGTTAGAGGTATTGTATAGGGGAAGCGACCATGCAAGAAGTAACGAAATTTTAAGCATAAGATATCGAAAATCTAACTTATTTGAGCACCTATAAATAATATGTACCTAAGACGCGAACAGAATTAATAAGCGCCGCAGGCGACTTTTTTATGAAAATTATTGTAATTTAATAGATTTTTATAATAATTAGAGAAAATTCAAAGATTTTTTTAAATTTGTGTGTTTTATCAAGATGTTTTTTTATATGTTGTGCCATTTTGCCGCCCCCTAAAAAGCGCCGCCCGGGGCGGACCGCCCCCCCCGCCCCCCCCTAGTTACGCCACTGTGGGTACTAAGGTACTATATACAATATTATTACCCGAGAAAACTCTGACAGAATCAGACAAAAAAAAACTGTAAATATTATATTTAACTGTTAAGGGAAAATGTATATAATTATCAGAGACGAAGAGTGGATTTCTGTAGCAGGGAAACCGGGGCTAACATTTTTAATGCATTATATCATCATACCTATACTTATAATTATAAATTAAAAGGTAACTCGATACTAATTCTGTTCTAAGGTATTGAACTAAAAACGAACAAAGTATTTTATTTATTCGATTGACGATTTAAATAAATGCATTTCAAGATATATGACAAATGTAAGTACATATTAAACTTTGCTGGCGACCAGCGGCGAAGGGTTATTCCCATTTATGATGTAAAATAATAGTTCTAATCTGACATAATAATGCAACAAAAATGTTGGTCCCGGGTTCCCTTCTACAGAAATCTACCCTTCACTACTGCTGGTTACCCAGAGCCGGACTTAGGAGAGGGCAACCGGGGCTGCTGCCCGGGGCCTCCACAAAAGAGGGGCCCCCACAATAGAGACTTTCATAAAATTCAGACTAGTAAACAACTTTTCCTAATTTTCAAAATAATCTATACTTGGTTTCACAATAAATTATTTATTGGAAAACTTGATTGAGAAAAATTGACCATTTTATTTGGAAAATATTTTGGGGCCAGGGGGCCTCCACTCCGTTGTTGCTCCGAGGCCTCCACACCTCTAAATCCGGCCCTGTGGTTACCCCACACAGTTCAGTGGTAATCTCACATTGTGGGTAATGAGATGATAGTAAGAATGGTTGGAAGAAGTGAATGTTCATTAAATGCAATTTCTTAGAGCTTACTCAATATTTTACTATACTATTGTTACTAAATAATATTATCCTAAAATATATATAAATTAGGGTTCCCCAAACATGTTTTAGTCATTTGACTGAATTGTTTCTTCTAAAGAGAATCGTTGAATTTTTTATAGTTCCCCAGTGGTGTACCCAATTAATTAATTGCCCTTAAATTGAAACAGAAAAAACATTGAATAGATGTAGCTGTATATCTAATTTAAACTATTCAGTAAAACCTAAACTAAGCTGCTTTTAAGAACAGTAAATCCTGAATTCTATTGAATCTACCTATTATTAGTAGCTAAGCATAATGTAGTTTGGTAGAAGCCAACTGGCTTATGATTTTTTTATTGAGATAGGTAATATAAATTTGTTAAGGCCCTAGACCAGTGGTTCCCAAAGTTGACTGGGTGCCGACTCATCTAACAAAAATTTCCAATCTCGCGACCCACCTTTTAAGAAAAGAGGGGGGGTGGGGTGTACTAGCGCCAGATTTACAATTTTTCTCGGTATTGGCACTCACTGAGTTTTCGCCGCCCTCCCCCCACCACGAAAATTTTATCTTATAAAAAACGCACCAAGAAGTTAGCGCCGCTGGCGAAATTTTTTAGAGTCTAAAGAAGGCATTAATATTGGTAATGCTCAGATTCCGTAGTGGCAAAGTTCCGTAGGGAAAGAATCCAAATCGCCGATGTATAGTGATAATATAAAGTTTTTATTAATTATTCTTCAGGGCCCACTCAATATTCGCTCGCGACCCACTGGTGAGTCGCGACTCATAGTTTGGGAAATACTGCCCTAGACAAATAATAAGAGTTAGACTCTTCACAACCAATAAGAAATCAGACGCTCTATATCTTCTGTTTTGAGTTAACGTTGACAACAAGAAAGATATAGAAATTAATTCACTATACGATTAGTAAAAACTACCCGCAGACCCGTTACAGAAGAGCAGCCTTGTCCAAAGTGTGAGAGTGTGTGCATGTCCAGAATCGGCCTCCATAGTCACCTTCAATGGCATCATCGGCAGGATCAATAACAATCTTGGCAGCGATTCTTCTGACCATACTACTTACTAATCTGTGCTTCTGACTTAAAGACATGTTCGGAAATGGGCTCTTGGCATTATTATTATTATCAGATATGTGTTTAAAACCGTGTATAAGGTTCTCGATCCTAAGTTACCACTAATAATTTTTTTTTTTTTTTGAAAATTAAGCAAACAACAACAAGCTGATTGTATATCGGTTGCCAACATATTGTTATTCTATGTTTGCCAAGAAGCTCAAAACCGTCTGGTACTTATAGTGGTCTGTGGTTAAGACATGTTTAAGACCATTCAATTATTTTTTCAGTAGGTATAGCCTAAATTTAAGTAAGCTTCCTAAACCCTTCATTAACCATTGCTTAAATTATTTTTTCTTGGAAAAATCCTTATTTTTCAGTCATACGAGAATAATTATTATAAAATCAAGGCTCTTGTTGTCCGGTTTTCGGTAGTATCGTGTTTCTCTGGTGGATTTTTGACACCGTGGCAGTTCAAAGTATCTGGGAGAAAAAGAGGTAAAACGAATTGTTTGTACGAGGAATTGCATCTATGTGACGGAAGCAAGAAGTGTGCGTGAGGATAGGAAAGTCTGGCGATCTGTTCTCTCTGCCTGGTCTACGCGGCGTGAGGGGGTAGAATAGAATCAGCCTACTAATTTATTTCTTCGACACCAACTACTTTGTTCAGGGGTGAGAAAGAATTTATAAAAGTGGGAGTTTTAAGAATAATCACACAGAGGGAGAATTAATATAAAACACTGTGAATTTATTATTATCAAACAATCCAATTTAAAGAGAAAAATTATACGAACAATGGGACATTGTCCTAAATAAAACAATACATTAGTATCTACTCTATGTTACCCACTAGTTACTGTACCCGCATCAGACAAACGGACTAACAATTAAATAAATTCAATATCTATAAAAAAATTAATTATTATCACACGATACCTTAATCTAATATTTATTTGTTTCAATCCTTTTAATGCCAGCACAGTAATCTGTTGGCTCCTATCAACGAAGCCTAAGGAATTAGAGGTGGTCGGTAGCCTGGTTGGTAACGCGCTCGACTGTTAATCCAGTGGGCATGAGCTCAGTCCCCAACTTACTCCACTTCACAACACAAACTTTTCAAGCTTTCTGTGAAGTGTATAAAGGTGTATTTGGATTTATTACAATAAACCCAGATTCATTTATAAAATATCATATGGCGTGATTCCGGGTTTTCTAAAGAAGTTCGCCTTGAAAATTTAACTTTGAAGTTTTGTATTTTATCTTATCCTAAGGACCGTTTATCCCCTGCATCACTGCGACCAGAGTAGAACTATTGTGACAAGTACATACGTCATAGGGATTGGTTTTCTTATTCTATGTCAAAATTAGGATTTTACCAAAGAGATAACATGGTACTTAATACATTATGTCGCTGGATTTTACCCAGCCAACTGTCCTACAGTTCTCTGGTGTTGAGTTGTTGCCCGGCTATAATCGGTGAATTTTGTCATACGATTGAATATTCACTTTAAAATATTATAAAGATAATAACTATCATAAAAAGGCCATTCTGCAGTAAATCAGATAATCGTTTCCGACCCGAAAAGCAAAATTGTTCAAGTTTTCAATAAACAAAACAAATGGCCGTCCTTAGCACAACAATACATTACGATTACTATATCGATAAATATGTATAGCTCTATTGTATAATCTCAAATAACAAACTGATAATGTAAGGATATGTATTAGCATGTATATACCATTTTCCCTATTGTCCTTATCATTGGGAGCTATCAAGTCTGAAGCTTGCAATAAATAGGAGTGTAGCTACTGCCATGGGCTTCGCCAGGTTTTTAATATTGAATAAATAGATAACTAAGTTAAAATAGCGCCGCAGGTTGCATTTTCTTTTTCAGAAAAATGGGCGTGTATCAACATGGGCGTGTAGTGCATCAGCGCCCTGCTTGTTTTCAATAGTAACGCATTTGATTATGTCGTACAGCACAAATAGCCGCAGGTGAAAATTTTTCCCGCAGGGGGGGGGCAGCAGGGCAGCTGTTGCCCCAGCCCCCCCTGGTGACGCCCATGCCTACTACAATATTTACTATTTCTCATGTCAAACATCAAAACATATCCTAAATTAGATTGAAAAGTTTTGTACTTATTGTGAATTGACTGATTGATATTGATACTCGTACTTTATCTAATGAGAGGATAGATATTTTTTTATTACTTTGTAGTTTGTTATTTTTTCTTCTTCCTTCAGCCATCTCTCCACTGCTGGATCTGGCCTTTTCCATTTGTATTCTCTATCTTGGGCTTTGCGAATCCATCTTCTACCCGCGACTGGGATAATATCGTCGGCCCATCTTTTCTGCGGCCCACCTACTCCTCTCTTTTTATCCCACGGTCTCCATCTTAGAACTCTGGGAGTTTTTTATTAAGTTAATCAATATTAATTTAACTCAGCAGAGTCCAGCTTTATAAAAATGTGTTCACACATCAAAAATGCTTAAACAGATTTCATGGAATATCTACATATTTGGAGCACAAATACCTATTAAAAAACATTGTTCTTCCTCATGTAAGTAGTAGTTGCATGCAGTAATGCTCGAAAACTGAATTATAAGCTTAAGCTTAAACAAATATTAAATCGGTAGGTACTGCCAACTCTTCAGAAAGATTGTTCCCACCCCGACTTTTCAGAAAGAAAAACAATAAAACAGGTTGATGTTTTAATCACGATACCAAAATAATATAGCACATATAGCCAACCCATGTAATAAATATTATATTCTTTAAATAAAGATATATTAGTCAGAGACGGCCTCAGGCTGGACTGCCACATCGTAAATTTATTGTGTGTAAGAAAAGTTCGACCAAAATCCCTCTCTGAATTCATAATCAGGGTAGCAATGCGACCTCGAGATACTTTGTTTACGTAATTTTAGTCGAACTTTTTATTTATAGCAGGTTATTTTTTTTTACAAAAAATCGTATTGTTGATTTATTATTAGCAAAAAACGTTAATAGCGTAAAAATAAGAACAGTATTTAAAAAGTGGAATCAAAGGATTTTTTAGGCCCATACTCAAATGGTCAAAATAATGTTATTTTGAAAATTAGAATTTATATTTCGTGAGAACGTAGGATCTTCTACGTGTCGTAGTTGAATATATGAAGTAGTTATCTCAAAAGATATACAGCAATAAAGGATGGACTTTCCATCAGATTTGTAACTAATAGCAGCTGGTCAGATTGGAGGTCTGGGTTAGATTCCCGGCCCCGGCAGATGGATGGACTGGAATTGGTGAATGTTACTTAAGTGTAAGGTGATCACATTAAACCAGCTGACGATCGGTCATAAGTCTGATGGAAAGTCCATCCTTTGAGATAACTCAGAGTAATATTTTTTCCGTGTTATCCCTATTTGTTGGAGAAGGCGAGGCCTCGGACGAACGCCCAACTCGACCGATGCGAAGGTCGCCTCTGATCATAGTCCATTCCATAGTAACTATGATACAGCAGAGTATGACTGTTTGTAGCGAAGTTAGTATCAGAGAGTAGTTAGAATGCTAAGCTGAAAGCTGAAAGCACTTCTTGAAACAGACACAGAGTTCTCAACGCTTGAGTTGTATAATCTCCTCATTAGATGTCTATTCTCTTATACATTATTATTCTCTCCTTCTTCTCTACAACATTTTATTCATCCTCTTCTCCATTCATCTAATATAATTACACTACGTCTGTCGTATTTCAAATAATGCCATGTCTGAGTTGCGCTTCTATTATCCCATCTCCCATCATTACTTTCATAATATTCACGTTGATACAAAATTGTTATAATTTTGAGCTAACGTTTCAGCTGGCTTTCGTATTTTCAATGAAATAATTAGTCACTTTACTTAGTTGTTCACAGAAGCTCAGTCTGAAAGCTAATATTGTTATTATCATGTACTGACAAGTCACGTAACACCTATAAACTTAAAACTATATTATATAGCAACCTATACGCAGTAGCGTAGCGTGGGGTATGCGGGGGGGGGGGGGCGGTCCGCCCCGGGCGGCACTTTCTACGGGGCGGCATTTTTTGGGGAAAATTTCAAAAATCCATTAAATCACATCTGTTTCATGAAAAACTGGAAAAAAATTCGCTATTTTTCTCTTCTTGTGCCGTATCAATATCTAAATTTTAGTTGTCTCACTCGAAAAAATTTCGCATGCGGCGCTATTTTATCTCTTTTTAGGCCATATCAATATCAAAATTTTAGTTATCCCACTCCAGCCTAGAATTTCTTTATAATTCCTGTAAATTTTCAGGAATTTTTGATTTATAAGCCTAAATAAGGGGGGCGGCGGATTTGATTTCCGCCCCGGGCGGCAGAAACCCACGCACCCACGCTACGCCACTGCCTATACGGTGTGGATTGTCTAATCTAATGAAATGTTTGTTTGACTGAATTATTAAATTAAAGAATAAGTACGTATAAACTAGTTTGTTGTAAGACGCCTAAGGCACCAGTGAAAGATGTCGAGATACTTTAATACACGAAGTTATTATTATGTATTCGCTCCTTTGCCCCTCTATTTCTATTGCTCTGGTGGGGAATTTATAGGGGGGAAATACCCCTCCAGTAGAATGATGGTTGGTTGGAAGACATTGTAGGCGGCAATAAACCCGCCATTTAACTGTATAAATATTTGATTTATTTATTTTATTCACTCTCGAAAAAAATGATTTGCAATTTGCATCTCGTACGAAAGTTATATAATTTAAAAATAATGTGAAAAAATATTCGTAATAACTGTCGATAATTCGAAGATTTTTTTAAAACACAATCCGCACGTTATTAATTGTAAAACTTTAAAACGCAAGATTATAAAAAAAAAATATTATGATTCTAAAATGTTATGAGGTAATTGGAGCGTTATTTTGACGGGTTACAGCTAGTATACCTGTGCTCCATTTTTTTATGGATAGGTTCCTTTACGTTTTATGAAAACGTCGTAATGGATTGATGGAAGTAACTGCGTGTGAAAATATTCATTCATCAAAAAATAATAATATCCGAAGGGATTTTTGAATCTTCAATCTGTTTCTGCTCGGGCCGACTACTTGGATGTTTTTCATATTTTATTCATTTCCATTCGTACCTCTGGGTAGCATGTAGTAGCATGATACCTCCCCCCATATGTAGAGTGTAACATGTCAGACTGACAAGGGTTCCTCTTCCTTCCTGGCCTGGGCCGGGGCTCCTCTTACAGGGAGGCGTGAGGACCTGTCCCTCATCTCTCATTCCACTAACATGATGTGGGCCGTATTAAGGCAATAACTAACATTTATTTAAAAATATAGCATCATACGTGTTACAAAACTTTAAAATTTCGAAGATATGTAGTAACCTTACAGAGATTGCGGCGCTGCGATAAGCTCACCCTAGTGAACAATTAATGTTATGATTTAGTTCACCGAGAGTGTAAACAAATAAATAAATAAATAGATAGGGTAAAATTAAATTATAAACCTATAAATTAATTTGTCTGTATTGTAAATTAGTCAGCGGGTAGTATCATAGAAGTGATAACTCCTCGAGAAGGCCACTACGCTCAGCGGCCACAGCCATCAACAAACTCCGAGAGCGGAACAGAGCCAACAAGTCCGGTTTCTTCGAGAGAGCCTTCTCTGTCGCGGGACCAGTTACCTGGAACAGACTGTCGGATGAACTCCGAAAAGACCAGCCCATCACTAGCTTCAGGAGCAAGCTGAAAACCGAAAGTTTTAGGACCAGCTTCCCGCGCCCTTGAGATGGAATACATTAAACGGCGCCAAAAATCATCCGTCATCATCATCATCATCATCATCAACTTGTACCAAAGAATTGAGATAATTAATTCTGATAATAATTTAAAAATAGCACAGTAAAGAAATGTTTAAAAAGTTGAGAATACCGCTGAAAAAATATATAAAAATGTAAATAAAAAAATACTAATTAAGAAATGAATCTCCGAAACTACGTTTATTTGGCGCTAAGAGAATAAACTCACACTTTATTTTTTATTTATTGCGAGCGACCTTTTCAGAAATAGTAAAGTAAAATTTCATAGGAGCAAATGAGGTTCGACAACGATTTTGAATGTAATTAAAACTTGGGCAGCATCTACGAGTATAACAGTTATAATGTTTCGTGGCAGCATCAGCCAGAAAAAAGTAAATACAATAATGATACATAGAAGCAATCGCATTTATATATTACGTCCTTTGTGCGGACCTGTATTATAAACAGATTCAAAATACATTTCTCACTCACAAACCAATAGAGCTGGTAACAAAGGTGACTTTACCTTGGACACTTCTTCATATCCTCTGTCCTTGTACCTACCTGTACCCTGTACCTAGATTAGGAGTAGGTAGTGGGAACCTTATTTTTTTATACTTACAGCTTACGTAATATTGTTCCCTCAGGGACTGAATAATCTAGACACTTTGTGTACCTTACTTTTAACATAATATTTTTCACATACATACTTACATAATGTATGTATCGCATTACAGTAAACATATTCTCCATTTACTTCGTGATTTAAATTACCTTTACAGATTATTTCACAATCGATTCAAATTACAAAGGCTAAAAAGTGCTATATACCTTAAACCTTAGTTTAAAATCCACGCAATGACTTTACTTGCCGCTAATTATAGTTATTAAAATTCAAGTACTAACTTTTATTACTCGCGACTAACATGTAGTTTAAAATCCACGAGATGACTTTTATTACATGCTACCAGTATAGTTAGTTCAAAATCCACGTAATAACTTTTTATTTCTCGGGACTAGTATTAGTTTAAAATCCACGTAATTTCTTCATAATGGTCGAAAATGTTCACTAGCTTTTGGCCTGCTCCTGGTTTTTATTCAACCACTATTGCATGCACTTTGTTTTGTAATTGGAGGCTGTCGGAAGAATACGATGATAGTCACGCAATTTTTTGTTTCAAGTTAAGTATGCAAAGTGGTAGCTAAATATCTGCCCACAAACGGACCAAGCGGCCCCCGAAGCTCACCGGCCCACCAGGAATTATCCCAAACTCCGACAATGACGATGTGAGTCGTAAGAAAATGCTGATATAAAAATCACGCAATGGGAGAAAACTTATAGGTTCCAAAGTTTAAAAACTATTTGTCATCAGCCCGTGTTTGCCCACTGCAGGACCTAAGCCTCCCCTCTCAATAATCACATGCGGGCAATAATCGTTTCCTCCCGAACCCCTTGGGTTGAAGTCATTTTTATTTTACCCTGAGAGGTATTAGATTTTTAAATAACCTATGTTTAAGCTTGGATTTCGCTCTATCACTACTCAAAATATGCAGACCGAGAGTTATACCAAGTAAAACTGATTCCTGGACATAGACTATTTACCTATGGAACGTTACTTAAACACTATGGTGATGATTTTGATTTATTGAAGAATATGTTATCAATCAATGAAAAACAAAAATAATTTATTAATATTTTTATTTATTTAATTTATTTATACATTAGATTCAGCAGAAATAATAATATATTCTATTTATTTGGCATGTATTCTGAGACATAGTAGTATTGCATTTAAATTATAATATGGATATTATGTATATATATATAGTAATAATATATTTTACACAAAGAAAAAGAAAAGTAAAAAAAAAACAAACACAAAAATATTTGTATTATGTATGTGTACAATTATTATAACAATGGGAAATAATATTAGATAACAATCATATATTATGTATGTATTTATTAGGAATATGTAATAAATTTAATAACTCATGTAGAGAGGTTATACAAAAAATAAAAAAGAAGAAAAAACATTTTGGTAGCGAGTACTAGAAACGAATGTATGATTACTTTAGCACACTTTGAAATTTATTTTATTTTATACAACATATTTAACGAAAAGATTTTATCAATTGACAGAATGTAGCGAAAATAAAATACTACATAAGCAAATTTTACACTTTACTTATGTCTTTGTTTTCTGCAAGTCTTGCAGTAGAATTTTAACTCATTTCCAGACTAGCTAGAGCTCTGAAGCTTTCACCAATTGTGTAAACTAGATGACGTTACGATTGTGTACATCACTGGGTCAGTCTACTCCAAATTATTATTTTTTTAATCAATTTGTAAACAATAAACTATCGGTGACATGTTAGCTGCGATTATTTGTATACAAGACAGATATCTGATCAATTAAAAAAGTCAATCATAAAGTATAAATTCGTATGTCATATCCACAAGATAAAAACAAAAAAAATATAAGAAATAATTTACTAGGAGGCAATAATTTGTGATGTAGTAATTACAAAAAAATATATAGTATTATCATTGTGACTAGGTAAGTCTTAAAACAATTTGTAATGAGAGATGAGTATAAAAAAATAAAACTAAACCTAAATTACTAGCTTAAAATTATAAACGAGTGTCATATTACATGTAGGCATACATTGGGTATTATTCGATTTGACAAAATCAGATCTGTTTATAAAATAAATGTGTATTAGTAAAATAGGAAGAGTGTATGGCTTGAGATATTGGATGTGTGTCTTGTCCACAACACTCCTGCACTTAATCTAATCCAAAATATAACAACGGCATCATGTATAATAATAATGTCTCAAAAAATAAATCATGTTTATTACTGTATAGATTCAAAATGAAAAACATTGAGTATATAAGTGATATGACTCCAACTTGTGCAACTTTACTAAATGATATTGTGGTAAACATGTATGTAGGTCTAACTAAATATTAAAATAGTCCAAGAGCCCGCTGCTTAATTTATGACGTATCTGTTTTTTGATCGAAATATGGTATAAATGATAGCTTACCAATAGTGTATTACATCGCACTAGGGTTGCCTATCAAAATCTTGCCGCAACCCCCCCTGCCCCCCCCCGAAAAGGTCCCTCTTCGCGGTTTTTCGCATTTTATAGGAATATGGTAAGAGATAGGAGAAAGTAGTCAATGACAAAAATAATCCTTGCTAAATTCTCTACAAAAAATGTTAAGTCAATTTTTTCGTAGAACTAGCAGTTTACCCGCAATGGCCGGTCCAAAACCGAAATTCATTTAGAATACAAAAAAAAAATATTTAAACTAAATTGGTTGAAAATTGATAAGAGCTACAGGAAAATAGTCAGAGAACGAATTAATTACCATAGTCTTAGCTACAAAACGAGCTATAACTTATGTTCATACATCTAATAATTTCGGAGTTATTACAATAAAACTCAGTGACGGAAATTCTTAAAATTTAGTTTTTCATAAAACAAACAGTGATATAGCGCCGCAGGCCAAAATTTTTTTTCCACAAAATGTTAGTAATAATGGGTGGAAGAATGTGAAAGAAAAAAAATCAAACATTTTTTTTTATTTTTTCAAAAAATATCCTGTTTTTTGACCGGCCATTACGGGTAAACTACTAATCCTATGAAAAAAATGACTTAATATTTTTTGTAGTGAATTTAGCAAGGATTATTTTTGTCATTGACTACTTTCTCCTATCTCTTACCATATTCCTATAAAATGCGAAAAACCGCGAAGAGGGACCTTTTCGGGGGGGGCAAGGGGGGTTGCGGCAAGATTTTGATAGGCAACCCTAGTGCGATGTAATACCCTATTGGTAAGCTATCGTTTATACCACATTTCGATCAAAAAACAGATACGTCATAAATTAAGCAGCGGGCTCTCGGACTAAAAGGCCATAGTAACTGATTAATTAACTGCCATAGTAATTACTGCTTCAACTTTTTCTAATTTTGTACGAAATAAAAATGACAAAATCTATTTTGGAAAAGAGAACCGAATAACAAAAAAAAATATCTGCTAGTCACTGCGCCTTACCTTGAATATTATACCAACCAAATTACAGAATTATATCTAACAAACTTAGTACATGGTTGGCGCAGTTGGTTGAAGCGACGGTCTCTCAAGTGGGAGGTGCCTGGTTCGATCCCGGGCGCTGGCTTTTAGCCTAGTGCAAAGTGTGCAGGAAAGTATTTGGGTTTGTGTATGCAAGCCCAGATCCTTCTTGAAAAAAATAAAACTAGAGGAATAATCTCAAGTTACACTAATTTCAGAAGTAACTTTGCAATTACTTTTTGTCGAGGAAATCTACAAAAACAAATTTTTACCTTCTAGGGTCACTGAAACATATTCTCATTTATCCATGTTTAAAGTATTAGAATGATATCTTTAGTATTAGCTAAATAGTCTTACTTTTCCCGATGCAATTTTAAATTTTCAGTTACTATACCCTTTATCAAAAAATATAAGTAAATTTCAAAGAGAATAAGCATTTGATTTATAATTTCAATATTCAATAATAAAATATTTAACGTCTAACTATGTACAATTGAATTATTATTACTGGTTAGATAAAACATTTCCAACAGAGCATACAGATAGGTATGTATAGACAGAAACAGTGAATTACAATAACATCAAAATTTCCACTATTTCTTGCAATGCTTCGTACTATGGAGAGAAAAATTTATTATGTACTATTTCTTAAATATTTTTTTCTTGTTTTATACATTTTTTTTTAATCTGCGAGGAACAACATTTCAAAATATAGGCCTGTTTATAGAATATATAGATTTTATTATTGTAGTTATTATTATGTAGTAATAAGAGAGTTTGATAATACTAATTACTAATGTATGGTTTAGTAAAATTTGATACTTACATCTACATTAGGCAGAGCTGTTTAATTAACAGTTAATTTACAATAATTACATAATATAACTCATATCAGTTCAATTTCCATCTATCATTTTGTCAAATATTACGTAAGTTCACTACACATTACTAGAAAAAATAATGAATATTGCCTACTCTTATATCATTGCGACCCCACCAGCAGCCGAACAAAGTTACAGAAAAAGTCATACTATGTATCTTAGAATTTAGCAAAATGATTGTGTTTGGCAAGTGTGCTAACTACAAGATTTTTTTAAAAGGAAAGCACTAAAAAGGTATGTATTTTTTAGCACACCTGCAATCGAGGTGATCCAAAAAAACCCTTTTAGCACTTTTCTTAAACAATTTTTTTTTATCAATGTTAATGTCACCACGACCACGCGTCTCCTACTATTCCATTCCAATATAAAATTCAGTACATAATATTACTAAGCACCCATTTAAGACATACAATCATTCAAGACATTGGATTACAAACAATACGTTACAAAATTATGACATCACATCGGCATACTGTCTATCAAGAAAGAGATGGTTTTCGATGAGACGCATAATTGCAACACTTTGACAGAAATGTCATTATTGCCAGCAAACAAAATTACATATATAATTTCAAATTAATACAAGACCATCGCATTCTTGACAGACTGCACTGTGTTACGTGAAGAATACATGTGAGTTTTTATAAATAATGGCCTTGTAAAATATAAACTATGCATAGTGAATCACTAGCTATTGTAATCGTCTTAATAGAGAAAAATATTAAACTACGTAGCCTGTCATATGCTAAAACTATTCATGAGTATTTTTCAGAGAGAGAATGTGTGATTAGGGAATGCAATCCCGATCCCGCGGGATCTCGATCTCGCGAGATCTCGAGTCATTTTTCGAGATCAATCCCGAAGCGTAATTTGACGAGATCTCGATCGACGGGATATTGGGCTCACGATGGTGCCAACCAGTGTTGAATCAGAGAGGGCATTTCCAGCTGATACAGACAGCACCCTCAAGACTCTTTGTTTTTTTAAGAAGTTATTTCCAAAATCACCCCTAGAACTAAATTTTCCCGGTGTTCTTTTATTGTTTTTGTTGTTAAAGAATAAAGTTTTTTCTTTTATTAATATTTTGTTTTAATTAACCTCATAATTACAAATTAACAACCAATCAGCTTTCATCGCTTTTTGGTCATCCGAATTTAACAATATTTTTTGAAAACTATACGGGATCTCGAAAATGCCGGGATCTCGCGAGATTGTAATTTCTAACCTCACGAGATCTCGAATTTGCAATCTCGGGTCGAGATTGCATTCCCTATGTGTGATAGCACTCAGCACTGGTTAACGATACTCTCCAGTACTTTGTGTAATGATAAAACCACCGTCTATAACAATGCAGTACAAAAATAACTGGTATGTATTTAGTTAAGATATGTATTCTGTCCACAGGTAACATTCATAGATGGAAAATGAACTCAACAATATGGCAACACTAAGTAACTGACACTGGCAGGCAAAATAACATATAAAATTATTCATAAGTCTTTCTAGAAAAATAATCTTTATGTTACATACATAAGAAAAGCGAAAGTTAAAAATCCCTTACGCGTGATAGCTACATACACATACTATCCGTTTATTATTTTATTCATTGAATTAGTATGTACAATAAATACATACGTACAAAACAATAATGTTTCAAACGAAAACGTTACAAGGGAAAAAGTCGTTAGTTGTCAATTCGCACACACAATGTATGCTGTAATAATTGGTTGATGTGAATCTAAACTACGCTAATTTCAAGGAAGACATCATATTTCCTTTATATATTTTTTTAATAATTACGCAATAAGTAATGAAAAATATAGCATGCAAAAAATTGTACCATTCTTTTAACTAATATTACATAGGATGTGTCAGAAGATATAATCTTACAATCTAGTAGATATAGTCGAACAAAAAGAATGTGAAAAGATAGTAGTACAAGGAAAGCCAGGTAAGAAAAAACGGTTAAAAAAACTGTAAATAAATTAAGATTATCTCCAAAATTCGAGAAAGACAGTGGTCTAGGATGAAAAAAGTTTTGAGAATGTCCGCTAGCTGCCTCTGTTTCGTGGCCTGAGAGACCCCTTTTCACCATCACACACCGCGTAAACCATTGTTGAGTGTGTGTCGTGATGAATGATAAACGGTAAAGCAGAAGTAAGGGAACTTGAATAATTGTTATGAGAGATAGCTACCTTCTAGTGACAGGAGATAATATACAATAAAAACTTAACTAAACAATTATGACTAGGGCGAGATTTCTTAGTTAAAGGACAAATTTTTAATCTATGTATTAATACAAGCTCTCTCGATTGACTGAAATAATGGATTGTCACCTGCGATCATCTACGTCATTTAATATAACATTGATAATGATTATGGCAAGTGAGAAAAAGATTTGTGTAGGTCTAATACAACTGCTGGGTCGTATAACTTTAGGACACCTACATTTTTGTAGATTCCTTGCAATTCAAAAGAGTTTGACAAAAAGATGTTATTAGAAGACTTTAAATATCTGATAAAGAAATTTAGCTACTGTAAGATGTTAAAAATTTGCAAGCGGAACGAGCAAATATAAAACGGCATAAATTGGCATCTGGCAACAATTAACAATGGCAATAATATTACATACACATCCTGAGACAAAAACAGTAATCAAACATAAACCGTTACAAGCACAAAAAACAAATAAAAAAATCATAACCACACAATTAAATGGCACAAAAGATCTTTATTTTCTTTATATCAATCATGGTAATAATTATCAATGGAGATTTCGAATATTAATCGTAAGTCATTGTTAGTTTTCAGATTTGATTACGTGGATCACCTTAGGGAAAAAAACTTGCATTACCAATCTGTTAATGGTAACATAAAATTTTGAGGAAACTTCGAATTCTAGGATTGACACACAAAATCTGAAAATCAAAGAAATTTAGAGTCTTTGGCTGGCCACACACGTCCCGAAGTTCAGTTCCGGAATCGACCGTTTTGCAAAAAAGTTCCGATCAAAACCTCTCTCTGAATTCAGCGTCACCCCGATTTTAAATTCAGAAAGAGGTTTTGGTCGGAACCTTTTTGCAAAACGGTCGATTCCGGAACTGAACTTCGGGACGTTTGTGGCCAGCCTTTAACAGTCTGAATAAGGATTTGTTCTTTTGTTGTTCATGTTATCTAGGTTGTATTACATTATTCAAAATAAATTCTGCAGTACAAACCAATTGCATGTAAATTATTTGTTCAAGTAATTCAACTTATACTAATTTAATTTAAAATTTTTGTTAAATTATAGCCTTGTCTTCCGCAGTATTTAAGTAGATTTCTTATACTTAAAAATTAATAATAATAAATTATGAAATAACATTAATCAACAAAGGTCATTTGGTAAGGTTTTGTGACACGTCATCACGTTATACAATATACAAACTATATTAATATATTATTTTGTTCCAACACATAGTAAATGCAAAAATACGACACATAAATTTACACAAAATAACAAAACATATACAAAACTAGATGCTCAAATAGCAGCAGCACATGGCGATACCAAGTAATATAATAATAATAATAAGTAGTCAGGAGTAAAGGTTCCCTTACACGAGCAACTACATTCCTCCGCTTCCGGAAATTCTGATCGAGAATACGTCACGAAAACATCAAGCAATTTCCAGCAACGTGCAGCAACTGAGTAATCATTGCGCAATATTTATTCAATATTTTTTGACACGAATTGCTGAATATAAACGGTTTGGAAATGTTAGTCAATTTTCTTTCTGGTTTGCACTCTTAACTGTTGTCTCGTTTTGAATATTGCCGAAACAATCACTCGGCACCGCTCAATCAATTGTTCCATGTTAATAAATACAAGTTGCGAGCAAGTATTGCTCGAAATATTGGCCGTGTAAGAGCACCTTAATAGTAGTGTAAAATGTTCTACGTTGAAATGTTACATTATTTATACATTGCAACATTATAAGTAGTATTCTAAATAGCCTACAGAAAAAGAAACTAAATTGGCAATATTTATATAAAATAAATAGAATTATTATTGATCACAGCATATCTCTGACTTGCGAAGTGTCCATGTTCAGTATGAGACATCTCATGAAGGCCATCTCCTTGCGGGCGTTCTCCAATATAACTCGAGGATCCTGCGACGTACAGCGGAGACAGTTGGGGGCAAACACCATAGCCAAGTTGGCAGAGTCCATCTTGGTCTGCATCACTACGTCTGGCGTGGAAAATTGTTGCAAAAAGCTTACTAAATATGTAAGTACCTGAAACGGAAAATAACACTTCAATAGTAAGCACACTGGGAAACATACAGATCATTTCTTCCATCTTGGCAACCGGCGGAAGTTTATCTGCAAGTGACGTTGAAAAATTATATCGTTAGTAATCCTTATTGTCAAACATTGTCATAAGAACTGTCAATGGTCCGCTATATTCTCACATTGTATCTTTTACAAATAAACTACAATGCCGTAAATATTACAGAGCAGTGCTAAAGAAATCACTTAAAGGGAAGAGTTTTGAGATTTGGAAAAAGAAAATAATGCTCCAATAATCCCTTTAAACCGCCATCATGTTTGGAAAACAATGTTACCAGTTTATTCTAACAATCCAAAAAATTGCTAATTTTTTTAAACAACGGTTCTAAAACACAATTTGAAAGTTGCGAAAAAAATGTAACCATGTCTTATTATCACAATATTCACTAAACTCAGTAATACCAATTTTGTTCTTGTTGCGGAACAGACAGTTCATAAATTGTAGTTATGTATTTTAGTTTAAATATGAATCAAGCTCTTACCAATCGATTGATTCTAGGTAGTCGTTGGACAATTTCAAATGCTTTCTCCGTATTATCCGGATCATTGACACATTCGGCGTAGAGAGTGTCAGGAATGAGAGGTTCATACAGTTCTCTGTACCACAGCTTCAGCAAGCTGGCTGGAGCATGAGCGTCTGCAATAAACACATTGAATATAATTAGTTCACAAAATAATGAAACACGAAAATGAATTACGAAAAGTAGAATGTATATTACCTGTGATTTGTGAATGATCGGGAAGTTCCCAACAATCCAGTTTAGTTTTAAGAGCAGTCACTTCGTCTACGTCAGCCGATACCCTGAATATTCCTTCAGTCTGTTTACCTTGCAGTGCCAAAATCTACAAAGGAATTAAATAGGACAAGTGAAAAAAACAATACTTTAGACCAGGGGTGCTCAAACAGTCGATCGCGATCGACTGGTCGATCGCGAGAGGTTTTTAAGTCGATCGCGAGCATATTTCAAAAGGTTTTCTAAATATATTTTTTACAATTATTATTGTAACTTAATAGGTATTTATTAATTTAGTAACGAACATTTAATGTTCAATTATCTGATAGAATAATCGATGTTAATTTAAGATTTAACATATATTATTTGGAATTCGAGGGAGATTCTATTTAATTCCAAATAACAAACGCGTTTCAACCTGCGCGCGAGAACTTCGCCGTTCGGGCTGTTTCCCTTCCACGCCGCCTGCGATATGCTTGGCGTACAGTCAAAAAACTGCTTCTGAAATTTCGAACACGTTCAATTTGGACATAATTTCTATTGAAAATGAGGTCTTGAAAATTATGGTAGATATACCTCTAAAAGCCAGAGCCACAGATAATAAATTTTGGACTTGTTTACCGGAAGAAAAATATCCATGTTTGAAACAAATAGCGCTTCAGTTAACAGCAATATTTGGGTCAACTTATTTGTGTGAGTCTGCGTTTTCCGAAATGAAAATAATTAAATCTAAATATCGTAATCGGCTCAGTGACGAACATCTTAATTCATGCTTGCGTTTGGCACTTAGTAATCATGTGCCATCCTATGAAAAATGTGCAGATAACATGCAGTGCCATTCGTCAACATCTAAATAACATTAATAACAAAATTAATAATATTATGACAGCTTGTATAGCGCCGTTCAGTGCAGTGCACTTCAAGGGCTCTGTACATACAATATTAAAATATCACCGAGTATAGGTTCGTCATAAAATATAAAAATTAATCAATGTCAATCCGTTTTCCAGTTCGTCAATAAAATTTAAAAAATAACAATAGTAACAGTTGCGTCAAAGTCGTCCCTGTCGTGATCCTACGTCGATGATGTATATATTTGTAATTACCTAATAAGATATAAATAATTTATAAATTTTGTCTTTTATTTTTACCTAGTCGATCGCTTGCCACCTAATAATTTTATGGTCGATCGTCGATGGTTCAAGTCTGAGCACCCCTGCTTTAGACAATCAACAGATTATGACATGAACGGTAGTAATTTATAAGTTACCTGTTGCGAGAGAGCAACTTGAAGCCAAGGCAATTGTCTGTTAGGGAACCTATCCTTCTGCAAGTGCATGACTTCACTCAGCGTGTTACCAAACATTGATTGTCTAAATATTTGGATCTGAAAACAACAAGCAAATAAACATTACAATGAATGAAAAATTCAAAGATACTAAAACGTTAACGTCAAAATGAAGTGAAAGTGAACATACTCTCGCTTGATCTATATCTTCAGTTGTAGGTTTCCTAGGCTGCCTCTTCCCACACTGTCCTATCCTCTCCAATCTCCTGCAGGCCACTCCAGCATAATGAGACACTTGCACGTGGATGGGCCACTTACCAACCTGAAAATACACAAACAAATATAAAAAATGAAGGAAAAACATTATGTGAAAAAATCACTTTTGTAGTCGCAATATTACCTCAGGGAAGGTGTCTGCGAATGCTGGATCCCTGTGTCTGTTCATGTAGTTGAGCAGAGGAGGTTGAAATGCGGGAGACGGAGGCACAAACGCTAAGCTAACTGCAAGTAACTCCCATCCCCTCAATAGACTGTCTCGTTGGGGATTTTCTGTAGTCTGCCGGCACAATTGTACATACAGTTCATCTCGTAACCTGAAATTATTTTTAATCATGCAGACTTTTTGTCTTTTAGTATATGTTTTTTCACTCACAAGTACTGTTTACACTTACGCTGGGTTGGTGAAAGCTGCGTGCAGAATATCTATAGCCACTGAGTTCAGTGTCATGCCAGGTCTTGCTTTCCTGTCTCCCATATAGATTTGTACCAATCGGAATATTTCTGCTGCAGCCTTCTTGTAAGCTTTGTCTCTTCTGTCACCCAACATAGGACCACTTATTCCACCAGATGTCCAAGATAACATGTCTCTAACTGATGCCTAAGACACAGAATATGTTAAATATTGTTTGTAGTATATACTTACAGTAGAGAAAATGTCTCCAATCATAATTACAAAGATATGTAGTGAAATTCTCTTTACCTTCTTTCTAAATATTCCTTTGGAATGTAAGTTGAGATTGTCCTGTGCAAACTTCTCAATGTCAGTCTCATTGGTATGTAGAGCTGTCGGGTGTGACTTCACGGGGCTGTAGAGAGCCTCGCAAGGCATGGAGTAAGTGGGCGGAGGTTGGGGTGGACCCATACCACCTCCAGGAAAACTCATCACACCCGGATAGCCCATGCCACCACCTGGATAACCTATGCCTGTACCACTTGCAGACTGAAAAGAAATACGTTTGTTTCAAAATTGTAAAATTAGAAATTTATTCTATGTAACCCTCACACCACATCACATCTATCCTTACATCGTCATCTTGTCTTCATTCTTTAAACATGGCCAAACCACCTAGGTTTATTCACATTCATTTTAATCGCAACACTCATCTCTCTAATATATCTCTCAATGTTTTCCCATACATTCTCCTCTCATTCCTCATTTCTAAAGAAATATAACTTTATGATGTTTAATACTTACTCTATGTACTCCCATGACAGGTTCTCTTTCCTTCTCAAATCCTACAAAAGTATTATAATAAGACACTCCATGGTTCATGTAATCTGAAACGTAAAGGAAAATCATTCATAATGTTTACACTGACAAACAAAATACATGACAGATTATTATTTAAGTCAATTATTTACCATCTTGAGAATGTGTTGTGACTGGTGCGGGCGGCGGCTGATGCTGAAGATACGTATCGTTGGATCCTGAACGATCTGAATCCTCATTATCAGGTTCGTGGCCGGAGAGGGAGCGAGCGCCTGATGACGAACCGGACGAATGAAGGGAGTCGGAATCACCTGAACCGGGTCCCAACGGGTCTCCTAGACGATAGCACCCTGCAATAGTAATCTATTAATGGAGGCAAACTATGCAACACTGAATCATAAAATATTCTGATCTTGCAAAATTACAAAGAAATGAAATGATCAAGTATGTGTCCCGACTAGATTCTAACACAGGTTGTTATGTAATTTGATTGATGTAATAGTTACATACCAGATAACTTGGCCTGCTCCAGTATGTAATGCTGCAAGGGTAACAAGTGCTGCATGTGAAGATCCCAATTAGAATACAGAGGAGACGTGTTTCCATTCTCACATCCGTCCTCGCTCTCCAAAGTATCCATATTAGTAGTTGTAGGAACTTCTGCAAAAACAACCAAACAGTGATTATCAAAACAATACCCTTCCACGTTAATGATAAGAACACAGAGAAAACACAATGGTATTCGGAGCAGTTTTGTGCAGTGCATGTTCTGGCATTAATCTAAACTTTTTGATTTCATTGTCAAAGAAACAATCTACGGGTAAAGAAGATCTTATTGATTACTGAAAACCGGATAATTAAGTAGTCCCTGATGCCGACTTACTCCACTTCACGACACAAGCTTTCTGTGAACTCTAGAAAGATGTATTTGGGTGTATTTCGATAAACTCATGCTTACTGTGAGATATACTACGACTAGTTACGTCTCAAAATAGAAGTTAGAATAAACTTACTTTGTTTTCTAGCACCCTTTTCTCTCCTCGGCTCAGTTCCAGTATTCTCATTAATTATCCTATCTCTATCTCTCTCCCTATTCTTAATGTCCTTATGCCGCTCTCTATCCTTCTCCCTTTCCCGTCCACGGTCTCTCTCCCTTTCTCTCTCTCGTTCTTTCTCCATTTCCATGTTGTGCCTCTCGATGTTTGGTTTGGTGAGGGGGGGATCCAGGGAAAGAGATTTTACACCGTAGCCAATACCTGAAAATATACACATTGAATTATCATCAAACATCGGTCATAATTGTACCTGTACACATAGTATAAAATATTTGTAACATACCTCCTACAGCAGGGTGCTGGGAGTCTTGCACATGATAAGATGACTTGGATGAGTGACTGTCGGGTGTGGAACATATCTGTTTACTTCCAGAGCCCATTTTAACACCAGAATGTCTCTCAGGCTCAGCTTGCTGCTTCCTAAATTCACAACAAGACATCAAATTCATTAGAAACTACGAGAGTAGTTAACTGTATTAAGTACTAAAATTCTATGAAATATGTATGTGCATACCTCGTGATGTCTTTAGGAGTCCAGCCTGATTGTCTTTGGTCAAAGTTGGATTGCTTGAAGCCCTTGTCCACACTATACATGGCTCCCTTATCACTCGGGTAACTTCTATCCAGATTTCGTTCCAATAATCTGTCATCGATTCTGTCCTTGTCAATATGTCTGAAACGACAATGTAAGCATTCATAAATACTTGCAGGAGCTAAGGAATGACAAAGAAATATACATTAACTAGCAGTAAGCTGTCAAAAATGCTGCTGTTTGCAGGGTAGGCAGAGAGAACACATCGCCAGACCCTATCCTTACACATATAATTCTTGTACGTTTATTCTTATTGTAAGTAAATTTAATTTTTATTCAGTGTAGTATTTTCTATTCTGCTCAATAACATTTTATACTACAATATTCCCCAATTTCATTTATACACCAAAATGCGCAAATTTAATATAACGGAGCTTGACATCTATTGATGACTGCTCAAAACATTTTGTAGACACACGTAATCACAATGAATACCAAAAGTTGTGGACCAATAATATGCAAACACGATTCTATGTCTATAAAAAGTACTATTAGCTGAACACATCTCAACCGTAGCTGAAGGCATTGTGATCGAGAAGTGTTTTAAATTCTGTATCTTCTTCTTCTTCTTCCTTCAGCCATCTCTCCACTGCTGGATATAGGCCTCCTCCATTTTCTTCCATTGTCCTCTATCCTGAGCTTTGCGAGCCCATCTTCTACCCGCGACTGGGATTATATCGTCGGCCCATCTTTTCTGTGGCCGACCTACTCCTCTCTTTTTGTCCCACGGTCTCCATTTTAAAACTCTGGGGGTCCATCGCTCTGTCCCCTGTCTGGCACCATGACCCACCCACTGCCATTTTTGTTTGGCAACCCGGTCCATGATGTCTACGACTTTTGTTCTGCGCCTTATTTCCTCATTTCTTATTTTATCTTTCAGACACACGCCTAACATTTGTCTTTCCATGGACCTTTGTGCACATTTGAGTTTGTGTACTGTATTGGCAGTGAGTGTAATAGTCTCTAGGCCGTAGGTGATGACAGGTAGGATACATGATTCATATACCTTTCTTTTTAGATCCATAGGTATGTCTTTGTTTTTTAGTACATGCTTCAACTTTCCAAAGGCTCCCCATCCTAATCCTATTCTCCTGGGTATTTCTGCTATTTGGTTCTCTTTCCCTAGTTTGATCTTGTGTCCGAGGTATATATAGTCTTCTACAGCTTCTATAGTTTTATTGTCCGTATAATTCTGTATATATTCGAACAACTTGCAAATGTTGATGTTTACAATATACATTACCTATCTGAGAACCTTTCTCTAGCAGTTCTATCCAAGTGATATTGGTGTCTGTCCCTATGTCTGTGTGCCGCCCTGTCCAAGCTCTGCTGCTGAGGTAATGTTGCAGGTGGCCCAGCGGTTACAGTGGGAGGGGCTGCCAGGAGGGGGTGAGGGGGGTGATCCGTAGCCAGAGAGATGGACGACACGAGAGAAGGACGTGATGGCACCTGTAATGAAACAAATTAAGGGTGTCTGGTAAATAATATTATCACATCTCTTCAACAGATTGCAACGAGAGGAAGGCACTTTATAATTTCGATTGCTTCAGAACCATGGGTTGTGGGTTCAAATCCCACCCACGGAACAATGTTTTCAGAATACATATATTAAACAGTATATGATACACACAATGGTTGAATGGTGAATGTTTCTCGAGAGTAAAGTTATTGCTTCTCAACCAACCAACGGCTGGTCATAAGTCCAGCATGCCCATCTTACACTATACATTAGTTGAGAGACTACATAATCAATACAAAATACATTTACCTGCATGTGAGGAGTTTGCATGGGACTAGCTGGACTGTGTGGCGAGGATTCACACGAAGAAGTGGCCCCTGTGCCGGCGGCAGTTTGTTTGGTCTAAAAACAACATTAAAAATATAATTGTGTTTTCATACACTATTTGTTTGAGATTCGTATTTCAGGCCTACACTATAACAAATAATTTTACAGTATCGTTATGATACGAACCTTTCTCCTACTGAGTGGTGTACTGTCCACTGATTTGAAATATTTCTCGTGCATAGAATCGTCAGATGCATCCTTTCGTGGTGACATGAAGCTTCCACTTCTGTTCAGACCTAAACATACACCATGAAGACACATTAATTCTTGAAATTATCAGATTACAAACTTTAAAGTCCTTGTATACAATACAATATGTATTTACCAGGTTCAGGTATAGGGGGATGAGAAGTATGAGGCGAGGGCTGTGATTGCGAAGTCTTCTTCCTCAACTGGGGAGTGCTACAACTTGCCGGCAGACCCGTGGAGACTGGACCGGTTCCCGCATTGCTCCCACCACCACCGGCACTCCGGGATAAACTACCTGCATCACTGCTAACCCTGAAAATACAAGCATATTATTGTCACAAACTAGGTATAAGTTAAATATGATAAAAAAATAAATAAAATGTCTTTATATGCTTAATTATTTATTCTAAAGTGCGTTAACGATACATAAGAATAGAAGTATATGGAAGAGCGGCCGTCCAAGAATCACGTGGCTTGACCATGTAGATCAGATTCTTAAAGATGGATGTGTTTTGAGTAAAATGAATCATAGTGTGTGTATGACGAACTGCATGAACGTGACGGAGGCAAGAAGTGTATGTAAGAATAGAATATTTAAACACAACAATACCTGGATTCCGGTTTATGATGCGATACACCACTAGCCAGCCCTGACTCCTGAAATAAAAACATTCAATCAGTTAAAAAACTAAACAAGAAGTACAGTACCTACAAATCAAACTTTGTTACATATCATACACAACATACCTGTAGTCTCCTGTATGGTTGAGCTGCACTGCTGATACTACTGTCTGAAGACCTCCCCGAGTCCGTATGTCTGCAGACCCCCGAGACACCCACTCCCACTGCATTCCCACTCACTCCACTGCTGCCCCGGGACCTTCTGCCTTCCGCACCGCATCTAGAAGAACTACATTTGTTAAGTACACATGTTCATCCAACAATCTGAAGATATCACTAATTTCTTGCTGGAATGGGAGAGAATAGATATTCTTATCCTATTGCCTCGTGTCGCATCCCTTGTGGTGTATGCACAGAGAACAGATTGCCAGACTTTCCTATACTTGCATACACTTCTTGTCACATTAATGCAATTAATCATACAGACTCTACGATTAGTTTTGCTCAAAACTCGTCGGTCCTTGAGAATTTGGTTTACCGCTCTTCTTTCTCCCAGGTTTATTTTCTTTGTTACCATTTTATCATTCATCCACTCTACATGTCCCAACCATCTCAACTTGTTTACTTTCATTATAGTCACAAATACGTTTTACATTCAGTCAATTTTCTGATCACTTCAATCTCTCCACGTTTTTCCACACATTCTTCTCAGCTGTGTAGTAGATATGTATTCCACAAATGTAAAATATATGTGATACCTGTGATGGTGTGTTCTCCTGGCATGCAGTGGGCTGGTCTGCGTGTGAGCCACGGTCTTGTGTCCCAGTGGAGACACCTTGCTGGAGCCCCCTCCTCCTCCACTGCTACTCACACTGCTGCTCACTCCGTTGCTCACGGCACCTACACCCACGCCTACACTGTCCGCAATCACTGACGCCTAAACAATAACACAAAATTGTCATGAAAAAAAAATGCAATCCAGTCACCGTTACAACACTGCACACCAAGTGTTGGCTTGCGACTCAGTCCATTTGGTTGCATGGGGCAATCCAGACTTTGTGTACAGTGCGGTAACGGCGACCAGGTTCTGATCAGAATTGTTACATGGGATTGTAATATCATCATCATAGAAATCAGACAAAATGAGTGTATGAATCCTTTGTAAATGCTGAGAACAGTCTCTGAAGGAAGACAGTCTCCGAATAATCTGGAACTACAATTTTGTTTTCTGGCAACAATGACGTAGCGCCCTCATAGAAAGCATTATCTTTCTTTACAGACAAGAAATACATGAATCAGTAATACTATTTCATTTTACGAGTACCTACAAGGTGTTTTATTCTAGAGTACGGTTCAATACAATCATGTGTTCCTTTAGTGAGCTGAGTACAGCATCATTACTTACATTAAGTATGTGGGTCATTCCACTGCACTAAAGCAATAATTGATGTTATTATCTTATTCAATTGAATGCTTCATTGAAGATAATTCACACTAATCTACTAAAATTGCACTTCAATTAGGATGTGTTGCTTGCAATATGTCTTAGATAGATGTCATCCTGTATATAGATTCTATATTGCAGTATGTGTCACCTACCTGTGATCCGGCATTAGTGTTTGTCTGAGTGGCTATCTCCCTTCTCTGTTGCGGATCAGTGTTCTGTTTCAAGGTTTGCAATTTAGCCAAGGGGATTATATCACAGTCCACAGGCCTATGCCACACCGTAGTCTGGAAGACAAAATAAATACACCATCAGACAAGTCAAAAGATGAACTTAAGGCCGGTTGCTCGAAACATTATAGTTTACTGCTACTGACCGACAAACGTATTAGATTGGTAAGATTTTGACACAACGGACAGTCATAAATCTTACAATCGCACATCACTTTGTTTTAGGGCAATGATTTTAATCACCTTAAACAGTCGGTCGAACAACTGGGCCCTAGCTGGTTAGCCTACTCGGTTGGAGTGGTGTTGAGATGGCATGGGCTCAAATCTCAGTGTCGATAATGAATTCTATAGTTGAAGCATTGTATATGTAAGACCCGATCGTTTTTGTAAAAAAGAACTATATTTGTAAAAACAAATCACAGGAGATCTTCATTCGGGTTGACTGTAAGATATTGCTTTTGCAATAAGTCCGCCTTTTGGCACACTGCATTGTCTTGTTTTTGTTGTAACATATATTTACTGGCCAATAAAGTTTTATTTATTTTATTTTTATGTATTCTTCCCATTCAATTCATGATATCCTCTTTTGACAACAAAATTAAAGCACTAGGAATGATGTGGAACGTGTGGCATCCCCATGTTTCCAAAAAGGAACTTTGAGGGGCAATAATGTGAAGGAATGTATAGTGAACAACTTAACAGATGTGAACAAATTAATAACCCAATTTGTATGAAACTAATTAATGCATGAATGTATTTAGGTCACGGTATAATACAATACATAATATAATATGGATACTCACTTGTGTAGTAGCATTGTAATAGTAAAATCTATGAGTATTATTGTCAAATAACTCCCACCATTGTGATGAATCTGTTCTCTTCACATTCACACCCTGAAAATAAATTATGGAATTCAAATATAATCTTCCTGCACACAATATACCCAATGTAAATAAACCTTACAGAATTCCATATAAACACTTTTTAGCAATACATAGTTATTTATTTTGTCAGGGAAGTTTACTTCAATTCTTTGCACCGTATAAAACCATTGCTGATTTTCAGGAAATGCTTACTGAGTTTTTTGAAATCGATACGGTAATTATAAGTGGATTTGATCTGCATTACACATTTGGAATCACATTTAGGTACAGTTTTTTCCTACAAAGAACTGACAAATATCTACATTCATACAACGCATGTTTGACAGTGGGATCAGGCATAAAGTAATCACTCAAGCAAGTCAAGGTTGATTTGAACGTCCATCCTGCAAGGGAATTCACATAATGCTAAATTGTGTGAATGTAGAAGATATCTTTCAATTCATGCCTAATGTTTATTTCACAAAACACAGTTTGTAAATGCCTGACTTACACTAACGTGATGCAGGAAACACTGGATTGATTCAAACTCAGATTTTTTATGAAGTTGATATATACGAGCCTATATTCTATAGATATAACTGTGAATAAATTACATAGTAAAGATTATAATGTTTTGTCATACCTCTGGTGGGTCCCACACACATTCTCCAGTGGTGAGGTTAGCATACATATGCTCCTTGGTCTTGGGCTCTATGATCTCCACCCAATCCACCCTGAAATATACCATGTTGTAGTCAACTTTTATAAAGAAGCAATGTGATACACATTTGTAATCATAGAAAACCTACTCTGTCATCTTTGCCATTGTGTATTTTAGAATGAATGAATGAAAACATTAATATAATAATATTACAAGAAGCAGCACCATAAAGGATTAAGGAAACTTCTGCAGTAATCAAGAATAAACAAGCAATAAAAAAATATGGTGTAATCCTGTTTCATGTCAAAACATTTCTTAGTAATGAAAAAGCAATAGTCTTGATACAATTAAAATTATATTGGAGTAACACACGTGAAAATAATGTACGATATCAATTAGGAAGTAAATAAGATTTATTCAAGGAATGTGAAAGGAGTGACCGTCAAACATTATGACAATTCGTAAGCAGGACATGGGCTTACTGAAAAACACAGCAAAGGAAAAACCCTTGATTCGCGACCTGCAGTCGATTAATTTAATGAAAAATATTTCAATTAAGCGGAAAACTAGGGCATTATTGTGATAAATAGATAATACACCGGCTATTTATTCTGGGCGTGACATGAAGTAGAAAATGCACATATCGATTTTATTCCAATAGAGTGCAGGTGACACCACATGAAAACTGTGTAAATAATATGGCTAGTTACCTTTCCGACGACATTATGATGATGTTTTATTTAATTTTAAATATATTAATAAATATTACATCGTAGAGCAATAAAAAGAAATATCAATCGCGAAACTAGGTTGCCTAGGCCTCCATTTTGGATATTTACAGATGTTTACAACATCAATTCAATGTTGTTATATTATACAACACGAATTCCCCATTTCGCAAAGACATGTTCGCCATAATACTTGACATATAATATGCACAACCTACATATTATATCAATCAACTTAGGCAACAAATGCTTTTGAATATAGATAATAAAGAATTTTTAAGTATTTTTTTACACGAACATAGTAACTAATTATACAATCGATTAAATATATTTTAATTTTAGTCATTCCAGCATGTCTAATAATTAGTCAAATATCTGCAAAGTGAAAATCTTGGCAATACAAGAATGCAAAACCTAGTGTTGCCATAATATAAAAACGATGTCTAACGATGCTTCTCAAACTTTCAAAAGGTAGAAGTTTAGGTTTAGACCCTTTTTAGACCTAGCGAGGTAAAAATGATAATAAAAAAATATTTTGAAATTTCTCTTTTCTACCCTGCACTGTTCCAACAATGATTATCAAAATAAATATTAATAAGTACCATATTTGTAAATTAGCGAAAAGTGATAAGATAAAGGCTAAAATTTGGTGGCTTTTAAATACACATAGATTATTGATATTCTTAATACCTTTTTCTTGTTTTTTACAAGTCATAAGACAGATTTATAAAGTAGGTACCTAGGTACCCGAAGTTTTTCATTAGAAAAAGTAGCTTTGTAGCTTTATTTGAAAATCTCATCGTAGCGTTGCATTTTCGTCTATGGTTTGCCGAGTCATTTTCTTTTTCTGACGTCAACTTGACAGCTCCGTTTCGCTTTCAGCAGATTGTTGGTGCCGGTTTTTCCTTTTACTCATCAGGATTTCGAGGAAGTAAGATTTATTAGCTTATGTATAATTATTGTAAATGTACCAAAACTATCAATATATTTCCTAAGCACTTCTAAATTCAATTTTTATTTCTCTTTTTGCACAATCTCCAAAACAATGGGTGTTGTCTAGGTTAACATAAATATGTACAGTAAGCATTATTTAGCTATTTATTCACAACATATGTTGTGAAAACATCAATTCGTGGTCACATTGCGCTCATTTCATATATTTATAATATTCATGAGTATTGATTTTGTGGTTTTCTGTTGCGGACGATGGTTTTATTTGTATGTAGATAAGTGTTAGAGATAAGATGCATTGTGTACACATGAACTGTAAGGTTATTCAATGACATTATTTATAAGTTTATCAACTTATATGTGATTCAGTATTTAATTTGTGTGTTTTCTCCAGTCTGTTCATAATGAGTGTCAACTCTGAGTTCATTCTCCCCAACAACCAACCATTTGTGGAGTTGGATTGTACTGCTGCATTCAATAGTCTTACCGATAAGGAAAAGCTCTACGCTCATCATTTGAGTCAGGTAAATACACTTACAGTATTCCTACAACAGTGTAGAATTGATGCAGTGGTCTGGGTTCAATTCCCAGCCGGGATGAACTGAAATGGGAAATGTTTCTCGAGTGTAAAGTGATAACTTAAGCCAGCCGAGATCTGTCGTAACCCGATTGTCGTTCATCTTCAATTCTATACTGTTGTAGGAATACTGGATCAGTTAAGTTATTTGTATGTATGGATCTCAAGAAAAAAAAAAATTGTGAAAATTGTTTTGCTATATGTATACTGTGTTTTTTTCAGGCATGCTGGACTGGAGGTTTGATAGTTCTGGTTCAGACGAGTCCAGAATCTCCTTCAATATTTTCTCTGCTGCATAGAATTATTGTAGCGGAGCCATTGGATTCCCTGAAGGCTTCTGCTGTCAGTGATGGCATCACCGAAGAAGAATGGACTGTAAGTAGTAGAATCATACACTTTATCAAACTTCCCTTCAGAAGAATTCCACGACAATTTAAAACAACATCATTATTACGCAAGTTTTTATAAAAAGTGTTATTTTATTTCTATCATAATGTAACAAATGACTCAAATGAAAATACCCTTTTAACAAAGCGTCTACATTGTTTTCACACTCTTATGTGATTCATAGGTTACTCGGTATGTTTTGATTATACCTACGTTCGTTTTCAGGCTTTCCTCGTTTACACGTGTGGTTTTCTTTCGAATTCTGGAAACTACAAGAGTATTGGAGATACAAAGTTCATCCCTAACTTCCCTAAGGAGAAATTTAGAACAATCGTAAAGTCGTCGAAAGCGTACAAGAATAATTCTGAACAATTTGAAAACCTGTGGAATGAATGTCACGAAAGGATGTATTCTCTCTCCGATAGAGTCAAGAGTTTGGGACTCGGTAAAGAGGTATAAGAAAAGTTTATTTACATTTTAAATATTCACATCATAAAAACATATTTACTTTGTTTGTTTTTGGTTTCTCTAGGGAATATCGACATATTTCTCCGGCAATTGTACCATGGACGATGCTAAACTGGTAGGAGATTGGTTGCGTACCAAGAAAATGGAAGCGTATATATGTAGAACATGCAAAACTGTCACAGACGATGGCTTACCATTGTACTCCATATTGTTAGCAAGTGTTGAAAAAGGATCCGATCCCGCAATCACTTTGGAAAAAGAACTTTACAAAGATTGTTACTTCCAAGTCATCAGAGGAGATTATTCTCCAATATTAGAGAAGGTCAACGCATGTTTAAATACAGCAGTTAAATATGCAGCTAATGATAATGAAGTTCAGATGTTGAAACATTACATCAACAGTTTCCAGAAAGGAGACTTGGATGAACATAAAAATGGTAGTCGCTTTTGGATTAAGGATAAAGGACCAGTGATTGAAACGTAAGATTCTTCTTCCTTGTACGTAACTTAGTTTCTTAATTACATATTATCTCTATAAAAAATATTTAAAATGTGTTTGATGTTTTCAGATATCAAGGCTTCATCGAGACTTACAGAGATCCCAGTGGACAAAGGGGGGAATTCGAAGGCTTTGTAGCTATGGTCAACAAAAAGATGTCTGAGAAATTCAAAACATTAGTGGACAATGCCGAAACCTTCCTGACATTATTGCCTTGGGGACAAGACTTTGAGAAGGATAAATTCTTACAGCCCGACTTTACGAGTTTAGATGTTCTCACTTTTGCTGGAAGTGGAGTCCCTGCTGGTATCAATATTCCTAATTGTAAGTCAATGGATTCTCAGTATTCCTCATTATAAGTCAATGGATTCTTCGTACATATGTTACATTACAAATCTAATTGATGTGATACATTTTTAATTATATCATTATGGTTAATCTTTTTTATTAGATGATGAAATACGTCAGAGTGAAGGCTTTAAGAATGTGTCGCTTGGTAACGTAATTCCTGCTCACTACAAGGATGCTGTGACACCATTCTTAACAGAAGAAGACTCTCAACTCTTGAGCGAGTACCGTGTCAGATCTTTTGAGGTAATTATAATAATGAAAAGTGACAAGTTTTAAACCACTTCTGATACTAAGATATATGTAGATGTGTTCTTGAATAAATAAAAATGTTGATATATTACATAATAAATAGTGCTGTGGTATATTTTGATGCAGGTTCAAGTAGGCTTACATGAACTTTTGGGTCACGGAAGTGGGAAACTGTTCTACAAGCGTGCAGATGGATACAACTTTGACATGAATAAAGTTAAGAATCCATTAACTGGTAATTAAACTTGTTTCTGTCTTATGTTATTATCTGGTTGTCACACTGCACAACACTTTATTGTTTTTCGTTTCTGTGCCTTTTCAGGAGAGCCAATCAAGTCATGGTACAACGAAGGAGAAACCTATGATTCTCAATTCACTAATATCGGTTCAACATTTGAGGAGTGCAGAGCTGAAGCTGTCGGTCTCTATCTGTCGTTGGATAGGAATGTTCTCAAGTAATATTATCATGCTTATATTATGACAATCCACCAAAAAATTTGACATATAGCATTGTTCACTGGCTCACTATTGTGTATTTTTATTTTTAGGGTATTCGGATACGAAGGCAAAGTAGCTGACGACATTATTTACACAAACTGGTTGAGTCTTCTGTGGAACGGTGCTGCAAAAGCTACAGAGATGTATCAACCAACATCTAAGACATGGTTGCAGGTAACATTCCTTTCTCTACAAGTTGTTAAAGAATGATATTTGATTTTCCCTTATTTGTCAGAAAGTGTGAACACCTTATATTACATTTTGTTGCATGAAGCCTAGAGTATGATGCATGTACTGTGTGTATTTTAGGCTCACGCTCAAGCCAGATTTGTTTTGATGAGGCTCGTTGAGTTGGAGGGCGAAGGAATGCTAACCATTAAGGAGTCGGAACCAGGAAAGAACTTGTTGCTGACGCTGGATCGTACTAAAATTGAAACTATCGGAAAGAAAGTCATCGGTAGGTTATTATATTAAATTTACTGTTTATATTCTACCATCTGTATCCATGTAACAAAGAATCCTGCCGATTTATAACGTGCCAATTGTCACCAATATCCACAATTTTTTACTTTTTTCAGGTGACTTCTTGTTGAAACTCCAAGTACTGAAGTCAACAGCTGATGCAGAAGGAGCGAGGAAACTATTTGCTCACTACAGTGAGTTGGCTGGACCCTGGGCTGCTTGGAGAGACATTGTCATCGCTCACAAAACACCCAGGAAGATCCTCGTACAACCAAACACTAGATTGCAAGGTATATTCTTTTCTATTTTATCCCATCACCCCACATGACTTGCAGGGTAGGCAGAGAGAGCAGATCACCAGACTTTCCTATCCTTACACATACTTCGTGCTTCTGTCACATTCATGCAATTTGTCACACACACTCTACGATTCCTTTTACTTTACCTTTGAGAATCTGGACTACACAGTTAAGCCATGTGGTACTTGGATGGCTTCGCTTCCTTACACCTCTTTTTTTCTTTCAGACATATTTTCTTTGAATTCCTTTCATCGTTCATTGTGCGTGCCACAACCATCTTAACGTCTTGTTCCCCTTCATTCTAGTCACAACATCCGTTTTACATTAAATCGAATCTCTGATCACTTCATTTCTTGTCCTATCTCTCAACGTTTTCCACACATTCATCTCAGCGATCTCATCTCAACAGCATTTATACCTGATTAGTATTAAGGTATGATAAATTATTGTAAAATTGCAGGTGGCAACACAGTAGAATTGTTGAAGTATCAGTCCAACGCATATGGCTTAATACAATCCTGGGTGGATAAGTTCCCCACCACGGAGATTGATGACATCCTGGAGCAGTTGGCTGAGCATGATAAGAAACATTACATTGATATGAAGTGAGAGCAATATTCTCTGCCATTCGTATAATACAATCTGCTATACATATTATTTTTGTACTGAATAAATTTTTAAATCTCAAAATCATGTTTTGTTATTGAAAGGAGAAATTATGGTTCTAACCGTACCATGATCTCCTAGAAAAAATCCTCTTTTATTGTGCTTTATTTCAATGACAAAATCTCCCACTTCCCCTGCAATAAACGATTTTGTTGCTTCTCGTGGTATAGTAGATATGATCCCTGCTATGAGAGGTAAAGGTCTGGATTCGATTCCCAGCTGGGATGAACTGAAATGGTGAACGTTTTTCGAGTGTAAAGTGATCACTTAAGCTAACCGAGGTCAGTCGCAAGCCCGACAGTGTTCATCTTCAATTCTATATTGCTGTAGGAATACTGTATTAATGCAATAAATGATGTGCTCTTGGGATCCCAATTACAAAATTAAATTAACAGAAATAAAATACAGTTATAAAGTTTTCATATTTTATTATGTCAGATATTACTTTTACATGTGAAAATAACTTGGTAATTATTACAACCATTTTCTTAAAATTAACCGTGAAACTAAAGATGTGTTGGTACATTAAAAAGAATTGTACCACAAAAAGGTAGTGTGTATCTGTTTAAATTACTGAACAGAATATTAAGAATATACAGTAAATTCGTACAATAGTTTTTAGTGTATCGACACATCTCTAAAATGAAGTGAAGCAAACTGACAAAAGCGTTGTTTATTTGGTAGGATTAGAATGAAATGATAAAATTAAGTACAAACATAATATCTCAAACACTCGACATTGTTTCTGTTTAAAATTAATGGTAAACTTTATAAAATAATAATAATATTATACTAAAACACAGGAGAGAGTAAATAATACAATACATGAAAGTAGAATAAAAAAATTACTACAAATGAATTAAAAAAAGGATAAAGTATCTTCATTGCAGAAGTGATATTGTCACAATGTGCTTCTAAATAACTAGTGATTCTTATTTGTAATGCAGTTTCTGCATCAAAGTGGAAGTTTCCTATTTGCATGGCTTCTTTGGGTTATAGTTCAACGGAATAACATACAGTACCGATCTCGCTAATATGCCAGGGTAAGGGATTCCACAAGCCATTTGAAAATTTGCAGACGAATTTAAACGTACATAGTACATTAAAATTTGTCTCATGTTGAGAATCCCATGGGCTGCAAGAAGGACGAATGACTCAGTCCTCAAAGAACTTAAAATAACGGAACAACTATGTAGTATGCAGTCGGCGAGTACTGGGTTTCTTTGGTCACATCACCAGAATAGTCGGGAAACCTGGAAAGAAATATAATGGCTTCATAGGAAGTGTTCCAGGAAAAAGAAGCAGAGGTAGATCTCCTGCAAGGTGGTGCAACCAGATTAATGAAATAACTGGGAGACTTGTGCTCGGAGATGCGGATTGCGGAGAACAGAGAGGACTGGAGGCGTCTTGTTTTGTCCGCGGGTAGTGGGTGGTCAGACTATCATGCAGCAGAATAGCGAGAATGCACTGCGGTACTATTATAATTAACGAACAGTAAGAGAATTTCGTAGTTTAACAAGTAAACAAATTATTAAGTTATAACATAGTTTTAAAGTTATTTGGCGTAATGTAATGTGGCTGTTACATTATTTAATATGTTACATATGGGAAGATCGTGATACAATTACGTTTTGACACATTACAATATACAATACTAGTGTACATAAAATAAAATAAAAGAGACTCATAGTATAAATAAATCATAACTACTACTGCACTAGTAAGTAGGGGAGTTAGTAGTAAATAATAATATAGTATTTAGTACTAAAATATCTCAGGCACACATAGGCCATACATGACGCTACATAACTACATATTGTACTCAGTACAAATATAATTATGCAACTGAATTATTATCAAACAAATGGAAGTATGGTAGACACTCTAGTACTCTCAACAAACCTACGACTAAATTCATATTTACAAATAAAAATTGTGTCAGATTCAGACTCTTAAAACATAATTTTAAATATACATTTTTTTTTTCTCATAAAATATTTGCACCAATACTTCCAAATAAGACTAGAAAATACAAGATGTTATTCCCTCTGAAGACACACTCGCCGTGGCTAATCATATTAAATTCAATAGTACCTGTTTGATGACAAACTTCAGTACACTGAATCCAAGTCCACACACAATGATATCCTACATACATATTATGTTTTCACTACATTAATGTCGATTGTTCTAGGATTCTAAAAAATCTATCATTAAGTATAATAATAATGTATAAATATAATTTCTAATAATAATATTTCAATAAATAGGCATCTAATGTTTCTATATCGGAAGGTAATTATAATATTAACATACCTAGGTATATAATTTAATAGTAGTACATAAGTTATAATGTTTAGTAGAAAAAAAAGGATAAAAAGTTACAAAAGAAAAAACACAATAGAATATATAAATTATTATAAATATTATAATATTGTTACACAACATACAAGCACCAAAATCTACACACAATTAATAATTTATATAATAATTAATAATCTCTAGTAATTTGTTGTAAAATATCACATGCCAAATAAAGGTAATAGACAATAATGCGATTCTTTACTGATTGTATCTTGCACTGATTAATAATGATTCGTCGTCAATATCGCAGGAACACGTATCTTGTATTACTCACAGTTTACAGGGGAGATTGAAAACAAGTTCATTACTTCGTAAAACAACGTCACATCAGGTGTATCTGCCATAAAAATTTAACAAAATACGCCGTGTTGTAGTAATAAATTAAACCTTCTATTCATTTCAAATATACATAAATGTAAAAATGTGTCAACGACCTAACAGACGCTCTTGCAATATTGACGATGATATATTTATCAGTTAAGAGGGGCTGAAAACTGCTTAACTATCCGCCTGGGATCACATGATTATTGAGTGTACCTAGCATATTAATTGACGATATTAATCTTTACTAGCTCTCGTACTGACATAAACTGGCTTGTGAACTAACAGTTTATTTGAATTCAAATTTAACCCCTTTGAAAGAAAGTATTTTGAGAATCGCATTTTAGAAGTATGTAGTACGCTAATTAAAGAGGCAATATAATGTAAGGCCACAACGAATACAGCTTACATAATATAATTTTAAAATAACCGTTATGCCATCTATTTTATATCTGTCGAAGATTAAACCATATTGTGAAACACATAATTGGAGTAAACGAAAATGCTAACCCTTGAAATACAACAAAGATGCACCATTTCTTTTCAACTAAATTTCCTGGATATTCATTGAAAAACAATTTACTACAGCAGAAGTAATAAATTCTTACGCTCTGATTTTTAAAAAATTATCGAGCTTTATCAAAACAATAATAGATGCTATATAATTAACAAATTTTAGACACTGTGAATGAATTTAAATTTAACTATGTATAATTTGATATGCTAACAGTACAAAACAAAGGTAACTACGTACAAAATTACATTTTTATTACGATTTATTTAAAAAATATTACATCAAATTATTAAATCAATTTCATTTACATGTAACACACAATTATCCATTCAATAAGGTTTATATAAGCCACTATTTTTTTATTTTTAATCAGCATTTTGCTATTTGCATTAAAATTTAAGTCACGCTTTTATAACAATAAACTTTTATTCACATTTAATTATATTGTGTGAAGTTTACTCTGAGGTAATTATCAATGTACAATTATGGAAGAATCTTGTCTAATAAAATATTAATTTAGTAGCAGAAGAAATCACAGTGTCACGTTAATTGAACATGTTCTCAATTGATAAAATTTAATATGTTTCAGTATTAAAAGATTTCCACAACCCTCAATTTCGTTTCTATCTCGTCTCTCACTCACATTTCGTTATTGTTTAATTAATTCATATATTCCAAAATCCACAACACGATAAAAATATTGCTTCAGTTAGTATTTCATTACACGTACACCTACTACATTACAATTACATATTATACTTGCTATTGTATCATTGCTTTAGGTTACCTTATTGATGCAACGATTGGCACATCTACAAAGCTCTCAAGAGAAATGACCCATCTAATGCCAGCTTGACATTTCTCTAGCCATGATGTAGGATTAATACATTCGACATTATAGGCGAGCCGCTAACGATACGTATGGAATATCAGTTCCTTAACAACAAATATTTATTTATTTATTTATTGGATCTTAACATTATATATATACATTGACTGACCACATATTATATTATGATTATATTCTGTTACGAGATTTGACAGGAGTGGTGGTCCTATGCGATATTGTTAATCTTACAGTATGGCTAGAGAAAGACGTCAATGCGGCGGAGACCCATCCCATTTAGAACAATAATTTGACAGGCAGACTGTAAGATATTGTTTTTGCAATAAGACTACCTTTTAGCACACTACTATTATCTTGCTTTGTAACTCTTGAACATTTTGTGGCACAATGTTACAATTTTTAAGTTAGTTGGAAAAGATCGCTGTGTATTGATAAGTTTGGCCTAATTAGCTTTACTTTTTATTGCTATAACTGTGTGCTATCTTGTCAAATCATACTGTATGCAATATTCACTAAAATAATAAATAAATAAGTATACACTGTTCCTTTCTCTTTCTGATTCTGTAATCTTGTAAAAATAAAAATATGAGTGAAATGATATATGTGTACAATGATGTATTGTTTTGCCAATAAAATACTGATTTGTTTTATGTGAATGTTGATAATGGCCACCTACAAGTAGTATTAAAATATCTATGATCGATTAATTGTATTATAAATGAATACTGTTAAGTTAATGACTCGTGTTTAATTAGTTTAATTATCGAGTCCCTAAACTCATTTATAGACTCATCACGTTAAATATCTCTGTATTATTTACTATGCCAAATTCATATGAAAACTCTACAAGTGTTGCCCTTGTGCTAGCAAAAAGCTACATGTGGCGCCCTCATCGAAAACTAATTTTCACTGACAGACAAAATTTAGTTCTTTTTGGATGGAATATAAAATTCAAAAATTCTACAACAAAAGAATGCTTGTAAAACATTTTTTGTTTGAAAGATAAAAAAAAAGAACAGAGATTCTTATTTGTTTCTGCCATGTGGTGTTTTCTTTTCTACGTTATTTCCTGACTCAGGTGAGATTTTTTCACATAATAGTAACGAAATTAGTCAATGTACGTAAAAAATATTTGAATTGTATAGAATATGAGATAATTGAGTAATTTGTCTAATAAATGAGTCGAGACATAAGGCTAATGTATTATACAGGTCATCAAAAAAGAGTGCCGGTATTAAAAAAAATACAACATTGGGGAAATTGGTCGTTCTTTTACTGCGTGGTAACTGGCTAGTGCAAGTTTTGTTTAATGCACAACAGAATGATTTAGCGTATGCGCAGACTAGCTGCATTCTTCGGAAGGGTATTTCTGCTCAACAAACGTAGCTCACATAAAAACTTACTAAATTGTGAAAAAAACTGTTATTTTCTAAGCATTTTAATGCTAAAACCATTAGATTACCTTCAACAGTTTTTTAATAACATTTTTTTTAAATCTATACTATACTATACCCTCACGCCACCTCCCTTGAGGGGTAGGCAGAGAGAACAGATCGCCAGACATTCCTAACCTGACACACACTTCGGGCTTCCGTTCATTTTTTTAAATCCCGACATTCTTTTTCGATGGTCACGTACATTTTAGTAGTAATACTATTAGGTATGTATGATGTAGTATGTACATAGAACATAAATAAATATAGTATAACTACTGAAATACCGGGTCCGGGTGCTTGGCACTAGCTGTGCAAGCGCTTGCCGCAAACTTTTATGTGTGAGAAAACTGTCACTCAATCGAATTGGCCACAAGTGCCAACAAGCCAAGCTATACTACATATAATTTGTGACAGCTTGTCGTGGTTTGGACCCTGCATAACAGTAGAACACAGTGCATATTATTATTATAATGTATATAAATATTGTAGTAATGATTATGATTCTACTATTTTGTCGTCAGACGTGTCATGTTGGTCGTTGGATGCAGAATGGATGTTGGATCTGAAATATAAATGACGATATGATTTTATTAGTATTTAGTTATTATTATTAGCGTCACTTTCTACTCGAGCGCCAACACTAAATAGTACATTATAAGGAAGCCACTACGCTTTGACTGAGAATGCTGTATATAATGAAATAATGTCTTCACAATATCAATCTAATGACTCGTTGAATTTACAAGAATTTCCTCCTAGAGCACAGGTTACAAATTGTAATTATTCAAATATTTTAGTAAGGTTGCATATTTACTGAATCGCCTATGTCCAGGAATCAGTTTTACACGGGAGAACTCTCAGGTTACATATTTTTTGAGTAACGATAGAGCAAAATTTTGGCTAGAACATAGGCTATTAAAAAATCAAATACCTATTATAGGTAACAAGAAAAATGACTTTATACAATACAACGTTGCATCAAACCCATGTGCGGGCCTGTCATGCTAAAGCTATCAACAATGAAAACATTTTATGAACCAATTCCTACGTTTCTCAAATAATTTTTTTTTTATGAAAACTGTAGAATATGCGTTTCATCACACGCAATTATTGATAATGGTATTTTTATAATAATAATAATATGTAAAATGTCCTTATGAACAATGTTTGGCAGTTTGTCAAGAAACCAATATGTAAATATTCATTTTATATTAGCACATTGTATTATGATAATTACACTGTACTGCGGAGCAAAATGGATCAATAATAAATTGTGATTTAAAGCATGATTGATTGTGAAATAAACCTTAGTTGATGAGTTTTATAATTTATTGGTACTATGTGTTTCAATATAAATTGGATTGTAAAGGGTGGGGGGGTTAATAGTAGTATCGTCTGACGTACCTATATTTTGTGTCCAAATAGTCTTCATCGTCAGTGGTGGGACTCGCAGCCATAAGTTTCTTTCTGTTCCTAATTTTAGTTAGAATACTGTCTGTGGTGTAAGGCTCTGTCTCAGTGTCGTCCCTCAACAGAATGGCCGAGTTACGCGAGTGTGTGCGTGGGTTGTATGTGTTGTAGTTGCCCGGGGACAGTAATGAGAAACTTCTTCCATACCGCATTGAATTACTCCTAGGTTCAGTCGGTGGTAGTTTTGCGTCGTAGTTATCGTGCATAGATACAGTTCTAGAATATCTTGGAATGGAATATTGGGAAGTTTTTTCTACATAAGGTTGATACGTAGGTTCTAACGAATATTTACGATCATTTCTATCCAATGACTTGTATGAATACGAGGGCAGATTCTCACTCCCACTTTTGTATTTGGTAGGACTTAAACACTCACTCTTGTCTGTATATTTAGAGAAATCACCTAATTTGTCACTTTTACTGCTGCTTGTGGGAGAGAAGTCATACCTATTGTAATACACATTGTTTTCACTGTCTGGAGTGTGGCTGTGTATTCTTTCAGAAGGATTATATTCCTTAGCACCAGGACCAACCAGGAGGCTCTTTCTTTTGCTCTTTTTCTCATTAAAACGAGAGTAGAAGCTCTTGCGTCTAATACGATCTTCAATGTTCTCAGGATCTGGTGAGGTTGCCTCGTGGTTACGTTGAGGTAAATGATTTCCATTATGATTCTCCATGGGAGAGTCTACCATGAAATTGGAGGCATCGTAATCTGGAGACCAATTAGGTGTAACTGCACTGGATGCAGTGTTATTAGCATTGTTGTCTAAACAAGGACTCACCAGAGTCTCCACATTGTTGTTACATTTATTAGACATTTCTATATCTGGATGTTCTTCAGGTTTAACATCTAATTCTTTGCAAACACTACTTTCCCTACTCTGGCAAACACTGCCTTCTCTACTTTTACAAACACTACCTTCCCTACTTTTTGAAATTTCCTGTGAATTTCTTTTATTAAATATGGATTGATTAAGTCTAGGTAACTTTGAAAAATCTAGGCGTAGTCCTTTCTTCTGAGACTTTGTTTCATCTCCTTTGGTTTGACTAACAGGAGTCTTTTCACGGTTGAATTGATTATTATCTTTTACTAACACACTATCACTGTTTGCACCATTGTAACAAGCTTGCACTCTCCTCCCAATACCGTTCAATAGTAAGGATGTTGGCCTTCTGGGTTTATCTAAAGCAAGATCATTACTCACACTTGGTGTGTTATTTGAGACTGAGTCATTCTTATTCTCTTCACACTTGACGGATGAATTAGCCTTTGCATCAACTTTGTTATTAGTAGAATCTTTTGTATCTGCCTTTTTGAAAAGTCCAAGCACTTTATGAACAGTCCTTTTGCCAGTGGAACTCTTCACATCCAGTGTAGGTAAATCTGTAATGGTAACAGCTCGCTTGATTAAACCTGATTCTGTGACTTGTTCTTCTTGGTTATTGCTTGGAACTGATCGTTCTCTGAGTGCTCTTATTACATTTTCTATTCTCGAGGGTTTTTCTTCTTTCACAGGTGTTTGCTGGTCTCTCCCTTTAGGTTCATTAATTATTTCTTTCTCCTGTGAGGCACCTTTGTTGAAGCTGTCATTACGGAATTTTTCAAACTTTTCTCCAATTGAATGAAGTACAGATTTTTTCTTAACAGGAGAGACTTTCTCTTCATTAGTTTTCATATCTTTTACGGCATCTTTCGATTGTTCTTCACTTTCTGGTTTATCAGACGGTTGTTCTTTATTTGTGTCAGTCTTCTTCACACTTCCCTTTTTCTTTACAACTATTTTCTTCTTTATTACAATTCTCTTCTTCTTTTCTTCCCCTGTTGTTTTCTCTGAATCTTTAGACGGACTGCTTTGTGAAGCATCAGACTTATTATCTTTCACATCAGAGCAAGGTGGAGATACAGATTTCTTCTCTGGTGACTTCTCCTCGGATGTTTTTGCACTCTGTGATTGTACTAGGGAGGACTTTTTAGCTAAAGAAGTGTTAACTTTAACAGCAATATTTTCTTTAGACTGTGATTTTTTGATAACGCTAGGTTCTTCATTATTGGGAATGGTGACATTAGTTCCATTATTACATTCAGTTTCATTTTCTGATTTTGAGGGTGTTTTAGAGATTGCTAATTCTGTTGTTGGATCCTTGGTTACAGAAACATTTCCATTTTGTAAAGTATTTGTTAACGATTTAGATGATTTTTCAATGTTATTATCAGCATCTGGTACAACTTTAACATTATTTTTAACAGGTATGCTGACATTAAAACTCACTGATATATTCTGTTTATTATAATCCTCTGTAGAAGGCAGGCCATTACTGTCACCATTACTATTTGTATTATTTTTAACACCAGAACTTGAATTGATCTTTGGTTTAGGTAAAATTCCGAAAAACTTTTCTGGAGAAGGTGATGTACTTGGATAACTTTTAGGCCGTAAGAGCCTGGATTCAATAACTGGTGTCATTTTTTGCGGTGTGCTCTGTTTTGCATCTTGTTTTTCCTCTTGAACTTCAATGGTTTGAATAGAGATGTTCTCAGCAGGTTTAGATGGATAACTTTTGGGTCGCGATATTTGTGTTTCTTTGTATTGTTGCGGTGTGTCTCTAACATTATGTGTGTTTGTATTTTGTTCATATGACGTCGTCTCAGGAGTGCAATGTTTGTTAATATCTGAGAATGCACTCCTTAGAGGAGAGTTAGTATGTTGTGTTGTGTGAGTATAATGTTCACTAATATTGTCTAAAATGGGATAGAATGGAGTAATGGATCTACTTTTCTCTCTTCCACCTGAATTACTCAGAGGCGACATACTGTTCCTAGAATGAGATGACTCAAACATATGGGAAATATCTGCAGACATGGAAGGACTCGTTGGACTAGACAAAGAGGATTCGCCTGGTCGAAGTTTCTTCTGTCGTATTTCCTTTAAAACTTTCTGTGTTTCTAATTCTTTATCTCTTTTATCTTTTACATAAATACTTTCTTCACGAGGTGTGTCAAAAAAGTCGGGCCTCAAAAATCTGGAAATTCTTCTTTGGCTATTTTCAATAGGAGGTGTCCTCAAGTTACGTCGCCGTAATGATCCACCAATTGGAATAGAACTTAGAGTTGGACTCGGGCTTCCATAAGCAGCGATGTAACTTGGTTCAGATAAGAGACTTGGGTATTCGTAGTCACTGCTATTTAGTGGATATTTCTCCACAATGCTTCTCTCTGGGGATAGATATTTACCAAGAACAGACCTGTCAGGTGTATCGGCTTTACTATTTGAAGAAACATGGGGAGTAAGACTTTCTGTCACAGAAGGAGATTTAGATCGTTCACCCATGTATAAACAATTAGAACTTCTGTCATTGTTAATTGAACGTATGTCAGACACGTCAGAGTATTTGTCAGAAGAATTTTTGAATTCTTTATCTGCATAACTTTTAGCAGAATTGTACGAGACAGAACTTTCTTCTTCATCTTCGGCTATATTTCCTTTATTTTGTAATTCATAATCAGGTTCGCCTTCCATAGGAGAAGTGCAGGAAAGTGGATCAGTCTTAGAAGCGGAGAGGCTACGAGTGTAATGGTGTGGGTGATGGTTGGGAGGGAGATGGGCTGACAGAGTTCGACGCAGCGAGCGGGCAGCAGCTGGAGGGAGGCGGGACAACAGTTGTCTTTGAAGGCGTCGCGACAGCCCGGGGGTCAGACCTGACAGAGTCTCCACTTCCTTTTCTGTCAACTCTATTTTACTCAAATCCAAGTCGGAAAGATCTAAATGCTCAGGAGGGTACTGTGTGTCTTGTTGTAGGGGAGTTGTATCTCTATTGTGGTGTTGTTGTTCCGGTGTGTGAGATGATTGTTGTTGTTGTTGGTCTCCATTATGTTTGGCCCCCTTACGAGATGACCTCCTGGAGCCTGGAAAATACACATGTATCATGCAGCCAGCCGAATGATATTTACAATGATAAGTTTAGCCATACCATATAATATGTATTATAATAGTATTAAATTATTATAATAATTATTCTGTTTATTTAGGATCTGTAACACAGTGTATCACTTTGCTTCTTTTTATCGTAAAAACATTACTTTGTTACAAAAGTAAAACATCACATAAGAATTTAAGTAAGACAGATAAGTAAAAAATATAATAAAACAACTACAAACAAAAAAAAAACACAAAGCAGGCTCTGTTATACAAAAACTAAGAAAACATACAACGTTAACTAACATTCTCATTACACATTGATTAACAACACAATGTTATGACGAAATTAGCAAAATAAATCATGTGTATGTGACGTGTGGATATTTTGTGATTGAGTATGAATGGAATCCACTTTGGTATGAAACTAACTTTAAATTATAAAATAACCTAAGATGCCCCTTAAGAGAAAGAGGGAGGAACACTACAGGGAATAAATAAATTAAATCAAGTAAATTAATATAAATTTCTATAAGTGCCATTTTTAGTTAAACTTGAATACTTTTGAATTATATCATCATGGGTGTCTAAATGATTCATATTGAAAGTAGGTTTGCATTTATTTATTGCGACACATATTACTTATTACATATTATTACAAATGTGAAATTTAAATAAAAGGGCAATTTTTTAAACTTAGCGATGAAATTTGACAACATATTGTGTACTTGTGGTAAAATAATTTTGATGGAAGATTTTTTCAATCCAGCGGCAAATCTATTAAGTAGGTACTACCAATTGATTTTACACTCTCCAAATGAAACATTCAATAATCAATTTGAATATCAAGTTATTCATGAAATAAAGCAGTGTATAATACTTGAGAGGTGCCAACACAGTATTTAAATGATAGTCACACAAAGAGATCTAAATTAAAAACAAAGCAAGAATTTCAAAACTGTATGTAGAAATGGGAAAATTGAAATTTTCATCAGAAATTTGAAGAGGATATATTGCGCCATACAAATAGTAACATTAGAGTCAGTTTGGCAATGGTTTTGATTGAACAATGAGAGCTAGTGACATATGTGTGTATAGTAATATTTATAGATATAGATATAAGTAGATATATTTATGAATGTAGATACAAGTACCTATTGTTTGGTAGACTGGGATGTGAGGTTAGTCGGACCCCCGCCATTGCTTGGAGAGTTCGGTGCATGCAGAGTAACGCGTAACCCAACTGCAACCACATCACACATATAGCCATACTTGTATTACTCCTTCTTGTAATCACCTAATTCATAAACACAATACAACATACACCATGCGTAACAATATCACTCCTATCTTACCTAATACCTAACAACAATCAAACTAACTTACACGCACATTCAAAGTTTGTTAATAAAATGCTATTACGTAACTAATATTTTTCCCTACTTGAAATATTTAGGATCTCTGAATAAAATGGATAAGATATTTACTACCTACTTTGAGTGAAATTAAAATATTGCAACTATGTAAAATTACTACATTTAAAACTAATCTAAACTATACTATGTATTATATGATGTTATCGAAGCTAACTTGATCTATGTTAGAATCACTACACAAGTGCATATATTTTATAGTAATATAATGCACTCTCTAACATCCATTCATTGCATTACACATTCACACTTCAACAGCATATAATATTATTAGGTTAATATTTCTATAAGAGAGAATAATATTTATATGTTCTGTGTATAATAAATTGTACTGAAACATTTATAAAACATAATATTATAATTACACAACGGTAGAATAAATCAATAGAAACACAAAAGAAATTAAAAAAAACTTTTGTAAACATCTCACTGGGTGAACGTGTTGTTATCAACATTATGACAGTAAAATAGCTACAACATAAAATAATAAAGATTGGTTAACAAACTTCACTTTATGGGGAAATATTATTAATGAGGGCACACAATAACTTATTGAATCACTTCCTACATGATGCTGTGACACTTCCTAATGTGTGAATGAATCCTAATGTATTAAAATCATATAACACGATGGAGGGCTGATGGACGTTAAATCAATAACTCACTCGGTGTGGAATCATGAAAACTGTATTAATGTTCAGCCAATAGCAAGCCAAAATAAAAATGTAATCTTTAGTGAGCGATGATTTCTAATTATAAAGAGAAATAGTTCCAACAATGTTACACATTAATATATAATCTACTTAGTACTTCACAACACTCTATGAAGCTAAACAATACATTTCAATTCATTAATACTGCAATCTCTAAGACACAATACACTCACAACAGAAGAATAAAAACACTGACTAGCATATGACTAGCATTACACTTACAATAATAAACAATACTGTATTAGATACTAATTCAAATTGCAAATCAACTAGTAACAACAAAATATCATCAAAATTACTTTTAATGTAGGAGATGGGTTGACTGGAGATTATTGCATTTGCAATAACTCAAACTTTTAGATCTACTGTTTTTTTTATGTCAGTAAAACTGTAAACTTTTAAGAAGTGCAAGTTGACATCTAGAAGATTTATTTAATTTTTGAGAGTTGAGATATTTTTAAAACCTTTCCCCAAAAGAGGGTGTTTTGTGCCTGTGTAGTAACCTACTACTATTAGGTTAATAGAGTTTCATTTCAGCAATGAAATTTGTCCAAAATATGGTATGATTTTTGGATCAGCAGTTATTATATTAATTTATTATTGCATGCAAACTGAAAAACAACACATCATAGTTAAAAGGAACTGCAAGACATACATTGCTAACATGAGATCTATTGGAACGTACCCCTTGGGAATGTAGTGTGGCTGGGAAACATGGAGTCAAAGTCTGAGGCGAGGTCCCTGGAGGTGCTGCGGCGCCAAGACGGACCTTCACGTCTGAAAAAATCAATTAACAATGTAACCTTATTAGTAATTTACAAGAGGCAGGAACAATGAACATATATAATCATAAAATGTCTCAAGGATATGACTGACTGACTAACATTTTAAACTAAATGTATTTGTACAATGTACATATATTTTCATTTTGATTAAATTTTACACATGGCACAATTCAGGATGGCAAACTGTTTGAAGATAAGAGGATTCATTTTGCATCATCTTGGTAGAAAATTTCACAAAATGTTTGTTGCTTCCTCTGGTATAACAACCAACAGCACAAACATGAGAACTATGTAATAGATATTTGAGATGTAGTGAAAATAATACTGATCTTTTTTTGAAAACAGAAAAAAAATTGATAAAGATGTGGTCAGTGAAATAAACAAAACAAGATGAAATCAGTGATGGAATATACAGTGAAAATAATACTGAAAAGTCTGTGCCATGAAACTATAGTTTCTTGTAATTTAATCAATAAACAGGCATTCAGGCAATTGTGAAAATGCTGTGATTGTATGGGTGGATATAATGTATAAATCATTAAGATCAGAGGGATTTCCAATGTAATGCTAGAGGGAAGTGTGGTAAATATTCTTTCCTTAATTCGCCATAAAATTGTACACTGTCGGTGATATGGCAAGACATGCTATATGACAAAATGCCAAGATCAGAGGGAAAATGTGAATATTTCTACATCAGTTGAAATGACAAATGCGTATTGCAATTGTATGAAATCTGGTATGCAATGATTTCTCATTTTTTCACTTTTCACATAATGCCATATCACCTACAATATGTGAAATATCTTAGCAAACCTAACTCTTCTACATACATAAGAACGCACCCCATGTAACAATTCTGGTTGCAATCGGGTCGCTGTAACAGCGACTGGACTGCAACCAGAATGATTACATGGATATATTCTGTTTAATACAATCTGCAGATACAAAAGTATTGAAGAAAGCAATATTGTGTGGGTATAATAAATTTGTCATAGATAGTATAAAGATTCATAACGAAAGCAGAGGTTTGAAGTTGTATCACATGACATCACACAAGACACTGAAAGCGTTGGGTCACAATACAGGAGATGCAGGACATATTAACATTGTCTGTAAAAGAATGTTTGCCAACCGTACCTACTTACGTTTCAGAGTTGTTCTTTTTCACTTTATGAATGCTGCTATCCAAAATCATTAAACTTTCGTTCAATAAATTACACTAAATGTATTACACAATAGTCAGCAGGGAGCTACCACGAGCGTTTGATTAAAACAGTGAGTCCCTTGTAAAATTTATAAATCACAAAAAGACAATGGGCAAAATTATATGGAGTTTGGACCAAGAGCTTCCACTGGCAAGACCAGGGGAAAATTAAAGTACATACATGCTTGTTTTATCATTCTGGCAAAACATTTTCAAATGGTTATGGCCACTCACTATGGCCACCTTCAATATAAACTAAACTGTTACACAATCAACATTACACTGAAAAGCTGCAGAAGTTAGCACTGACCGGCCTTAACTAATGTATTCTGTCGTGCATCGAACGAAATTTGTACTAACCAGTTATCACACAGTGAAAGAATCACTCATATAACATACAATAAATGGTTCTAATGTTATACCTTTTTAAAACCAGCCCCTGTAACCATTCTGGTCTCAATCCGGCCACACTTTTGTGTACAGTGCAGTAAGGGCGACAGGGATGGATACATGGGCATTCTATTTCTATAACTCTCTATAATATTTTTCATAATTTGTAAATATTAACTTAATATGACAAATGCTTTCTATTGAATACTTTCCCAACTAGATATTAGATAATATTGTGTAGATGATGAAGAGATGAATAAGTACTAGAAGCCAATGATGAATGAGAAGAGATGTACATATTATTATATTACTATGTATGTATTATGAAGTACTTACATTATACTATGCTTGTTGTGCTTTCGAGGTAAATGAGGGCTGTTAAAACAAATTAATTATGTTAGTTAGAAAGAAATACATCAGTCATATTATATTTAATACATAGTATATACAACAACAATTTTAATAAAATTAAAAGAAAATGTTTGGCATCAAATAATATGCAGCAGATTTTTAGAGCACCGGAAAAAATCGTATTTGAATTTTTAGATCCAAAAGCGTTATTTGTAAGTATGTAGTAGTCATAAAAAAATTGAATACACAAAATACCAATCTAAATTATAGTAATGGGATTTCCCACAATGTTTGGCATAACAGATGGTCCCCATCCTTAAAATTTTGGTTCACTCAAAGCGCAAAAAAATGTTGCAGGAAGGATGGAGCAAAAGAACATACAACACTTGAAAATGACTAAAGGATAAAAAATAAATAAAAGGAAAACAAATAAAATAAAAATATTATATTAATATTGCAAATTTGCATCAAAGAAAAAATTGAGAAAAAGCAACAGAAAAAAATGGGTATAAAATACAAATAAAGCTTCAAAAAAGTATTAATCCATTATAACAGTTAAACTGAAGTCCCATTGTTTGGTTAAAGAAAGGATTATCAATGAGTAAAATATTATTTTCAGAATGTTGTTTAGATATATGTAATATGAAAAGCAGACACTCTCATTACCTGTTGAAGAAAGGAGAGTGGAGATTGTTGAATAAAGATTGGTGGCGCTGCGGGAAGCCAGTGCCTTCCTCACCGTTGAGACGGTTTGTTAAGTTACGGACCTGCAAAGACAAAAAAAAACAATACGTCACATAGTGCCTGCCTACAAATTTTGAATATCAATAATACAGCCTGTAAAGAAAGTGATAGTCTCGGATTTATTTGGAACTACAGTTTTATGACATTTCTACAAGTTTATAATTCCATCGCCCTCATTGAAAATCATCTCTTTCTTGACAGACTGCAGTGTTGGATTAATCTCATTTTCTACATACCCTATCCAGGAGGGTAGAGAAGAGATTTTCAGCTGTCAATAGTTCAAATCCTTCATCATCTTCATCGTCCTCTTCACCAGAGCTGACAGAATCCTTCTCTGGATCGGCTCTGGCACGTCTCGAGCTCCTAGATAGACAAACAAAACACACCAATGTATTAACAATGGTGAAAAACAAAACAGTACAAATAAAATTGCATTTGATGTTAAAAAAGTGCAAAGTATTCAATTCACGTTAGGACTCGCTTACCTCAATCTATGCATATGCATATCCTCTTCGTCTTCTGATTCACCTCCACTTACAAGAGAACTGAGAACCAAAAATTGGAATATTAGAAGAAATTCAACTGTACAGAACGACATGAAACAACCATCATATTATAGGTGTTACCTCAATCTTCTCGGTTTAGGGAAACGAGATCCGAAAGGCATATTGGCTGAAGGCAATTTAGTTGGAGTGTCAGACGGTTCCAAGCTTCCCTGTCGTGGAGTCACGTAACCGACTCCTTCTACAGCGATTGGGATGATGAACTCTCTAGGACTCTTCTTGATCGGTTCCACTCGGGGAGAGTCCAATGGTGTGAATGGAGTGGGAGGTTGTGATGGTTCTCTTTCAGGCTCGGGTTGCACCGAGGTACTGCGAGGAACTGAACTTAACCTTGAAAAATTTAAACCATACATTAATACACAGTAAATCGAATTTTTTTTTGGTTTAACTGCATTTGGAACATGTTCATTTTGTGTAAGGAAACCTGTAACTGTAAAAAACCTCAGTATGAACATTCCAATATTGTAACCATTCTGGCTGCAATCTGGTCACTATTCCCATACCGCTCACAAAATATGATAACTGCGACCGGATTACGAACAGAATGGTTACATGGGATGTGATGAAAGTATAATTAAATTAAAAACTCTTAGGAAAGCCAAATTGTTGTAAGAGAGTAATAGTCACCTATATGGCATGGTATGGTTTCTTTGGTAAGGTAACTGGCCAGATGGTTGTGGTGGCGCTTGTTGGGGAGGCTGTGGCTTGCTTGGGACCTCACTGGTGAAGTGGATCGGTATAATCCTCTCAATGGAACCTCCTCTGTATAAATCAAATTGCGTTTATGATTCGTGTTAAAAAAAAACATAAATGTATTCAATAGTACACAGTATGTTGATGTAGAGTTGCAAGGGATAATCGAGATAATTATCCTGATAATTGTAAATTAAATTTAGTTAATACATTTTAATTTTTACATAATTTATTTTTCTACTGTTACTTTTGGTTACATTACTGGATAAACAATTTTCAACCCTGTGTTGATGTTTAGAGAATATTTTACCTGGCTGTGGGCAAGAATTTGTTTCTGACATCGTCCATTCTGTGCTGCACTTCGGTACGGTACGTACGCGGAGGCGTGGCACTGGCACTAGTGGGAGACGTGACAGTCTGGTGAGGGGGGCTCATTGGTGGCGAACCTCCCAAGGAACTCAGGTTGAGGGAGCCTGAAGCGCTACGTCCACCTGCACCATATGGAACAGGAGGTTTACTTCCTGAAATATTCATATGACAATGATACAACCTAACACTAAAAGAGAAAAAAAAAGGGAATTCCCTACAGAAAACTGAGGACCTGTAGACATTATGTAAAATTACAATGAACATAACTTATGCTAGCTATCAAGATAAAATATGTAATTTTTATCTTGGGATAGGTGAAAGTGAAACGGATGTTGAGACTAGAATGAAGAACAAGTTGAGGAGGTTGGAACATGTAGAGAGGATTAATGATGAAAGGAAAACGAAGAACACATACCTGAGAGAAAGACCAGATTCTATTTTGAGTAAAAGGAATCGCATAGTGTATACAACGAATTGCACAAATGTGACGGAAGCAAGAAGTGTATGTAAGGATAGGAAAGTCTGGAAATCTTTTCTCTGTGTCTACCCCACAAGGGATGCAACGCGTGGGGAAAGAATAAATAAATTAGTTTACTATATAAATACTATTTGAATCACTAAATCTAAGACTAATTAATACGAAATCAAACGTAGGTCTTGACCATGCAGTTTTCTTTCGACTATCAAAAGCAAAAAGTATGCCATTAATTAAGAAGATAATGAGATTTCACTATAAATAACAAATCAGGATTATTAATTATAATTAAATTAATTATGTTAACAGAACTTTGTCCCATAAAAGTAGAGGAATCGTTTATTTGCAGTTCATGCCTGGGAAGAGTAAACAACAGGGGAAAACAGATGGTTTAAAAAACTTACGAACAGTATTTAGAACTAATTAGACGAGGACAAATTATGTTAAAAAGTTACGCAATTATGTTAAAAATTGTGGACTCGGACATGGACAGAAACAACAGTAAATTAATAACATACGTTTGGCAAAGTTAAATTATAAAATAAGGGTACATCTTCTTTATAAAACGAAACTCATTCACAGAGTATTGTAGAATAAACACAGAAAGTGTTAATATTATAATGGACATAATGCAAGATACGTAATTCTAATGTTACCTGATTGTTTAGCTGATAAATAAAGACTCTAAAATGTAGACAATACATTTTTATTATATTCTATGAAATATTATGAGAGTCCAACAAATTAAAAACTAAATCAAATATGTATCGTAAATCTATAGTGATGTGCACTTTTTAAAGTGCGATAAATATCAAAGGCAGAACATTAACAACTATTCAACGAGCTGCAAAAATCTTCCTCGATATAACTTATATTGACAAATAGATGATGTTGGGCATATGCAAAACTATTTGGATTTCTTCTCTGAAATACTTGATTCAAAAGAATTCTCGTTCGTTGGATTGTTTGCATTTCATAACTCAGAAATCGTATCCTAATATAAGATAATAGAAGTAAAAAAAATTCCTTTGGCAGGCCGCAGGCATAGGTAGATTTCAAGTGATTTATTAATTTTAAGAGTACATCTGTACATATAATAAAAACAATCACAATATTATCAGCAAATAAACCAGCGAAGCGATGAAGTAGTATGGATGTAGTTTATTCTTTGATTATCGAAGTACCGTATGACGAAAAAATATTTGATTAAGTACTTCAATAATCAAAGGAAGTACCTAATCCAATAATCAAATTATTTGCATTCCACATATAATATGGATTGGTACCGGTACCTAAGCACTAGAAATTTGAAAAAAGATGTGAGTTCTACTCGTATCGTGAAGCACTTTTCTAAGACAACAAACACGCTAGTACCTATGCGGTAACTACTTACTAGATCTTTCGATCGATCAGTGTAGTCCGAGGAATTGAGCTAGACAAAATATAACTTTTGATCTGTATTCCTTATTTAATGCCCTTTCATGCGATACCAGACACAGACCCTCACAATCATTGGATCCCCTCAGAATGATTGTTTTTTAATTTAAAGCCTTAAAAAGTGAACCTTCCTCTTAATGGATTTCACCCAATCTCCTATCAGTTCATCTACCCCTTACCAAAAATCTACCACACAAGTTTCACGTTTCTGCGACGCATAGATTGGCCGCAAACGTGCGCACAAGAAAAGGGACATATATATATATGGCTTATATATATAAACTTTTAAACCAAGGTCGGATTCGGGTTCTCCTGGTCCTAATTAGTGATACTGGGTAGAAATTTTTCAATTCTGCGACATCACGGGAGAAACGAATAGGTAGAGTTCCTTATGGAAATCTACCTAATATAGTATTAATAGAAAACATATAGTGTGTATAACAAACCCATGCATATTCGTTGCACTTTCTTGCCAGTATTATTATCATCACCTATAGCGTTGGAAATGATTTCCCTTGCCACTTTTAATTTAGTTTGTCTCTCTGGATCAGTGTTGTTATCTTCTGCTTTGTTCTGATTGTAATCATTCTTTGCTTGACTCAATAATGCCATGGATTGTTGAAGACTCCTGCAAGAATAGTTATCAACAGTTTAAAATGCATGTAGTACATGTATTTCTTAACTTGATAGTTTTTAATAAATGTATGGGGGTGGTTGTGAAAAGGGTTTCTGGGGTCCCTCCCACATAACCATTTTGGTCGTAATCTGGTCGCCGTTACAACACCGCACACAAAGTGTGGTAACGGCGACTGGATTACAACCAGAATTGGTTACACGGGTAACGTCTTGTCGCAATGATTGTGGGAAAGCATTGAAACCTACTTCCTGGCATCTTCCAAGGACAGACTGTTAGAGATGGAATCCTTCTTTGAATTGTCTCTGAGAGATTCACTCTTGTGCAATGGTTTAGATATTCTGGCATTGTTAACAACAGCTGTTGGTGGTGCCGGAGCTTCCATTGTAGGTGGTGGAGGTTTCTTTATACCTTCTAACTCTTGTGGTACCACTGCCTCAACCTGATAATAATAAATTAAGGTTTAAACATTCTCATTCAGATTCAAATACGTAAGAAATTTGTAAGTTGATCTTAAGATGTACCTGTTGAGGAGGCACAATGCCAATATTCTGTAATTTAACGCTGGCTGGTTCTTTCTCTACCGATTTCACCGGATGTGATACTGCAGGATGTTCAGAATCCACGCTGTTAGTCTTCTTGTCTGCCAATGTTTTTGGTGTAGTTTGGCCAGGTGGAGACTTGACAGCTTTCTTTTCGATAACTGGTGTTCCTGTTGTAAGAGAAGCTCTCCTCTCAAACTGTTCTTTGAAACTACCTACACTCACCCCTGAAAGAGAAGAAAAACGCATCAGTAACAAAGTGAAAAGGGATTTACTTACCAGAAACCAAATAGAGAGCCAATTATTTATATTTACCTGGTATCAAGACTTTCTTAGGTTTAGCAGGTGGCGGACTGGCTACTGGAGCAGGAGCAGGAGCCGCTGGTGCTGGTGGAGACGGTTGTATAGTCAAGTTGTTGAGTTTCTCTGCTGCGTCTAATATCCTTGATTTTCGGCGTTCAGTCGGTTGCTTCAAAGACTGTGCCTCAGATTTGTTATTCTCTTCTCCCGCCGCCTTCTTTGCCGTATCCTTTTCAATAGACTTTCTAGGTGGAGATTTCTCCTGAAAAATTGTTTAATGAACATTAATCATTATGCATGTGTAATGTTTCATTCATTGGGGTTAGCTGGCTGAGATCGCAACACTGCGATAAGCTGGCCCTAGTGAACACATGTTATGATTTATATTTGTATAATGTTAACATATCTCTGTATTTTGTTCGCTAAAAGTGTAAATAAATAAAATGTCTTTTCATAAGGTAGATTCCTTTGTATTCATAGGACAACATGGGGTGGTAGTGTAATGAGATCATAGTACATATTAATATGAAGATGAATGGACAATGGTTACCTTTGGTTTCACAACCTTTTTATCATCATTCTTTGATGTTAGAGAACTGATTTTCTTTTTAACACCTACAGACGGTTTAGTGAGTGTGTTTTTCTCCTTTAGGACGGAATCTCTGGGTTTGACCTCTGGTTTGGAGTCCTTCTTGGTTTGTGAATTAACCTGCGTGACAATCATGTTAGCAAGCAAATGAACAAAGTGACAATACATGTGAAGCTGGGGAATTAGTGTAGTGGTGGGGAATAGATTCATGCTAATATATTTTATTTCACAATGCACTTAGGAATTATCACTCTTCAAATACATATAAACATTTATCAGATAAAAAATCTGTGTTAAGGTACATGTAGACTATACCCTCATGGGTAGGCAGAGAGAACAGAATGCCACACTGCCTTATCCTTACATACACTCCTTGCTTCAGTCACGTTCATGCAATTCGTCATACACACATGTCAGTTCCTTTAACTCAGTACATATCAGTCCCTGCGATCAACCCAGATTTCTCAATGGTGGCACATTTTCTAACACCCTCTCTTTCAGCCACATTACGTAGTTATATCTTCTGATTAAAACAAGAATTCAAGATGTTCCTAAGGTAATGATTTTATAGAATGAAAACGCGAAATATTAAGCGATAACTGATCAATATTCTTTCACTGGATGAAATATTTATATTGGAACTGGCACAGAGGCCAAGTCTTGTGAGTTCCAGATATTCTCATGATATGACATGGCGGCAATTTCTAATTTTGCATTAAGACAATCATATAAACTTTTATACATTGTGTGCGTAACAAAAACTTTCGTAATTTGAATTGAAAAAAATGGGAAAGCTAAGAGTTAATAATAGAAATCCAAACAATTCATCGTGACAAACATAAGATTATGATTTAAACAAGTGGAACAAAGTGATAGTGACGCACATAACAGTATTTACAAAATGGATGTCAACTGAGATAGTGATCAACAAAACTCACAACAGATGAGTCAAGCAATTCAAAAATTTTGCCAATAAACCAAAGTGACAATATGGAAAAAAGAAAACAATAAAATTATCAACAAAATAACAAGACGAGTGTTTGAAAGGAAACTTTTTACTTACGGCAGGTGTTTTGGTTGGTGACGGTGTACCCACATGATTACTAGTATTATTTGTGACTTGATTACGAATAACATTTTCTGCTTCTTGTTCCACAGATGGCGCTTGTTTATTAACTACTTCCCTGGTAGGAGTCTTATTGACAATCTTTTCATTAGGCACTACGGGACTGCGAGCTTTTTGATTATTTTCTGGTATATTATTTTGTTCCACCATAGACACGTCTTTCTGAAGTTCTTGAGTGTGGCAATTATTTTCTACTGGCGCTACATTTGTTTCGTTTTGCGGCGAACTCATATTATCTACTTTGCTGCTCGACCTGAAAATATATAAAAAAAAATCATAACTCATTCGCACAACTATTCCATGTCACTCAAATAAATATGATGACGGAATGTTAAAAGTGAAACAAACCTAAGGAACCGTTCCTTCTTTCTCTGACTAGGAGCACTGTCCATTGAAACGGTTGTTTCTAACTTTCTCTTTGGTTGCTCGGCACCCACGATAGTTCGTGTTGGTGAAGGTTTGATGGCGTCAGTTCCTCCTTCTGAAATGGACATAAAATTATAGAGTAATTAACAACGCACATCAATAAAATTGCATCTGTAAATGGATAAATTAGCATGGCTCCGTACCTGCAACCATCTCTAAGATTCTTCTTTCAGCTGAGCCATCAATGGCTGCCATAGACATGGAGCGGCCTGGTGATCCGTCTGGGCCAGCAGCTGTCACCTGTAATGATAATAAAAAAAAACATGTTATACTATTCACAAAATGATTCTTGTACTTTCGTCACATAAGACCACTATTTTATAAAAAAAATACGAACCTCATCGGTTACAACAAGTTTGTCACTGACAGGTGGTGGTGCTAAAGACAGAAGAAGATCTAACCTCACCGGAGTCTCATTGGCGAGAGCCTCGGCCAACTCCAAGCAGGCCTGATCTGAGCCCTTATTCACCCACCTGCAAAGAAAGAAAAAAAAATTATCGGATGCTATTCATGATATTGGGGGGATGATATTTAAGAGATGTAATGATTTTGACTTACGGATGATCACATATGTGTGTAATATCAGCTCTCTGTATTGGGTCTACTGTTAACATATCTCTAATGAGTGGTGATGCAGCTGAAATATTATAAACAATAATTAAACATTCAATAGCCAAATAATCATTAGCAAAAATTAAGTCTGCAGACAGTCTAATTGAAATACAGTATGTAGTTGATGTATTACTTACAAGAAGGATACTTTGGTTCAAAATAATCTCCCGTACTAATTTGTTTAACTAATCTTTTAAAATTTGATCCATCAAATGGCATTGCTCCGTAGACTAATGTATAAAGTAAGACACCTAATGACCAACAGTCCACCTGGGAACAATTCAATATTAGGTAAAACTATCTCAATAATATACACTTTGTTGGAGAATAATTTAGAAGTGATTTAGAGAAACTTTACCTCAGGACCAATGTAAGGAGTTCCTTTAACAATTTCAGGTGATGCATACAAGGGTGAACCACAGAATGTTGCTAACAGTCTTTTCTCTTCAAAAACATTTGATAAACCAAAATCTGCTATCTACAAAGGACGCAGATTTATTTTACATATAGTAGTTCGTTCGGTACTTAAATTAAGTGCATCAAGGATTTTAGAAATACTTCAATACTTAAATTAAGTGCAATAAGGATTTTCAGCTCAAAAAAAATTCTATAGCAGAAGAGAATGGCATAGAAAAATATACCATGTGCTCTCTATAAATTAAGATACATTTCTTCATCTAATTTTTGTACAGTTAAATTGTCTTACGATGACACAACAATGTATTTACTATGTTAATTTATGAATTGTTCACATTGTAAGTATAATATACTTCTAATATACGACATTTGATTAGACACTCCACCCACTAGCAAATTCCTGTGTGGCGAGGAGCAATTATGTCGAAATAAATGTAAACAATGCTTTTAATTCAAAACAAATATACATAGAGTTCATAATCCCATCACAAACAGGAAGAGAAACTTTCTGTAAAGTACTTGGGTATTGCAAATTTTTTACAGAATAGTATGACTTATTGATATTGTCAATACCTTTGCGCTCCCATGTTCGTCCAATAGTACATTTTCTAATTTGAGATCCCTATGACATATTTTATGTTTGTGACAATAATACACTGCGGTTGCTATTTGACGGAATAATCTGGAAAAGTCAAACATTATACATAATCAGAAACTAACACTCATGTTACTGTCACACATGTGATAGTACATCCTGTATAAATAAAACACAAAACTGCAAATGGGCAATGTGGCCTTAAGTACCAACAGAGATTTTGTGACACATAAACAACATGTATCGGGTTGACTGTAAGATATTGCTTTTGCAATAAGTCTGCCCTTTAGCACACTACTATCTCCTTGTTTTGTAACTTAACATAATTGCTGACTAAAGATTTATTTATTTATCCGTATTTTATTTACCTTCTAGCTTCATCTTCTTGTAATACTTTTCTTTGACTAAGATAATCATATAATTCACCCCCAGAACAATACTCCATTACCAATATCATTTTTTCACTATTTTCAAAAACTGAAAGAAATAATACCACACACATTACATACAATCATATTTATCGGAACACCGAATCAAGAACAAAACAAACCATTTTGGTTGCAATCTGGTTGCCGCTATCACACGTAACCAGATTCTGTGCACGTGGTGGTAGCGGTGACCGAATTGCAACCAGGATGGTTACGTGGAATATAAATACAGGGTCCCCATGACAAATATTTAGAGAGGTGATGGAGGATGAAAAAATATGAAAAAAAAAACTAATGGGATGCATATCTGAAAATCAACCGTTTTGGAGATATGGCCTTTTGAAAATTTCTTATATAGGTTTTTCGCCAATATCTCTCAGACTACTAGCTCGCTTTTAACAAAACAAACCAAAAATCATAGTAAACAATTTAGGCTTTCGATAAAAATCTTAATTTGTGGCTTTTGCCTTAGAATGGAGTGAAAATTTCATTCATAAACATGTTTTTAGTGAAAAAAAAAGGTACTATGATGGCATACTAAGAAATGAAGATCAAAAGACTATAGGTTCAAGTTTCATAAAGGATGTAGGACGTAGGTATATAATTGTATAATGTTATTCACCTTCATAAATATGTATAATATTAGGATGCCTGACAGAGGACATGATCTGTACCTCTCTCCTTAGCCTCACCAAGTCAGCTTCAGTCTCTATTTTACATTTCTTAATTGTTTTTATTGCTACTTCTTGTCCAGTTTTCTTATTTATACCTAATTGTACTTTGCCATATGTTCCTTGTCCTAGTTTCCTTATTATATCAAACCTGGAGAGGAAATGCATCCAACATTAAACAGTAGATCACAATAAAAACTATTTACCAAAAACAGACCATGGATAATATAGGGTGTCCCGTCCATGTATGGAGATTTTTTTTACGAATATCGTCACCTCGGAACACAAGAGGTGTCAAAATTTGGGTATTTACGATTAGTTCTAGACAAGGATGTTTAGTTTTAATTATGGTAGAATAATCAGACTTGATAAATTAGGTATCAGGTACGAATGTCCATATTTAGGGCCTGGTAGATGTCTAAAAGTAGTATCATAATTAAAATCTAAATATGTAGTTTGAAACCAAATTTTATATATATTAGATATCCGTAAATAAAATTTTTCATACATTGACGGGACGCTTTAATGGACAATACCAGTCAGTATTGGAATAAAAATGAAACATGAATACATAATTCAACTAAGCAGTTTTTTCAACTAAGACATAAGTTTCGAGAGCATCAGATTAGCCCAAAATAATTTTCATTGCGATGTAGGTCTAGGTATATTTCTTACCTTTGTTTTAGCCTTAATCTATGATCGTGGAGGTGCACATCTCCCGTATTCTCTATGCCCTCCAGGATACTCCTCTTCGGCTCGTTCACCATTTTGCCGATTCTGAAACAAGAAAACATCATGTTAACATTTTATCTACCCAATACCTGGAATACTATGCTCTTAAGATACCCCGAGTTTATCGGATGTGATCTGACATCCATGAAAAAAAAAATAGATACCAAAACATGTTACTTTTACAGGTAGGTACATATTGTACTCGTAGTTTAATATAGATCATGTACTCAATGGAAAAATCGCAAAAAGCTCATCCTAGTAAACAATTTTCCATGATTGTTGTGCAATTTGAGTAGAACGGCAAAAGCTCGGAAATCGAACCTCCATATACTAGACACAATGATATATAATTATATACCTAGATACGTTAACAAAATCGCGACAAATTCATCCTAGTACATTTTTACCTATTTGTAAAAGAGTAAATTCACTTGAAGAATAAATAAATAATAGAGGTAAGTACTTAAATTAATTGCGCAAATAGATATCAACTAGGTGCTCTATGTCCAAATCATTAAAGGATTTTAAAGGACTTTAAAAAAATGTCATTAGGATCCAATACAGTTATACTGCCATAACTTGGTATAATAAAACATAACCTTCACTTTCACCACAACCGTGTCACACAGTACAGTTAGTTAGCACTTAGCAGTGGTGACTGTGGGCTGCCGAGGACAGGATTACGCAACCGAAACATTACATCAGTTGATAATATATTATTCTATTCTATACGAGAACTCAATGTTCATTCATTCATTCGTCATTTCAATAATCCTAATAGGTTTAGTTTATAGGACCAGTTACAGAATCCAGCACACAATGGTATAATATATTGTATGAAAATAGAACATTCATTCATTATGTCTTATAAACTGAGCCATGCAGCGCTGTTGTGTACCAGTTATGAGATAATTCTATTGCACAAACTAAATTGCATTGCACAGTAAACTGAACATTTTTATCAACTGCATCGCGTAATTTTACGTGCCAAAAAATATAATTAGGATATTTGTTGTCGCATGGCAAATCAATTAGCGCCGCATCACAGTAATGCAGTGAATTCCATTGGCGGTAGATGGAAAAGTAATTTAATTATAAAGAGAGGCAAATTATTGTTTACTGTACTTAAATTATATGTAAACATGTATATAAATACTCTTGTCAGGTAGTCGCACATCCATCCGGTGGGAAAGTGTTCATAGTTCACGACTGTGGCATAAATTTGCATAAAATCACCGGCAGTGATTCCAAACTTTGTCATACGTAACATGAAATTTCAGAGATGACATTATTAAAATGTTTTTTGTTGCTTTTTAGTTATTTTTTAGTCCGGCTGTTCCGTGTACGCCTCCACTCCTCACTATAACGAGCTTTTCGTAAGGTTTGGCAGAGGCTTGATTGCTCTCTTTATTAAGGTTTTGTAAAATAGGTTCTTCACACCTAATCAGGTGTGTTATAAATTGTAGATATTAGGTGGGCAAAAATCTATAATCCAAGCAATATTGTTTCACATTTTACGCCTCTGTAGTTAGTAGATTTCTAAACCGTGTTTTTTTTTAAATTATAAACACCATTATTTAAGGTTCTCGGTATTTATCGTACAATAATTTTTCGTGCCCACAATTAGTCGACTGATTGATAGATATAAAAACAATGTTTGCGAGAATCAAATTAGAATAATTAATTGTTCGGTGAGTATATTTTGAAGATTCTCACCTTGATCCATCTCGCTATAATGAATGTTAAGAAGCACTGCGACTTTGATACTATCGGTTAGTATTATCTAAACAGCTGATTGTTAATTCTATACCATACTTTACACCGTATGATAGTATAGTGTAGTGTGGTGTGGTGAGTAAACGAATAAAAGGTGAAGTTTAATAATGAAACTTCAATTTCTATTGCTTACGTATTTCAAGTGTGTTCCTACATACGTAATCATACTAGGTACTAACACATTTCGTGGTTTCACTGGGAGAAAAACCACAGAAATAGAGATTAACCTGTGGTTAATAAAACTGTATCACACTTTCCAATGTCGGTATTACGACACATATTATTTATGTATGTAGCTATCTATGGAGGTTTATTTTCTTTTATGGAATTTTTCACTAGAGATCATCAACAATTCTCGTTTCTGGACTCATCTTGCAATAGTTATTCTCAATTCTGTTTTAGCTACAAGCATTCATCCCAACGATTGGTATCATAACATCTGCATATTTGTTTGCAATAAGGAATACATAATTTATTTGGTGTGCGGTTGTGGTTCTTTTGCTTCATTAAACAGGATGTAAAAACTGTTCGCAACATATCGCTGAAAAACATTACTCGCATAAAAATACGAGGTAGAAATTGAAACCACTGCATGATGTTAATAATTGGCAGGTAATTAAAATAATAGTATGAATAAAACTGCACTGAAACAGCGTTCAAGTTTTGGTAATAATTTTCCCACATAATTTCACGGTACAGTTAATATAACCATTAACCACCGTCATACTGCTGCTATGGCTGTATGTATTTATTCGTATTATGACAGCTTTAGATACATCCAGATAACAAATAATAACAAATAACCGCAGATTTACAGTCAGAATAACAGGATGTTAGTGTTACAAGGTCACTTGCCTATTAAGACTTTATTATAACGAAATAAATCCCAATTCAAAGCATACTCACCTACTAATCTTGAAAGACATGTGTAAGTCTATTTTCAGGTGCATTGTAAACACCGTATGGAGAACTAATATACAAGTACTATATAAGTATATCAGTAGGTGTTATGTTTCAAGAGTTTCCTTTACTTATAATGTAAATAATACCAAATCAGCTACCAAGTAGTTTGATACGGTAATATTGTTTCATCATTAACAATCGTCGACTTATTCTTTCAATACAGTCATTTCACTGCCATCAATAAAAAGAAGTGAATAATTAGCGATTACCAATACATTAAAACTGGACCATTGACCTCTAACAAAATAACAGACAATATAATAAGGGTTAACGGAAACACTTTCATTTAATGGGGTCCATGACTCTTGGTAGTAATGACGTACTTATTCACTATATGATCAATATGATCATCTATGACTTTATACATTACCACTACCACACTACAAGAGTATAAGTATACCTTCATTAAATCTATCAACCATTATACAAATACAGTTAAGTGCCTCGTATTTATACTGTATCGAATATTTTATTCTAAGTGTAGGGAGTTTCATTTAAACTGTATCCATTAATTAACCAAGACTGAATTACATCGATCTTTCACGAGCAATCAACCAAGGACTGGACACGTGACGCTTTGGAATAAACAGCTTATTTAGCGACCTTGCGTGAATTATTAAAATTAAAACAAAAAATGTAAAGAATTCACTGATGATTGACCAATGACCAATCGGTAATTAGCAAAAGAGTCCAATTGTTGAGGAAATGAAAAGGAAAACTCGGACATCACATAATATGTGGTATAATGGAGGTATGATAATTACCTAATTATGATGTTCTGGAAAATGAAAGTGTTGATGTTTGCGGAAGTTTACCATACGACTGTAGATTATAATATAAGTAGAAAGGTATTGTTTATTGTTGCTTATCATCCGTAGGCCCATCCGGACTCCTGGAATCGTCATTTGAACATGTTATGTAAATAAGAATTACAATTAAACAATAGCACATTAGTATATAAATATATAGGATTGTAAATCAATAGACAGAAAATATGATGCAAGATCAATGCTGATCGGAGTGTAAAAGGTTCCGACCAGCATTTCGTCAATTATTCAATACAAGTCAACACATGGAACAATAATTAATTAAATATCACAGTACGATGTATATGATGAGACTCAATACCGGTAAGCATACCATCGTGTATTTGTAGTTTGTACAGTGATATGCACACAAGAGTACATCCTCTATCGATGACGATATTGAAAGTGAAAAAGATGGCACATTATCTATCCGAGTACATATTAATATTTTGCACTCAATTCATATTGGTAGACGTTGGCGGAACAGATGGTGACCTGGTTGTTCATCTAAAATTATTCCAACCCAACTCGAACTAATGATATCGACTGATAAATAAGATGAAAGATATTGATTTGGAGATATTATTACGGTTGTTTGGGAAATACTGCTTTTGCAATAAGTCTGCCCTAACTTTTTTATGTAAGAATGTCCTGTTTATACCGTTTTATTTAATTTGCTTGGAAATGCTTGCCTTTTATTCACAGTGTTTGTGAATAAAAGGTTTGTGAAAAAGAGTTTTGCAATTATTGTCATTTCATTACTTATTCAGGATCATCGCGAGACTCAAGGAAGTCTTCCGACGAGTACGTCGGCATATTACAGAATCCCTTCTTTTGTGATTTAGTCTTATCTATTCTACTACTGAAGTAACTTGTGATGGCGTAAATAAATAGTCAATGTTTTTAAATCATAAAAGAAAACGCAAATAAAAATCTTATCGTTACTGTGGGATCAAAAGAGCTTTAAAACAATACATCAGTTGGCAAAAGAAATTGGAACAAAACTTATGATTTAGTGGACTTTACATTATTATGATCCAAACGCTTGGAATAAAATCTTCGGTTTCAATACGAGAATACAAATAAACATTTGAATCATAACACTCACATGATTTCTGATAAGAAAATAATATTCAACATCATTATTAATAGACAGACACATGGGCGTTCATAGAGATACAATAAAATATACGGAAAAGTCCAGAATATAAAACGTTGGTAATTTGTCTGAATAAATTATTATTATAGATAGCTGTTGTGTTTGTGTATTCGAGTCTAATCCCAACACTGATTTTAAATTTATATATTAATCTCCTATTCTGCAAAATGATTTATGGATTAATTTATCCAACCCGTGGAGGAGGAAGCATCAGCATCTCTGAAATTATGTACTTCCTTTCCGATATTAAAAATTCAACCCACCACTACGTGACGTTACCGTCAGGTAGGCCAATACGTCGGCCGAGTTCCGTGACGAATACATTATTCCAAGAGGGTAAGGAAAGAAGAAAATGTCTGACATTTTTTTTATGACAAAAGTCTCTGTAATATCTCCGGAAAACCACTGGCTCCATATTGTAAGAGACACTGTAAAATATTCAGATTCAGACGTGATGAGTCAACAGACGAGTCTCTGATCTTTCCTTGATAATAATAACATTACGTGTAGATATAATAATAGATATTAGATTAGTCCAGCGTTATGTTTGATTTTATTAATACATATCTCTATAGTTTGTATTATACAATGAGAATAAACTGTATATCGTGGGTGGTTAATGACGCATAAATTGCACACGTTTTCTGTGAACGACCGCTCAGCCACCTGGTGCAGTCATCATCACCTATTATTCAAAATGCAACAACACAACAATACTGATTCCAGCTCAGCAAAGCGCTCTTCCAACGTGTATCCAATATTCTAATGCAGTAGGCACCTACATCAAAGTTTACAAACACACACAGATATGAAGACTTAGCTATGCCACAGAGTGTTTACGTTTTTATATCGACTGTAAAAAATCTGCATTGAATGTGTTATTCAACTCTCATGGAATAATATACGTCTCTCCTGATTTCAATACAGAATATTATGATATCTGTAAAATATCCCAAAAATTACAATGAAAATAATATTTTATAAAATTGGGTAGTGCGGAGTTCCTGTTGGAAAACTATGGACTGACCTCAAAATAGCGGTAGTCGGATATTCATTTCCACTATTTACATTATAGATTAGAATATTAGGATTTCATTAGTAGAATCCGTTGGGACGAAATTTCACGTGTATGAGGTAGAAATGTCGATTTTCACACATTTTCTTTCTTTCTGACGGCTTTACGGGAAAACATTCACATCTCTGTTAATGAATGAAAATTCTTTCAAATAAAATAGCAGTCAAGAGCGTCATATAAATTTTCATGTAAAGTGAATTGACAACCGTGTATTATAAAATTACCTGATATATTGTTGTGGTCTGATACTTAAATATGGATCAAACACATTAAGTCTCATAATTTAATAATAATATGAATTTAAATAGGTAGTTAGTTATATGATTCACTAAATTCATAATTAGGTAGACATTATGATGCTATGTCATGAATTCTCGATTTCATATTATCGAGGTGGGCGTAGAGTTTGAAACAGAATGTCAAAAACAAATCTATTTTCATTTTTACATAAACAGAAAATCTACCAGAGCCATTCCTATATTCACAATATTAAATACATAGGTATTTCTTCAATAGAGATTATTAAGTTGTGTATGTAAGTGTATGAGTGATATTATAATTTGATTAAAACGGTCGTCAGTCAAACGTAATGGGTAAGTATTCAAATGAGATTCTTTTCAATCACGTTCTGTATTGTAATATCTGCAGAGTGTAGACGATACAATAATATTCTATTATGAGGACTATGTAAACTACAACAAAAAAATGTTATGCAAATATAGATTTAAGTTGTGGGAGTCGACAAGACTGCTCAGTGCTCATAAAAGTTGGTAGGAAAATAATAACTTAAAGAAAAACACCACAAAGAAGAGATACGATCAATACACTATGTACAATAACGTATGTGACAGTTTTTATTAGATCTATCAATTCAAACAATGAATTCGATATTGGTAAATTATTAAAATGATATTCTAATAATAATGAGAGAATATATTAAAATGTATCATTTGCGTCTTATTATTTTTTGTTCGCGTAAGGTTAACCGCCTAATTAAAATATTTTGTAGGATTGCATTCACCACATCAATCAATTATTGCAATGCAACAATCAATCTAGCGCACAAAATAAAATATTATGAGAAAAGATGAAGAAATAAAATCAAATATCAGCTGTACCTAACATAAATGATGAGTGTATACAAACTATAATTCTGACCTTTATCTGAATACCTACAATTTATCGACCTTTAAATACAATCAACTCAAAACTTACTAATGTGTATTGGATTCTATTGAAAGGATATTCTAAATACACAAATATGTAGGTAGATGTAGATAAAAGAAAAGTTGTAGGTTGTAATCAAATATGTAGATACATACAATGACAAGCAGGCAATTAGTACAACTAACACTAAATGTGTCGTAGTCTGTCTGAAACAATAGAGGAAAAAGAGAAAATTCGAATGTCTATAGAAGATTAATGACACAAAAAGTATCAAACATTAATAGGTAGTACATTATATGAAAAATGGTTGTGTATTGAAATGGGAAGCTTTCAAACAAAATAATACCTAATTGAGATTCAAATCATGTCAAAAAATAACAATAGTGCAATAAATTTTAACGATTACTACATTAATATTTCTATACTGAGACTTCACTACAATGTTGAGACGTTGAGTCTACAGGAAGTAATTCAAGCGCCATAACAATAATAATATAGTATTTACTTAGTACCAAATACCTATACACATTAAATACTAATATGAGATTATTTAAGAATATAATATGTTGTGTCTGACGTCACTACTGTAGAGTTTGTAGGTAGGCACTAGGTACAAGTAGGTCATCAGCCAGAGAACCAACAGACATCCCATCCGGATAAACGATCAACAGACGGAGGTCAGTCTACGGAGTACGATAATCGTGAAATCACTGATCAAAATCGATTGATATTCTACAGAAGTTACACTAGAAGTACCTAATAATAACATGGTGATGATAAACACGATAAAAACTAATGTGTATACTGAGGGTTACCTGTTAGACTAAATCAAAATATTAAAACATTTCTGTCTAGGGACTGAAACATTGCAATATTCAAATTCAAATTCAAATTCAAATTTTTTTATTGGGTATAAAATTACAAATTGTAAAGAAAAACAAATGAAATTACAACTCAATATAACACAAAAGAACTACTCTCCAAAATTGAGCAGAGCTCGTGCTTTGGAGAGGAACAAAACATAAGATCTTATAACAATTAGTTTATCTATGCATATATGTATGTATCATTACCAATCAAGAGAAAGCATTAAAGAAATGTACAAAAGAACGACGGAAGGAGGAAACATAAACACAGATACACACATACACACAAACACACACAAATACATACACACACACACACACACACACACACACACACACACACACACACACACACACACACACACACACACACACACACACACACACACACACACACACACACACACACACACACACACACACACACACACACACACACACACACACACACACACACACACACACACACACACACACACACACACACACACACACACACACACACACACACACACACATACACCCACATACACAGATCCACATTGCAGACGTTTGGAATCAAATAAGTATTTCTTTAAGTTTGCGCTTGAAATCTCTATAGTTCGTTCGTTATGTGTTAATTAAATATGTCTTAATTAAATCAGTACCTCATGTGGGTATGCGTCTACCTACTTATATATTTGTATCTATTTTCCAACACGTGTAAATACTAAATCCCACTCGATTAATATTTTCTTTACGATCCGTGAAAAAAAAAATTAAGTACAAAAATTTTTCAAGCTCTGAAAATATGTGAAATATACTGAAATATTTCATTCCTGCTGATATCAAAACCAATTGAGCGATTTCATACAAATCGTGTTGACTAAACTTAGAAGTAAGTGGATAAATAAATAATAAATTCTATTCTATTCTATTCTATACCCTCAAGCCACCTCCCTTGCGGGGTAGGCAGAGAGAACGGATCGCCAGACTTTCCTATCCTGACACACACTTCGGGCTTCCGTCACATTCATGCAATTCCTCATACATACTCTCCGGTTACTTTTACTCAAAACACGTCCGTCCTTGAGTATCTGGTCGACATGGTCCAGCCAGGTGGTTCTTGGACGGCCGCGTTTCCTTACACCTCCTCTTTCACCCAGGTAAATTTTCTTCGTCATTCTTTAATCGTTCATTCTCTCCACATGACCCAACCATCTCAACTTGTTCACTTTCATTTTATTCACAACATCCTTTTTACAGTCACTCAACTCTCTAATCATTTCGTTCCTTATTCTATCTCTCAATGTTTTTCCACACATTCTTCTTTTAACGATCTCATCTCGACCGCATTTATACTTGATTCATCCTTCTTCAGCCATGTCCATGTCTCACTTGCATACATCAGTGTTGGTACCAGGATGGCGTTGTGCACCAAAATAATAAATAACATCTTTATTGAGAAAATATATCCAAATGGCGGGTTTATTGCCGTAGGCAATGTTTGCCAACAAACCACGTATGACAATACATTTGAAAAACATATTAAGCATCAATAATTGAAAAATAATTGGAGCACAAAACTTGGAGAAGCACGATAAGTTTGCCCTAGTGAATATTAGCTTACTCGCAATTTTTTTTTCTAAGAGACTGTCACACTAATAATATTTCTGACGTGCATTGATTAATTTACGAGCTCAGATTTTTCCGTATTAGTAATTTGTATTGCATTTCATTTAAAATTTTGGTATGGACTCAAACGTGAAAATGTTGAAGACAAAGACATAATTCGAGGAGACAGCATAATACTGACCTTTAGCACAATGCCAATAAATATAATATTTCCAAGTATTATTAATTATTCCAATAATTCTACGACACACATTCCCAGAAAGCTATTTATGAACTTGTATTGATATATTGAAAGCGTATGATTTCAAACAAACATTATATCGTATTTGTGTATTGCAAATATTATTTACAAAGATTAATCAACTGATACAACTTGTCCGTCTACGCATGGAACTGAATACATACATCACGATATTTATAAGATGAAACGTTAGTTCAGTTTGGCAAATCTTTGATGCCAGTCTACTCCCAATATCTTCCGGATAAATAAAGCGTATGTCTATGTAACATTATGTACTTACATCAGCTCAGATATGAACATTTTTCTCCTACGTACAGGAACGAAATCTGGCGATTGGACTACTTATTTCACATCATATGCCGGAAATAATTCTACAGTATTGTGGATATACTTACATCAATATTTTACGCACGAAATGAAAAATGTTCGAAGATGTAAATCTATCCCTACGATCAATAATGACTTGTAAAACATATAAATCTTTTAGTGTACTAATAATAAACAAATAAATAAGTATGTAATTATGTTTTATTAATAAAATCTAATTTACGTATCACACTGTGACATTTTAAACGAGCTAATCTACGTAAAAGGCAGCAAGCCAATAACTAGTTCTTTTATTTATGAGTTACGAGTATTTCAGACATTCCCAGATATTTAAGAAGCTGTGAATCTTATAATTTATGACTTAATAAACGAATTGAAAACAAACCACAAGTGCGAGGTGGAAAGAAAAACGTAAAGCCGGTAAAGCCCTGAAAGACGAATAATCGTAGGGACGAAACATCGGTAGATGGTGAAAATTACGAGTATATTAACATAGGCTGAAGAGGACATTATAAATCATTAAATTATTTTTAAAAGGTGCCGAATACTTAGGCACAACATACTCGTAATTAATATTTATATATGTTCTTAATTAGCTATAATTAATTATACAGTTTTGGCTTGCACTGATGTATCGCTATATTAGCTAAACATCTCAGAATATTAATTACTTACAACACAATACCTCAACAACACCCGACGACATTCAAGATTATTAAAATAATCTACATTTCATGCGATATTATTTCCATAATTATTAATCTACGTTATAGACAACTTACCCCCTTCTCGACTAAACAATCAGACAATCTCCTAATAATAACGACCACCACAGTTTTTGATTGTGTAACTTGCCTAAGACGAATAGATAAACATCACTTTATTCTTTAAATAGTTTAAATAGTCACACTATTAGATAAGTATGAATATTTGATTATGTCTGAATAAATACCTAGTGACAGTATAGTTTGCATGCACAATGACCGACTTCTTTTAGTTCAAAGAGCAATGAACCAAAATATTTATATACCGACTGACTGACTTGATGTTTATGTTTGTGCGGTTCATGTAGTACTTAGGACTCCCGAACTCAGCGTCCAACAATCATTATTATTCCAAGATATTACACATACACCATACAATACATCATGAAAGTTGCAACAGAATTATACAGAGCGAAATATCTGAGGGGTATTAACTATACAACATTTAAATCAACGAGGTTCCATCTTATACAAAAGCCACTCGGCGGGTTTTTATATACTACACGACTACACCTCATTCCGTTACCGAACTGGAGTTATTCTTCAGTGTGTTATGGGTACAAGGCGCATGGATGATTGTGTGACAGAATACGGAAAGAAATTAAGTTGGAAATTTGTGAAACACATAGGTACGATATACTTGTTTCATTATCTTCTTCATAAGTATATATACTAGGGTCCTATGTTCAGGAATTAGTTTTACACGGGAGAACCCCTATAGACTACATATTTTAAGTAACGATATAGCGAGATCCTGGCTAGGACCTAGGCTATTAAAAATCCAATATCTATTACGGCTTAAGAGAAAAATGACTTTACTTACAAAAAAACATGCATGCAATAATGGTTGCGTTAAACATAAAATCCAGGAGCAGGCCCGCAAGTCACAAAAGCTAGTAAACATAATAATAATATACAGTTTTATAATATCGACAAAGTAGTTTAATTTGTAGTCGATCAGTAACCTAAATAAAGTGAAAAGTTTGCCGTCACACGTTAGGGTGAAATGTAAAAGGTCGGAAGTATATAACAGTATCAACACAATATAATGTAATATTGGGTCACCCCTAAATACACATTAAGCGACGTAGACGTCGAATTATGAATATGATATCCTATATCAAAATACATAATATACATCCTAATGTTGGTATTTTGTGAATAATAATGAAAAGTGAAGTTACGACTGGCGGAAGACTTGTTGGCAACACAACAGAAATTCTGAAATTATTGATACCTACATTCTAATAATGTGATTTAGTATAGTGATATAAGAATGATATCGTAGGTCTCTGTGAAACTACCGCATTAGGTAAAATCTACATTCTGCGAGTCATGTCGCATTAAATTACCGAAAATATTATGGTAACTTCTAGTCCTCATTTCTCCTTCTTTCTTGGTGAGGCACTATTTCTTTCTTGGCATGATGGTACCTAATGTTATGAATCTCAAGTTCAGCCATGCCCATTTAACCGGTATCAGAACAATATTTTACGAAATTCGCACTTCGGCATGGGGCCTGGTATACGATATCTAGCGATGGAAGGGCGTATTTGCATATAAGGGAACGTTCATTTTGTTGGACATCTGGAGACTGAGAAAGCTAAAAATTCGTTGTTGCAGTATTCACAATATTCTCATACATCCAGTATTTTCTTTTCTTCTATTTTAAGTATACGTATGCATAAATTGCAAACAAGAAACAGGACTCAAAGCTAAGAATCAGCAACTCACTACACGAGTGCAGATAAATAGAAAGCCATACGCAAGTTCATAAGTAGGTATAATTTTTACGCCAAGCAAAAAAAACGTAATAAATACAGTAAACCGCAACTGATGTCGAATATTATAATACCAAACCGTTTAGTCGGAAGAATTTGGTATGTGCGCATTTCTGTATGCGGTTATTAGGTTTAGGTAGTTCAGTTACCTACTTGCGACTTTATCATTGAACCTCGCAGGCACGTGCACAATATTGTATGGTAAACAATACGCAGTTGAGAAGTAGTTACCTCTGCTATTTTCTCTATTGTGAAGTACAAGGTACAAGTAGGTTACGCAAAGTGTATAGAAAAAAATATTTATCAGAGTTGAAATCAAACTTATTGATAGATGTGTATGTTGAGGGATTAGCGACAGGCTGATGAATTTCCCTAATTACCCCGCAAAAATCTTCCGTTCGTTACACTCGTTTCACCGTCTGAACGTTATGCACATTTACATCCCCAAAGCTTGTTAAGATTACAGCTTTACAGTTTCTCGTGCAGGTATAAGAAACTAGAGTTTCTCGCTTTGGGTATAATTCAGTAATATTTTCACTTTCGATTCTGAAAATACGCAAAGCAGGTAATAACGTTCGTGATAAATTTCATGTTCAATTCTTATATAATGGCAAAATAATTATAAACTATCGTAACGTAGGTAAGTAGAACTGTTCATCCAATTGAAAACAATAAACATAAAACTAGTCGTTCTTAGACTTTCATAACCATAAAGTTATATTACTTTATAATAATTTAGCATGGAAGAAAATCATATCTAGTTTTTCCTTCCATAGTAAGAACAAAAAAATAATGAGTCAATTACACAAAATATTGTAGGGCAATTCCAGCGTTCCTGACGTAACTTTAGAAGCCGGATTTCAACATAAAAGTTTAATTATTTTACTGTTCTTCAAAGATAGCATGCTATTTTTTGTTTTCTAAACTGTTGTTAATACATGAATCGACCTATTGGTGAAAAAAAATTATGAATTTTCTCAAATTTTTTGGGTAAAAAACATAAAAAAACACTTGTTCCTGACGTAACATCAAAAAGACATGAGGTTTTCGGGAGTGTCAGTAAAACCAAAAATTCTCTGAAACTACTCAACATATATTATATTTATATACCAAATGTTTAACACAAATAAATTCTTTACCAAAACAAAAAAACAGTTTTCAAAAAATGTGAAAAACAAAAAAGAAAATCAAGAAAAACCGCGTTCCTGACGTAACATGAATTTGTTCCTGACGTAACCGCTGCGAATTGTATGAGGAAAACATACACTGAATTGAAACAGAAAAGCTAAATATGCATCTATCCTTCACAAGGTCAGGCTGATCAATCTTTTTGGTGACATTTCCGTACGAAAGCGTGTTTGGTCACGTGGTATTGGCCACTTTCAACCCCCAATACACAGTGAGTCGTGTGGGAAATATGTATTTCAATTGTGGCTGTAAATACTTTTTTCATACACAGGATCTGGATATTCCGTTCCATATACACCATGATGATATGTACCACAATCTGGGGTAGCCAGCGACAAGTGTGCGGGTGTGCTTATTATGCATATATTCGCACACAACTGTTTCTTTGTACCCTAAACAGGGACATTCGGAATGGGGTGGCAAACCTCATTGCTGATTTTCTCGCATGGAGCAATCGCCTTCCAGCATTTTTAATAACATCTGATATCCTTTTGGAAATTTCGAATTCAGTCATACATAGTATAGGCCGTTTCTAAGTCTCAATGGATGCATGCATTAAATCCACTAAGATACATTCATTATAGTTATACCGACACTCCCGAGTCTTCCAGGATGAATTTTCAGATCCTACACCACACCACAAAACATTAATTGCCGAATATTATTATGTTTTGAACTGCCCTAGATGATCTAGGTTCAATTTCATATATAACAGTTGGCCGTAAAGTCCCATTTTTAGCTTCTACGAGCCTCTGATTTCCAGCATGACCCTCATTCACTCTACGCAACTCAATTGCAACGTCATCAGAGTGCAAAAAATGATGTGGGGAAATGGTCATATGCCCTTTCCATAGCCATTTTCGATGTCGAACCCGTGCGACCTCTCTGTGTTCCCCTTGAGGAACATTAACGGGCGAAGAAATAGTAGTAATGATGTGTCATGCATGTTTTTCCATTTTCCAAGTCTAAGAATAAAGAAATCACTATCAAACCTAAAAAAACTCTGTTCCTGACGTAACCTATCTCTATGGTTGCGTCAGGAACAGTCTGAAATTGTTCGTCAGGAACGGCGTTATTTTAATATTTTTGTATGAGGCTTGAAAAACCTAAAAATAGGAAATGATGAGTTACCTTCTATACTTTCAAGAATAGAAACGTAGAGGCAGTCGCACTCATCAAAAAAAAATATGGAAACAAAATCCCATATTTTGTTCCTGACGTAACATGAAGTTCACATAATTTTAATTGGCTTATATATCTTCTTTTACATAATGTAAACATTCAAAATCATTTGAAGTACATTGTTAAGAGTCCCATGTAATAATCCGAATAGCAAAATCACTGATATGTTTATAAGCTTAATCAGAAATTAAAAATAAAAACTTCTCAAATTCTTCCTTTGTGTCTTGGATTACTTCAGCTGATTTCAAAATAGCCGATCGTATATAAAATGTTTGAAAATGACTGAAAAAATGTAAGCACACTAAAATATGGACCCTTTATAACATGTTGGCAAGAAAATAATCCAACTTTTCCACACTTTAAAAAATCTTGTTATGAGATCTCTGCCGTGGAATTGACCTGTATCAAACATCGGGTAGTACAAGCTAATTCGCAATTTTTCAGGGTGACGTCTCCAGTAATGATTATTTATTTATTTGATCGATATATTTATGCGACGTAAAAAGTAATCATACCTAAATAATATTTCTCTAGTCATCGTCGTTCATTATCGGGGCATGAAATACCTGGCGCCAGTTGAACTCTTTGACAATGCCCCTAAACGACAAAGTTTGAAGGTTCTTTACATAACAAAGTAATATAGGTGATGGATCTTGTTCAAAGGCGTTTGTGAATGTTTATATAGTTAAGCAGGGACCGAACTAGGGTAGGTATAGTTTGAAAATGAAACGCATTTTTACGTAAACAGGAAACTTTTACCAAACTTTATCTTAGTAATAAATGAGAGTATTAAATCAAACTATAAGTATCGGAACTTTAGTTTTTATTTTCGTACTTTTATCTACTACCAGCACTGAACAAGATTGAGTGGATTAAAAGCTGATACAAGAAGACATTTTCTTGAACCGAAGAAAATTTTCTTAACTGAAGTTTTTTTTTCTGTGTAGGCACAGATTATTAGGTAATGCGTGGTAACGTCACGACCCTATAAGTACACAATAGGTATAAATAGTAACTATTACTATTGTTATTATTATAGATGAAATGGAAATATAGGTGGGTACTACGAACTGCCTACATAATATGCTCATATGAGTAAACATTGTTTTACGATTTCACAATGTTTTATCAAACACTAATAATATTATTAAAACAGATACTATATATATATATATATATACCTAATGTAGGTACCACCAACTTGATGTGGCAATGTAAAGTTAATATTAGACACACCTATCATTCAATACACAATATACCGAGGTACATTAATAATCTGCCTACATAATACATTATAGTATTTATGCTATACCTATTAGTAGTGTTGGTGGTTGGTACAGATGGAACTTATGAATGAATATTTACTATAATCAAATACACAAAAATACATGCTAACATCTAGTAGTTGGCATGGTATAATAATCTTTAAAGCATTAGAGTACACTACACAAACTATGATTTTCTAACCTCTTCCCAAATTAATTCACTTCTTCTTAGGAATTGAATTTAGATAGGTAGAAATTTTGAGATCATGATGTGAATTACTTCAACAATAAACTAAAACTAGGTAGCTAAATAGAAAAAGTACCACTTAAAATCCCGTGGTTCTGCCTATATATTTGGTCAACAATTAATATAAAAAACCAAATTAATACATTTAAATACGACAATGTCGACAATACAGATTTCTTACACACTTTTAACATCAGATCTGCCTAATTATTTTTTAAACAATCGTTTCCTTGGATCAATCAAGATTGGACAATCGTTTTCTGTTTTCCCAATCGAGTGGCAACTGTTTTTAATTAGGTAATTACGAAATGATACGGTGCCAATATCTGCTAATTAAAATACTGTATATACTAAATTGATGTGAAAGACTAAAAAATGTCTTGTATAGTTGGATATTTCTTCTAAATATTTTACAATTTCGAAATATATTTATTTGCTTTAATTTGTCCCTGAAACTTTATTAAGTTATACTTTGCGACATCTTTTGGTAAATAAATTTAGAACAATGTAAGTAGATAATACAAGAAATTAATGAAATAGAAGATGCCAAGATATTCTCAAATATTTTACTTATTTCTCGAATAATATGTAAATGATAAAAATCTTGAATAAAAACGTTATACAGTTTGATTTATTGTTTACATAAATTTCTCATCTGGCCACGCCGCAGTGTTTGCAAAGACGAAAGTGGTTTCTGTATAAACCAAGTCACTAAGTAGTATAATGTGATTGTATGATTCCAGGGTTCTTGGCAATGTAAAGAAATCGCATTGTGCTATATTTGCAAACGTGTGAATTCATATTAGTACCTAATAATATTGAGAGTGAATGCTGGTTGACTGAGTGAGTATGCGGTTATATACCAAGTTGTATTCCCATTCCCATAACACACAAACAATACGTTTTTACCGCAATTATTTTGCGCATATATTACCCACTAATAAAATATGCTGTTTATGTTCTTATGTATTCATTGTGTGATAATTAAAATGTCTCCAAATAACAATAAAATTATTATTCTCTCGCTACCCACACAATAGACAACAAATACTAGACACCATACAATGTTAACGACACATAATCCGTGTGAAGTTGCTACTTGCTGTATTGGAAAAATTAAGATTTGCAGGTACAGTACAACAAGTATCATCATCAATCGAATAAAACACATGCTTACCTAGCACGTGCCTCAGATGTTGCAATATGAATATTTGAATGTGTTTGTATGAAACATACTTGGAAAATTGACATATCAATTTCGTAATGAATCTTGCAAGTAGGAAAACACACAACAGGCAAAAGTTTGTGTTTTTCCCTGAGTACCTACAATAAATGAAAATTTTACACATGCGACCTATTGACGTGATAAACATAATAAATATTATCATATGTGAACATTGTGAACCACCTGATGGTAATCCCTAGCTGTACGATATACAATACACAGAGAACATACTAGGTAACTATGTGTACAATATTTGGCCATTATGTCTGTCTATAAACACGAGTATTTTCAATTAAATTCAACGTGTCATCGATTTTCATTTACTCCCGTCAAAACACAGCCAACCTTGAACAGTTATTAAAATTTGTTAGGTGTCGATATTATAGATTTATTAGCTGATAATGGAAAGGTTATCAGAGGTCAATATAATTAAATTATACTATAGGTGAGTTCAAATGTTATGATGTAGGTAATTAACAGGTGAGTATGAAACGGATGACGGAATAATAACTACTGCTCAGTTCTTACAATTATAAGAAAACACAATTTTTTAACAATTCTTTACTGGTGCGTTTAAAACTAAACAGAACATGAATCCAACAGTGTTGAAATAGCGATTCGCGACAAAGTCGCCCTAATATTTTGAGAGTACACAAAAAACTAGTCACCGATTGCATTGTAAGCATGTAGTTATTATACAATATTGTTGAAAAAATTTAGTTTCAAAGAAAAAATAAAGACAATAAAATTACTGAATGGCGAACTGGCTACAGAATTATTATTGACATCTTCCAGTCAACGCTAAATCTATAGGTAGCTAAATCCAAAGCAAAACATTATTACTCAATTTGAGTGCATCATACAAATATGGTAATTTTTAATACCTACACAAATTAGTTCATCTTAAAGCAAATTACCGTTGACAAATGTATAAATCACTGCAAAATACAGAGTGTATCTGTAGGTAGATCACTGAGACAATTAATAATTACACGCTGCAAACACGCAGGTAATATACATAGGTAATTAATAAAGAAACAACATTATAGTGTGACAATCTAGTTAACAAAAATACGTCATAAGAACCGTGAAAGCTAGATACATTATATCTAGCTAGATACATTATAATATGTAATAGTACTACTTGCTACAGGTATTCAATATATTATACTTACTCGCTTACCTAATGTTAAGTGTGTGTGTAGGTAATAGCGAAATGTCAAGGTACGCTACGCTGTGGAACCAATAGGGCCAAATGAACAGTTATTCACAAAGTGGGCATTATGGAACAAAGAATCAATATTTTGCACCAAAATCCAACATGATATGATGGGTGTTTAATACATTTTTAATATCAAAAAGCTGAAGATAACACGTAGTACGTAAAAGGTGAGGGTAAAATAAGGGCGTATAAATTGAAAGAGTCAGGAAATGTTACAAGAAGAGCAAATTCCTTAAAATCTCTTTTGAGGTATGAAAGCTATTAGGAAAGGGTCTGCAAGATAGCAAAGTTTTAGAGTATCTGAATTCTCACAACGTTTACGATCAACTGACGTAAGTAAACGAATACGAAATTTACCAAAGTTAATTTAAAACTTCTCATCTCATGTACCTAAATTAATAATAAAATGTTGCTATATGAGCATTTTTCAAAAAAACTGTACATTTCGATGAAATTCTTGTCCAACAAAAAGAAATTCTTTTTATAGAAAAGTTGCTCATTTTTTTAAAGGTTTATTTCGTTTACCCGTAACTTTAAACCTACTACTACAACTCTAGCAGTTAATATTGTATAATATTGATTAAATAATACATAAAGTTATGATTTGAAATTTAATCATCCTACACGTCCCATACAAATTAAACATGTCCTTTCTCCACCTTGGCTGAATGAATTGGTTGTTGACTCTAAAATAAACATTTTTAAACTGGAATTTCTGTTGCATTTCTTAGAAATATATATGTTTTATTATAATTTCGCTCAATACCGCAGTTTCGTTTTTTAATGTACTTAAAAAAATACATTATATCTATGTCCGCGTTTTCTTACCTGTGAGTTACTCAGAGGATGTAACGGAAGTTTTGACTATATTTTATAATAAATTTGTCCCTAAAACAATATTTCTCTGCTCTAGCAACACCTTATGTGTCAAACCACCCGAAATTTCCCGCTATTTTTACTTAGTGACCGTTCTGTTGTTGTTATAACTCAGCGCGGATCGATTTGCACAATAAAAATTCATGTGAAGTGACGGTAAATACTAAAAGAAGTTAAGTTATATTTTATTTATAATTATTATCATACCATAGAGCTATCTAACATATATTGAAATATGTGTTTAGTTTATTTGAATCAACAATAATTTTAAGATGGTAGTGAAAAAAGTTTATGTTTCTCACGAATTACACTCTCCTGTGAGTTACGAAATGTAACTCACAAGTTGTGAGTTACGATTGAGAGGAATAAAGTTAGGTTTACACCTGTGTCATTGCATGGTGCATTGATGAATGATATGAAACCCATATTTTATGTGCCATGAGGTGGTCTACAGTCTTATTTGAGGTATCCTCAACCTGTCAAACAAACGGGCAGGGGTTCTATTTGCACTGTCGATCTACTCCACTCATAATACAAATATTTCTAGTGTACTATGAAGTGTACGAAGGTGTATTCGGATTTATTTATCGGAATTGAATTATAAGTGATATCTGTATGTGTACCTTGGATAGATAAATAAATAAATAACAAAAAAAAGTGAGGTATTATGCATATAAAGAATAGCATTTCACACAAATTTGCAGAAAAATAAGTGTAGGTACCTACATCTTTCCTTAATTCAAAACTCGAGGCACGGCACTAATGAAAAGTAATAAATGTTGAAGTACGCATTTTTTGATAATAATAATTGATCTTGGTGTAAAAACTGTGTGTGAAATTTTGTTCCTCAAATATTTATAGGTTAAGTTTTAACCCACTGCACATAATATGATAAATAGGTAGCTTTGTTGTTCAGTGAGAAGGGTGAGATGCTACATTTGTTTGTTTTTGTATTTCTATTGTTGTGTAAAAAAAACACGGAGAAATAAAAAAGATTATAATTTTTTATTTAACCATGTGTAAATGCTCCCTTACAATGCTCGTGAGTTACATTTTTTGCAGGTATGTCACGAATCAGTTGAGTCACATTTGTATTGCATGTGAGTTACGGTACAAAATTTTTGAAAACGGCTCATATACAATAATTTTACTGGCGCCAATTTATGAATACCCTTCGCAAGGACATTTTTTATACGGTTGTTAAATGATGTTACATTATGTTAAATGCGTCCATGCTGAAAACTGAAAAGTTGACGAAACGTTGGTATATGAAATAGTTAGAGAGGGTTCTATACACCACGCACTAAATAGTTTAGTGAGTCGCTGAGGAGACGGGAGAAGTTAAAATAGCCGCTTCCAGACAAACATGACATGACCGGGAGTACTACTCTATAATCTATCCAATACGAAACTAGGTACTTACAAACATCTAATATCTCATGTATACAAACGCGTCTATCTTCACTGTACTTTATCTTAAAACATCTCTTCTCAATTCCCACCAATCACTTCTACTACAGATGTACACAGCTATACTATGAAGAATTATAGAAAACTCTACACTTTGCAGCTGCTTATTTCTCTGTGTACTTAGAATAATACTCCAAACTATCTGACTTCACCGCATTCTAAAGATTACTGATAAGAACCAAGCATGAAGCGAGATTATCGTACGACATTTTATACAAAGGTGTAGGTATTTAACTAACTGGTATATGTATTCGCTCTACAAAAACTGAAGGTCTTTGTGATTCTTAGAAGAGACGAAACTTAAATTTAAAATATCTTAATCCTATAAAGAGTATCTTCTTTGAATTCATTCATTCATTCGTAATAAATCTTATACAACATTCATGAATTCAGCGATTACCTCAATCCGCTCACTACATCTACAACACTTAATGCTTGAGTGAATTATGAAAGAGGATGCAAGGAAGACATTCACTTCACATCCAATGGATGTACTCCATTGTACTTAGATTCTTATTCATCATCACTCGCCGGGCAATTATTCTTCTTTTGGCGAGTATAAACTAAATTCCGACAAGACGTTTTTCTCTCCAAGAACATTAATTCGCCGGCCGGAGAATTTAATGTTGATATGACCAAAAATAAAACTAAAAAGACATCGAACCACTACATACATACTACGTAGATATCTTTACAGATATTTGTAAATAATTACAATAGCAATATAATCTCGATCACAATCAACGCGAACGAAATGGTTATCGTACCTAATTGTACTTTTAAAAAAAATGTAAGTCGCACACACCACGCAATACTATGTTCTTTGGATGATACTTTATATGCACAAAATAATACACTTCCAGACAACAGCAAGGAAAAGTATACGACAGATATATGTTAGCTAATGTCTTCTCTTTACGTAGGCAAATAATTATTTCTAATACTATGTTCATTGCTCACACTGGACCATACATAATTAGTATTGAGTACGTCATCAAATGCACGAAACAATTTCATTCACGATGTGCATTTTTTCATACAAATATGTATTGAGTACCTACGGATGAAAAAAAAATGAAAAAAAAACATTTCCTGCTCGAGAGTCAGTTCCAGCGAAGAGATATTACATACGAGAAGATGAACATCGTGACGCTTCCCGCTATCTGTTTATATTCGTATCGGAGAAAAAAAGTTGGCTAGCTGCCCAGCTGTCATTCCCTCTCCATCCCTCCTAGTACCTCGCACTCTCGCACTCCAATGCTGACTTGTGTCATAAGCATCGTGACCGATCCTGACAATCCACACCACTGATTGAGAGGGACCATGGATCTCCTATATGCTACGAAGGAATCAGACAGAATGCATACTGGAGTACAGATAAATCACGAAATCGATTTGATGTTGGATGTTGTGAACATGTTCTACGATTGTAGACATGTGTGTCTAATCGAGTACTCGATAAACAATATGAAACGGCACATTTATCTTCCAACTGAATGGAATGCAATTTTCTCAACGACACGAAAACATTTGATTTGGGAATGTGCCAGAAATGGCGCAGACTTAACCGAGTAAGAGTACGTAATATAGTAATGATAGTAACAATCTTCTTAACATTTTTAATCAGGTTGGAATATCCAATTAATTTGTAGATACATATTGTATAATGCAAACATATATTCTACGGATATTGGATACTATACAAGTCTTATAAACAGTGGATATTTCAGTTTTTTTATGACACAGAAATTTATGATTAAAAAAACTATCACTAAAAAAATATCATTAAAATATCATTAAAAAATGTAGGTACTTACTAGGAATTTTAACTAGCAACACCAAAATGCAAAATGTAGATGTTATGCGAATTGTGTAAAATGCACTATAAGTTGTGGAACACAAGGGCTAATGGAGAACACTGCGTAGACTGGAAATGTCTCAATCTAATTTGTTCTAGGAAAGAGTTCAGACAATTTAATAATAGAGCTACCGAAGTATTAAGAGAATGTCGTGGATTTTTAATCTGCAGACCATGACCATAACAAAGAGTTATTTCGCAACAACAATCGAATAAACTATGAGAAAACGTTAAACACTGGGTACTCAACATAAGACAATCGTAAATGAATTACTACTATAGGATGCATTGTGAAGACGTGAACTTGTCTGAGGAATGATGAGATTAAAGGTTACAGACATAATTAACACATACGACTTATCTAATTGAATCAGAGCAAGTGGTGCATGAAGCGGATAATAAAGTGCCATCAGTGGGGAAACTTCTTGAAAATATCTCTAATATAAACTACTGAGAAATTAGTTGAAAGTACAACGTGTGTACTGTATAGGTATATATTCGTTAATCAGCTAGTATCCCGGATATTCATTCTGCCTATAGGTAGGATATTTCATAACAATTATCTAGAATTGTAGTTTTTTTTACACTTTCTAAAACATTGCGACATATTCCGCGAAGAAACGACACGGGTCAAAGGTGGCAGCTGGAAAATTGTGACCTACTCCGTCTTTGAATTCTTACAAAAGATTAACGCAAAAGGCTTAGTCAACAACTGTCTACATGCACGATTGATTATGTGTAGTGTGCAACATTCTATATAGCTAATCTGAGTAAGTATAATAGATCTGTTTACACCGACTGACATAGTTTACATATTTAACCGAGTTATTTATACCTGGAAAAAAATTAACAGTGTGCGGTAATAGGTCGGGGAACTCTGCGATTAGAAACAATACATACCTAGAATATATATTATTATTGTACCTAGGCGTGTACGCTGCGTAATGTTTGAGGCAGTCCTCAAGGTTAATAGATTGCCACGATTAATGATCTAGGTAGGTAATAAAAAAAATACAGCATGCAGAAACTTTTCCCTACATATTCGACACTAGATAACGACTTGTGGTATTCTGTTCTAAGATTTGCTTTCGTTGAACATGATAAACCTTGTGTATGGTCCATACACTCTACGTATAATAATTTGTATTACGTTCGTGATGATAAGTTTTAAATAAATCGGGACTCTTTCGCATTCCAACAATTCCGACAATGACGCATCTCACCTGTCTTCTGCCATAATTTTAGAAATACATATTACGAGAAATCTTGTTGTATTCATAACACTTAATCCTCAAGTATTTTCTAATACATACTAACCTCTCATAACATTTATCTAGTTAAAAGCGTGTACCCGATTTATTCTAATGTGTGCATAAATAAAAAAATGATTGATTATTAAACATGTATTTGCATGGGAGGAACGAGTTTAATGTGTTTAAGGGAAATTATAATTTGTAACGGGTAATTAGCATACCTACAGAAATATTACTTTCAAAATCAATAAATTATATTAGTACCTATGTGTCAGTACAGTACGGTTTTGCAAATTCAAGGTTTGTCTATTGAATTTTTACAATAACGAAAATGTAAAAGGTGTTGAAAGATTTTCGCACAATGATAAACAATAGATGCTATTACTATAATATAATCAGCTATGTTCATTAAAAAGACATAATGGGTATTGGGTACGACAACCAATACACTGAAATTTTTCATTAATTTAATTAAAAAGTCGTCGGAAGCTTATTGTCATTATAAACTTCTTTTAGCAATTTCGTAATTAGTTTCTGTAAATTGCTATGGGTTAAAGTAAAACACCTGCTTTAATTTGACGACAGCACACAATAGACCATTTATAAAATGCTTGCAGTCATAGTAATTCCATTTTCTTCGCTTAGCAGGAAAATATATCTGGGAAACCTTGCAAGAAATAATCTTTTTAATTTAACAAAATAACTGTTTCTCCTCAGTCAATGTGCGTGCAATATTGTACAGTCAGTATATGGTCAGTACCGGAAAACATAGAAGCCACAAAACATTGTTTGACAATCATCTGGACATATCGAAATCATAAATGAAACTTGCACGTGGAAATGATACAATACACGTAGGTAGAACTAATGTAAAAATAAAATCATCAAATGGTACTAAATAGGAGTTCAATATGATGAATCAATTTTTATTTATAACATAGACCATATGTACATCTGGATGGATTCAAACGAGTTCGCGTAAACAGTAAGACTAATGTCGTGAATGATTAGATGTATTATAAATGTGTATGGGTCTATGATAGTTCATAAAATATTGGCTCAGGTACGACGAGGTGTATGTATCATATACATATAGTAGGTATATATTTAGTAGATAATAAACATAATCCGCCCACTCGCCTTCTCACCACTCATTAGCATCTCACTTGCTGTGTGCTGCTAATGCTAATACCTATACCTACAACACCCACGACTCCAAAGCGTTACTAATGTATTGTCATACAACACTTTGACTTACTAATCCTATCGATACCACCATCATCCAATGTTATGAGCTAGCAAATTCCTGTACCTTTACTTGTATCACAAAGATGAGCATAGAAACGTGACATTTATATTATTTGAAACAATGTTAAGCGTTCAATTTACAATACATTTTAAAGATGACTCCAATAATCTAATAATTACTTTAATTTAGTGGTTCCCACGTGAAACTGAGGAGATAAATGAGAATTTTACTCAGGCTCTGAGAATCTGTGAGATATTTCGACATTTCTGCTAAATATGCTTCGTAAAAAATAGAGTAGCTAGATATTGAACCTTACTCTAGTAAATTAGTACATAACAGATTTTTCATATCTTGTATAGATTCCTGATAAAAAAACGTGACAAATACCTTACTGAACAGAAAGTCTCCCGAAAAAGTGATGGTAATAAGCATTATTATATAGGTATCTCCTGAATTACTGTAAAACTTTTTTGATTAATGCCAAATTTACCTCAAAACGCTTATTAAAATTTATGCACGTCATTTTTTTGTTTATATAAAAAGGATCTGGGCTTGTATACACAAACCCAAATACTTTCCTGCACACCTTGCACTAGACTAAAATTATTAGAGACCGACCGAATATTCGGTTTCGGTTTCGGTTACGGCCAGTTTCGGCCAAAATTGCCGGTTTCGGCCCCAGTTTCGGTTTCGGCCAAAAAGCGGCCGAATATTCGGCCAAACCGAAACTAGCATCCGTATTATACCGAGCATTGCTGGGAATCTTCTGTACACTAGAATCCCTTTTTATTTTACAAAAGTGAACTAGATCACTATCACTATCCATTTTTATACACATCATTTATGTCTCATAACAAAATTTTTGCCTGCGGTGCTACTTAGAGATTGGAATAGGTATATATTTTTTCATACTAAATGATAACACCTCACAATAAATCACACTATTACCGCACGTTTTCTCACCATGTTATAAATTTTTCAAAATTAGTATAAAAAATACATCAAAACTCAATTGTTTCACAAAAAATTGCCTGCGGCGCTATTTTTTTATTGCTTTTTATAGGAAACATTTTTCGTGCATAATTTTGTGCAAATTATTGTGTACATTTTCTAATACACCAAACCACATCACGGCCTTCTTCACCATGTATCACAAAAAAATTTCGCCTGCGGCGCTATTTGCGCCTTTTTCATCCTATCTCAATTTTTTTAATTTTTGTTGCCCCCCCCCCCTAGCTCCAAGGCTGGCGACGCCCGTGAATATACATATTAGCAAACTCCACCACAACTTCCGTTACTTAATCTCCCGAAGAAAAATTGCATTTTTTATGCCCCCTCCTAGTGTTACCTATGCCATGGATACCTATAGGTATAACCGATGACAAAAGTTGTAGTTTTATGGGTTCCTTTTTTTTGTGCTTACATTGAGCTCCGAAAATGAAGTGGTTTCCTAATAAATATCTTAGGAAACAATAAATATCAGAGCAGGGTACCTATAATGATTTTTTTTTCAAAATTACAACTGAAATTCCTAAGTTTCGGTTTCGGTTTCGGCCGAAACTAGAAGGGGAGCCGAATATTCGGTTACGGTTTCGGTTTCGGCTAAAAATCCAGTTTCGGTCGGACACTAAAAATTATGTATCGCAAAGTGTGGCGCCAGCGCCGGGGTTTGAACCTGGCACCTCCTGTTCGAGAGACTGCCACCTCAACCAACTGCGCCAACCATGTACTCAATTTTAAAATGTTATGTGAATACTCATCCCTTAATAAATGAATCGGGGCTTTTCATTTAATGAGAATATGTAATCAAACAGGTGGGTAATAATAGTACGATATTAAATAAATTTACATCAAAATACATGTGTAACGTATACGTATAGTTGTGCTGCATACGAAAACTTTCACGCCAGAAGGTTGATGTTGGTGGGTAATTTGTTTACAATAAACTAACTAATTTTCAGATAAAGTCGACCTATCACGATTGTATCTTAAATTAGGCGGGTATTTAATATAATTCATAATAACATTAATTTTAGCACTACGCCAAACATAAAGCCACAATCTTGTAGATATTTATAATTTTGAAGTAAAATTGCCATGGCATATTCGATGAACCGGACTGGATTTCCACGTAAGTAATTGAATTAGTACGAAATATAATTATAGCTATTATTAAAGAAGTGTAAATATCAAACGTAAATATTGTTTAAAAGAAGTCTTCCTACATGAACTGAGTTTTAGTTTGTAAATTTAGAAGTGTAGATACGTCAAAGGTTACGTCATTCGAGGTTGTTAGCAGAGCTGTGATCTGTTACAGTACATAAGTTCCAAGTATATTAGGCAGATATATGTACGTGAGGAAGTTAAATGATAAAAGATTACCGTGTTGGTAGATTTACATAATATTTATTGTACACAGGTTTACTAATTACGCCTTTACTAATTAAGCCTTGTAGAGATACCTACTATTCACATACATAGTGTTATTATAACAACGTAGATTAGTGCTGGATGAAGCTTGTGTTGATTCCAATGAGTATGTGATAGACTTGTGCTGGATTTCACCAACTTTTTAGGTGACGAATAGCGGAGATAGGAGCCACATGGCACAAATTTTGTATGAAAAATAATGATAGGTGGCTCCTATCTCCGCTATATATACTCACCTAAAAAGTTGGTGAAATCCAGCAGTAGTTGACTTCGAATAAGTTATTATTCCATGATTTTTTGATCAAAAAGTTTTTGTCTCGATTAGCATTTAGGTAATACAAAAATATATTCTTTAGACAAAGTTGCGACATTTTTTGTTTACGTTGTTGACTCAATTATAATTAATTCATTGGGGGTTGTAGTTCGAATCTTCGCATTCACAATGTATCCAATGTGAACTTTACGATTAAAACGTTAGCTTTCACCCTCTTCTAGTAATCTCAACAGATTGTGGCTTAGGTTCTGTAAAGTGCACACGAAAATGTATTTTTTGGAATGAGATCATATAATTAACGACGACAGCATTGGGCAAAAATAGTCGTTACAAGTTACAAAACATAAACAATCAACAAATATACGAACCAAACTAGGTAACCTACTAACTTTCAACAAAAATATAAATTCCAATATTAGCAGTTACATAGACGTTTGTTTACGAGAGAATTAGGATTCTAAAAAAATACGCGAGGCTACAGGACATTATATTAATCAGTAGTAAAGGTCAAGTAATCTGATTGAATTATTGAGAAATCATCTTGATTTGTGATCATCTTCCTTCGCAATGGATTACATCAACCCATAGTGCGTAAGACTTCTGGATGTTTACATGTACCTTCCACGCATCCATGTTGTTCGGCTTCTTCTGCGTGCGTCCATGATAATCAAATAAACATTGTACAGAATGCGAATATTATGTTTATGGCTCAACTAATCAACAGAAACAGAAGTAATATGACGCGTATGTATGTAGGACTGTAGCAGTAACATCAAATGTGAAGATGATTCACTCTCATACTGTACTGGCGGCGCTGATGTCATTGGAATCGTTAGGTTAGCTAGGTATTTACTATGCAAATTTGAGATAAAACTTTCAAAGTTCGTAAACTAGCTAGGTACTTGGAGGCTTTTTAGAAAAACTAAAAGCTGCATAAAAAATGAAATATTCTGAAACTCGTAAGCAGCAGGGCTCACACATCCGGCAATCTCTCTCTGAAATCATAATCTGAATTTGATTGTGTAATTTTTTTTTAAAAAGTTCAGATTATGTTTTCAGAGACAGATTTCCTGATGTCGCCCTAAAGTGGCCTAAAGAATCACTCTTTTTAGATATTGTTCGAGCGTCAGTCAGGTGTTCATAAAACTTCAATACCTAAGACATTTCACATCTCTCAGCAACGAGGTTGGCGATCCATTTTGAGAAAGAGAATTTGTATGGGTGTTTTTACATACGCAACACTTACTGCTAACCTCATTATTGGAGATTGGGGTATGTATTTCAAAAGTAAAACATGCGTAATATTGGAATTTGGTAATCGATTTCCAATGCAATTATTTTAAGAACTAGCGAATGAAGAAAACGATAAAGTTTAGCTGGAAGAGATCCCAACATTGCGTTAAGATCTCTCATTCTCTAGAGAACAAATGTCAGGATATTTTACCGTGTGAAATTTTAACATACATAGATATATATACCTATTTTTGTATTTTGTTAACCTGAAGTAGGTATATATACCTAATAAAAATAACCAAAATACGTACGCAATTTAGACAACAGTGACAGATACAAATAAGGATGGGAGATCTGTCTAATAAGAAGATTTTATTAGATGAATGGGTACAACTTATTGCAAGATAATCACAGGAAACTCACTTTCAAGAGAGTTCCTGTTTCCACAATTTTTCCTGTATTGGCTTTATATTCTGGATAATTTAGAAATCCTTCCTGTATACCCTGTACACATTCTTTATGTGGATAAAGGAAATAGCTCCGTGTTCTGCTGATACATATACCTACTTACAATTTTATTGTACTCAGAGTCTGAGATCTCTTGGCAATCTTGACATAAATCTAATAAACATCTTTAAAGAAATGTGGACTACAGAATAATCATTTGAACAAGGCCCTTTTCGTACAAACTCCTTGCTACTAGTTTGCTAGGGACGAAATATACACACAGCTGTAAAAACCCTTCTTGATATCTGGGGCATAAAATCTACAACCAAATCTCTACATCCTATTTTTTTATAGAATCCACAACTCAATGGAATAGTAGGTGTATGAAAAATTAAAACATTCTAAGTTTCATGGAAATTAGAAAGTCTTATAATATAGTTATAGTACATAAATCTTTTCTTATGTCTTCTCTTCCTTAAATAATCTCCTGTCTTGGAGAACACAATGAGTAAAGCTAAGAAATATTTCTTGAGAATATTATGAATGAAATGTCGGAGTTAGATGCATACTACATACAAGAAAATATGTTAATGGAATTGCATAAAATATCCGTAACATTATAGGAAAAACTAGTCCGTATATAAATTTTCTGTATACATATTATTATATAAGGTATTTTCTGACGAAGGATGTCCGACCAAATGGTTACATAGCATCAATTTATTCGGAATGTACGTCGTTTTTTAATGAAACGCGTCAAGGCAATAGGAAAATACATCTGAAATACTAAAAAATAAACATAAAGCGGCATGGAAAATACAGTAAATCGAGCTTTACCAAGTTTTCTTTCCCTTGTGATGGAATTCAGCCAAAACTTTTATAGGATTTTCACCGTAAACATACAGCAACGTATCACTTGCACAGAATGCACTAATTATTAAAAACAACCAAACACTTTTAACTAATCATTATATTCATTGTATTAAATCACAATATCACGAAAAAATTATTAACTTCGTAAGAACTGGCTCGCGACAGGCAACCGTACGCTGCCATTTTTTTCTGTCTTTATTTTTTTCGCAGCACCTAGTGAGCGTCATTGACACTACAGTGACATAAGGTAGTCGATAATGTAGTAAACATTACTAAAGAGTATTATATAACCGTTTTCAATAGATGTCTCTAGTATACGAAATTCTGGCGGGTTATACAAATAACAAGGCAAAACAATAACACATAGCATAAATTCAGGCGAGCAACAGAAAGTGCGCTCGTATTTTTTTTAAACATATTTAGCAATGTTGGCGGGGCTTTGCTCCATGCATCGTCAAAGGACTTTAGTAGGTCCACCGACAATATTATTCAATAGTCGGTAGGTGCATAGGTGTGTATGAATAAAGCAGGTTTAAGAGGTTTTGTAACATGTACCTACCCAAGTATTTTGCATTATAAAGTAAGACTTAATTGATAGGTTGGTAATATTATTATCGATAACCTTTGCCTTGAATTTGATGGCTTACTTCAGCGTATATCCAGGTAGCTATAATGATTTAATTTCAATATTAAATTATAATAATATATCATATTTCTCTCCTTCTGTGCCTCATAGCATATCTTAGTATGGCGGCTGTTTTCCATGACTCTCCGAACCAGTGGCGGATCCAGGATTTCATTTTGGGGGGGGGGCTGAAGATTAAACATTTTTTTCCGAGATTTCTTTTTGTTGACCTTTTTTTTTTTTGGTCCTCGCCAAAAATTTTGAGCCGTTCTTATTTATGCGGCGGAAAGATCGCAGACGAGGGGAGGAATCCTGCCGTAATCAACTGATGACCTTTTTTTTTGGTCGTCGTCTAAAATTTGTTGACCTTGACGCCTAAAAATTTGTCGAGCGGGGGGGGTGAATTGCATTCAGTATACCAGATTTTCAGTTTAGTATTCAAAGCACTAGAAACGTCACTCAACGTTTTGGGGGGGCTAAGGGGCTGAAATCCCTAGATTTGTTCTATATATACTACTGTAATCCATGGTTTTAGGGGGGGGCTTCAGCCCCCTAGCCCCCCCCCTAAATCCGCTAGTGCTCCGAACCAACCGATTATTTAGTAGCTTTTACATATTTATAAATATCTATTATTATGTTGAAGTTTGTCTTTAGAACAAAGTAAGAAAAATAATTATTTTTAGAGCTTCAAGCTACGAAACATCAAGTAGCACACAAGTTCCAAAGTGGCAGAAATTGGGTATTGTGGGATCTGTTCAGAATAGACTGCAAGAGTTGTAATCGGCGGTTTTCGGGTGAATATTTTTCATAAAACAAGGTTCATAAAATATATTCATATATTTACAACATTGTAATTACTTTATACAGTGACGATTAAAACAACAAGAAATAATAATAATACCATACATAGGTCCTGCAATGAATGTGGGTAGTAAAATAATATTAATATATCTGATTATGCTATTTATACTTATATACTTACATGAATGTGAAATTATATATCGATAGGTAGCTATGAACTGTCAACACTTTATATTGTACTATAGAATATTGAACCTTTAAACAATTTATTGATTGTTTTTCCGGGAAGACACACTGTTTCTTTTGGAAGTATTAAACAATAAACCTTGTTCTTCCCCACGATCGATCGCCTTCAATGCCGCCAATAGTTTCATTTTCTTCTCGTCATCCAAATCAGATTTCGATTCTTTCATTCCTACCAGATTATTATTATTCATTTCTGGAGATTTCTTATTTAAATATTGTGGATCTAAACACCTATTATCTGAATCGTCATTAGAACTTCTCCTGCTCATATATTCGTTCAGAATACTTATATCACTCGTTCTTCTATTACTGTGGATGGAACTATTTTCCATTTGTTCTTCTTGTTTATCTTTCGTATTGCTATTGTTAAAGATGCTATTGAAATCTGTATTTTCCAGGTCCAAGAGTAGTGATTTTGTATTATTTTTTCCTTCACTTTGTTTTGAAACACTACGCGACAATGTTTTGTCAATCTGTCGCATAGTCAGTTGCCCATTAGACGAATCGTCCGATGTGATGCTCAGTGTTCCTCTGCTGATTCGTTTATTTTCAATTTGAATCATACTCTTGACATCCTCAAACGAAACATCGGCTTCATTTCTGTGGGACTTACGAATGTGCCTTTTCAAACTTTCAACTCTCTCACGAACGTCGTCATCGGAACTCCTGGGTGGTTCTGTATCGCTCTCGGAAATACTCATATTTGGTATTCCGACGTGAATGGCTTCGGCCAAGTCCGTTTCAGTGTTATTTCTATAATGCATGTTAATATTTGAATGGTCTCTCTCGTTCGGTGCAATATTTCTATGCATCGACGTTTGAACATCAATATTGTCCAAACTATGATTGCTGCTTTCATTCTCAAGTTGTTGTAAAGATTTTCCAACGACAGAAAATGTAGACGATGAACTAAATTTCAAATTACTATCCAAGGAGGCCTGCAAATGATAAATATTTTATTAAATTGGAAAAAAGAAAGTCTCAAAATTATAAAAGTAGATTCTCTTATTTCATCACTTACGTCTGTTGATATATTATCCTTAGGAGAATAATTAGATATTGCAGGGTGTTTATACTTTTGCGCTTCATATAAATTCATTGAATTTTGTTTTACAACATTACTATGAGAAGTGCCAATTTTAGGAAACAGTTTTCTTTGGGTATTGCTGCCAGCAATTAGCTTTTCTTTCATCTGTAAAAATGCACATAACGTTAATTTCAAATTCATCAGTTTTAGGGGTATTGATTTTTCTCGATGTTATTATAGTCAAGTAGAAACCTCTATCACAGATGTCAATTGGTTAGAATGACTGAGAGCATTCGTCAATTGCTGTTGAGTTTCCTTGTGTTTTGTCATTTCTAAATGCAACTGACGTTTATGGGCTTTCTCCTCCAACATAAGCCTCCTCTGCAGGGAACTTATCGTTTCATTCTGCTTTTGTACTTTTTCAGTTAAATCCTTCACTTGATTTCGCAAGCTTTCTCTTTCTCCCAGGTTCCTGAATATTAAATTGGATCATAAATATACTTTATTCAGATATTTGCGGATGTTTCGATATGAGATAAGGACGTACATCACTCTCTAATTAATTATGTGCATATTACAATACCGTTATCATTGTTATCTCTGCTTTTAGACAGCTAGCAAACTAATTGACATGTACCTGATTACAAACAGATCTGCTTGGTTTATAACATGCAGTGCGATCGATGCACTATTGAATTCTAATACAATATTAAAAACGCGATGCGATATCAGAGTTTTTACAAAAGATACTTATGACGTAATAATAGTTATAGAACTTACGCATCTCTGCTAAGCTCCAGTAGTCTCTTATGATCTTCCGTCAATTTATTAAGCTCATTATCCTTATCCTTGATCTTCTGCGACACTTCTCTGAACTGCAATTTGACTTGCTTATATCTAACTTGTAATGAACGCAATTCCTCATTGTGACTATTTATTAATTTTGGAATATCTCCGTTTGCGTTCTCATATCTGAAAATAAATCACAACTTGTCGATAGTAAAAATATTTAACAATACAATATCTTTGGAAATTGAGACTTTGGTATAATATTATACAAACCTTTGTAAAGCAGAATCTTGTCGCTTTTGAATACTTTTCAGTAGACGGTTTTCTCTATACAATTCCTGTAAAATCAAACAAATCAGGAATTTAAAATTCAGTGGGTGAAAAGTGCATGGGGTAGGTAGGTACCCATGAAGGTATATGTTCTGGTTACAAAAACAGCTGGAATCGTGAAATTTATAATCACTATATAGTACCTGTAGTAAAACAGTTCTAAACTAGAGACAAGATGAATGCTGAAAGCGAAAAAAGAAGGAAAAATATCTTACATTTAAATGATATTGTGCATCTGTTAACTGATTCTGTAACTGCTTCATCCTATGTTCCTTGGCAGACAAGACCCTTCCAGTAATATTTCTTCTGTCATTCCTACTGGTTATACTGAGACTAGCCGAAGCCGTCATGTTGGAGGTATTCAGTAAGGGATGGAGGACTTTCCTTCGGTTTAAAGTAGGGGGAAGCTTTCCTGAAGAATTACCACTGTAAACACTTTCAGCAGTCCTGAAAAAAAAAACAGTTACACATTAGTTGAATACATCATGAATACATTACGTATTTCTTTCACCTAGTAGTACGTATATGAAAGAAATGAATGTATTTAATACAATTTTAAACTTTCACTATCAAAGTAAGAGGCCGAATTCTAAAAACAGACGACAATTTGTAAAATTTCTTGTGCCCATTGTCTTAAGAAAATGTCTCCGCATTATAAGAAGTAAAGTGTTTTACAAAAGACAACGATTAGGAAGAACAGAAAGGAATTATTTGCGTGCATACCTTGGGGATATTTTGTTTCTTTCTTCGGGAATAATTTTCAACGACGACATACCGACAATTCTTTATGTATTTGATAATAACTTTTAATAAATATTGCAGAGCATAACAAGGTAATGTGTCGAATGAAACATTTCAATAGATTGTGTGAAGTGAATTCCACTTATCTACAGATATTCAATACAAAATTATTTACCTCAATGAAATTTCTCCCATTAACAAACAACGATGAGCTTTGTTTGATATTTCCTAGCAACCGTTGCTGAGGGACTCAACAGTGAACAGTGAGTTGAGTGAGTGGACTAGACTGAGTGAATGTTTTACCTTGGGAAGTAGGTACTTCTGGTACTTATAGTAAAGTAAACTCACCTGAATTCACCTTGCTGTCTGGTAAATAATAATAATAAGGTATAAGGGTGGCTTAATACCCTTTACAAGGAATATCGAACTTTAACATGGAAATATCATCAATTTCATCAAATTAGGATTCAAATTCAATGTTATTTTGATTCAATGTGGTGGTGTTATTTCGTATTATATTAATGATATGATGAGAAAACGTGTGGTAATTATGTATTTTTTGTGAGGTACTATCATTTAGTAAGATATATATTATTATGTACCTATTCCAATCTCTAGAGGGGGGCAGCTGACCCCCCTGACGACGCCCATGCCTGTTCGGTACCTACTACCTACATAGAAAAACATATTGTGAAATATTTGAAAAATATTATGAAAGATGAAATAAAATATTATTAACTCTAAGGTTATTGGTAGGTAGAGGTACCCATCACGTTTTGATGTGCATTGTTTCATTAAAAATAATTTTGTAAATTGTTTAATCATTTCATTTCGCGTGTCCTCAAATGTTTTATTTTGACGTTTCGTGGGGCAAACCAATCTAACAAAAACTTGTATATACTTTTGAAGTACCCGGTAATATTTATTCCCTTCAATTCTGATATTCAAACCAGATTATATATGTACCTACTAGTTGTAGTTATATAATTGCCTATGTAATTATAATAATGTATATCAACCTTCATTACATTAGAGTTATTACAATCATTATATTGTATTAATATTTTAGTTTCAAATTAGATTAATTAGACTAACTTGTTTTGAACCAATTCAGTATTACCTACCTACCTGTTTATAATTTGTTATTTTTTATTTTACTCACCTATCGAAAATATATTTTTTACTACATCATTGGAGCTGTGTTTTGTGACCACTTACCAAAAAAAACTTTTGAACCAAAGTTATTGGTTAACTGCCATAATGTCGCCCCAGTGAACAATGTTCTATGATTTACCTGATGATGTGCTTCTACTTTTAATATTATAACACTTTGAATTGTTTGCTTGAAACGCTGTAAAAAAAATAATTGAGTCGACTGGAAAAATGGGAAAAATAGTTTTTCAGTCGGTATAGCTGGTATCTGTATTTTTTTCTTGACCTAATAGAGTAGGCAGTAGGCACCTATATCTGGATAGTGGATATGTATACTAATAGAATAGATAAGTCCCTTAATTCGCGGCGCGGGTTCAATCCCCGACCTACTCCACTTCACAACACAAGCTTTTAAGCTTTCTGTGAAGTGTACCAAGATGTATTTGGGTTTGTTTCGATAAACCCAGATTTATTTATTTAAAAAAAATATGCTTCACCAATCATCAGCATTGATCACACAAAATTATTATTTTTATTTATTTATTTTATTGGTCTTAACGAGCACAAACAGTTATTACAGAGTATATGTGTATATTAACATTAACAGCAAACAAACCAGCAAAGGCTCAAGATTTACCATGTATAGTAAGCTTACAAAAGTTCGAAAAACAACAACATATGTCTTTGTTCTGTACTTTCTTGTTCTTTGCATCTATTTATTAAGTAGTTATAAGTCTGCATATTGTTCACTGACGATTCCAAGTGACAAAACAAAATTAATTAAAATGGCAATCGATTGCTTTTAACGTTGAAGAAAAATCCCGCAGGCTTAAGGCCCTCCACATCCCCGGGTAGCTCAGGCGCATTAATAGCGACCCCTTTTTTCCCGCCTCTAGGCAAATCTTATTAAGAGGTGGGCCCAGGGTTAACCTTAAGGGAGCCCCCCGGCAAACACCACCCCTAAATTAATAGCGTTCCTTCAGTGTCCTAATCCGTATTGCTTTTAACATCCCGTTAAGGGTTGCTCCTTCCCACTTACCCTTGGATGGTACGGGAACGCCAGTTCCTATTCCTAATGCTTTTGCTTTTAACATGTTGCAAATAAATGGTTGCAGTTGCCGCAATTGTGGAAACCATAAAGTTATAACTAATGTTTGATATTAAACTGTACAACAGTCCGCCGTTGCATATAGTGCGAACTGAATTGCAATCATAATGCATTAGTTTGGTTTACTACTACAATACAGCGTTGGACACCAATAACAGTGGGAGGGGACGAGGAATTCACTTACTCATTTCTTTTGCATTTAAGTACCAATTCACTCCAACACTATTGTCTTTTACCACCTCCATCAGGCTCCATACACTCGGCAGTCTGTACTACTGTATGTAGTCACTTTGCAGACATTGTGCAATACGAACGTATTAGAACCGTATACGAGTTACGAACGCTTTCCAAACAGTCCATTATTATTTTAAAACTCGACGAAAGCGTATAGCGTGTGCGACCAGTTGATGAATAAAATACTAAATAATTAACAATTTTAATTACCTAATAACTCAATACTGAAATCAATACATTTTGTATACATAGATATTATCAATCACACTGAAAACTGTGTTTGTTTGACTTGTGTTTTCATTGAATTTGAAAGGTGCCTTGTGTATAAACTCCGTCCATATACTTTGATTAACCTCTGTAAGTATACAATATTTATGTATAATTGTATTTTATAAATTATATGTTATCTCCATTTTTTTTATTCACTATAAACGAAGGTTTGTATTTGCAAACTGCAGACCTTCTATTCAACATTATAGCATTAATTGAGCCAAACGTAATAATTAAAAAAATACATCAACCTTTTTTAATTTCACTTATTTGGTAAAGCTGGAAATCTTTTCAGGTTGATAAATTGCGGACGGTACGAGTAAACTGATAAAAATAGTGCGCACCGTATGCAAAATCTATGGACACATTTCGTTGTTTATCGTCCGTAGACCCATAGGTTCGGATATTTGGAAACGTCAATTTTGGATATTTTTACAATAATTTATCTCTATTAATTGATTTACCTAAAGCATAATACACATTATCAATGTTGAAGGGTGTAAAAGGCTTCGTTATAATTTCGCCACGGACATATACCTACTATAGGTATACCTATGTACATAGTTAGACAATTGTATTCTTCTTCTTCTTTCGTATGCTAATACAACCATTGTGCAAATGATCTGGGAGTCTGGGTATTATTTTCTGTTATAAGTGGAACTTTAAAAAATAATTATTTCAATGAATGCTCGAATAAGGGAGACATTGTCATGAAACTGTGTTTACTCAAGAAATTGTAAAACACATTGCTATGGAAAATGTAAAATATAATCTCAAAATGATATAGACTTCAATTATAGGCGCCAATAATTAGATTGTTAAATTTTGTAGAAGTGCTTGCAAAGCTTAGATCCCATATCAATGCATACCTATACATTTTTTTGGTTTTAACTTGTACTAGAAAATAATTATGGTGCATGAGCGAAAAAAGGGCGTATTAGTAGAAAGAATAATTTGACTACATAACATAAAGTCAGTCCATTTTATTATTATAGCTAATGTTGTACGTAACAAGTACTAAAAGGTAAGTGAAATATTATATTATGTCACAACGTATGTACGTATGTAGTATAGGCTAATATGTATATTTTCCTCGTAGAGAGGTACATTTTCCATTAGTACAAATGCTACTGGTAATATATGAAAATCAGTCATTCTGTAGAACATTTCTAATTGTACTTACAAAGACAATTGAAAATTCATCCTTCGCTGAAAGTAATTCATTGTTATCCAACTTCGAAAACATCGAATGTTTCACAAAATGAATTGTATTAAACCTTTGAAATACGGAGGTACGAAAAATTATTGTGTTTGCTCAATTTGGTTGTATCAAACATTTTAGTAGTACAAGTATTCGTCGCTAAAAAGATGATTCTCAAGAAAAAAAATCAACTTCCATTTTTACCAAATGCACCATTTTTGGTCCACATATATTGAGAAATGATGACATTCCAAAAATAAGCAAAGCCCTGGATTTCATACAAGCTCAGTACCCATTTTTCATACAACGTTATTCACCTCTTTCGCTCTCCTGTAAACTTGACTTATTTTCGTCACACTTATTGCCAAAACGCTGACGAAATGCTTACTATCAAACATTGCTAGTAACACTAATGATCCATCATTCGCTTCTCCAGCATGACTTCTGCTAAATCACGAACCATAAAATTATAATTACATATCATTATTGGTGATGTTATCTACGTATATATTCACACCAAAACAAACTAATGATTGTAGGTATACTATCGACATAACAAGACAATAATCATAAAGACTTACTTATTATATATGATATATACCTAACATACGTTACCTAATACAAATAGGTATATGAAATTCAGTATTCAATACCGATAATAATAGAAGTTATCTTTACAATCGTTAAGTCCCCTAGCCACTGCAAATCCAGCTACCGACAACTTCAACCCACAATGAGTCAGAAAAATATTAATTATATTTTAAAATTTATTTCAATTTAAAAACACATTGTTCGATATGTTCTTTACGCAATTTTTTTTTATTGGTATAAATTAAAAGAACTTTGTTCTTTGATTTGTGAAAGAGGGCAGGTATAGCAAAAACTTATGTTCCGATAGAAATCATATAATAAGTTCTCTTGATTTTTTTTAATGATCCGATGAAAATTGTAGTGACTATTTCTTTACCGGTCATTGAATGCTTTGTTATTGCTAATTATTTAGTTTTTTTACATACCTATTACCTAGTAACTACTCTTTGTTTGAACATTACGTACAACATGAGTTAACATACAGTACACCGTTAACAATAATAAGTACTTAATGCTTATTATGACAATCATCGCTATACAACGAACTCTTCTAGCTAATCCAAAATTTTGAATAATCGCATCCTTTCACAGTAACGACAAAGAAACTATAACTTACTTCGCTCTTCAACGTCCCTCTAGGTAACAGAGGGAGCTCACTTGATTTGAAAGGTTTACACAGAGATATTCATAAATAGCATCACCTTGAAGGTACAATGTGATTTGTAAAACCTGAAGCTGAATTGGTAACTCTACTATAATGTCAATTAGAATTAGGTAGATATATGAACAATGGTGACTAATTTTAGTCAATTGTGTTGATAATTATATATACACACATCATACAGAGCGTAGTGTAGTTAGACATGGGTATATTATTACTACAATAATGCATTTGTTTGAAGTAATAGGCACACCACTACAATAAAATGATGGTCGTATTATAGTAAGTGTGTGTAAGTGGGTCATACTATATGAGAGAGTACAGTGAGGCTGTAGAAAGTGATGTACTACAACTAAGAGATGATCGTATACTTACATATGTATATAAAGGTTCCTATCATGATGTTACGTACTTAGAAATGCATCCAGAGTCCCGTCGAACCTTTAAAGCTAACTGTACCTTAAATTCTTTAGTACCATCATACTTGAATGAATGAATTTACATTTATTTACATTTATTTATTTATTCTTATTTTACATTTTACTAAAGTTCATTGGGTTAGTAAGGAGAACCGTAATAATTTAACGTAATTGTGTTATCAGTAAAGAGGTTTAAACAATATATTTTTGTTTATCATAGTGGCTCTGGATATCAGTATAATTAACTGTTTTGTAACTAGAGGTCATGTGTTCGAATCTCAGGACTGACTATGTATAGGTATCCTGCATACTTTTAACTAGGTAGGTACGCAAAAAAACGGTGTCAAAGGTTTTTGAGGTGTATACTTTTTACACGTCTAAATCCGATTTGCCAAAATTTAGTTTATGGAGATAATTTGGTTGGTAAGCTAGTGAGATCACATTGTTGAACATCAAGGACGAATCAGAGTAGAATGCAGTGGAAATGAGTGAGGGAAACTTTGAGAGATTGGACAAAGAATGTGCATGGTTTTTAGAGAGATGAGCCATTGTAGGACGGGTGTTGTGAAAGTATGATAGTTTTTAAAAGTTTGGGCAGGTAAGAAAATGACTTATGATATAGGATGGTTGAAGTCCGTTGAAGAGATATGGGAAAAGAAGAGGTATGAGAATGGCCTAGACAGACAGAGTCGATCAAATATGTTAAATAATATACCTATATGCCTGTCTATAGAGATATCTACGGTACTTGCAGAAGTTATTTTGTCGTAAGATTTCTTCTATTTCTTTTTTTACCATAGGTCATCCACCTGACTTAAGTGCAGCATGAAATATGTGTAGATAATATGTAAAATAATCACTGGTATAGATTTCATCTGATAATACTTACTATGTATCTTAATTAGTTATAGGTATATCATCCTTTATTGTATAATATTCATACATGCGTATATTTAAATTCTGATTGCATTATGTGATCATAATAATTTCTAATACAAGAATGCACGTCACCATGATTCACGTACTTTTACATACTCAGGTAAGATTTTATTTGCGTAATAAAATTCACCTATCTAAACCTTTCTCTGTCTGAACCTCATTGCTGAAGGAGATTGAAGTGTCTTATGAAAAAAATTAAAGAAATGTGGGGTCTATTCTGTAACCCAAGGTCCGACAGGGCCCAATATTTATGTCAAGTTCATAAAAATAAGGCGCGTTCTCTACGAATCTAACAGAAAATTAGAACTTTAACACTAGGAATAATGTTAAGCAGATAAATAGAAAAAAAAAACACTACTACGTAAGAGAAAAATTCAACTTTAGGAAGAGAATTTTTCCGTATCTTGTTTTGGTTTCCATACTTTCATAAGTATGTGTACAATTTATCTCATTTTATTGTCACAAGTGGTTGACAGACATTGCCTACAGCAATAAACTCGCCATTTGGTATAATGTTTTATATCAAATATTTTTTTAGCATTAAAAATATAAATAAAATAGAGGTTTGGAAATAATTTGACAACCAGAAATTGGAGCGTTTGGAAGTGCATATATAAAAAATATGAAAGTCATCAGAATACGTCCATGCAATTTCAACGAGTACGTAAAAACTTCGGAATAAGATTAAGAGCAAAAATATCAACATATTATGTATCACTCAACATAAATAGGTGTGACACTGATAAATAATTGAATCGATTTTCTAAGAAAAATGCGAACTTTTTGCACTTGTATGTTAAGAAAACTTAAGATTTACTCGTTGCTAAGTAGTACGATTTATAAAGAATTGCAATATGTATTACTTGCAACAGTATTCTTTAAAATGAGAGTAGATTAGACATCATTATTGATTGACATTATTCTTTTATCCAGTTTGTGTTATTAGAAAAAATGTAATGTTCTAGATATCTGTTGTTGAGAGAGTGTATGGTCAGTGGTCACTACGTATATAAGAACACATATAGGAATAATAGATGTATGGAGCGTGGGTTAATTTACTATTGATATATTATTATGGTTTTAGTTTAGAACATGTTTAAGAACAACGTCTGGACCGGTTCAGTCTAATCACCACCTTTCTATCAATACTTCGTACAAAAACCATACTCTGTGGCAGTGAAAATAATATTAATCATACCATACCATAGCTACCCATTATGACAATCAAATGATCAATTTTTAATTTGTGTTTTGTTGTTATAAATTGTTTTGATATAACAACCATAAAAGAAATGGTTCGCAATTATCATATTTCAATGTTAATCACTCGTATTGTTGGTTCGGCGTCTACAATTTATGTTATTACTAGCTGTAACCCGTCAAAAATGACGCTGTGTGCAGCGTAAGCAGAGAGAACAGCTCGTCAGACCCTATTCTTTCTCGTACAATTATAGTGAGTTTATTCTTATGGTAAATAAAATTTTATTTAGCTACTTAAAAACATTTTGTGCTACAATATTTTCTAATTCAATTTATAAATCAAAACCTGCCAATATAATAAGTCATGCCTCCGCGTATAAAGGAGCTCGACATATATCGATGACTGCTCAAAACATTTTGTAGACTCGTATAATGTCAACGAATATTTGTTCAACGACATTGTTCAATTTTACGTCAAAAATGTGGTATCGTGCGAAAAATTCTCGACCGTAATTGATAGTGCTATATGATCGCGAGGTGTTTTAAATTTCCGTATAATATTTGAACAAATTTCAAAAGTTGCCACGGAGCTGCGTTACATCGTTACCCAAATTCCACTAGAATTATGTAAGTTGATGTTTAATGAGAATATTTATACTCCTATATTTTAAGTAATTAAATGAAAATTGCAATAATAGATTGTTGAATTATTTCATTACGGACAGATTAAGTGCTGTAAGTTTAGATAAAATCAAGGTATATAATTTCTATTTTTAATTGCCTTGCGTTCACCAATACACCATTCCTTTCGTTTTACTGATGTGCGAATATAAAACCTGTATTACTTTAACATGAAATCATTAAAGCACGTTTCAGAACAAATATTTGCTACAAAATAGGTACGTAATACTCATCAAGATGATAGTCATTAAATAACTTAAAAGTTTAGTCAAATTAATTGTCTAAATTCAGAACATTAGAAAGAATGGCAAAATTCTATGCTTTCTTATGCTTAAGTGTCATATAGAAATACTTACTTCTTTTGCAACATAACATACTTATACAAACTAATTAGAAAAATGTTGAAGGTTTTCATACGGTGTGCGACTGACATTGTTTTCTTGGTTTTTCAGGTGAATCGTGTGTAGATAAACTTGATCGACGTTTCGAAGAGGAAACCACCAGTAGGAGTGTCGAAACGTCGATCAAGTTAATCTACACATGGTTCACCCGAAAAACCAAGAAATAATTAGAAAAATGTCTAACAACAAAATGTCGTGACTCCATCTACTTGTATATGGGAGTATTTTTACATAAAAGAACTTCTTTTGACAAGGTCTTAAAGTGTAGATTTAAAAATGTGATAATCCAAAAATACAGTATTAGTGTGTGCGTTAGTTTTGTCCAAATCTGAAATCATTAAGCACACTTAATTGGGGGCAATTTTGTAGATACCTGACAGAGACAATGGTAGAGATGAGTACGTATATATAGTTGCAGAGAGGCAATTATTGAGAAAAGTGAATACGAGACTTCTTTGTCCAACAATGGACATAATTATAAGTCTAACGCGATGACGATTGTGCAATTATATAGACGAATAATAATTGATTTGATAAACACTAGAAAGCGCGGCGATTAGATATACATTCAAGATGAAGAGAAATTTCCTTCATCCTACGAAATCAACTCGGACAAGCACGAAACCTAATCGACGGAATATTTTTTTGTTGGTCGGTACGTTTTATCTCTTATTAGGAGTGAATGTGTTTTAAGCTTTCTATGTCTATGAAACATGAATAGATTATAATTTATTATTGAATGTGAAAATTATACCAAAAGTAAAATTCAATGCCTTATCTAGGTTATGCTCTGCTTAGGTAGATACCTACTCTTTGAAATATCGTGTCTATTCGCACAATAGCACAGTTTTAGTCTAAATGTCACAAATCAGCGTTTCCAATTTAAGGGCTGCCAGCACCGACAAGTTTTTTCAGAAACGGATAGAACTGGATTCGATATTTGTATGTTAGAATACATTTTCTGAATTTAATCTAAGATATTACCTTTTGGTTAATTGAAAAATCTAGAAATTTTACTTACCACAAACTGTAAATATAGCAGAAGTATACTAAAATTGTGTTGTAGGTAAAATGTAGGTATATAAGTTGGTTTGAGTGGTAGAAAAGTATCCATAGATCCAGGTTTGAATAAAAGTTGGTAAGTCTAGGTATACAATATACAATCATCTTCGGTACAAAAATAGTAGGTATTCAGGATTGGGATCTAACACGTGCGAAAACGATCTATGACCTCTTTATTAAGCCAGCAGCTAGCAGTGTATTCGTTTAAATAATTGACAATTACGTCGACATTTGTAGTAAAATAACAGACATTGTATTAGAATATAAATCTGCATTGAGTGAACAAAAGGTTGTGTGGTCTATTCATGAAGACGATTTAAACAATGTTAATTCTATTGTTATATTATATCCGGACTTATTACAGAATATAGGTCAGACATAAGAACTTTACAATTATAGTATTACTCATACGTAAAACCAAGTAAATCCAAGTTTAAAACGGTAAATTTAATACATCATTCACATTTGTCACACAGGCATGTGGTGTACTTGATTTAAGGATATTGTATTCATATAAAACGTATCCTTAACATTTTACCTCTTATACGAGCATATTTGTTAATAATTACAAATCATATGGACGGACTGGACGGAGGCTGGACGAAGGACTCTCCATTTCATTCTATTATAATGCTCTATCCAGGACTCTTTTGCACCCGATTGACACCCATGCACATGTTTTACGTCATCTCTCCATCGTAGCGGTGGTCTTTCCACACACCTGGTAGTTATTCTCTGACCATTTGTCTTCCAAATCCCTGGCCGTGTGAGCTGCCCACCGCCATTTAAGAGTTGTAATACGTTGGGCGATATCAATGACTTTTGTTCTTAGTCTCATTGTTTCTTGTATCTCTCAAGATGATACCCAGCATGGCTCTTTCCGTGGATCTCTGTATAAAGTTGAACTATTATTATAGAGATTTTGAGCAGAATGAATTTGAAAGGGAGATCGCAAAATATAATTTCTAAAATTAAATTAGTACGCGTTACCTATAAATAGATTAATTATTATGATTAGGTAGATATACTCGTATGGTGTTGTAAAATGTACTGTACACATCTGTAGACAGTATTTTTGCAATATTGTTAATTTACGAGTGCAATAGATAGTTAGATAGTGAGTCGAATAATCAGCAAGCGTAAAATTTCGTGTAGCAAAACGCAGTTAAAACAATAGTGTTTGTATACAAACTAGATTGGTGTTACACATTTGGCTGCTATACTTGTCACACTGCAATACAATTATGTCTCCTTATAGTGTTGTCATACGGTTATGTTTTACGAGCATAAAGATATGTGTAATTATTACTAATATGATTATAATAAAATTGTCTTATTAAAATCATACCTTTTCAATAATACATACTAATATAAAACCTTATTGGCCTAAACATGATTTGATAATTAATTCAATATTTATTATGAGAGACAAAAGCGAAAGGCCAGATCTTTTGCAGAAGAATCGTCTAATCAACTCGGTCATCAACCCGTCAGAATTATTACAGTGAAATACAACATTGAATCAATACAGTGTATCTGCCACAGGCAACGATGTATTGATCAGGCGACTCTGTAAGGACATAAGGTGTTCGTAAACTAGTCGTCTGATAAAATTGTTATATTAGGAGAATAATGTGTTTCGTTTTACAGTACATCCAAGTGATTAGTGAATGGCATATAAACATATGTCACACAAAACATTTATATGACATATGTTTCATATTATCACAATCAACCAGGAACTTAGATCAAAACATTCAACTCCTAATTTCCTACAATATTTGATGAATAATCAGATGAGAGTGCAATTGGAAGTTCTTGTAGGTAATTATTAGGTAACTTCAAATTCACATCCAATCAGTTACAAGAGTTCAATTCTTCTCTCACTTTCTTTCTACAAACTAATTGGTAAATTAAGTTACAAACTATTGGAGTAAATAATTGTTAGTTCTACAATATACTTATTTGCAAAATAATGACTGCATTTTATGATACAGAGGTACTTTCATACAGCGAATGAGTTGTGTAATTAATTGTTATTGTTTGGTGATAGGTAATAACGTAAGTATAGCTAATGTTAGTTTAATAATTACCTACTGGCTACTAGGAAATGTGCTTGTCTTTAATTAAAATACATAATAGTCGTATATGTAGAGTCAATATCTACCTGAGTTCTTTGATCCCATATTTTTTCAAGATTTTAGAATTTATTTACATAATTTCCACGGCTTGAAAAGCTGAATAGTAATAGAACAACATGGAAATATCATATCGAACAGATACTCAGGGATGGGCGTGTACTGAGTAAAACGAATAGATGTGAATTGCATGAACGTGACGGAATTAAGAAGTGTGTGTAAGGATAGTGTTGTGTGACGTTCTGTCCTTTCTGCCTACTCCGCAAGGGGTGCGCTTTTTCTGCTTAGTAGTAGTAAAAAAGCTGTATTATGATAAACCTCATCTGTCCATCATTTGCTGTTTACTTAAGTATTTTTTACTCTGATTTACTATGCTTTTTTGTGATTCGTTTCTTTGATAAATATTTCAATCAGTCCTCTATTATAGATAAAATATATTCCTAAGATACTCGTATGTGAAATTTCCAACACTACAAGTAGGTATAATTCTCGTGCGTGTATTCTCGTTGTTACAGTATTTCAACTGCAGAAAATGAATATAAAAATCCGTACAATGTTCGTTCCAGATTTGCAAATTGCAATGAAATGAAATTATTTTATTAAAATAAATTGAGTTCAATTGAAAAATTGCATTATTTGTGTTGAACTAATTCAGTTGACTTCTACTCGACTGTGTATCATTGCATTGCAATAATGAAACTGAGCGAAGGTCGACAGCTTAGTTCGGCGATTATGAATTTAATGAAATAATATATCAATCAATAAAGTAGAATAACTTATTAATTTGTTGAATAAAAATGCGTGTTGATTACAGACTATGTACTGTGTAGGTGACATTGTACGCGTTTTTTCTATTGACTATTTTACTTTGTACATGTTTGCAAACATTAGATTTCATATTTACAATTCACTACACACCAGTTTAGACTATAATAATTATATAAAAAAATAATAAGATTTTCGATCGACGGTACACGATGGACGTCCATTTTCAAGTAAAAATTAAAGAAAATTAGGTACATAGTTTAAAAACCACTTAATGACTTTTATTTTATTCGACAATAAAGTGTTTTTGTAAAACGCCTAATGATAAGGATGAGAATTCTCGAATATTAGTTGAGTTTAAAAAAGCTATTTTTTTTATTAATAGATCAGCATTCCGCCTATAAAAAACGAGTGATCTCTGTTTAGTAATAAAAGTTATTTACGTGGATTTTAAACTACAGTAAATAAATAAAATAGTCTTACATTTTTAATGAATACTCATACACCTACTTTTTGTAGAGTAGTCAAAATTTCTACAGTATTTATAGGTACCCATATGTAGGTATATTATTAAGCCTTTTGCTTTCTTCTTATGCCTTTACAGATAATACGACTCTGATAGTGCTTTCAACTTGTAAACAATGAAAATTCAACCTTTTGTGTCTAGGAACGGATCCCCAATCACCTCTGCTGACAAGTATGTAGCATATCCAAATAGATATCGGATAACAACTAAAATTATCCAACTGAAATAACATAAGAACAAGAAACTTTCACAACAATTTGACTGAAAAAGAAATGCATAACATATTAGAGACAATCTTTTAGTAAGAGTTTTCTTTCTAATATAATTTTGTCACTATGAAACTTTTGAAACAATGTGTAAGTATGAAAACAATTCGTCATCACTTCTCTACATAATAATATTAGTATGTGAAGTGAGAGTTGCGTAACTCATACCGTCACACTTGTCGCTCTTACCACTTACCAGTCGGTGACAGGAATATATTATGAGGCGAATGAGTGAAACTCCTCTACTCATAATCATAATTTATTAATGAAGTAATGAAATATCACATACTGTCATAATCTATACTACCTAGTACCTACTAATATAGGTACTATGATAAACATTATACTGGCTATTATACCTATTATACACCGACACTATACTATACGGAAGATTGTACGAAATGAGAACCTTTCCTGGCCCCTTTTTAACTTCGACATCAAGAATCTTATACGAGTACTAACGACACTGATACTCTCGTTGAATGTTGAGATTTTCCCGATGGTTTATTTTATTTAGTTCAATTTTTAGGAGGCAGAGAACAGATCGCCAGACTTTTCTATCCTTACACACACTTCGCGCTTCCGTCACATTCATGCAATTCGTCACACACACTCTGCGATTCCTCTGAATCTGGCCTACATGGTCAAGCCATGTCATTCTTGGCAGCGTTTCCTCACAACTCTTCTTTCTCCCAGGTATATTTTCTTTGTTATCCTTTCATCGTTCATTCTCTCTACATTTTTATAAGCATCGCAATATAAGATCATTAGCAGAAGAGTGGATTTAAATAGAATTATAGTCTGCCAAGAAAGATAGGGTCCCGAATTAATTTGAAGCTATAGTTTTATGTGCTGCCAACAACAATTATAGCATTTCTATTGAAATTTTATGAACACTGTACATGCTCAAAGTAAACAGATACGTAGGAACGAGTTTACTAGTTTGAACAACACATGCCTTATTATCATGCACTTTCGATTTCATGGGAAATCCAAAATATCATTCTTCAACCATTTGCATTTGATTTTCACTTAGATGTGAAAAATATTGTACCTATAGTATATCTTGTATTACCTATCTACTTGTATTGTGTGTTATTTTCAATCAATACAAAATACAATCGATTGTAATTATGAGATATTAATCAATACATTTCCTGATCAAATAATACTATCTATTATATCAATATCACTATCTAGGTTAATCGGATCTATGTTACATTGATATCAGATTTCTCTACATTCTATACAATTTAATTCGCGTTACATTCAATAACATAATACTTATAATAAACAAACATCAATAATATCGATTGTCTTTAATAATTTTCTCAAAGTTTTACACTTTCATATTAACCACAATCATGTGATAACGGAACATACCACAAACCAGAAGGAAATGTAATATTGTATAATAATTATATATAGGAACATACACAACAGAGAGCTTTTTAATTTTCATCTCCCAAGCTATAACAATCGATCAATTGTTGATTTAATTATTACATATCGTCTATTGTTCAATTATATGTTACGCTGTTGTATCGTTGTCAATAATTATAACTGATTTCCTCAAAAAATCAATAATACGTACGTTTCTAATTGTATATTTGATTCTTCTTCTTCTTCTGGTGTCGTGTCAGGTCCCCCCAACGTCGACTATCACTTGAGAGAAAGTGTTCCTGTCCTGGGCAGCTCGAAACAGCTCGTCAGCACTCCTTATTCCAGTCCAGTCTCGTATATTGCGGAGCTATGAGATTTTTCGACCTTTTTTTATATAATGATCAGGTGGAGTAATTCATATTTTTCTCCCCTGAGGACATGACCCAAATATGATACTTTCTGGACTTTGCTATTTGACAGCAACTTTCTATTGAGTCGAGCTCTTTGGAGAACTCTTGTGTTGCTGACCATATCCGTCCAAGGTATCCGGAGCATTCTCCGATGTATCTTTGATTAGATAACAATTAAATAATTAGCAATGAGGCATCTTTTATATTGCAAATACGTTAAATTTTATTAACAACAATCTCTGATATGTCATAAAATTGCAATTAAGGATTTCGCGTTTTTAACAAACCAACAAATAAATTACCGTTGTTTACTGCTAAATACTCATGTTATTAGGTACAATAGGTACCCATAGATTCTCAGATAATCCACCTATAATTTACCAGCGACGACTGCATTTCATTGTTATAAATGGCATTGAGAGATTGCAGTGTTTGATTAAATGTAATATTACTATGCAAATACATAATTATTGCATCAATGGTAGATGCATACAAATAGGCAATTCAGATAATAAATATTCCTGATGTGACAATTTTTCATCATGAATCTGTCAGTTTATATTATATAATTAATACTAAGTACTAATGACATAGTAATCATCACAAGTGAGTTCTGTAAAGGTCATTCTGAATTATGTCAATAAGATGTCCTACAAATCTTATGCTATTTAAAGTAGGTATTGATGTGCAAGATTATTACGTCACAAGATTGAAGGAAATATTAAGTAAACGATAAAAGGTAAAAATAAATCTTCTCTTTGTGAAGGAAAATCACATAATTTCCTAATACATCATAAATATTAAATTCATTAGTAATAACTAATTTATTGTGCAATTAGGGTAAAGTTCCATAATATTGTTTAATAATTACCGATTGTATTGCCGACTAATGGTAAAGTCAATAATAGAAATACTTTCAGACCTTGGGATGTACATAGGTAAATGCTGATACAATCCACATATAAATATTCTTACGAAAACTATATACTGTAAACAACATGTAAATTAATTAGGCAACCGTATTCTTTGCACTTAGGTAATTGTTCAAGTAGGTATCTTTGTATGTCTTTTTGTTAAATTTCTTCAACACCATACAAATTTGTAAAGCAGCCGAGATTAGCTTTATAAAGAGTAATACAAGTTTTCTTCATCCTAGAGCTTTTGTTTTCAATTGTAGTTACATGACCAATAATAATTAGTGAATTTGCAAATCAAATAGTCTGTACAATTTTTACAATAAACCTAATGGGGTCAATTATGTACTTTTTTATTAAGTGCGTACTAACTAAAATAAGACATTCTTTTTTAAACTATTTCACACCTATTTTGGTTCAAAAAGTTAGAGAATCTAGCTTTTTTATATGTATTAGGTATAGGGTTTTTGAATGATTAATGACTCGTTACCTTTCTGCACCATTTAATTGATTTTGATGTACATATTTAATTATAATTCGATGTTCAACCTCTTTTAAAATATTGAAATACAATACTGATTTAGTATTTGCGTGTCTCCTGCATAACCTAAAAGCTAGGCATATTGCTTTAAAAGTCGTGACTAAATAAATGCTTTGCTTTAATTGCAGACAGATTCTAGTAGATAATGGTAGGCAGTAGTAGTAGAAACAGATATTGATATTATGATCTAACTTACTTACTTAACGAGTCCGTTTACACTAGGCCAACCCGCCCCAATACACTGCAGCAGCAACTGCTTTGTCGTTAGCCCTATATAGGTCCGCTTTATCACACCCCTCCGCCATATCTCGGCAGACGAGGAGGTGTTCGTCATCTTGTGTCTCTCCACAGCTACAGGAGATATCCTCATCCACACTTATGCCCCATCTATGTAGATTCTTTTTGCACCGTGTAACGCCGACTCGGAGCCTATTTAGCGTTTTCCACGTGCAAAAGGGCAGTTGGTGTCCCGGTCCCAGTGTCTCCAGCAGTTCGACCTGACTGAAAAGGATCATTTAAATTCATGCAATAATTTTCCAAATCTACGTGCTTTGGTGCGACCTTCATTATCAGTCACCTACCTGTAGCTACCCTACTTGTAGGAGATATCGTGATGTCAATTGAACGGATGAATAATTAGTTGTATTGAAAATCTTCATAGTATTAACTATCCATGCAAAATCTATTTGCACGCTTCTTAAGACACCATATTAGAGTGATGTCCAAATACAACTCATTTCCATAAGAAAAAACCCTACTAAACCAGTGGCGTATATAGGATTTCATTTCGGGGGGGGCCCGATCTAATATTTGACTTTGGGGGGGGGGTGGAGGCAACAAAAATTTGAAGGTAGACGCACAGCATTAAAAATATAATAGCGCCGCAGGAAAATTCTTTTCGTGAATGTAAGTGAAAAAGGTCGACTTTTAAGTTGATATTAACAATGTGTGCAGAAAATACAAAGAAAAATAGCGCCGCAGGCGAAATTTTTTTGAATAATGGGTGAAATGATGAACTTGAGTAACTTTCATGTTTTAAAATAACGCTTTTTAAAGAATTGTTCAACATTTCGGGGGGGGGCCCGGGCCCCCTCGGCCCACCCCCTATATACGCCACTGTACTAAACCATTGTTCTAAGTATCTTAGTTACCTTTGTGATTTATTTTGTGAATTTGCATAACAATTCGTAAGTTAAACTGAAATTCGTCTGTCGATGACGCACGTAAATTTTATTTCAAAAGTCATGTTTTTCTTGCAACTAGTAATAATATATTCAATTACTCAGGCGAAAAGAACATATGATTTTCTTAATATTTGACTTTCGTAGAGGTCAGCATCACTCGATGTCTTCATCACATATTTATCTCTTCTTGAGTAACAAAATTTGTGGAGATTTTAAAACATCTGGTGTTGACAACTCTCTACTTATACTAAACCTATACCTTTTAACTTCTTACGTACTCATACGTACTTTGTTCTAAATATTAAAATTACTTATGTCTCTCTATAATATATTAAGATGCACAGCATGAATACATGTGTTCTTTCTTGAATTTGCATAAATTTCTATAGAATAATAAATAAGTATAATATCGAAGTCTTCAGTTCAGTCGGTCAAGTAGTTCTTCTAGTGGGTGTAGTCACTATGTCTACCAGATTACCATAGATTATAGACATTACTTGCGTTTCTATGTTGATAAATACTTTAATATGCAGATGCCGACAATTTACGAGTGCTGGTTTGCTGTTGGAAATACTAAATGTTGAAGTATTGACTCTCCTCCTTATAACGACCTACTCGTAATAAAACTATGAAGCTCTTTTTGTAATTGGAAAGTGGTTTGATTATAAAGTACTTTTTATTAGCGATGGGCTGACGAGAAAGTACGATTTTATGTTTTTTGAAATGATATATTTGATAGGCACTAACTAATATAATAGGACTAGTATATTTTATTACCTGAAAGTCAAAATTTGAATCTTAAAGTATTTCAGAATTGTACAACTTGATAATGTTGAGAAAGCGATGGATTATAAAATTCTGTAGGCAGTAGAATAGTAGTAAGAGGACTTTTCTTTAATTAAATAAACATATGTGTGCCATCAGAGTCAGTCACATCACACATGGACAAGTATTTTATTTTTTACCTTTTAAAAATGAACTTCCACCATGTAGCGTTGGTTGACAAGTTTAAAATTAACATGCCAACAACTTTTAACAAGATTTGACCCTTACACCTAAATACACATGGACAGTGCTTGAATATTACTTGGCCAAGTAAAATTTAAACATAACTCGAACGCCAATTTTCGGAAAACTTCTATTGTAGAGCTTGGTTAAGAGAGCAGTACCCAATAGCAACTAAGTAGTACTCAAGCATTGTAAACATTCGCCTACCCTAACATGCCTTGAGAATTTTGGGCACTGGGCAGTACTCAAGCATACTTGCTGTTAATTTTAGACTCAGCGAGTTACTTTATTCCCCGGAATAACGATATTGTTAAACAACTATTTTTGCATTATTTATACCTCTAATCTAAGTGAGTATACTTCTTGTGTGACGGAAGTAAAGAAATGCATGTCAACATGAATAGATCAATGGAGTAAATGAAATTACGTGTTTTCTTCTGATACGTAATAATTATATAACTCTAATGCGTATAACTTACTGTCATACGAGAGGTGCGTTGTATTATTAGGTGAGTTCATTTCCTAGAAGATCTCGGTTAACGGAAATGAACGTGTACCAGATAAAAAAGGTGTATTATTACCTACAGATGACGCCATTTAATAATGTAGCATGCTATGAAACTAAAATGTTGTATATAAATAATGATAAGGAATTACCCATATAATTATTAATCATACTATAATACGCGACATTTCGTAATCCACCTAATGTTTTTTTAATAAAAGTACCTGCCCGTATAATTACAAAACTTTCTTATGACGGAATATGTCGAAGAAAATTTATATGGCTGAAAGCGAAAGTGTGTGTAGAAAGGATGGTGTTGTCTTCACCATAGTATTTGTCTTCTAATTTATTTAGACCTGCTGCGGCTAGAATATGACTCCTGAAATGTCTAGTTCCAGAAATAATTTTATCTCATCGTTGGTCTTTCGGACAAACTTTTTTGTTTAAAATGATGCATCAATTTTGAGGTGGTCGGTAGCCTGGTTGGTAACGCGCTCGACTGTTAATCCAGTGGGCGCGGGTTCAATCCCCGACTTACTCCACTTTACAACACAAGCTTTTAAGCTTTCTGTGAAGTGTACAAAGATGTATTTGGGTTTATTTCGATAAACCCAGATTCATTTTCTATAAAAAAAAAATAAAAAAAAAAAAAAAAAAATATTGAGTAAACTTTATGGGCCTAGTAGATCGACGAATAATGTGAGAGAAGCGACAGGAGAAGATACAAGATATATGATAGGGTTATGCTTGTGATAAATAGTACTTATTACCTATTAATCAGTCTGCTTATTTTGTAAGGATAATGGAAAAATAGGTTATTAATTATTGTCTTCGGAATCCGCGAGAACGCTTTTTACAGAGACATTTATAAAATAAGTAGTTAATCTCCCAGAAGTGTGAAGTCATTCGGAATGATAAGGCATTCAGGTCTCACCCTGGAAAGTACTTCAATGGGTTATTTCCGGGCGGGGTTTCCAAAGATTGGTAAATGCTTTTGGAACATGAATAAAATACGCTGATGATCAAGAGGCGCCTGACAGGGTTCGTACTATCCGATGTGCAGTGGGCATATTCAGTGTAATCGCTGAATTTGTTTTAATCGATAATAGGGCCCTAGAAAAGAATGTACCATATTGAAAAGCCTTAATTTCATATACTGTATGGAACACATTGCCGTGGGTGAATCTTGTGAATAAATAAAAGCAAAATGAGTAGGTCATACTCTACTTTTATGTTTATTTCAATAAAATGACTACATTTTAATCTAATGTACTTCAACTTATTAAGAAAAGTTGCCTCAGCTATATACTAAGACACTAGGGTGCGTCATGCACTATGAAGGTACGTTTTCTGAAGTAAGTATACATAGTTTTGTATTGCAATGATTAATTATGAAGTTTGGTATTGGCTGTAATACTACGATTATTGTGGCTACCAGCTACCACTTATAAGGTATTGGTATTGTAAACGAAGTGAAAGTGTTTTAGTGTTAATTATATTCCATTGGAATTCATTACACGTTAGTTATTATAAGTACTGCGAGTATAATATTATATTCTACTGGTCGTAGAATAGGGTAATCATTACCTGATATTACCACAATACATACCTACGTATTTTCAGTTCTTGCACCAATCATAAACTCTGTGTCAGGAAAGAATTACACGGGAAAAAACATGGAAGAAATATCACACAGAAAGAATTTAACCGGGGAAGAAATAACACATTTTTATTTTTATTCAAAATTTATTAATGATTTAAAAGTCACCAATTTAGTATATTTCTTCTTATCCAGTTTCAATCGTTACGATTGGTTTGCGTTTGCAGCAAAGCCCCATGCCTCCTGTTCCACTTATCCCTGTCCTGTACGGTTCTTTTTAACTCTTTACATGAGTCGAATCCCATATCCCGGCACAGGCCGTCCTCTGTAGCTTGTCCCCTGGTTCATTCCTTCAATTGATTCAAATAAGAGACCTTCTTCACGGATGTGGCCGATCCATCTGGCACGTCTTTCTGCTATTGGACTGAGCAGGTGTCTTTCTCCTTTGATTTTGTGATCCTTCTAAGAAATTCCTGAAACTCTTCCGTAGGACCACAATTCAAAAGCTTCCAGTCTCTTTTTATCTCTTTCAGATTGTACATTTACACTAAGGTACCTAGGTATTTGATGAAATTATAAATTTCATCAATATTAATACTCTAACCAAATTGTATCATTTTTGGATAAAAATAAAAAAGTGATATTTTTCTTGTAATATATTCATGTACCTGACAAACTCAAATGCATTGAACTGGCAGTGAAGTATAGTTTTAAATATTCAACAACTAACGACATCAAAAGAAAGCACACCGCAAGATTGATGAATTATTGTATTTCTTTCTAATAATTACTGTTGATTTAAAGATTTTCTCTTCGATACACTAGCACGACGATGACATTTGACGAAAGTATTTTTTGTAAAGAAAAGAACAAAGAGTTATTTTACATGCATTGTGTTTTACTTGTCACTTTTCAATACAAAAATGAAAGCATGGAATTGGAATAATTATTCATCTTTTTGACACATTAGTTTCAAAGATTTTTCTAGTTCTCACAAATTTCTTAAATACCATACTGCATTGAAAAATATTTTAGCACACAAAGCCATATAGACTCTACAGGGAAGTAGTATTCGTCAAATTCCACTGTCCATACCGCACCACATATTACAGTAAAGAATGTACATAATGTAATAAATATTTTTTATAATTAACAAAAAAAATGCCCCGGATAGGTATTCTTACGCACATTTCCTGTAAATTTGAACCAGCAGAAAGCAGTGGCTATACGTTATATGGGTCAGCTGAAATAAATGGCGATAAGTTCCCCCTAGTTGACGTTTATATATATACTGCTAGCTGAAGAGATCGTAACATTTCGATATGGTCGTCCTAGTGAAAGAATTTCATAGTTTCTTGTTGCTTGAAATTTTAACACATATACGTATTTTGTTTTCTTAGAGCTTAAACAAACATAAAAGGTTCGTTACTATGGTACAGATTGCGTAAATTAACATCGCAATAGGACCCATAATTTTATTGTATTACAGCAGAATGTCTGTAAGAAAATTGAATTAAATGTACTCGAGAGACGATCGCTGATTTTTACTAATCTGGGCCGAAGCATTTTAAATTTGACTGCATAAAGACAAGTGCCTAATGTTTGTGAGAATCTAATCTAAGAAGATATTAATTAACAACAATGAAAATTCAATTAACTGTCGGAATTTTAATCAGGTATAATATATATAGTATTAATTATTTCTGTTTCACTTTCCATTAAATATATAACAATAGAATAATTACCCACTTACTGCGCATTTATATAGGTACACTCCAATAAAAATATAAGACAACAATATACCTAACTATTAAAATACATTCCTCTGTGTAGAGTTATAGAGACAACGCAATTATGATTCATGGCTTACCAGAAATTAACATTAACATAATATATTTAAAATTTATATAATAACTATAAATAATTAAATTGAATTTATACTAGTATGTCGTACTATAATAAATATTATTAAGTATAATATCATTTTAATCACCTGTAGGTAAATTTAATTCAAAACGAGAGGAAATCGTATTAACATACCTCGAAAACAAAGCGTTTTTGATTACGTTAGATCTGGTAGTCGTGATTTTTTTATTCCTATGTTATATGGGTCGATGAGGTAGTTTAGAATCCAATTTACACAATTTTTTTCTCCCACTCCCTCCGCTATCTTTAAAATCCCAAAACATGCATATTATTATGCAATATGACTTTGTCGTTTTGTAAATCATAAAATTACCTACAAATTTAAAACATACAAAATTTGGCTCCAAAATGAATAACAGCGGACTTGTCAAATTTTGATGCCTTAAAACATCACTATAACTGCCTTGTGGTTCATTTGAATGTTCTCGTAACTTATCTTATAGAGAATTTAATTTGCTATTCCGGGCTGAACACGCCCTCCCTAACAATAGGTATTGTAATCAACTTGAACAAAAAACAATAATTGAGCCTAATGGCTTCTATAAGATATATTCGATAGAAAATTCTTCTGAATTCTAGCATGTTAAATAAAACTTTTTTCTGTTGTTTCAGGATTGTGACGGCTGCTGTTTTTTGACCATTCAAAATGAGTTTAATCAAAATGTGAAGTGTTCTTCGTGTGTGATACAAATTGTGTAGTGTTAAGTAGATAATTACTCCAGTGCAGTGAATGTGTGTGATGTGATGGTGTTCTGATGGAGAGATCAAGAGATGAACTACGTATTGTTCATAACTCTTTTCATCACAACTATTCATTTTGTTGTTGAAGCAGGTAAGATAACAATTGATATTATTACTTTACAAGATATGAAAGGTAAATGAGGAAGGTTCAATATATTTACCCATTTTTTTATTGTTTTATTGTTTTATATCGTCCGGAGGCCCATTCGGTCACCTGGACTCGTCAATTTTTACAGATAATATGATATTTTACAATTAACAATAACAAAAATCATTATCAGATCAATGCTAATCACAGTGTAAAAGGCTCTAATTGACATTTCGTCATACATAAAATCAATTATTTAACATATCGTCAATGGAATAAAAAACTTTATCAACGAGGTACTTCTTCACCCCTCTGCGGAAGGCCGCATCATCCAGCGATTTTAATTCTCTGGGGAGCGCGTTTACAAAGGACATTTAGCATGGTTGTCGAGATATTTGTTCTGTCCTGTTCTCTTTGGCGACACCCACCACCTTAATTAAAAAAAAATATTAATGTTATGGCAACATTTAATTGATATTTTTCTAGCTTTAATAGTTGAAATTCATAAATTACTAAATACAGGTTATATGAAGTGAAAAATAATGCAAACCTAATATGAACGAATATGGTACCAGTATTAATTGTTCTGAATGGATATTTACACATCGTGATGAGTCAATAACCGATATTATATGTTTTTACACTCACTAAAAGTAAAACAATCAATAGAAATACACAGAGAGTAGCAGATATTACTTGTAGGTACAAGTACGAGTAGTATTGAGCAAACTGTATTGAAATTTAGAAATCTATAACAAGGTCCACTTGATTCGCCGATTGGTCGATTAATTTTTATTGTAAAATAGGAAATTAAGACACAATGATTGGTGTATTGAATAGACTCTATTAGGAGTTATTACCTATTTCCATACCAGTTGTAATTACATTGCATGTAAACAATATTATTGTAACATTCTTCCTAAATATTCACACAAACCGGAATGAATATTGCAAACAATTAAATTATTATTAAACAAATATGTATGTATATATTATTATCAAAAGCCACGCTATTTTGTTCACCTAAAATGTTCGAGTCTGTTCTGTTAAATTATATTAAAACACGTAACTATTAAATAGCGTATCTCTTTTCATCATTCATCACGTCAACACAATACCAATGTCAATCATTCTTTCATCTGCAAATTGTTTTTTGCCGTTCATTTTTTCACCCACCCATGTTGCTACGTCGAATATCGAATACAATACAAATGGATTCCTATATTTTCTAAGTCATGTACTTATAAGTTAAAAGTCTACAACATTCACAGACATTTTAGCCTCCTGAAAAATCAATCACGCCTGACATTCGATACGCCAAAATCTAGAGTAACATAACAATATCCATCAGAATTTCTCTTTGGTTCTTACAATGTACTCGTATTACAAAACATTGCAGCAAAAGGCGATGTTTAGGGAAGATTGATGTGTGCCCCAAATACCTAACCCAATCTCGATGGACATCGGTGGTACAATTATAATATATGCGCTTGTATCTCGCTACAGAACAGTGGATAGAATACCGGTGTGTTACGTTAGAGGTCTGGGTTCGTTTCCCGGCCACGGCGGATGGATGGACTAGAATTCGTGAATGTTATGAAAAGTGATTACATTAATCTAGCCGATATCAGCCATAAGTCTATCATTCGCTGTATATCTGTTGAGATATCTACTAATTATTGTTAAGGCACCATTCAATCACGTAATTGGGTTATAGTAACAGAATATTTGTTCATAAAACAATCACTACCTGCAAGAAACAGAGAACCGAAGCAATGTGACATAATTGTTAGGTGTACGAATACGTGAAGATAGTTATGCATATAGTCCTATTATAAAACACAACCTTGAAGATCTAACTAATAGCAGCAATTCTGTAATAGTTCAATAACACTTGAGACAGAATCAGGTTCCATCGAATCTGCAGCGTACGATTAGTCTCTACATAATAGTTACTTATTATATCGTCATTATAATATTTGCATTGCATTTTATAATGATACAAGATGTCTGTATTATCTCATCATCATTAAATTGTCATTACTTTTATCGCAATGTCATCGCACCAAGATGACTTATGCATCATCAGAGATATTGCTCGTATACTCTAAGTTAATGCATCCCTTCTTAACGGCTGAAATTTGAGATTGAATCCAAATTTTCTCTCATTTTCTCACTCATTTGCAAGTTTACAGCTTTCAAGTTCAAAAATCTGCTTTAAATAGATTTTGTCTTTGTTCACATGAGCTCGATTAATATCTGATTTTATAAATATGTATAGATACTAAATAGGTGCTAAATAATTAATATAATATACGAAATACGTGCAGTGGATAAGATCCTTGCTATGGGAGGCGAAGGTTTGGGTTCGAATCCTATCCGCGATGAACTGAAATGGCGAATGTTTCTCGAGTGTCAAGTGCTCACTTAGGCCAGCCGAGGTCGGTTGTAAGCCCGACAATGTTTATTTTCAATTCTACACTATTGTAGGAATACTGGATTAAAAATAGAGTAAAAAAATAAAAGTCATAAATATGTAGAATATGTTTAATCCCAAGTTTCTTAAAAAGCTAATAAGTATGTCAATCTTATTTTTGTTGCTAGATTATATTTCGTCGAATTAACTATCTAGCAATAAATTGACAACAACGGTTTATTTTTAATCTACGGATATATGAATTATAATCACGTCATACAATATATTTCCTCTCTTATAGATAAATACTTGTCGATATAAATTAATTTGTTAAATTGTTATTATGTTTTTTCGCCGTTAAAATGAACAGTTAGCTACCGGTATTAGGCACAGTTTGATAATATGTAATGTCTTCGATACATACTTGAAATAAATTAATATTATGTGATACTTATTTCATATTATATTTTCTTATGATAATACGTAATGACTGTCTCATTTGTTCCGCTATAAAACACATGTGCTATACTGCTATACCACCACGCATAACATTACAGTTAACAGTTAAAATAATGTCATATTGTACTCAATCTATGATTCAAAATAACACGAAGGTACGCCCTTTCAAACCTTCATAATTTCAATTTTCAATTGGTTTTGTTTTCATTAGTATTGAGGTTTGCCACCCAGTTTTTATTTTCGTATATTATGTGCAGTATTGAGGAGGTGTACATCACGCATGCGTAATGCCTCTCTAGATTTAAAAAATATGATTTTAATTTTCATTTATAGATTCGCAAAAAAAACAATATTCTGGCCGTCATTGCCACGGGTAAACCGCTAGTCCTACGAGAAAAAATGTATAGAACATTTTTAGTAGACAATTTAGAAAGGATTATTTTTGTCATTGACCACTTTCTCATATCTCTTACCATATTCCTAAAAAATGATAAAAATACCGTAGGGGGGATTATTCGGAGGGCCAAGGGGGTGACGCGGCAAGATTTTGCTAGGCTAAATTTATGTACATTTATGTAAATTAGATTTCGATTAAAAAACAGTTAAGTAGGTATGTAATTTTTTAGTGGTGGGCTCTTAGACTAAAATATAATTTGCCACAGTCAGTCAATTCATCAACTGTGTGAATAGAAAATTGTCGTCTCGTTGGACGATGTCTCTAAAAATTAATTTAAATAATAATTTCTCCATTTATGCGTGAGACGTGCCAATATAACAATTTCGCCATTTATCTTGCAAAATCTCACATATGAACAATAAGAAATAATGAGAGCACAGTTTATGCGAGTGTGATGGCCTGTTGTTAAGAAAACATTATGTTAAAAAAACATAATCAATCACATAAAAATATACAAATACTCTTACATTCTAAATTGTATGTAGAAACGAAGTTGTGTCACATATCTTTATTAGTTATACAGTCCACACGTTTGTGAACCTAGTCCTGTAAAAAACTTTTTGATATCGCCTAATACTCTGGATTTTACGTGTGTGGGCGCCACACACTTGGCAAGCGTCGGACCCAGCGAGTGTTCATGAGTAAAAAGGCGTATGGATGGGACGTTTGTCTTGGTTCGTGTAGGTTACCGACCGTTCACGCCTTTTTACTCATGAACACCCGCTCGGTTCAATGTCTGGCAAGCGTGTGGTTGTGGTAGTATTTTCGTTTCTGTTGCAACGATAGTAACATAAGGGAGCAAAAGCAACAATAAAAAAAATAATATTAGCGGTAACGTAAAAATATCCAACAACTTTCTTTAGAACATTCTGACTCAGATGTAGTAGATTGAGAGTTCATGTTAGACTGAAGATTACCATATGAACTCTGCAAAAAACCTACTGATTGTATCTGTCAACTCATGTACAATGCTAACTACAATGACATCGCAAACATCTGATTTTATCTGCATAATCGCTTGTACGTAATGACTTTTTTTAGGGCATTGCAATAACATCTTGTTACTGTGTGAATGGAGTTAAACATTATGATTGTGATGACTGATTTTATCATATTGTTTAAACATCACAATGTCGATTTTAAAATAGTACGTCCTCTGGACGCCAATTTGTCGCTACTGTCGCGATGGTAATCAAACGTCAAATCAAAATTATTGACCTTATTGCAATTAAATGAGGTACCTACCGATTTATTAAGGTCACACATGCATAAGATTAACCATTATTCAATTAATTAGAATGATTATACAAAAAATGCATGCTATTATCCCAGACCTCGTATCTGAAACCTAAGGCTACTTTTGACGCCATAATAACCGAGTTATTTTCTTTACTAAAGTGCATATTAAATTGTAATCGATTAGGTGGACGCCTACATACTCGTACATCTGCATGATTTTTTTTATTGTTAACAATGGAGAGATAATTATATACAATACAAATTTACTCGTTCATATGCATGGACGTTTTGGCTGGTATTTGAAAGGATAATAACTGTAACTTAATAATCGTTAATCTTTGAATAAAAGTCGTATGAATGTAACCACTGTTAACGTTGCTATATTCAACAGGTTAGCGATCAGCTGATCTAACGCTTTGTATACTATCCGAGTTTCGCGCTTATCCAACTTCACAATGAATTGTAAAGCGTTAATTTTTTATGGTATTCCAGTTTAGCATCTCGTTTGTGATATCATTTTGACTAATCCAGATCACAGTAATTTCACTGTGCCTAATCGCACATAAAATCTACTTTCTACTATCAAAGGTTAGCAAGTATTTAAATAAATCTCTTGGCTTTGTACCATAATGATCATAATAATGTGTAAGTATGTACAGTAAAGTAATTGTTTTAGGAAGCTCATACTATTGCAGACGATTCTATAAAGATGTAGCTCAGAAGATTTGGGTTATGGAAATAAAATAAATGCCGTTAAATCCGGTTCTTTGCCGTAATCGCGTCTGGGTGAATCAAAACTCAATTTAATTTTATCGCACTGTCCGGTTGTGGAGTACGTTGTTTTAATATTTATATCATTAACTCTACTTACCTAAATGGCATTTAAATTTAGGTTGCGGTGTCTTCTTCACATGAGTATATATAATAATGAATACATCATTCTTTATCTTGCGTCGCCGTAGTGTCTCAGGTATATAATTAATTGAAAGAGTGTAGACAATAATTACACGTGGTTTAGACATACCTACATATACGTACATTTATTATAGAATACTATAGCATGAAAATACTATGCAGAACATCTAACAATAATCGACACTGAATACCTATTAGTATATAAATAATGATGCCGTCTTTTCAAAGTCTTAAATATGCCGTGATCTGTAACTATATATTTTTAAGATTTTGTACATGCGTAACACTAATAATTTAATCTCATGAAAACATACGAAAAACAAAAATTCAAATTAATTAGATTTGCCGCATATCGGATCGTCTACAAGTGCTAGCAAGTCTACAAAAGCCAAGCCAGACGTCCTATCCAAATGCTTGCTTGCTTTTGCAAAGCCAAAAATGAAAGACTACGTAAGTACGTAATGACTTTAATTACACGCGACTAGTGTTCGAGGATCCTTATCATCAGGCAAGACAAAGTAAACAGGAATATAGAGACAGTGAATATTTAAGCTCCTAATTGAAAAATGTAAGTAGATATTTTAGCACACAAAAAATGTAATTGAATTTGAGATGGCTTTTCGATGTTTTTCAGGCATGTGGTTTTGGCATAGAAGCGTGTACACGTATATGTACTAGTATATGCTACAATAAATGCTAATACCAATTGTTTAATACATTTAATTCTGACTTTATGATTGAACTCGATGTATCTAATGTTGAAATACTTACCCATTTCGATAAAAAAAAAAACTCAAAATAGGCACCTTAAATTCCCAGAAATCGCAGTTAAGTTCGCCCTAGTGAACAATGATTTATAATTAGTACTAAGTAGGTATGTTCATTTTTTGTATGTTTCCTTTGTTCACTTAAATAATAAATAGATAAAGTTGGCATAGCATATCAGAACAATCATAAATTATAAAATTAACTAGTAACATTATAGGTACGTAGATCTATATAGGTGAGTGTGTTAATTTAGTTAGTACATAATGTACATTGTAATTATAGTCATAATATAAATACAATGTATTAAATGTAATGCATAATTATTGTATATACAAGTGATACATATACTCGTAGATATATCTGTAGATGGAAAGTTTTTATTGCATGTGCAGTCATAATCAGTATAGGCCCATACGATAACATAAAATTCCATAATAATGTGCTACATGTGCAAATATAAATACGTAGGTACATACTATGTGTTGTCTGTCAGCTGATTGTTATGAAATGATATCAATGTGTGATATTATAAAATATATTTTATTATGAGACAAACATTAGGTGTATTAATTGTCAACAGATACGTTGTAATTAGAATCCCTGACGCCGCATGCCTTGCGGCGTAGGCAATGAGAAAAGATCACCAGACTTTTCTATCCTCACACACACTTCGGGCTTCCGTCACATTCATGCGATTCGTCACACGCACACTTCTACTCAGAACACGTCCGTCCTTGAAAATCTGGTCTACACGCTTCCTTACACCTCTCGTTTCACCCAAGAATATTTTCTTTGTTATCCTTTCATCGTTCATTCTCAAAGACATATCCCAACCATTTCAACTTGTTCACTTTCATTTCAGTCACAACATCCATTTTACATTCACTCAACTCTCCAACCACTTGATTTCTTATCCTATCTCTCAACGTTTTCCACACATTCTTCTCATCAATCTTATACTTACCTACTTATATATAAAAAAATGGTAACTGAAAAAATGTTAAAAATTCGTAACCAAAACTCTTCCTACCTAATGATGAAAAAAGGTATAAAGCAAGTGTGATGTAACTGGTTTTTGACATTTACATCTATTTATTTACATTGTAATTAGGTATATTAGACACGAAAATTATTGATATTACGAATATATTGACTTAATCTCTAAACTGTTTGTATAAGTAATTGCCATGTCGGAGGAAAGTGCTCCTACATAATGTGCCTTTATACCTTTCTATACTTCTGTCACCAGCAATTCATGTTTACTTTAAGACACATATTGATATATCTACTTGCTAAGTATTATCTATAATTTTAAACGATGTAGACAGCTAACTGAGGGTATTATGTACGCAGTGTGATACATTACTTCCCATACTTACTTATACTACCTCTATACACTTATGTTATTCTCAATAGTAACATTCTAGTTGTTTGATAGTTGCCTACTCGTACGACTGTTTACATTTTACTTTCACTTGAACCTGGTCATACAAATCAGTAGGTTGCAGTAGGTATCGGAAATTCATATTCAACTTTGTCAATCTCCCGTAAATACTATCATTTACCTCTCTAATTAAACTGCATTTATACGTCACTTTGTCCACTTCTTCTTCTTCATCAGCCTTGGTCCCTCCACTGCTGGATATAGGCCTCTTCCATTCGTTTCCAGTCTTTCCTATCCCTCGCCTTTCTGACCCACTGTCTATCCGCAACCGAGGTCAAGTCATCTTTTCTGGGGCCTTCCGACAACTCTTCTATTTTCCCATGGCCTCCACTTTACGAGTCTAGGAGCCCATCTATTCTCGTCTTGTCTTGCTATGTGCCCTGCTCATTGCCATTTGAGTCTTGCTGTACGATCCATGACGTCGACAACTTGGGTTCTTCGTTTTTCGAATTTGTCCACAATTATTAATAAATCGTGAATACTTATTCCTATAATATAAAATTTCTTCATAAATATTTTATTTATATGATCTTTTCTACATATCGACAGTATGCTTAATAGATCGGTGAAGATCTTCATACATTTTATAGCTAGAAAACGATGAAATATGACGACTTATGACATTCGCCATATCACGGAAAATAAATTATACATATATTATAATACTAGCTGTATTACCCGTGCTTCGCAACGGCAAAATTTGTGTATGGATGGTGAAGTAGGTCGGCAGTGGAACCCAAAATCAGTGGTACCATCATGTTTACTGCAGAGCCACTAAAACTCACAACAGTTTTGGGGGTCTGCATATTTTTTTTTTCAATATGACCCCCCCCCAGCCCCCTAACTCCCTCCCCTTATTCCTGGGGATGTCGGGAGGGTGACTATTCATCGTATTGAGGCGTAAAACTATGGATTCGACACTAATATCATTTTTCATTCCGACCCTCCCCCCCAGCCCCCTAACTCCCTCCCCTTATTCCTGTGGATGTCGGGAGGGTGACTATTCATCTTATTGAGGTGGAAAACTATAGATTCGACACCAATATCACTTTTTTCATTCCGACCCCCCCTAGCCCCTCTAACTCCCTCCCCTTATTCCTGCGGATGTCGGGAGGGTGACTATTCATCTTATTGAGGTGGAAAACTATGGATTCGACACCAATATCACTTTTTTCATTCCGACCCCCCCTAGCCCCCGCTAACTCCATCCCCTTATTCCTGCGGATGTCGGGAGGGTGACTATTCATCTTATTGAGGTGGAAAACTATGGATTCGACACCAATATCACTTTTTTCATTCCGACCCCCCAAAGCCCCCCTAACTCCCTCCCCTTATTCCTGCGGATGTCGGGAGGGTGACTATTCATCTTATTGAGGTGGAAAACTATGGATTCGACACTAATATCACTTTTTTCATTCCGACCCCCCCAGCCCCCAATCCCCCCCCCCCCCTCCTTATTCCTTCGGATGTCGGGAAGGTTACCATTCATCTTTTCGACACTAAAAGTTATATATATTAAAAAAAAAAGTTTTTTTTTCTTGCCCCCCCTTTGTGCCCCCCTCCTCGTACCCCCTACCCCCATTAGAACACTCTTTGGGGCAAGCACAACAATTTCCTAAAGTTTCATCTCAATCGGATGAACGGTTTAGAGTCTATAAAGGATATGGTGAAAATGTTAGAAACGTTGGTACGAACTAAAATATTTATATGGGATTATTTCACTTGGAAGCAGGTACCTACTTACAATATATTTATTTTTTGTGGTATGGCAATTTTTGTGGTATAGCAACTTTGCATAAGAATTGAATAATTGTAGAACATCGACTTACAAATATTCGGAAGCAATGTAATCTATGTCAGATAAAGAAAAAATACTGCACCCATCTAGAGAATATGACATCTGTGCAACAGAGAAAATATATGAAATATTGGTATGACCAAAAAGACAATATGAATATTTTGCTCTTGTCGTAAATTTTAATTTGGCAAATGGCAAAATTTCATTTACAAAACGTAAATAAAAGCCTATTTTACCTTTTACATTGCAAATAATGATAATACCACCTCTCATTAGTTTAAAAACAACTTATCATTTTAAAAAAGTGACATTTGGACTAACACAACTAATGGTGGAGATTTTCTTGAAAAATCTTGAATTTTGATGTTTTTTCTAAAGAAATATCTCATTCAAGACTATAAATTATTAAACTTTTTATATCCTAAGTGTATTTTGAGAATGTTTTCTAAATGCACTCAATAAATGAATGCACAAAACCATTTCATATAAAAGATTACCCCGGAATGAATTAACTGGAAATTGTGGAAATTGGACACAAAGTACTATCTGTTTCAAATATGTTGTACGCTGGATTAGTAGTAATTCTATGGAAAAAAATTGTATCCATGGAAACCCATGAGAGAAATGATATTGAATGGGACGTGGTGATATAAACAAACGAACTAAAATATTTATGTGGGATTAAAAGGTTAGCAATGTACACAATTTGACCTATCAATGTCATTATAGATTTCATATGATAATCTCACTCTACGATTCTGACATTAGAAGAAAACACCTATGATTACGTTCGTATTTATAGGCCTGAGACTAAAAATGATAATAAACAACAAATGTATATGACTTGTGATAATTTTCTTTTGAGAATTCTCGTTCATATTCAATGTTGTCATTCATTCTTGTTCCCAAGTGTTAGAAGAGTAAGAGCTTTCGTGTTCACTGATAAAATGTTTTAAATTATTCTACTAATCTGGTGAAATTAAACACAAAACAGTTCCTCGATGGAAAGTTGTGGGGTAGTCTGTTCTTCTTTCATTCTATACGTATTTTGGGGTGCTGAATCCGAATCCGAGGTTTGCCAACAAAATTTCGTGACGGAACATGGCGAAAAATTGGTAAAATGGCGAAAATATTCCTTTTCTGGCGATTTCTTTATAAGAACTCGAAAACTGACAACTTTCGTATGTTATTTTTCTACGCAAAATTAAAGTACGTAAAATTTACTACAAAATTGCAATATAAAATTTTTCTCTAAAATAAATAGCAACGGAGCTGTCAAGGTCCAAAAAATGGCCAAATTTTCTTATTGTTTTACATTACGAGAATCGAAAATGTATTGAAAAAGTTCACCTTGTTGCCTTCATAAGCAAATTTCAACAAAAATTCTTTAAATTCATGAGTCATATTTTACCTCGTTGGAATCAAAAAACACAAAGAAAGCTATTAACGAAATTTTTATTTAAAAACACTATGAAATATTTGAGATAGACATGTTTAAATAATTTTATTTAAAAATATAGTAATTTGTTCAGGCTAAAAATGTTTAAACCTTTTTAGCGTAAACATTTCACTATATTTTTAAATAAAATTTATCCTGAAAACTTTCTCCATGTTTACTGATTCCAACGAGGTAAAATATGTATCATAAATCTGAAGAATAATTGTCAAAATTTGGTGATAATTCTAACAAGGTGACCTATTCTCCATACATTTTCCATTCTCACAATTTAAAATAACGAGAAAATTTGGCCAATTTTTGGAGCTTGACAGCTCCGCTGCTAGTTATTTTAGAGAAAATTTTTATATCGCAATTTTGTAGTAAATTTTACGTACTTTAATTTTGCTTAGAAAAACAACTTACGAAAGTTGTCAGTTTTCGAGTTCTTATATAGAAATCGCCAGAAAAGGAATATTTTCGCCATTTCACCAATTTTTCGCCATGTTCCGTCACGAAATTTTGTTAGCAAACCTCGAATTCGGATTCAGCACCCCAAAATACGTATAGAATGAAAGAAAAACAGACTACCCCACAACTTTCCATCGAGAAATCTAAAGGCACCGTATTATACAACATCATCGCTTTATGGCGTTTGTTTTTCTGTAGCAAAATCAATACATTCTTTTTGAATTGGAATTTTGATATTCTTTTCTCAAAAACTATACAAATGCTCTATTAAAATATTTTTTTCAAAAACAATAAGTATAAGTAAATGCTATATTGAAATTCTTTTTTCAAAAACTATACGAATGCTCTATCGAAATTCTTTATACAAAAACTATACAAAAACTCTATTGAAATTCTTGTTTCAAAATCTATACAAGGGGTCTATTGGAAAACTGTAGGAGATGCTGAAATGCGCATTCAGGCATAGGCAACATGATAATATAGTTTAGCTCTTTGTGTCTTGATAGTACCTACCTATTAAAATCTGATAATAGGTGGGTATATATTGACTGATAGCAGAGAGTATAAGATGACCTTCACGTTGTGAAAGTAAATAGGTGAATAATTACATTATACAATGTTGAAATATAACGAGTTGGTGTGGTGCACACAACACTCTCTGATATTGAAATGGAGAGATGGATGCATTAACCTGTCGCAGGTTTATAGTCTAGAACTTACCAACATTCATATTCAAGATTATTGGGATACTTTCTATCAATAGGCTGTTAGCATAGGCATCTTAAATTATAATAGTGCCTGACTCCATAACTGAATTCTTGTTTATCAACTCTGATATTCGGGTTGCCGTAAAAACTGAAAATCGGTTACTTGAAAATGCGAGTGACAAAAAATCATTTGTATCTAAGTAGATATGTATTTTTTATTTATGTTTTTTATTTGACGTTGATTTTTTTAATAAATCTGGGTTTATCAAAATTAACCCAGATACATATTTGTACAGAAAACTTGTGTTGTGAAGCGGAGTAAGTCGGCATCGGGAATCGAACCCGCACCCACCGGATTTACGGTCTAGCACGTTACCAACCAGGCTATTTTACGTGCAACATAAGAAAACGCATTCATGTTTATTATATAACTCTCTCTCTTTTTAGGCAAAGTACCCGGAATCGAGTGATACATGGTTTATTATCATCGTACCTCTACTATTAATAGTACGAAAATGTAATAAAAATCATTTCGATGTGACGGTAGACATCGGAAGACATGAATAGGTAATTAAGAGGTAGCAGTAACTACTACATATTTAAATATGTATTTATTATTTACTAGCTACTAGTATAATATGTGACATAACACAATAAGCTATGCGGAACTACATCCTATTTGTATTACCTACTGTATACTACGTGTATGATGGCATCTCATAATATGCATACTATGTATTATACTTGTGGGTAACATAGAAATATTTCATAATCACACTAATCCGCTTTAAATAATTAGAAATTAATCTATTTCCTAAGTAGGTGCCTTCTTATTTTCACAGTCAGAGAAAAGGTAAAAAAATTGGAGATGCTGTCAAAATCTCTCTTAAAATCAGTATAAATTTTAATACATACTCGTATTATATACAAGTGGAATATATTGCCCATAGTCCAGCACTTTGAGATTTTGTAAACGTATTTGATTTGGGTGACAGATTTAAAATTATAGTAAGTACACTGTACTTACAGTTTTTTAACAAGCATGCTTCAATTGGTAAATTTTTATTAATTTAATTTTTAATCACTTATTCTTAAATTTACACTAATTTATTGTGCTGCAAAGTTTGCAAGTGCAACCAATATTTATCATAAATTACTCATTATAGATATATAAATTTACATAGATATTAATACCTAATTAGTTGTTAAGGTATACTCCCCTACCACCTATTAGATTTAAAACACGTTCTAGCATTATCATAATTTATACTCAGGCGAGAACTTTCTCTGTATAGCAATAAGTATTGATCTGTGTAACGACTCGTATCTCCCTATATCTTGATAAAAATATATTTTTTATTATTGAATATTTATTATACTAGGTACATTATTTCGAGTATTTATTATTTTATATATTATCTCTAAAGAAATGCACAATCAGCACATTCTCTTTGATACAAAATAATTGCATCCAATGACTATGAACTTGATTAACTTAATAATTTTGAGTAATTTATTAAGCGCCGTTTTGTGAGTATCTCCACCTTAAGGGCGCCATGAACCACTTGTAACTAAGGCTACTGTTTTAATAATACAATTAAAACAAATTATAAAATGAACATTAAGTTGTGCAAAAGATCTGCTTCATAGTAAAAAAAAACATGTATTATGTAGGATTATACTCGTACAGTGGGCAAAATACGGAGACTGGAGAGTTCTTATGCTATAATACTCATATAATGTCTATAAAACAATCACAAAATAAATTTTGATTTACCTATGTAAATACTAAGAATCCAATACATTTATTACTTTATGTCAGGGGCATATATAGCCCGAAATGTCAAACAATGATGTGCCATCAGAAAGATCCCAGGTACATCACTTCACACATTTTCCAAAAAAAATTTCGTCTGCGGCGCTTCATTTATGCTGCATTTTTAACATAACACTTATAATACCAACCTAAAACACAACCTTTCTCACGAAAAAATTTCGCCTGCGGTGCTTTTACTGTTTTTTTTACTACGTCTATGTTAAAACTTTAATGGCCTTCCCCAGGAGTTTTTTCGCCCCCCCCCCCCCCCCCTCCCTGAAATTAAAACTTATATACCCCATTGCATATATGTCCAGATAGAAATCAAATTACGTACAATTCATAATATCTAGGAAAGATTTTTCTGAGACTCGACCCAATATAACCTAAAGTCAACAATATACCAATATTTTCTTAAGTAATAAGTATCTTGTATTAAAAGTGATAGTACCTACTTTTTACTAATGGTCAGCAATTAAAAAGAAGGTTACCTGATTTTGTTGAATATTTTATTACTTTTCGGTAATGAGTTTGTTGACATTTTTAGAGTGTGTTTGTTATTAATATAAATTTCACTTTTGATTTCATAAAAATATTTAAAAGCAGTGAAAGTTTATAGGACAAAGTTGTTTAATAGGCAGATAATATCAGTATTTGTGTTAAGTACATCTAAGTAAATATTACGATCTACCAGTTGTGTGGCCATTGATTTGTAATGCTAATGATTTACAGGTGTATTTAACAAGTAGGCGACGAATAAACAAAGCATTAACAGGCACTAATATGTCGGTAAATATTTAGTAAGAAAACTCTTTTCTATACCTGAAACTGGCATTGATGAAAATCTTTTGTGCAATGTCTTATTGTTCGATAAAAGTCCACTTAGATTTTACCGCAAATGAATATTAAACATGTTTAGTTTAGATACGAGTATAAAGTAAATTTACTTACCTGCATTTGCTGGATCATTATTATAGACTTTGAAGTATAAGAAAGCAGATCTATCCACTCGTCGATCTAACTGCTTTAGATTTTCGGGCAAACCGTGTGTAGTTTTAGTTTGATTGACACTCTTTTCTAAAGAAAAAGACACCAGCAAAAGTGTCTTTTTTAAAACTACTCACGAAAATCAGGTCAAATTTTCACTGTGAAAATCTTCAACAATTACTCACTTACCGATCTATCTATATAGTAAATAGTATAGCAATTAGGAAAATGCGTTTAATTTAATAGCTATCGCGTGAATCTTCTTTTCACGTACAAAGGGTTTCGTGTCTACTAAGATTGAATGCTTAGAAAAGTTTGTTAAACATTAAGTACCTAGTTAAAGTATCTATGATTTTTTCTTGCAGAGATATCATCGCAATGGAGGCCGCCGTATCAGATCCTGGATGAGAGTGCAGACGAGGCTCGAGATGCTGAAATCTTGAGGGCTGTCATATCTTCCATGAAGGAATGGAGCGAGAGGAGAAACCGTACAAGGTATGACTGAATATTGAGTTCCCCCAGACGGCTCCCTTAAAGCTGTAAAACCCTGGGCCCACCTTAGAAGTGCGGGTAAAGAGGTCGCTATTAATGCGCCTGAGATACCCGGGGATGTGGAGGGCCTCAAGCAGTGGCGTCTCCTGGGTTCTGAATCAGGGAGTGCGACCATTATAATTAACAGTAGGTACTAAGTACATAATAATTTTACCCATCGAAATTAGGGTAATAATAAATAGTATGTAATAGTACCTACTCAATGAACAATGACAAATCCCGAAAATAGATAAATAAATAAATAAATCTACAGTGTCCACAATCGGGACCGGGGCGGAGCTAAAAATGTATACGAAATTATTTTGCATAATCTCATCAATCATTATACAGTAGGAACAGACTATTTTATCAATATTATTATCCTACGATTTGTACTTCAGCCATCTTTCGAAAAAACAGTGTAAGTACAATTCGGTAGTAATATAATAAGGTTTGTGCCGTCACTACGCACAATATATTATACTTCCCGTGTGCGGCGCACACATGTCCCGATACAAGCAGTATGGAGATAGGTACTTAGCACGGAATACCAATGTTTTGTCGATTTGTATGAGAATTATTGAATTCTGGGGGCGCGCAAACAAATATCGCACCGAGTACGAATTGATGCACTAGAGTTTGCGTATTTAAGGAGTCGAGCGTTTTGGTTAGGGAATTACTATCATTTCTTAACATTATTATCGGATTATTTTAGGTATTATTTTACTATTTTGAGCCAAATTATTTGGAGGCGCGCTGTATCCTGCGCACTGTTGGAGTCTACGCCCCTGGCCTCAAGCCCGTGGGATTTTCCTTCAATGAATGTTAAGTTAGCCTAATTTCGTTAGAGTTTATTACTGCGTAACTGTTGGGTGATTTCAAAGCCGACGCTGAAACCATTTTCTTCATGAATTTGTGATCATCATGAACAACACTGTCATGCACCAAGTACAACACCCGATAGCTACAATTTTTTTTAAATGGGAGATCACGACAAGAATAATGTTCGTTTTGAGTTCGCAATATCTTAAAAAGTTACACAAGGAATTGAACTCATTAACCATTTTGTGGAATTCTAATGAAAGCATTGTTTACTTCATTATACCTTCATGAATAATTATAATATCATATGGGAAATGGAACACCGGTAGGTTTTCTTAGCAATATACCTAAGGCATACATTGTTTCATTAATTAACTGTTATACTGTCAGAAACAATGGCGACATTTTGTTTATAAACACATTAAAGATATGTAGTTCTTAATTAACATTATTCCCATGCGTTTGTACTTAATGTCATTGTAACCTTATTTTTAATAAAAACACACGTAAATTTACATAGGTACCTAATATAACTAAAAAAATGAGAGTTGACAATATGAAGCAATAAAAATTTTCTCGTGACTAGGTATTTAGTGTGAATTTCCACTATCATTGTGATTTGATAGGTCCAATTAAACTAAAATAAGTGTTTTTAATTGTATATTATAAATTCTATGAAATAATAGAAAAAACGTCTTATTTCAGTTAGTACGTGTTTAATTAGTTACAGACTTAGTTTACCTCATGCTATTTAGATTTCCCGCCAATTGACAATCCGATTACTTCAATTAAATTAGGAAATCCGCGAAAGCGGCTTTTTTATAACACCCACACAATGTTCTTTCAAGCACTCAACGTTGGGAAATACGAGTAAAATATAATTTAGTTTCATTAAGTATTTTCAATAAAGAAAACACTCTTGTATTGAAGTAACGTTAATATTGGGTAACTAGGGATAGGTGTGAATAATGCTAAACAGAGACATTTATAAATGAAATTATCGTTCAATTTACTTCATACAAACTAACGTATATTTTAAGTAAATGAATGTTAGGCTGACTTTATGTAATAGCTCATCCCTGATTCCCTAAATATGGTCTATTTTTAGTTTGCTAGGTTTTTTCTACAGTTTTCATAATAATTCGTCCCCCGAAACTAACAAACTGACAAGTCCAAAATGTTGAATGGGATGATATTAAAGTTTCAAAAACTCGTATATTTTACCTTATTAGCCTCGTTATTTACGAAACTACCCCACTTTAAGGTATTTACGTACTCACAGATTATCTCGCTTGGAAACGTTATGACACAAAAAGTCACAATCACAAGTTTGCCGCTTGGAAGCTTTTATTCCCAGATGATGAATAATTATTACTCAACTATTCCCATCAGTGATATTTTACATACGTTTATTTTTTTCATGGTTTTTGGAAAAACGTCAAATATTTTTTTAAGTAAACGTGCACCACAATTATAACGGTCAAGTTATTCAAAGGCAATAATAGAATAATCAAAGCAAAACTAAACAGTCGTAAAACTAAACAGTCTAGGTCTAGTGGCTAATCGTGATGTGAATCGATAACAACTGTTACGAAAGAAGTTCAGATCCGTGGAGTCAATCATCCATAAACATTAGACAGTATAAGTAAACAATAATATCGACCCACTTTGTATACAAATGTACACATCAAAGGTTCGTTTAATTGAAGGAATGATATGTCTATGTTATGTTATTTTATTGTAAATTGATATCAAATCACTAGGTATGAAAAGGAATAGGTCAAATAGTTAACTTAGGAAGTCAGTAAATCGATAGTTTGATATTCAAAAGGCAAATTAGACGTATAGTCACGAGAAGATAAACGAATGTTGGATTGCCTAAGTACGAAATTAAAAAAATGAAATTTTTTGTTTGTTTGTCTTTTTCCAACATCTTTCTAGTATTATTAAGTTAATTTACAAAGAAGTACAGCGAAAACCTAACAGGATAAGGTTATTTGTTCCAATTAACCTTAAAACCTCCCCTTCCTACACATTTGTCTTTGTTTTGGGAGGTATAATATCCTGCTTGACATAGTCCTATAAGAAGTTCTTGCTTTTATGCATTCTTTATCGTAAATTTGGCATAGTAGGTATAATAATTATCATTACAGGCGAAATGAAAAATAATTAAGCAATTCAGGGAAGCCAATATACGAAGTCAATGGCTTAATTGTTGAAAGAGTTTCAATTTCTACAAAAAGTACTATTAATTACTCAACAAATTACATTTCAAAGTAAATAAACTCATATTAGGTTAATTACATTCAAAAGTAGATACAAAAGAAATCGATTGCGTCTCATAGAATTGCGTGCCAATATTATTTATACTTGTATCTTAAGACAGGTAAATAAGATATTATTATTATATTATGATATCTAAACAAGATAATAGTAAAAAATGGACACAGTTGCAGCGTAATACTACTTAGTACTTAGAAACACATTATAAAACTGAAAGTGAATGAAATACTTATAAATACGCATATTTTAATAATTGCAATTAATTACTTATACAGATAATTGTGTCGAGTGAGAAAATATATAATTTTCGTAATAATATATATTGTATTATAATACTTACAGTGGCGTACCGAGGGTATTCGGCGTCAGGGGCACACTATTAAATTGACGCTCCCCCCCCCCCTAATTAGTGAAACTTTAAAAACATTGCATTTTACTAAACCATCAATCGTCATGCATAATAGCATTATCGACGCTTACGATATCAGACCAGGGGCGCCGCTATGGCGCCCCCTCAAAGCCTGCGCCCGGGGCGGCCACCCTACGCTCCTGAATACTTATTATTAATTAAAATATTCTAATTATTTTCTTTCAAGACATGGCGAATGTAATTAGAGAAAATTTAATCTCAAAAGATTTCCATATTATCTGATACAATGTGTCACATATTAATGATAGGACATTGAATATAATTAATTAATACATAATGTATGTAGGGCCAAGTAATATGTTACGTATAGAAAGTATGACAAGAGAGTGATTGAAGCAGTAATGTAATATGAGAATATTTCATCTGTCAATCACTTCAACTAAATGTCAAGACCTGAATAGTGTAAAACATTAGTTAGGTAATTATTATACATTTTATCTATAAATTCATTAATAAACCACGATATAAATCTATGATCTTGATGGTTCAGTGTACCTATCATTTATCAAACGACAGTAACTTAGAGGATTACGAATTTTGTGTTTAGACATATTAACATTACAAACCGTAAATTTGTGTCACACTTATGCAACTTATACAGGCTTTCTGATTCCTTTTATAGTCTACATGCATATCATATGAATAATTCATTCGAATGAACGAATAACTTTAAAAACCATATTTAGTTGCTTGTCAAATACTTTTAGGTGCATTATGTCCTATAAAAAAAACTTGAGCACTCGTAAGATTTTCACGATCCCGTATGTGGTATCTCTTCCCATTTTATTCCTAAACATTCTGCTCTAAGTGTCAAAAACTACTGCGAGCTAAAAGCAAGATTTTGAAAAATCAGAACTATAAAGTCACTTCTCTATATTTATTTATTTTATTTTAATTATTTAAAGTATTCAGGTAATATTTATATATTTATCTTTAGTAGATGAATAAAATTACGCCGTTGCAAACATTAGAACAACAATGCTTTTGCTGGTAGATATAAGAAAATAACAATAGTAGAATTTATTAACGACTAGATAACAATTATGTATCTACAATAATTACTGCAAAATTACTCATTTGCGTAGAATCAATGATAAATATTTCTTAATTAACTTATTAAGTATCCTTTTTCAACGTAAGTTGATTTTTTTAGCATGAGTTTTCAGTGCATGAAAGATCGGCAATTATTTAAAATAATGATAAAAAATAATTTCAGTAATTATCTTAACCATCCGATGTTTAAAAATCCATTTAGACAACATCAAAACCAGATGATGTATTTTAGTAAGTATAATACTTACTTACTTTCCGTGTCCGGAACACCATCAAATTTGAAACCCCCAATATTCAGCCACCCGGATAGCCCTGGCGTTCGCCAGTAGCGCATCCTCGGGCGTGCATGTCGCACCTATTTGGGGACATGAAAACAGGTGACTGTGGTCCTGTTTGGCACCACACTCACAGGTGTCTTCCTCTCTGTAACCCCATTTTTTGAGGTTGCTGTAACAACGGGAGACACCTGTTCTCAGTCTATTGAGTGACCTCCATGTTGGGTACGACAGGCTGTGACCAGCTGCCATTCCCTCCATTGGAGGTAACTGTGTGGGCCCAGTACTTTCTCGCCAGAGGTGCACCCGGCGGGCCTCCGGGGGGCCTTCTATCGGGAGTGTCGTCTCCATAAAGCTTCTCCTCGACTTAAGTCTGCAATGACGTGTCTGGGAACCGTGCATTGGGTGTCTTGGGTCTGCTCGCTGTTTGCCTCGTTCAATTTCTGCTGCAACATGCCTTCTAGTTGCGGGAGGGGCAATACCCACTATAGGGTAGAGTTCTTTGGTGGGTGTTGGTTTCAGACAGCCAGAAATGATTCTAGCTGTCTCATTTATTGCCACGTCCACTCTTTTTGCATGTGTCGAGTTGTACCATACTGGTGCAGCATATTCGGCAGCAGAAAAGCACAGTGCCAGGGCCGATGTTCGCAAAACATGGGGTTGAGCTCCCCACTTGGTGCTGGTAAGTTTCCTTATGATGTTGTTCCTGGCGCATACTTTTCCCTCGACCCCTTCGCAGTGTTCCTTAAAAGTTAGAGAGCGGTCTAGGTGGACACCCAAGTATCTAGGTAAGTCACTGTGTTCCAGCTCCTGACCCTGCCACCACACTTTGAGTTTTCTTCTCGCGTCTCTATTTCGGAGATGGAAGGCACAGACCTGAGTCTTGGATGGGTTCGGCTTGAGGTGATTTTCGTTGTAGTAGATCGCCAAATCCTGGAGAGCGGCTGATAGCTTTCCTTCCACTTCGTCAAAGGTTTTGGCCTGTGCTGCTACAGCAGTGTCGTCTGCGTAGATGAATTGTCGTGTTAAAGGGTTAATGGGCTGATCATTGGTGTATATATTATATAGAATGGGTGCAAGCACACTGCCCTGTGGCAATCCATTTTTCTGGTTTCTCCAGCGACTTTTTTTGGAGTGCAGTGTTACAAAGAATCTTCTGTTTTGCAGGAAACATTCCACAAGTTTGGTTAGTTGGAAGTCTTTGGTGATATTATACAGTTTCCATAGAAGCCTCCTGTGATTTACGGTATCGTATGCCGCAGACAGGTCGATGAAGGCAACACCGGTGACAGCGCCCTCATTAAAACCATCCTCAATGTGCTGTGTGAGGTTGAGCATCTGTCCGCAGCACGATTTGCCGGGCATGAAGCCTGCTTGTTCGGGTATTATCTTATTCTCGATTGTGCTGAAGATCCGTGTGAGAATCATTTTCTCAAAAGCTTTAAACAGATGGCACAGCAGTGACACAGGACGAAAATTCTTCGGGTGATTTGGTTCTTTGCCCGGTTTTAAAAGGGCAACAACCTTTGACTTCCTCCATAGTTTCGGGATATACGTTGCTGTCGCACATCTGTTCATCATTTTTGCGATCCAGTCTATGGTGTTAGGTCCGAAGTGCTTGATTTGTTCGGTTCGAATATCGTCCAGGCCTGCCGCTTTGTTATCTTTCATGCTGCCAATGACACGCTTCAATTCTTCGACGCTAAATGGGGTGCGTAGGGTGTTCTTTTCGTTTTCTATATCACGCTGAATTTCAATCTTTTGCTGTCTTGATGTTTTACCATTTAGGAGTAGTTGGTGCGCTACTTGGTCTGGTGTTACTGTGTTTGTAGTACCTGGGGGTGGTGCCTGTGGATCATTATTAAGGTTCTTGATCAGTTTCCATGCGCGTCTGCTGTTTTGTTTCATATCCAGGTCAGATACCAACTTGCACCATCTATGTGTTCTTGATTGAGAGACGGCTTGCATCACCCTTTCTCCGGTCTGAATTGTCTCCTCAGAGAATGGATCTGTGTTATAGAGATTCTGGTAGACCTCCAATAGTGTTTTGGATTCCTCGTTAAGACCTGCGATGTATTCAGTTCTGCAACCGCGGGGAATATGTTTTCTGGACATCTTCTTAACGAGTGTAACGAAATTGTCATAAGACTTTGGTTCTGGTTCCAGGTGCATAATCTCTCGATCCAGTTCTTCGGAAAAACGCTCCCAGTTCGCCTTTTTAAAGTTAAATCGTCTCTCGAATGGGACAGTCTCAGGTCTTACCGCTGCCGAGATTACACATACAATTGGTCTGTGTTGTGTTTTTGGTATTGGTGGTAGTACGGCTTTGGCTGCCTGGTGGGCAATTCTGTCGCTCACCCAGATATTATCTGGGTTGTAGCCCCTGCGCCATCTTCCACTCATGAAAGATGCTGGTTGCTTAGGATCGTACAGCAGTTTGAGGCTTTGGCCCTCTGCCCAATTCTCGATTTTCTCGCCATTTTCGTCTGTTTGTTGATATCCCCATGTGGTGCTATGGCAGTTAAAATCGCCCATTACCATTTTTATAGGCTGTGCTTTAAAGTTGTTAGGTTCTTCGAAGTCAAAAGTCTTGAGTGGTGGTTTATAGACTGACGTGATGGTACATTTGTTGACTTCGACTGTCAGAATTTCGATGTCATCTCTGCAGGTTAGGTCTGCAGAGACCACGACAATATCATTCCTGACGAAAATGGCACTGCCGTATTTGTCATGTGGTCGTTCCAAGATCAGCCTCATTCCCTCAATATTTGGTCTTCGACCTTCAACCCCTCTATGGGTTTCTTGTAGTAGTAAGATGTCGCAATTATTTTCCTTACATATATCAGATAGCAGATTTTCCTTGTCAGTTGATAAGCCTTCTATATTAATCGAAATTGTCAATAGGGTTGGCCTTGATAAAGGCCCTTTTGGAACGCTTGTTTTATTGGGTACGTTTGAATGCTTTGAATGTCTCGATTGTTTAACTCTTTTTGTTGGTGTTTCGGTGTTAGAAGGATTTGCCGGCATCTTGCCGTTTCCAGGGGACGCCCGATTGTTTTCCGTACCATGAACTCAATCTGCGTGGAGGCTCCTTCTTTGTCCCCCTATTAGTAAGTATAATTAATACAGTGCTGTCCAACTTACCTTTACCTCCGGACCATTTTTTCTTTAGCCATCATTTCGGGGTAAAAACAGGATAAGTAAACGCATACTTCACAAATACTAGGGTGGTACTTTGTAAGCTTTCTCACCCAAAAAACGCAGATAAAATGTTTATGGAAAATGACACTTACAGCGATATACATAAGGGCGTTTTTAGTTTGCATTTTATCTGCGTGTTTCGGGTGAGAAAAGCTTATAAAATTCCACCCCTAGTATTAGGTGTTATACCGATGTCCATGTGCCTACTTTAAAATTGTGCACTAAAAAAAATTCGCGAGCGGATGTGGCAGTTGGACAGCACTGATATAATAATATATTTTTGTTTAATACCAATCAGATTATAATGTTGTCAAGAGTAGAAGCACATTGTGACCTCTACTAGCTAAACGATTTTGTGGTCGTTCAATGTTTATGTGCGAGTATTGTACCTACTGAGTTATATTATTACTAGTATAATAATAGCAATGTCATGGCTGCAATGTTATTTAAATAATACTCGTAATTATCATAATAATTGCTGCAGACAGAGAATCATTATAACGTGATGGAAGCAAAGCTATGTGTGACTGCGAGGTTACATGGTACACACTACACACATATGGAGCAACCTTGATTTAATGTTCCAAAGGAAGTAACAGGACATAAACCTGACATAAAAAAAAAACAATAAAAAACGCCATGCCCATCAATAGCACCGCATCCTATACCGTAATGCATTCAAATTTCTACAGCATGGCTAGAGAAAGAGTGTCTAGGTGGCAGTGCCAACAGGCAATTAAATCATATTGGTTTTGCTATACCTGAACCTCTGAAATATTTCAAAGTTTTAAAAAGTATTTTTCAATAAAAAAAAGGATAGAAACCCAAATATTTTCCTGCACTCTTCACAGTAAGCTAAAAGCTTGTGTCATGAAGTGCAGAGTACATCGTCAGCTTGGGAGACCGACGATCCAACCAACTGAGCCAACTCAGAAATAAATAAATCTTTATAAGCATGTGTTACATAAGTGGAGAAAAATAGCAAAGGATGTATTTGTTGGGTAGAAACTTGGATGAAATAGGTGAAAAGGCAATGTTTTCCAAATACTGATTAAAGCTTTTTTTACTTTGCAGAATCAAGAGATCCCAAAACAACCGCGCGTGTTATGGACAGCTGGGGTGCTTCGAGGACTCGGGTCCCTTCGGCTATCTGGAAATGCTGCCAAGTCCGCCACAAGAAATCAACACCAGATTTCTACTGTACTCAACCATTAGCAGGTAACGTAATATCTAATCAATTCTTTTTCTCAATTTTAATTACTCGTAAGTAGCATTATTACTATGTACCCGTGTGTCCCCCAATTAAATGAGCTGATATGACTATTATTTTTCAGGGGAGATATTCCACTTTTAGATGTCCCTTTCACTAACATGTCATCAGCTTGGCGGTGGGCTGACAAAGCATTCAACACTTCCAGTCCAACCAAAGTAATTGTCCATGGCTTTGGTTCCAATTGTGACCACGTGTGGGTGTATGAAATGCGGTCAGCTTTAATGGCAGTGGTAAGAATCATGAGCAGTTTTACGGAAAATTTTAAAAATCTTTACAGCTTTTCCTCTACTCAATCTCTTATTCATTTTTTAGGAGGAATGCAATGTGATCTGTGTAGATTGGGAAGCAGGGGCATTAGTTCCAAACTATGTGAGAGCTGCTGCCAACACAAGGCTCGTCGGAAAACAGTTGGCTATGCTGTTGGAAGGTAAGAGCAAAACCTTTTTCTATACTTGGACGAACATCGCTCTTCCAACAATCTATCATGCAGACATTCAATATTTTGTTATATCATTTTCAGGATTGTCAGACCACATAAACTTGGATTTTGAAAAGGTTCATCTTATTGGATTCAGTTTGGGAGCGCACGTGGCTGGTTTCGCAGGGTCACAACTCAAAAATATTTCTAGAATTACTGGTTGGTATCATCTTTTGAATTACACAAATACCTATCACAGATTAAACTGGAAAATATTTTACTTACTTCTTTTGATTTCCAGGTCTGGATCCAGCAGGTCCTTTATTTGAGGCACAGGACCCTAGAGCACGACTGGACAGTTCAGATGCCATGTTTGTAGATGTAATTCACTCCAATGGAGAGAATCTGATTCTCGGTGGTTTAGGGTCCTGGCAGCCGATGGGTCACGTAGATTTTTATCCAAACGGAGGAAGAATGCAGACTGGATGTTCTAATCTATTCGTCGGCGCAGTGAGCGATATCATCTGGTCGACAGCCAATGAAGGAAGGTCTTTGTGTAACCATAGAAGGGCATACAAGTTCTTTACGGATTCAGTATCCCCAAAATGTCACTTCCCAAGTTTCCCGTGTGAGACATACGACGATTTCTTAGCGGTATGTAAACAATTCAAAAATTGGACTGGCTTTAGAAAATTATTAGACTTTGTACTATTTTCACCCAAATTTCCTTGTCTATACAGGGGCACTGTTTTGGTTGCAAAGGAAATAGATGCGGCAACATGGGATACTATGCTGACAAAGCAAGTGGCAGAGGACAGCTGTATTTGCTCACTAGAGAAGAAGAACCATTCTGTGGTAAGATATCAATACGGGCAGGATGTTTGATAGACCAATAATCAATTCAGTCCATCATAATATATTTGTTTTTTAAATAAATATTTGACAACATTTGCTGTTTTGTATTTTTAGCGCATCAATACTATGTAAGAGTGGAAAGTTCCAAAAGTAACCAGTCAGTTGTGAGTTATGGAAAAATTCTTCTTACATTAGTCGGAGATTCTGGACTCAACGAAACATTCCCATTGACTAGGTAAGTTAAAATTCCATAGCTTTTCAGAATTCCTCGAGCGAAGAACGACCAACTCGTCTAATCAGATTAAATGCTTGCAATTATAAGTTGCCAAGTTCGAACCTATTGATGTATCTGTGATTAAATGTACAATTCAGCCAAGGCCAAAGTCTTAGTGACGATAATTGTATTTTTTTTAGAAAAGACGATGCGGAGTTGACTAGAGGAGGCATTTTGTACCGCATGCTGGTTCCCCACCCAGCTCTTGGTATTCCTATTAAAGTTCAACTCCACTATCAGGCTTATTCAGGGTGGATAAGTTCTGGATTAAGTCGTTGGACTATAGACAAAGTACTCCTGAGTGACAGCTTTGGGAAAACGTAAGACAATTTGAATGCTTATTCTTGTCTAAATGCAATCTTTGAAAAAGTTCTCTTTTGGAGTTATACTTTTTTAGCACCATAGTTTAGAAATTTTGGCCTCGTATTTCTGAATTAATGTACTGCTTTTGTTTTAGATCTTCGGTTTGTAAGAAAGGTTTTGTGCTGAACTCTGGGACACCTCAAACTCTACCACTTTATCCTGGAAATTGTAATCCTCCCAAGGTAAATTTTAAAACTAATTATTATATTACCTCACTTCATAATCTATATGATTCTAATTTAATATTTTCAATAGTATGAGACTGCCGAGGAAGATCTTCAGGAGACTAAAGGAGGGTTCTCCATTTTTCAAATTCCATTAAAATTATTTAGGTAACACATTGGCATAATGAGTGTGTTTTGTGCTTACGCTGTTAGTCACAAGCTTACTGCATAATATCATCTTATAGGCTTAATGTACACTGTGTGTGGCTTCATAGCAAGCTTGAGTTTTTTTGTCACTCACTAGTGTGTAGAATGTTCTATGAAATTAATAACCATCATTTACAGAGAATACATTGAATTTATTTTATTTCAGGCTAACGATGAGCAAAATATAAACGATGCAAGTGGTTCAGAAGATAAGAATGGATTCAATTTAGAAGAATATATTTCTGTGCAACCATCGTTCATTCCAACCAAAGTAGTGCAGATTGGAGATGAATATATAGAAAAGGAAAAAAGAAAAGATCAAATTGCAGCCAAATCATCAAATGTAAGTAAAAAGATTGACAGTGGATCAAATGCGGCAAAAGATAAACTAAGAGAGATTATGAAAATGATTGATAGCAGGTCAAAGCCAACTCCAAAGTCAAATCTAATAGAAGATGCAAGACCAAGTGTCATACAGATGGGAAAGCATTTTAAAATAGACCTTGAAAATAAAACTTCTGACCCGTTGATTTCAATACTGGATGCTGCTGATATACTCAACTTACCATGGCAACCACTGCTCGCCAATTCATTAGATAATACACAAAATGAAAGAGAAAGCGGAAGAGCGTTTGGCAGTATCAACAAGAGATTTAGGAGTTTCACATTCTTAGAAAATAAAAATACAGAACATCATGAAGGCATATCTGAAATTGTTGAACCAATTTTGAAAGCACCAGCAGTAAAAAATGCAAGATCTCATGATACAAATAAAACACATAGGGAAATTACAGAACCAATATTAGGATCTACTGTAAAACCAGTGGGTGTCACCCCAACTAGCTCTGAAGCTGTCATCAGAACGAACAGAGCTCAAAAGCAAACTGATAATCCAAAAAATGAAAAGAATTTGGAAAACAAAACAACCACAGCTAGAGAAGATAAGATCAATTGGATTCCCACACATTTGTCACCCTCTGCTTATGATAAAAGCGATATTTGGGACTATTCTAATAAAACTACCAAAGACAAAGAACCTGAGAAACTAAACAATACAGCGAATGAAACAGTAGAAGAAGACAATACATTCAGTATCTTCCAGTGGCAAACAAGAAAAGGAAAGGAATATTCAGATAAGAAGAATGAATCCAGTTTTACTGTACAATTTCTGCCTAGTCGATTAGTGTCATTTTTAGAAAAGGCTGAGAATTATGCAAGGAATACACTTCTACCCCTCGTGTCCGCTTACACACCGAGGTTCTTATTCTTCGGAAAAGATTCTAAAGAAACCGAAAATACAGAACAACCAAAACCAAAGTATGTTCCATTAGAAAATGTCTCTGACACGGACGTTCCTGATATGCAACAGTCAATGGAGGAAAAAATTGAATTAACACAAAACATAGGACCTCCAGATGATACAGAAAGCAACACAATCTTAAACAGAGATACACAAATAATAAGCAAACCAACAACAGCGTTAACTCTAACAGAGGAAACAACAAGCAACTATGTTGATGTTAAATATGATGTAGATTACGATTCACCAGGAGATCCATTCAAAATTGTTAAGGCTCCTGATATGTCAACAACCACACTTCCTCCAGTAACCATTGATTCACAAAAGGAATCAGAAAAGGTGATCATTGTGTATCCAAGTAACGCGAGAGATGATAGGAAAATACAGTCACATTCATTCCCAGAAATAATGCAGTTTGAAACTTTATACCAATCTACGTCAACGAACAAAAATTCTATCTCCAGAAGTTCAAACGACGATCTAGATGTGGCGGCCTCGGGAGATTTACAGAAGCCACCCGGTATACAAATAGATCTTCCTACTTACAGACCACCTCTTGCATCACTGTCTCCATATGTTTACAAGAGATCTTATTCAACCACTCCAAGGTTCATACCTGTCTCTTATCCAATGGAAGACAGACAGAGATGATTTGATTAGAAGGGAAATTATTGTCATTTAATTGCCATCACACCATGTTTTAAGTGTAAAACTCAATATATACAGCATAATGCCATACAATGTTTCCATTATATTAAAGTTTACACATCAGAATCATACAGACCTGAGATATGTACATACAGGTGTGCTTACACAATAAATTTTTCAAGCAATTGCAGCAAATCGTCGGTATTGATGAACATAAATTCATATGACATAAATATATTAGTAATTATTTCGGCAATATTACAAGTGAGACAATGATATTGCATGCAAACGCGAAATAGAATTATCATAAAATGTCCAAAACTGTTGGATATTCAGCAATTCAAATAGCAGACATCATGGCAATTCTCTTTCTCGTTTGCGCGCAATATCGTTGTCTCGCTTGGAATATTGCCGAAATAATTGCTATATTCTATTGTGAAATAATGTTAATCAATACAATTTGAGTGAGTGCAGCAATTATTGCCCGAAAAATTGCTCGTGTAAGAGCACCTTATAGTCTGAAAATGAAAATACACCGAAGTTAATATGTAGCAAATTTGTAATGTTGATTGTAGTGAAATAAGCTAAAACAGCAATAAGCCAAAATGGATTGTATAAATTACTTTGCACTTGTAATAAATCTAAATGGTGCTTATAATTATAGTTATTTATTATTTAACATAATGTCGATAGTATTATAGTAAATTGTTAAGTAAATAGTCGAATGGGAGTATATTATTCCATTGTGAACATTAGGTTTCCATTACTCTATTGAAGTCTTTACCTTGCGAGAAGCGAGACTTCTGAATTCTTAGTTTGATGAAAAACTTCCAATGGAATGATACCTACTCCTCTATAAAGACAATAATTATTATATTTTAAATGAGACTGTGAAAATATGTACTACTATATAGGATTAATATGCATTTTAAATCAGTATAAGTGTCCACATCAAACGGAATTTGATCTGCTGTCTGACCTTTGACGAGTTTAAATACAGTCGATTGGCTGCCTAACAAAGTTTCAACTGTTGAAATATGTCATTTTTGTAATGTTTATATTTTTTGGGCCAATAGATTTATTTATTTCAGTGTTTTGCAGATGAGCCGCCTAATTTTAAATTCACAATATTCAAAGGATCTTTTGTACAAAACAAATATGTTTCTAACTTTTATGTAAATAAAATATTTGTCTTTTGTGAACAAATCCATATTAGATATAAGTTGTTAATAATTTAGTTTAAAATTCATTTTGAAATACGTAGGTAGGACTTTATAGGTATGTAATTAAAATCGGTTTTTCATTGCAATAGTCACTGATCTACGATCCCTTCTGGATTTCCATCTTATCGAATTTCTCATACGATTATGACCTGTTTGTGTCCTGTGTAGACAATTGACGAGCAGAAAAACTATTCCCATCGTGAACACTCAATCTCTTTCCAAAATGTAACTGTGTACGTAAAAAGTTGTTTTTTTTTTAAAGAAACAAATTTCTCTACCTGCAGATGATAAGTGTTATGTTGTATTAAAATATAATATGTTATTAATATGTATTAGGAATACCTTTAAATAGAATATTATAAATAATAAAAAAAATGTTCGTAAGAAAACATAATGTTTCTCTTTATTTCACCACTCATTAATTACACATTATTAGGTGTAGGTACAAAAACAATAGTAAAATAATGTCTTCAAATTAAGATATGTTATGTACTTGCAAAACATAAATAATGTTCAACACCAGATCTTAGAGCAAAGCTACAAATATGTGTTCAATTTCGTACCTTTTTTTTTGTAAAAACAAAATCTGATTTTGGAGGAATATATGATTGCATTGTTTAAAGACTAAAGATAAATGTTTAGAATCTTAGTTGATTGTGTACGGAAAACACTCTTTAATAAATTGTCATTCAACTAAAAAAAGAAAGACAAGTTACATAAGACTTTTAAAACTTAATAATGTATTTCATTACATAGAAAATATAAAAATATTTCTAAAGAATTAAATAAAATGATACATAATTCTATGTATTATGGAATGGATGGAGTGCTAGAAATTGTACAACAAAAAAACTTTTTGTTTAGGGATGGCTATTAAAATTTGCGTAAAATTTGTATTCAGAGTGAAGTTGCAAAAAAATAATTTTTTATTTTGTACAGAATCTTTAAAAATCATGAATGCATGTTTCATAATAAAACAAAAACATACATTACTCACTCTTTACACATTCATTCATTACTTACACATACATACAACGGTGACAGGAAAGAATCACACAGGAAAAAAATATCACGGGAAAAAATATTTTTGTATATTTCTCCCTGTGATATTCTTTCCATGTGAGAATTTTTCCTGTGTGATTTTATCATGCAACCCATACAACATTATTCACACTCAACCGTTTTTAAACTAAAATATTACATCATAAACTTATCTTTCTCCTTAGATAAAATTTTAGCTGAAGACTTGGCATCCAGGAAGAGTTGCGCAACTTCCTGTACATCCTGTGCGCTGATTACAGTCCTGCCTTGCGTGTTGGCAGCTAGGGAGGCGGGTGTGAGGAGTTGTACGGCGTATCGGAGTGTGGTCCGAGCTCCCACTTCACTCAGAGCTGTCAAGGCAGCTTCTTCTGCTCCCACGCCTTCAGTTGTCGCTCGAATGGATAAAATCTGTAGAGAAAATCATGGGTTATTGAATTTTCTCACAATTTATCATTATACTAAGTATAATTATACATAATGCCACGTACCTGATGTAATTCTTGTTTGTTATATGGTAAAGTCTTTATGATCAAAAGCCTATCCAATAAGTCTAATGGAATACCGTGAGATGAAATAATGTCATCTGTTCCTCTGAAATAAAAATACAATTATGTATAATTAATAAAATTTTAGGGAAAAATTAAATGTTTAATACAATACAAACTCAGAACATAAACACGTCATAATGGTATATCAGTTAGAAGTAAATTACCTAATTTGACATTTCCCTCTGTTGGTAGCGAATATAACAATAGGAGCAATAGCCGATTCCAAAGCACGATGCAAATATGTAAATGTTTCAATATCGAGCATATGAACCTAAAAATAAAAGCATTCCCAATACAGTTGGAACACAAACCAAACATTCATATTATAATTTTTATATTATTCCTACTACACTTACTTCATCAATAAATAAAACTCCTGGGACTAATTCAGCTATGCCTTGGTCAATGTATTTATTCACCACTTTATTTATCTCTTTCCGAAGTTTATCTAAAAACAGAAACATGTGTAAACAATAATACTATATTCTTCATGAATTAATCACAACATAGTTTGTCAAGATAGCGATGGTCTCGAATTAATGGGGAACTACAATTTTATATGCTGGCAACAATGACACTTCTACTGAAATTGACTGGCTAAAGGCGATCGCCAAGCCTGTCACCGAAAAGTGACTTAAAAAATAATACTGAAATTGAAAGTGTTGCCACTATCATGCAGCATTCTCAATGGAAACCATCTCTTTATTCACGGACTGTTCAATTAGATGAATAATTACCTGTGATTTCTGTCTTCTTTGGCTTCATGAGTTGTCCCATCATGGACATGATGTCCTGACCTCCCTGTGGTCTTGCATTAGCACAGTCCAGGTCATGTAAGGTCACATCCTGGACCACTTCCTTCTTCTTGTGAACATCTCCCTTGGGTAGCGGGACATACTCTTCAGCCTGGAAATTTAAAGAATTATTGAGCAGGGCTTTTTTTCAAAAGGAGAAGGTGCCCGAGCTCACTTCTTGTTCTCACATCTACGTAAAATTAGAATACCTATTGCGAATCTAGATTAAAAATTTATTAGGTCCTCCAAAATCTGTCAAATAAAATAATTCAAAATTTATATTTCATTAAAATAATACTACAGTATTAAACTGTCACCTGAAACAACTATGTACTATACAAAATTCAAGGTGCTCGGACATTGGGAAGTTAGTTATCAAAATTTTAATTGGAAAATATTGACACAGGAAACAAGACACAACAAATGAAGCAGAATAAAAGCATGAAAAAAAGTCTAAATATTATTTGCATCTACTCACCTACATAGTACTTTGCATGAAGATATGCATACGAAAACATAATATTATCTACAAGACGAAAAATGGTGAGAAACAAAGTTCTTCATATTTGACAAGACACAAATAATTACCTCCAGATCAAACTCAGTTGCATATGTGTCACAGCGACCCTGTCTTTTAACTGCTCCCGAATTGGCCTCCACGTAAATGACATCCCCAACTTCCACTTTCTCCTTCAGCAATGTCTCGTAAATAGTGGGATCCAACTTTAATTGCTTTGTACCTTTAGCTGTCTTCAATCCAATGATTACATGCGTGACAACTTTACCAAAGCCTGGAATATATAACAATTTAAAATATATTATGTAGTTACATAATATAAAATGATGACCTAGTCCAACAAGCCGGAAGAACCTGGATGCGGAGGGGGAGAAACAGAGATGAGTGGAAGGAAATGGAAGAGGCCTACGTCCAGCAGTGGAGGGAGGAAGGCTGAGGAAGAAGATGTAGTTACATCAAAAGGAAAAAGAAATTGGTCGATACAGTTAAGTAGTCCAATAATGTGGATTGATCTCATAAACATACCTCCATCGGTTGGATTTTCTGTCTCCACCGGTGTTAATTCTGTAACTTCTCCTTCGTACACTTCTTTAGTTTCTTTGATTCTCAACCCGATGGCTCTACGGAAGTTTTCCATCAACACTTCTGTTTTCTTGATCTCCGAACTGTACACCTCACTGCCTACCATGGGACAGAATGGCACTTTGTTACCTAGTTCCTGTGCAATGGCAAGAGCTATAGCCGTCTTTCCTGTCCCGGGAGGACCAGCTAATAACAAAGCTCTGCCAGCCATCTTCTTACTCCTTATCATGTCCACAACAATGCCTGCGGCCTAAAAATAATACAACAATCAATGAAATCATGCTACTCAAACATACAGAAGGATCTTAAAGTAATCTAGTTGTGTGCATGACCACAAGAGACATCAATGTTCTTTACCTCTCTAGCAGACTCCTGCCCCACTAGACCAGCTGCCATTTGAATAGGTACTCCATTCTCGTCCAGGCCCAGCCCTTTTATGTGACTGTGTGCAGATATCCTCTGCGTTTTTGCCGTACTTTTTACCTCTTCGATCTTCATGATAACCTCAAATTTTCAGCACGGTTATAAACCGACAAGGAGTAGGATATTGATCTTAAAATACACTGTAAATGCGTATAACACTATCGTAAAATGCCGTTTCCAAGCAAATTATCAAACAAACAGATGTAAAACAACCCAAACGCAAAACAAACGATTTTCGACAACTATTTTATTTATTTGCGCCGGACCGCGAAAGAAGGAAGAAACAAGAAACCACAGAACACATATACTCTCTAACGAGAGAAGAATGCCAACTTCATAGAAAATATATGCAAACACGAAAATGACAGATCTCATCTAGCTTTCTCTCTCATTCATTTCATGCCCACATAAACAATGGCGCCTTGATAAATCGATTATTGAGGTTTTATATGGATCAATACGCATTAGCGATTAAAAATAGTTGTACTCTAATACAAAAGCGGGACATATCCATATATCCCATTTTTACACTACAATACAACTATTTAATCATTAATGCGCACTAACCCTTTGGAAATAAGTATAATAACCAAAGAATTAAAATGCAGCAGTAGGTAGTATGACATTGGCATTTATTGTAAGTAAATAATACACACATATTGTATAAACATTACGTAGAGACAATTAAAAAATATGTTCAAAAGAACCATTAACAAAAATAATACGAAATAATGAGTCTATCAGAGCGTTTCACCAACTTTTTGATTGAGGAATTGCAGTAAGTAAATATTGCAGTCGCGTGTCAACATTTCTCGTACAAAATTTGTCACAGATGGCTTTTCCGAACCTAAAGTTTGTGAAATCCAGAATATTTCTCACAAAACTATAACACAAAACAAGTTACACGAGTCTCTGGTCTCGACAATAATTGAATATAGAACAAGTCTCCATCATAGAATTAGTCTCCATTTCTCACACACAAACGAGTACGTATATTTCTCCCAAACACAGGATCCCGAAATGACGAATCATATATGTCTCGCAAAAACACAAAAAAGGAGTTTATATTTTACACAAACCTAGTTCAAAACAATGTAATAATACCGATCACGAAACAAATTTTGGAAAGGCGACGCGACAGAAACAGTAAAAAAATATGGCCGCGTGTTGTTTACAAATGGCATTGGCGTTGTATTGCCAGCTTGCAAAATGTAAAAGACTTGTATAATATTTCTCGAAATCTGGTTTCTTAAAAAGAAATAAATATGAATTCACCAATAAAAATATTGCATGATAACATAATAATACATTTATGTTCTTAATATTCACTGTAATGTTAAGATTTCGGAATTATTTTCATAATCAGTAATTCTATTTTTTGCGTCTGTCATACAAATCCCATAAGATCGTGAAAGAGTGAAGAGATGCGATATATATCCCTTACGCATTCCCCGCTGAGCTGCCCAGGCAATACCATGATTATCATCGAAAAGTCCAGCGATGTATTACCAACTACACGATATGCTTGTTGGCAAGTACCAAAACCAGAGTTGACTCAGCCTGCAAGAAACAAAAACGCTTACGCGCAGTGTTGCTACTGTTTAAAATCTATTTTATCCAAATTTTATCAGATTGTCAAATTGATATTTCGAAATATGGTCGAACTATACCACGAGCACATATTATTTAATCTGTGATCCACTATAATTAATTATTTTCACCTGAGATACCCATCAGCTTTTCACCATCACACGATTATTTCATTTAAATAATAAAATTGATTTACAATAGCATTCCCATACCATTGCATTCAAAATTTGCATGAAAATAGGCATTCAGTATTGTTAATGGTAACACAAGAAAATTCTGTGTTGCCATAAGTTAATATGTATGTATTGCCAGATATAAAATTTACTAAAGGTGCCTAAATGTAAATAAAATCAAGAAAATACCTACATGTACCTACGTACTACCCTATGAGAAAAATAAATATGTCTTGTGATGGTATTGTGGAATCTGACAAAAAGTGATGAATACAAAAAGCCGCAGTTTCATTTATCAATTTATCACACGCCTAATAAATTATTTTATAAGTTTTTTGTTGTCTATGAATTGCTGCTGTCAATACCTATTGTCAAAAAAAAAAAACAAATCAAATTCAAAAGAAAATTAACTTATGATTAACTTTAATAAATTAACAGCCTTATTTATAAACTTTACTTAAAAGTTAATCAGTATAATAAGGGTGTACTAGCGAAAAAAATTATTCATAAGCTTCATTTAACTTTAAGAAACCGCTACTCAGCATCGTAACTTTAATACAAGCCATTAGGTCTATTAGCCGTGTACTACCGCTAATACGGATCAATATGGCTGCCATTACGGCAACTGTAACAGGTGATTTGTTTTCAAACACAACCAAAAAACAATGTATTATTATTGAACACGCGTAATTTATTGCAAATTGAGTAAAAAAAATCCAATCCAGGTGTCAGGGGCACTAATCAAAGTGTAATTAGACATATTTTTAACATTTTAATACAATTATGACGCCATCACATGTTACTGCCGAGTTGTTTTGGGATCGCGTCGAAAAAAGTATGTGACATATTAGTATTGAATTTACGTGGGTACTTAGCTACAAATCGAATGATTTTCAATGTGTTACGAACACTACAAAATATAACAACTGTAAGCAAAGCGTAATTAGGCAAATTTTTAACGAATTTATCATGAACAACATACACACCACATCCACACGACCTTTCATTGCAACTCAAATGTCAATGTCAAAACACGTTGAAACCATAGAAAAACCACGGAAATTGGCGCCAAAATTGTAACCATAAACAAATTTCTATGGAATTTTGCACGTTTTTAAGACATTTCTATGGAAAACAGTAGCAAACTTAACCGAAACCCAGCCGAAATCCTAGTAACTTCGCGATTAGTTATTTGACGGCTAAGTAAGGTTTTTGAATAAAATGTTTTTTATGTGTTACTTAAGCCCTAGTATGGCAACTAACTAAGTAACCTCTGAGATCTGTATTAGGCGAATCTATTGAATAAGGCTGTAACAAACCAAACTAATCACAATAAAAGTAATTGGAACTTCAATATACCTACACGATTACTTTTTTAAATAAATAGGTTGTGTTATGATGTCGCTGTGAGTGAATACATTATGTTGCGGTCGTGTCAAAATAAAAGTTTTGTTGTGGCAAAGATGTAAAAATATAGGACGAATGAAAAAAAAGTTTCTACGCAGGGAAAATGCCTCAAAAAGAATATCACTACATGCCCATACTAGATGAAACCCAGTACCATGAATATCAGTAAGTAGTTCTTTTTAGAAGCAACAGTTTATTAACAGTATTATTGTAGTGAAATGTTAACAAGTTTTCATTATTAATTACCTGCATAAAGTTTACTTGTTTTATGCATCAGTCATGTGAGTAGCTACTAAGTAATTAAATTCTGTCGATGTGTCTGTCATTCATCATTGTAGCTTAGTAATTTTAATTTGTGTGTATGTATGACATGAGAACTGGGACCTTAAACCGTTCCGGATATTAGAGACGTCGGCCCCCAACTTGTCATAAAAGCTAGCAATGCATTGCCGGTTAGATGGCCCCTTACCGAACCGACCCACCGGGAATTTACCCGATCTGTACTATGACCAGTCCGGGCCTACATGGTGAAGATATAGTGCACTGCGCAAATTCATTGTAAATGATTTTGTGACCTCGCTATATTCCATTTGTGAGCAGACCAATGAACATTGTTCAGAGAAAACAGTCTTATTTTTTCAAACTTTGTGCTCATTTATGGCAACACTTTTATGATCATTTCAAAAAGGAATTTCCTTTCTTCTCTTCTGCATTCTTCATGTCTGCTGAGATTTAAATGTTTTATTTACCTGTGTATGATATTTTGTGTTCAAAACTTGTTTGTCTCCCTGTTTTGGCCCTCTGCGTAGATGGAAAAAGTTGCGACCACCTCACCATTAAGGAATATTACATGGAAAAGTAGTGTTTTTTTTTCACACCGTCTATCTTTCAGAAAATTCTAATAAGACAGCGCAATCGAAAATGTCAAAAATATGAATTGCAGATCTCTTGTATCTAATTCTAGAAGTTAATAATGAACTACTTGCTTAGACAATCAGATTTCTTTTAAACTTATATTTGAGATTTACCTATAAATTTAAAGAAAACGATACTCATATATCTATTTCAAAAAGGAACCGATTTGAACAAACAATCCTGAATATAATTCCTTGTGTAATAAGCAACTTGCTTATGTTGTGAAGAATTATTGACAGTATGATTCACTTAAAAGAAAATTAGAAATCTTACTACCCGTAAATAAACTATTTGAACCAGGCTACTATGGTGAAATTATGGTAGAATGCTCACCATGCTGAAAAAAACGTTTTTAAAATTGAAAAAGAGTGGGGGAAGTATTCTACAACCCCAGGAGCTCATGAGGAATTCACAATTCCCAATTTTACACTTTACAGAAATGTTCACTAGGGCGATGTTATCAGTGGCGTGGCAGATTCAGGATTTATTTTTGGGAGAGGTTGAGTGTCGATTTAGGAGGGGGGGGGGGACTGAGACAAAAAATAGCGAAGGAAGTGGACTTGATTTGAATATATGGAGAAGTAATCTAGGCTGGTTCTGTCACGTATGGTCTGAAAATGGTGGGGGCTTTAGCCCCTTAGCCCCCCCCCTGGATCCGCCAGTGGATGTTATCGATATTTTGCATCTTTTCAGAAAAGTGCGAAATAAAGAATTTAGTAAATTTATTTAAATGGTCAAAGTCCTAAATAAAGAAATGAAAATTTATCAGATCTTGGATTTGGGTGATATTTCAATATAAATCTTATGAGATTCTGAATACCTACTGATTCGTTTTAAAAAAATTTGTACACGTTACTATTAAAAACGAAAACATTCATATAAAATATGCAGTATGTAAAAATCGTGAAGCTTCTTGACAATGGTAAATGTCAATTTTTACAGGTAAAAAATGAAAAACACACAGCTAAGGAGTTAGGTTATCTTTTATTTCTACTAAGATTTATCCGTTACTTATCAATGCAGGCAACTGAATTCAAGGTATTGTTTGTAGGTTTGTACGTTAAGTAGGTATTTGCACGTTCGTTTTTTTATTATGTACCTAGCTAGACAATTTATACACCTAATTATTAATAGTAATGCCACAATTGGCCCTGAACTGCCATTCGTCATACAATGACTTAGGAGAGGAAATAGTGAATTGCCTTTTTTTAGCTGCAGGAAAGCTAGTTACGAAATACGTTTTGGATACATAGTTTGGCATTTAAATTCGATAAACCTAACTGGTTGATAGAAAAATAATATTGTACTTCATAATCAAGACTTTGAGTATATAAAACAACTATGCACTTTTACTCTCATAGTTTTTTTTTTAATTAGGTACCTATTGTGAAAGTTTTCACGTGGTTAGAAATATGTATGTAATATGCATCATCATTATTTTCGTAGATATAATTTTGTTGAAAACGGAGCATTGTGATAATGTCTACTGATGTGCAGCGAAAGATAATCCTTCTAGCTGGATAATTCTCGGCGTCGGCGTCGCGTCGGCTGGCTTAAATTATCACTCGACAAACTTTTGTTGGGTAACTGTAGTAGAATATATAGGTTAATGTCAGTTTAATTAATCAAAATTTATATCGGTAGATAAATCGTTAAAGTCGAGGTCCAAACCTACGAGAGTTCCGACTTTCTGATTAAGCAGAGATGTCACTCAAACTAAGCGAGCCATTAGAACGTTCATGATTTCACATTTTGCAGTTGCATTTTCTTTATTAGGCTCTACGTACAGTGTACTGACGGTTTCTAATTAGTTTTGAGTTAAAGAAAATTAACGTGAAAACTGCTGTACTTTTTGAAGTTCATTTAGATTACTTTTTACTGTATAAAAACTTTTCTCTGGATTTGTGGATGTTGTACTATTTTTTGTATCGTAAATTTAATATTACGAAACTCTGAGTAAGCTACTTATGTATTTACATTGTGTAGTACGCAATACAATAATAGATTGTATAAAATAAATGTAGGCATAGTAGGTAAATTACTTGGTGCTCAGTGCGCATCCTCTGATCTCAAGCGTAACGAAAAAATCTCCAAGCAACCTTATCATGTTCATGTGTGTATGAAATGAATATATTATTATTATGTCTATGGTAGTTTATAGTTTCATTGTACCTCAGAATAACACTGCGTATTATTTACGTGCCTATAATTATTCCACAGTACATTAATGTAATGCCTTACTTGTATTGTATACCTGTTGAATCGATTCACGTTTAGTAGGTATAATATTGCTATTCCATACATAGACGAATACATACACATTGAACTAGTACATCAGTCGAGACCCAACTGTGATTGTGAAAGTGACGCGCGGACAAGCCGCATAGAATAAAACATTGTAACAAATATTTCAATAAACAAGATCGAGACTCGATTTCTAATAAAACAATACAAATGTGTCGTGAATTATTCCACTTTATTGATATAATAAAATCACATTCAGTGTATCTTCTGTGTATTTGGACAACTTTGTTCTAATGTTAGGTTTCCATATGGTAAAGTTTTCCATACAGCAAGTAGTGAATAATTACTAAAATAATGTGTGTATTTGGTTTCATTATTATGAATCAAAGTTGTATTTCCGCCGTGTGAAAAATCTCACTTACCTTGATATCTGTCAGCATTTAATCATACAAGTATTTTGTGAAGTGAATATTGTTATTTATTATTAATAAATAAATAATGGATGAAGCGGCCCAAGACGATGTTTCCCGCGAAATAAAAAAGCAATCATCTTCTGGATACAGTGCCACTGGAGGAGCCAATAAAAGTGGTTTTCATCTTAGGTATAAATTTAATTAATATTTTTTCAAATATTTCCCATATGTTTCTGTTATAAGGACACTGCAATATGTTTGATTCAAGTAAGATTCCAACTGAAACTTTTCTTGCAGTATTTTTGAGAATAGGCGCGAATCACAGATAGGTAAAAGAAATCGAACATCACCGTTATCTCAATCGGATGGGAAGTTTATTACATTATTATTTGCACCCCTAATAATATGAATACATTATATGTATTATGTATGAAAATATTTAAATACCGACACTATTTTACTTACTCAACATAAATATAACTATTTGTGCGCACCTTAAATAGGGCGGCAATGATATTTTTTTTATATACTGTATCTTCTGTGTCTATATATGTTGCTGTCTGTGTGTGTGCCATGTATAAATAAATAAAATAAATAATTTTGTAAACCAGAGTTTTCAATCAACTCATTGTATAGTAAATAATGAAATTATAGTAATTCACAAATTTCGTATTTTGTACATAGCCACCCTTTGATGACAGAATTATTTCAAAATAATTTTCTTTCCATTTGGATTCTCACTTTTAAGATTTTCTTATGAATGTAAACGGTCAATTTTTATGGCACCTTCGAAGAAATCCTTAATTAATTGGATAACTATGATAGCATATTGGTTGAACGTATTATCTTTTGATAAATCAGTATTAACCCATTCATAATGATTGTGGAAATGGCGACTATTTACACAAGGTGGACATTGCAGGTATTTTCCTGAATTTATTTATTAGGTCACCAAACCTATAATCGACAATTTCTCATTTTAATCATAGATGCATTAAATACACCTACAGCATAATCCCATCTGTTTTCGGCGGTTGATTCAACTCAGTTAGGGATATTTTTTTTATTTTAATATTCAATCGATTGTAGTCTTTTGGTTACCATATGGATAAATGGTGACTGGTGAACCCAAATTATAAGACAACAATGATGATTTTCCCTGTAAACTTGCTTGAGTATTATTTAACACATTAATTATGGAAAATTATCTATTGTATGAACAAAGAAAAGTTATTTGAAAGTTCGTTTTAGGAAACATTAATAGAGTTAGAATTCTGAAAATTGCTGCGCCCACCTCTTCACGCCCTCTCTTCCTTAAAGGGTAGTCAGGAAGACCAGGAGGCGACCATAAATTTGGTTCCTTCACATTAATTTCCACTTTTTGTTTGGTTTTTGCTCAGTTAATAATTACTGTGACCCCTTAACCTATATTAAGATAAAATAACTAGGTATAATATGTACCTAATAGTACCTATCTTCACGTAACTATGACTTATGACTAGGTTATATAGTATTAGTGTCATCATTATCTTGTAATTCGTAGAGTAAATAATGTATATACCAAACTATGTACTGTGAAGATAAAAAGCATGTCTTATATAGTTTGTACTTTGTAAACATTAATATACTTAGTAAAACACATTTTACTATAATATCGTGCTATACTTGTAGCTCAGTGCAAGCATTGGATATTATTTTACTTACATTATTTTGATATAAAAATTAATTTTCCGTAACGACTAGATATTATGCACTCATTCACACGTTTTGCTTACAGTGAAAAGTACCATTAGGATTGTGTATCATTGTCCCTCTGATTATATAATTACCTGTAACATTAGATATTTTGTATAGGTATTGATTTTAAGTATTATGTTTTTTATTTTCACCCTTATTAGCCCTTATTAACCTACATGGTTTTGTCCGATACTTACAATAGTATGTAAGGTAGAAAGCTAAGTAAAATGTAGGTATCTTCGTTTATCACGGGGTGTAAATAGAAAAACCACTACAGAGTACACGTTATAAAGTACCTAGTTATGTGTGCATATGTATTTGCCATTCCACATTCCACGTGCGAAAATGTCCGATATTGCAGCCTATTATTGTTATTTAAGTGTTGTTTAATTATTATTTTCATCATTATTATTTTTATTCTTTATTTATTTACCCTATTTACCCTATTTATTTATTACTTAGTTTTTTCTTCCCTATTGTAATTGTTTTTTTTTTTTTTTTTTATTTTTTTTTTTTTCTCTTCATTATTATTATTGTGATTATTTATGCTTTTGTGTCATCCTAACTTCATATTTGTTTCTAATTTTCTCAGATGAACTCCTTTCTTGCCGGTGAAATTATTGTTTATTCCTTATTTGTTTTAATTTTGTTAATTTATCTTTATACTTTTTGTTATTGTTTTATTGTTGGTGATATTTCTTTCTTATATTGTACATATTGTCTACTTTGTATTGCTGTATATTGTGTATATTGGTCCCCTCATACCAGCTTTTAGCTGTATGGGGACCTGTCACCTCAATGAGTATGTAATTTAGTGTTGTAACCATTATTTGTAAACTGTACATATTTTTCTGAATAAACTTATTATTATTATTTCCAAATCAACTTTATTAACACAATAGTATACAAAATTTTTTAGCTCTATATAATACATTCGTTAAAACCAAATAATATATAAAAACATGTTAAAAAATTACAAAAATATAAAATAAATAATAGGTAATAATATTAATACAAAATTTTAAATAAACAAACACATCACATAGAACTAAAAACATTTTACCATACTAATGGATGTCCCCCTCTCCCACGATGTGCACTAGAATGCACTTATCATGAGAGAGTTTTTAAGAGCTATAGAGAGAGAGGAACCTTCTAACAATCCTGCAAGATGATAGTAGGACAGCCTTCTGCATGGCGTATTGAAGCCCACCATGCAATCCAAGCTTCTCAAGATTTACTTTGAGACTCTTAGGAATGACACCATTTGTGGACATCACTATAGGAATGATGACAGTGGAAGGTGTTCTCCACATCTCCATAATTTCATGAGCAAGATCAAGATATTTGGTAATCTTGTCTTGCTCAGCCTTATGGAGATTTTCATCATGTGGTATAGTGATATCCACAATATAGGTCTTTTTTTCCCTACGATCAACCAATACAATATCCGGTCGATTAGCTGGAATTGTACGATCGGTTTGTATTGGTCGATCCCAGTACAACTTAACAATGCTATTTTCAAGCACCGACAATGGTTGATATTTGTAATATTCAGTTTCTTCATCGAGTAAACCGTATTTCAAAGCCAATCTTTGGTGAACTATTTTGGCAACCTGGTCATGTCTCTGCAAATATTCAGTGCCACACAAAAGAGAACACCCCGACATAATATGTCGTAATGTCTCTCCCATCTGACCACAAGCCCTACATTTATCAATTATATTTGGTTGTTTCATAATGAATTTTGCATAGTTATTTGTTACAATGACTTGATCCTGTATTGCACAAACAAAACCTTCGGTTTCACCAAATAGATCACCAAACCTTAACCAATTGATTGAGTCTTCAAAACATACATTTGTAGATGTCAGAACTTGGTGAAAACGGCCATGAAGAGATTTACTTTTCCATATGTCTACTCGATTTTCAACTGACATTGTCGGTAGTGAAGCACCAGGATTCGAGAGACATAAAGGTGTGTACCTCAAATCACAATCTATCAAGTCCTCATAGCCTACTTTACTCCTATGAGTTACAAAAAATCTCTTTAAAGACTCTACCTCATTATTATGTAAATTCTTTAAATTAAGTAATCCTCTGCCACCATTTTTGCGAGGAAGGTAAAGTCTCATCATGGAGGATCTAGGGTGATGAATTCGATATCTTGTCATTGTAGTACGCACCTTTCTGTCTAGTGTGTCTAATTCCGTTTGGTTCCATTTTAAAATACCAAATGAATACAAAATTACTGGAATTGCCCATGAATTAATTGCCCTAATTTTATTATGTCCAGAAAGAAGTGATTTAAAAATTAATTTGCATCTAGAGATGAAACGCGCTTTTACATTATTTTTTAAAAATACATGATCAAAACCCAGTGATTCATTTATTCCCAAATATTTATAGGTTTCATTTAATGTAAGATTTGGTAAATTTACTGTGTTATTAATCACTTCATTTGATTGTTCGATAACCCCTTTTTTAACATTAATTATTGCACATTTATCCATACCAAATTCCATTTTGATTGTATCACTAAAATCCTTTGTTACTGAAATTAATTTATTGAGATTATTTAAATTTGATGAAAATAATTTTAAGTCGTCCATATAAAAAAGATGAGAAAATTTACAACCACCCCTTTTGAGCTGATAACCACATTGAGAATTTTCAATCAATGCACTTAAGGGATTCAATGCAATACAGAACCAAAGCGGACTCAGACTATCACCTTGGAATATTCCTCTATTTATGTCAATCGAATCACTAACATAACCTTCCGATGGCGTTGAAATAGATATTTTTGTTTTCCAATTAGACATGCAATATTTTAAGAAATTAATAATTTTAACATCAATTTTGTAAATTTCCAAAATTTTTATTAACCAAGAATGAGGTACCGAATCAAACGCTTTTTTATAATCTATCCACGCCATCGAAAGGTTACGTTTTTTGTGCTTCACTTGCTCGCAAATAACACTATCAATCAGAAGCAATTCTTTGGTTCCACGAGATCCCTGTCTACAGCCATTTTGCCTGACCGATAAAATGTTGTTGGTCACAGAATGATTTTTGATTTTATTTGCCAAAACAGAAGTAAGTAATTTATAGATTGTTGGTAAACAAGTTATTGGCCTAAATTGATTGGGTTGAGATGCATTATTAATTTTTGGAATCATATAAGTTATACCTTTTGTAAAAAAAATTGGGAGATTACAATTTTCTATTGCCAATTGAAATTGTGTAGCCAGTGTACCATGAGAATTGTAAAATATTTTAACCAAAAATTTTGAATACCATCTATTCCTGGAGATTTCCAATTTGGTGTATGTTTAATTGCAATAGTTATGTCATCAGAATTTATATCTAAATCTGTCATATCTGGTAATTCAGACGATTCTATTTCAATTTGTTGTATCCAATTAGCTTCTGCATTATGTTCAACAGCTGTAGACCAAAGATCTGACCAAAATGCAGTCATTTCATTTTGATTTGGAACTGAATTTATGGAACAATTTTTGCCTTCAATATTTTCATAATTCGCCTTCGTGTTGCTCATACCGTCTGTCAAAAATAGTTAATCTTCATCTTGTCGGACTATTTCGTGGCAGATAATAGTGTTATATAGTGACAATCTACACCTTGGTTCGCTCTTATCGTTGTCGTAGTAATTACCTAAATAATAGTTTTGTGTTTTGATTTTAAATATTGTACATTGTTTGTGTTTGATCTGTTTTGTGTTAAACATTTGATTTCCCTGGTGATGATATGATCATATCTTAAACATTTTTGTGGTGAACATTATCGGACTAACATATAGAACTTCCACCGTGGGATAAAAGGTTTGTCGTAGTTATTCCTTTCTTGTGTGACCTTTTTCCCATATAAATTCTTATTTTTCTTAAATTATTCCGTCGGGCAAAATTTCGTTGAACCAGCCACCTTTTCGATCTTTACGCTGGATAGCTGGCGTTTCCATAACCATTGGTTATTATTATTATTATAAAAATAACTCTCCCGATATTTTTCACAATATATTGCATTTGGATCAGGTATAACAGAATATGTCATCGTATCATAAATATGAAATACTTTTTATAAAAAAAAATACATCATTATTGTGTAAAATTTTATGCCTGAGGATATTGTTGGATCATAAACTTATAGCTTGGTAAATCGGTCTGATTAAAATGATGCACATCTACATAATATTCTGTATCGAAACCAATATGTGTATAGGTATATTGAAAAATTACGTTTTTCAAACAATAGTATTATATATATTATATATAATACTATTGTTTGAAAAAAATAATCACATACTCGATTTTTTAATCTTTTAGTCGAAATCTAATGCGAGTTTGAAAATAATAGGTATAAATTTATGATTTTTTTTGGGAAATATTCTTCGCATACATTTTATATGGAGATTCATCAAAATTTATTTTCGTGAGCTACCGCCCTTCTTGCTTTGGAACAATTTTTAGGTATGATCCCGTAAAGCTAGCTCAATGAAATTTGCAGAGTACATAGATTATGAAATTGGCAAGTTTTTGAAAGTAATTAAAAAAAAATTATTCTGTGATTATTTTTTTTAAATCGTCCTCAAACATTTATAAAAATTTTCAATTGTGACTAATTTTGAGATTCAACATTTTTTTATAGCGTTATGGTATCAGATACGTCCATAATTGTTTTTGTATCTGCAAGGCACACTATTTAGTTATTCTAGAAAAAAAAATCAACTATTTATCTTAATAATTGGCATCTCTGTGACCGATAACGTCTTGCAAGTCGGGGTTTGTAAAAAAAATACGAAAAAAATTCATAACTCGAAAACTACAAAAAATCGCTGAACATACATGGGGGTTAAATCGATAGGTATTGAGGTCCTCTATCATCCTGCTTCGGTTGATCCACCGGTTGTGTTACACCGTGTATATGTGCCTTTTTTCTTCTTCATATTGTCTATAATTTGTAAGGGGTGGGGCAGCTGCCCCCCCTAGATATAGGAATAGGTATATGTATTTTCATACTACACAAAAATCACATTAATACCACACATTTTTTTATCATATAGGTGTCATAAATTGCCTGCGGCGCTATTTTTTATTGCTTTTTTTTATAAAAAACATTTTTAATAAGTATGTATTATAGTACAAAGTATTATATACAATTTAAAATAAACAAACCACGACCTTCTTCACTATGTCTCACAAAAAAAAATCTTATTTCTTATGCGTTTTTTATGCTAAGTATATCATTTTCTAAATTTTGTTGCTCCCCCTCCTAGCTCCGAGGCTGGCGACGCCCATGAATGTAGGTACTTTTTACGTGTGCCGGTGTGCTGTGTGGTTGTGCCCAGAATAATTTTATTTTTGTTGCTTGTAAATCCCTATCTATAGGGGCTTGATATTTTATAAAAATGCAGCATTATAATAATAAGAATAGTTTCATATTGCGTAATTAACATACTAAATAAATAATTCGGTATTAGATAAAAGGATGTTTAATATGTATTCAGTATTAGGTACACTTGTTGCTATTTTTTCACTTGTACAAATACAAATTATTGTTATAGCATGCATGTCATCATAATTATATAAATGGTACAGGTTTGACTGGACATAGGTATCGTGTAATTTATTTTTATGTGATGTCATCCTAGAGTTATCACATTATATTATTATAGTTAGTATGATTGATATTATAAAGAATATTAATAATGAGTAGATGAGTAATTACTATTATGCAGATTGCAGGTATAAATAAGTCTAATATGCCTGTTAGCCATCTTTACCTATATAATTTATAGCTGCTTAAAGTGGAAACTTTTTATAGTTTTTTGCCATTTTCTCCCATCCACTCATTTCCTTGAAGAAACAATAATATTAAAAAATATCCAATTTAAATTTTGATAAATGGTTATTTCAAAAACAAGTCTTAGTAAAGAAAAATGCTTAAAATTCCGCAGTATGGCCAGTCGAGTTTCGTTTCATTGTGGGAACAAAATATATATTTTATAGAAATTTAATTTATTGATCATCTTATTTACATACAACAATCATGTCTAGTCATGCCAATGAATCTACCAATAGAAATATGTGTTATTATAGAATGATGTGGTTATTCAATTATTATAACTCGCAATAATTTAATGAGATATGTAGGATAGTAGGTATTATGAGTTAAAATAAATGATTTTAAATGTAATTTCCAGTGAAGTGACGGACACGGAGACTGCACCAGGATGGAAGTTCTGGAAGAGGCGGAGGTATGTGGTGGGGGTGCTTGCGTTCTTCGGGTTCTTCAATGTCTACGCCTTAAGGGTGAATCTCTCAATTGCTGTTGTGGCCATGACAGAGAATGTCACATTGATTCTTCCCAATGGAACTTTTACTCATGTAAGTTTAATAAACTTTTATTTAATTGTTTTCTTCTTAATCTAAAAACTTGCTTCCTGAAGTGCAGAAGAGATCCGAATCTGGGACCTCCAGATTGGAAATTTGTGCCCCAACCAAATGCACCAACCGTGTACTCCATATATTTCTGCAATGTATTACCTCCCTGAATAAAAACCAAAGAACTACCTTACCGCAGTAATCTCTTTGTACCTTACATTCATATCAGGTGTATCAACTGTTAGTATTGTGAGATGTGTAATACATTGTTAATACTAAGATTTGAATGTTGATTTTCCACTTAAGGGGGCCATACTACATTCAGTTGAGTCGACAAATTCCTCTAGTTTAGACTAACAATATTTTTCATTTTCAAAAGAACTGAAAATACCTAGTCTGTCAGAAAGAGATGGATTTGGATGAGAGTGCTGTATGTAGCTTTTTGGCAACAACCATAAAGGCAAAAGTTATAGAATTTCAATAGAAATGTCATTGTCGCCAGCACATAAAATTGTAGTTCCAAATTAATCAGGGACCATCTCTTTCTTTACAGCCTAAAACTACCACTTTTTTATTTTCGTATTTATTGCATTTTCCTATACCTACAAAGATGACAGTATAGCTACGAAACTTATTACCTACTGTAACATAATTACTACAAATTAACCTCGTACTTATTCACTACAGTTACAGCATATTCAATACAGCGTAATATGGGGAGTATTCCCAATATATTTTGTTAATATACCCACGTTTCAAAGTTTGTTTTTGGTTTCAGGGTCCAGAATTTGATTGGGACAGTAAGATGAAAGGTCTGGTGTTGAGTTCATTCTTCTATGGGTACATAGTGACTCAGTTACCTGGTGGGTGGCTGGCCATGAGACTTGGGGGTAGTAGGTAAGAACACAATGGTTCTAGTGTAATGCTGTGGCTCCTTCCACTATTGCGGCTCCACCGGAAGTTATAGAAAAAAACCTAAATAAATGTTTCTTAGTAATATGACAGTTGTTTTATGTTTGGCTCATTAGGACTACCTACAGCAAGACTATTTTTTTTAAAGCAAAGCACAAAAAATACTATTTTCTCACTCGGCTTGACTGCGGGTGGGGTCGCAATATTGAAAGAGTACCAGATTTTCTAGGATACACAATCTTTTTTGTTGTAAAAAATGAGTTTTTATTTTCAGAGTGTTTGGTCTTGGCATTGGCGTCACAGCATTGTTAACACTGGTTACACCGCTGCTTGCTCATATAAGCACAGGGCTTTTGGTCACTGTCCGCATTATAGAAGGACTCTTTGAAGGAGTTACTTACCCGTGTATCCATGCAGTGTGGGCTCGCTGGGCGCCCCCTTTAGAGCGTTCTCGTCTAGCAACCCTGGCATTCAGCGGCAGCTATGTTGGGACCGTAGTCTCAATGCCTTTATCGGGATTCTTGGCTGCTACCGTCGGATGGCCCAGTATATTTTATGTATTTGGTAAGTATGCTTTACTATTATTTTAAGTTTATTGTTTTCCCAAATTACCTTTTTTATCTAGACATCTATCTATCTATACCCTCAAGCCGCGTCTCTTGCAGGGCAGGCAGATAATACAGAATGCCAGACTGCCCTATCCTTATACACACTCCTAGCCTCCATCACATTTATGCAAATTGTCATACACTCTCTCCGATTGCTTTTACTCGAAATGTGTCCATCCTTGAGCACCTGGTCGACATGATCGGTCCAGATCAGTCTCGGGCGGTAGCATTTCCTTACACCTCTTTGCTCACCCTAATATATCTTTATTCATCCTGTCGTCATTCATTCCCTCAACATGTCCAAACCATCTTAGTTTAGTTACTTTTATTCTAGTTTCAACACTCATCTTGCAATCAGTCATTTCTCTAATAGCCTCATTCCTTATCATTTCTCTGTTTCCCAATTACCTTTTCTATTGTTGTAATTTTATGTTTTTCTACAGGTGTTATTGGGACAATATGGTTTGCTATTTGGTCTATTGTTGTCAAGGAAGGACCCGAATTGGATCCACATATCACACCAGCAGAATTGGCATACATTCAGGTGGGTATCTATTGGTATACAAGCATGGCTCATAGTTTTGCTTCTTGGAAATAAACAACACAAGAATTTCACCTTGTTTCTAAAACAAATGTTACTACAGATATTGATTAATTATTTTTTTACAGGATTCACTTGGAAACAAAGGTTACGTTGATGGAAAGTCCATAGTTCATCCTTGGAAAGAGATTCTTACTTCTAAGCCAGTCTGGGCTATAGTGGCGGCACATTTCAGTGAAAATTGGGGATTTTATACGCTGCTAACTCTTCTACCAACATTCATGATAGGTAATAGACAATTAAATATGTCCTACACTACTATAATTTGGCAAGAAAGAGATGATTTTGGAACTACAATTTTATGCGCTGGCAACAAAGATATTTCTATTAAATATTGCTGCTACTATGGTTGTTAAAAGCGCCGTCATCGAAAACCATATCTTTCTTGACAGATTGTAATCGTATCATCATGACATAACCTATGGGAGATATAACCCAATAATGAGAGTCAGTGAATGATGGATGTGTAAAAAAAAGGAACAACATTCTCTGCAATGAACCTCTTTACTTGTGGTAGTTTTGCGAGCATTTGGCTTAAGAGACTTTATCCAGTTGTTCAACTCTATTACCCAATATTAGTTTATTTGATATTTTAACATGCATTTATTCACCTGTCGTTCCCATTGTCTGTGTATACATTTTTATATTCAAATTTTAATAGCTTTCAATGTCCCAGCACCTTGAAATTTTGCACACGTAGTTGTTTTCTGTGACAGTTTAATGATGTAGGATTGTTTTTTCACAACATTGTTTTCTTTTAGACAGATTTAATATACAAATATCAGCTACTGGACTCCTCTCTGCCCTCCCTTATCTGGCCATGGCTATAGTTCTCCAACTGGCTGGACATTTAGCGGACTGGCTGCAGTATAGGAAATCCGTCACCACCACCAACGTCAGGAAATTGTTTAACTGTGGTGCATTCCTTTCACAGGTAAGGCATAATCATTAATCTTCCTGTCATTAGCCAAATAATCTAAGTACTCTGTGGCCTGATTTTTATTCAGCTTAATCTTCCGAAAATAAATATCGCGAAACCCCTCATTAACATTCAACTAGCAAAAAATCTTTTACTAGGATCAAAAGGCTGCTAAATAGGCATCAATATTGACGTAATGGCCTAAGTTTTTTAACAGGATCCTGAGGACAAAATAACTACTTAATTAATTGAAAAGTTAAAAAAAATAGAGTATAAAATAATGCACCATTTAATGCTTCCAAAATTATTTAAATGAGACTTTATAAATTTAACAATGGATGACACCTATTCAATTTTTTTTACAACACACGAAAAACAACCAAGTGCATTCGTAATCTTCCAATTAGGAATTCCATAAAGACATACCTAACCTACCTATGTCTAGCAAATTATGTAATAGAAAAGCTATTTGGCAATATAATAGTATCTAGGTGTAGATCATTTTGTTAATTGAAATTTTTTATATCTTTCAGACTGTGTTTATGTTAGCAGCAAGTTTTTCACCCACTGCGACGGGTTGTATCGTTTGTCTAGTCATTGCTGTTGGTCTGGGAGGGTTTGCCTGGTCGGGCTTCAGGTGAGATACTAAACTAATCATTCACACACACGAGATAGTCTGTTTGGGATTGCATTAATACATATTTTGGTGTATTTTCCAGTGTGAATCATCTAGACATTGCTCCGCAGCATGCGAGTGTCCTGATGGGACTATCCAATACAGTGGCAACTCTTCCTGGAATAATTAGCCCTTTACTAGCGGGAGTTATCACTAGTAATAAGGTTAGTATATCATACTGTCAACATGACATGTTTGGTATATTTAAGGGGCTACGGTACTCCATACGGCTTCGGCGCGGCGACTCTTACTCAGCCAATACTGAAGGAATCGTCTTGAAACTGAAGACAGTGATAGATGAAAGTATGGACTACAGGACTTCTGTTTTAGAATTACAGGATTTGGAAATTCCTTGAATAAAAAAGTATTCCGAAAGCACCCCTAAAATTTACGGAATTCCAAGAATTTCCGTTCAATTTTTCAGATATAAAAGTATAATTTAGCCAAAATATTGGTTATTATAATCTTGACAAATCTGCTGTTTTAGATTTTAAATTTCTTTCCAGGTTTCTTTTAAAAAGGCATTCCTAGAATTAGTATACCCTTCCTTTCAAATTCAGTCTGAGCTTTGCTTTTGCACGGGATGGATGTACTGCACAATTTTGAATTCATTATTTATATTTTACGAAATAATTACCAACACTACTAAATGAAAATCGTGTATGGATAGGAACTATTAACACTATTTAGGAACTCCTGTTTATTCATTTGAATTTATTTATTACCAACACCATCAAAGAAATATTATATTCTAATAATTACTAATCCAAGAGCCCGCTGCTTAATTTATGACGTATCTGTTTTTTGATCGAAATGTGGTATAAATGATAGCTTACCAATAGGGTATTACATCGCACTAGGGTTGCCTATCAAAATCCTGCCGCAACACCCCCTGCCCCCCCCCCCCCCCGAAAAGGTCCCTCTTCGCGGTTTTTCGCATTTTATAGGAATATGGTAAGAGATAGGAGAAAGTAGTCAATGACAAAAATAATCCTTGCTAAATTCTCTACAAAAAATGTGTAGTCAATTTTTTCATGGACCGGCCATTGCGGGTAAACTGCTAGTTCTACGAAAAAATTGACTTAACATTTTTTGTACAGAATTTAGCAAGGATTATTTTTGTCATTGACTACTTTCTCCTATCTCTTACCATATTCCTATAAAATGCGAAAAACCGCGAAGAGGGACCTTTTCGGGGGGGGCAGGGGGGGTTGCGGCAGAATTTTGATAGGCAACCCTAGTGCGATGTAATACCCTATAGGTAAGCTATCATTTATACCACATTTCGATCAAAAAACAGATACGTCATAAATTAAGTAGCGGGCTCTCGGACCATACTACCAATATCGACGAAATTTTAAATTCAAAATACGAGGTGTAGCAATTATATAGCGAGACTGGTGCTGAAAAACGTTTTATTTTTAATTTATACATATTACGTATTTGTGTAGTTATGTGAATTTTTCATTGATCCAAGGGGCCCCCTAGTTCCTGCTAGATTTCCAATTGACCTGAGTAACGAACCTTTTCATTCAACTTCACCAAAAAAATTCGCCATCGGCGCTTTTTAATTTTGTATATCATATCAATATCAAAATTGTAATTTGCTTTCTCTGCACTGGAGGGGGGGCTGGCTTTATTACATGCCAATTTCAATTTTTAGAGCCAGTCCACCACGGATCATAATTGTCATAGGGGCCCCATTATTTTAAAGTGCCCAGGGCCCCCAATAGATTATAGACGGCCCTGCCCTTGTGTTAATAATAAAATTGTTCATCACAACTTTTGCTCCTTGGTAAGGTCTCTCAAAAACGAATTAAATTTTATCAGTATGTTGTGAACACACATCTATGTATACCTACCGACTTTGAACCGACACGTTTTGAAATTTCTTATATGTTTGAAAATTAGAATATTCACACTTCGCCAAACCAATACAGTACTAGAAATTATCTATCATTATAATTTACAAATCGCACTTCGTGAAGGCACATTGTCCGTAGGAACATCTATACATATAATAACTTGATAGAAATTAGTATGATTGTATATGGTTATAATAAGTAAATAAATATTGTATTATATTTGTTAGACATGTTCTTATACTGTTTATTTTCTATTATATAAATGTAAAAGGCTTCATTAGCCGTATAGTTACTGATGAAATAAACTTATAAAAATAAAGAATTTTGAAATTTAATTTAATTGAAATTATACGGGACAATAATTTTATTCACATAGTATGTATGTTTTTTTTTTTTTATTTTTTTTATAAATACATACAAATACATATTCGCACACTTCACAGAAAGCTTAAAAGCTTGTGTTGTGAAGTGGAGTAGGTCGGGAATTGTACCCGCGCCCACTGGATTAACAGTCGAGCGCGTTACCAACCAAATCTATGTGCACTCTTTTTAATTTCATTATTTTTTTAACAAATCCCAGTTAGCGCCGATCACACTGGGGGCTACTAACTAGTATCAATATAAAATATACTAAAAAATATAACTACGCATATTATTTTCCAATCGGATATAATAGGTAGGTAGGTAGATACACCTACCAAATACAATAGTTGGTACATAGAACTTGAATGAAATTCAAAACTAAAATGTTATAATATGTAAGTATATAGCTGTATATTGTATAAATTTTGATGTATGTATGTGTAAGTAAAACTTGTGGACGAAATATTTGAAAATTTGGAGCGGTAAGAGAGGGGAAGCGACGTTCATTTAGAACTCCTAGCTGTGGTATATTATAGCCTTAAAAGAGAAAGAAAATTGATTTGACCGTCCCCTATGTTTGTTGTTGAAATGAATGTAATAATGATACATCTACTTTGCTGTATTCTTTAGTGGCAGTGCATCAGACTTTCTCACGCTTAGCAACGAAGCAATACAATACATAAAAAATCTAGATTTAAGCCTCAAGCAGGAAAATTAGCCCTGCGAAAATTAACCATGTGGTCATCACCCAGTTTTTCCAGGCTTTTCATAAATTTGCCAATATGTAATTAAATATTGTTATTCTCCACAGAAAATGGAAGAATGGCAGGTGGTATTCTTCATATCGAGCGCCATATATTTGATTGGCGCCATAATCTATTGGTGTTGGTGCTCGGGAGTGAGACAACACTGGGCCATGTATCCAGTAGAAGTTTCCATACAAGCAGATACGGAGCCAAACTCTTCACCTGATACTGAAAACATATCATACAGTTACACCAATGCTGGGGCAGATATATAAATCTATTTGCCAAACTTTTAGTTATTTTACTTAATTATTTAATGTATGGAACATTCCAACCCATGACATTATTTTTGTACATTAAGGTCCTATATGCTGTCATTGGGCTTCGGCACCCTGAATTTTACTCAGTCAATACTGAGGGAATTGTCTTGAAACTGAAGACAGTGGTAGATAAAAGTATGGACTACAGATTGACTGTTTTAGAATTACATTGCATATGCCCCCTTAAGGGCACATATACACTGCAGAAAAAACGTTCTATTATCACTTCAACCTTTTCAAATTTTGTATGAGAATGTTAGCGCGAAATATGAATAACATAAGCGACAATGTGAATTATACTTTGATTATTGAAGTACTTAATCAAATATATTTCGTCATAGTGACTAGATCGGTTGTAAAGCATTTGTTTCAATACAACACTATGAAAATGTGTGTGAAGTCATTTCTTCGTTTTCATGAAATTCAATAAGTATTCTTTTGTTGATATTTGACGTTTACGATTTTCACAGTGTCAAAATGTGATTGTAATTCCATATTTTAACGTTAATATACAATTGTTTCGCTCATCTAAGGATGCATTTTAATTAAAAAAAACATTTTATTATCCCCTAACGTGGTTTTTCGGACTGTGGTTATATATTTAGCCTCAAATTGTAATGTATCTTTCTATCGGTAAGCTTCCGTATTTTGGTTGATATCATTGTTAATTTATGCACATTTCGACTAAAAATGCGACAAGTAAGGCTTATTTAATGATTTGACTTATTTTTACGCTTAAAATAAAATCGCAAATAATATATTTTTATTAAATTACATCTGCCATAGGCACGTGATATCATCATCGAATCACACATCGAGCCATCGATATTTTAAGTACGCACACGGGATTTTATGAATTATAAGCGATTTCCAATATTTTTTACGTATAAATTAATAATGATATTAACGAAGGAGAAAAGATATATTTACATTTTCTAGCGTAATCTGCATTTCCACACGACATTTGGGCATGTAAAGTATATTTTTATTTCCTTCAATGTTGTCTTGGGTGGGCGAAATGATTGTTTTTAAGCAGGATAATATATAATTATATGATCGACATTTAGACAGCTTGAATTTCTGGAATATCATAAATTATGAAATGATAATCGTTTTATGTAAATCATTTAATATATATAATGAAATTAATTATAAATAATTTTAGCGGCAGCGTATTAAGTTAATGAGTTACATAATACAAATTTATTCATTTATATAATTAATCCTTTTTTTTTACCAATACAACACAACATGTTAAAAAAATGGTATCGATGGTATTCAATATCGATGTTAATATTGAGCATTTACATCACATTAAATCATTCAGTAAAGACAAGAAGAAAAAGAAAATGGAAACGACGCTCGAAAATAGTTCGAGGCTATGGAATTATATATTAAAAAAAAAACTGGAAACAAATTGATAAATCTACGACAGTCAAGTTGTTAACCTTAAAATTACCGATATTTTGGTGACATTACACTTCTACATTTGAAATACTGAACGGATAATGGATTCTTCCCGTAAATTTCACGGGTAGTTTCGGAATTATTTTCTGTCCAAGGAATTTCCAAATATTTAAATTCTTGGACAGTCAATTTGTAGTCAATATTCCATCTATTAATGTCTTCAGTTTTAAGACGATGCTCTCAGTACTTGCCGAGTAAACGCCAAAGCCAAGTGGCAGCCCATAGCCTCTTAACCCAAATATTTTTTGTGCAATATGTATTTTGATTTTGTAAATTTTATGTAGTGGGCAGATTGTTGGGAAATGAAATTTGTTTTATCAATTAGTTGTTCAAGTAATGTATTAAATGTGAGATTCCAAATGAGTATTTAGAATACTAATATGTATCTTTTCGTAAAAATTATTGTGTAGTGTAAAATTATATAGAGGTCAATATAAAAATAAATAATGAATTTATGCGTCTTATAGTCATATTAATATCTATTATTTATGATTTGTAAATGTTCACAATTTATTTATTACTGATTATTTTATTATTACACACTCTATATAATTTATTGTTTATTACATATTATTTTAAATTTTAATTGTGTTTTATAAAGACAGGTTATAAAACTGTTGTGAGATGAAATAATTTTTAGTACAGTGGAGTCTCGCTAATCCGGCACTCCAATACATCGACACGTCCAGTAATCCGCCACAACTTTTTCCACCCGTTGTCATATTAAATTACGCCTTAAATAAACTCATATCTTATTACTCCTAGACACGTGGGTAACGCTTTATTTTAATTTTCTTGAATTTCCATATTCAATTTAGTAATCCGAACTTTCCAATAATCCGGCACCCTTTGGTTTTTAATAGTGCCGGATTAGCGAGACTCCACTGTATACTGTAATATATTTTTGCCTCGAATTGAGATAGTAATGCATTTTAGAATATAGTCTATTTGATTATTATCTAGGCAATCCGCTCGTCTACGAGTAGTATATGATATCAAAATTATTATTCTTGCTAATTTTCTGATACTAATGCCCAGTTCAAAAAGAATAAAAATTGTATTATGCTTTATTAAGATTAAGCGATTGGCATATATAGTTTGTTTAAATACAGTGCCTAAGAAGGTAGTTGCGGGTTTGAATCTTGCTGTTGACAATGTTTCCTGCACATCCAACGCAAGCGTTGTGAATTGTGCCGGAGTTTATTTAGCCCCCCCGCGCACTACGCAGCCAGGCTGCGGCAGCCAGTAAAATATATGACGCTGTGTGGCTGCCTAGTGCGCGGGCTTCCATACAACGTCATATGTTTTAACTGGCTGCCGCAGCCTGGCTGCCTAGTGCGCGGGGAGTCTAAATGTATGTGTAAAACTATGATATTTTTTCTAAAATAAATTATGATACCTACTTATATAGATCTGGCATCGTGCAATTATTGTATCTAATATAATATATTTATAACATTTTGTGTATACATATATTTTGAAGCAGTTAGGTGGTTATATCATTATGAATGATAAGAAAGTCAATATATAAGAAGACTGTGAAAATATAACAATTATTATTGAAGATTAGTTTTATTTCTATTTAAGATTATTCTATTGTATAGCTATGTTTGTGTCTGTTACACGTCTGTAATAATTGATAAATGCTATGATTTTAGACTGAGAGATTAATGAATGTATTAAAAGAATGGTTTGTTTTCTAAGTGTTCATTGAGTGGACCTTTGCTATAATGTCTGTTAAGCAGGTGTGGTGTGGTTTTAAGTACTTAACAATCACAGTACAAGCTTGCTGTAAACTGTACAAAGACATATTTTCATTATTTTGTAACTACTTTAATTGTGTACTTATTTAATAAGTTAGATATTTTTCAAATTGAAAAGGCAGCTAAATTATTTTTCTTAAATAGCGCTATTCAACTTCAGTAAGTTTCATTACTTCAAAACAAGATAAAAATACCTACTGGTTTTCCGAGCTGTGAGCAGAGCTGTTCCGAGTACAGGCAAAAAGTACTCGAGTACTGAGTACAAGTACTGTACACAAAATGTACTCGAGTACAAGTACAAGTACTCAGTAATAAGTACTCGAGTACTTATACAAGTACAGAGTACCGAGTACATCACTGACCAATGAAACACCAAATTTCATTACATTTTTTCATTCTTCTTCTTCTTTCGTATGCACACGACCATTGTACAAATTTTGCTATAAGGTTCGCAGATGCACGGGCTGGGCGATTTTGGGAGGGGCTCTGACCCAGCTTCCGAAGGAGAGCCCAAGCCTTTCGACTTGAGTGCTTGAAGTCTAAGCTCTCCATCAGTGTAGACCAGCGATCTTTTCGGGCTGTGTCGAGAGACTCTAGCAGTTGGTCCGCTACGTTTTGATTTTAAGTGTTCAGAAATTCATTATAGAGTCTCTCGCACTCTTCATTCCAGCCCGGCACATACGCTTTTCGAAAGCCTCTGGGGATTGTTTTCTTCGCTGTGGCGAGTATAAGGTCCACAATTTTTTTATAGTTGGTAGGGAGTGGATCTAGGGTCTCAATTTCGTTGTCTAAGATGGTCTTATAAGTTGCCCAGTCCGCCTTCTGGAAGTTCCATCGGGGTTTTGGTATGGAGTGTATGACTGTGAGTGTGTGTCCAATCGTAGCCATCACAGGCCTGTGTTGACTATGGGGAAAGTCCCCGGCCACGGTACGAGAAATAGGTTGGGATCTACCCGAGCCGTCCCTGGTGACAAGGCACAGATCTGGATTATAGTCGCGGTTCCACCTGGCAGAGCGGAAGGTGCCCCTCTCCTTAGCATGAAATGTGAGCTGCAGATTGGTCACATCCATCCACCCCACAAGCTTCTCCCCCTCCAGGTTTTCGCTCTGGTACCCCCAGTCCGTGTGGTGACAGTTAAAATCTCCCATGAGCACAGTAGGATGGGACACAATGTTCGGGAACATATTCGATCTCTGGCCAAGAGCGGCTTGGAGGTTTGTAGACGTTTACCACAGTGAGTTCATTGATCCTAACAGCTATGATTGATATGTCATCTACGTCTGAGGTGTGCACCACTGCCCAGTTTCGGATGTTTTCGCGGATGTAAGTAGCGCAGCCATATTGACGATGGTGCAGTGCAGCGGCCAGGGTGTATCCCTGCAGCCTTCCCCTGGACAGGAGTTGTTCCTCATTTGCAGTATGCATTTCCTGCAGCAATATTACGTCAGTGTTGTTCTCAGTTGTCAGTCTTTGGAGATATTCAGTCTTAGCCTTGCTAATACCCTCGATGTTTAGTTGTAGGATCCGGACATTGTTGCCAATGTCCTTCGTCGAGTAGCCCTGACAAGGGCTGTTTGAGCAAGATCTTGTAACGGTTCGCTTCAGATTAGACTTATTCATTGCAATTTTCACTTTTCACTTGTACTTTGGTCGCTTGCTATCGTGGTAGAACTTTAGCCGCATTAAGGAATGCGTTGCCCGGGGTGTACCAGCATGGAGGCATTCTACCTTTACACCCCATTTATTTATTATAAAACAGTAATAACTACAACAAAAACAAAAGTAAGCAATGGATTTTATTGCCATACTAGGCGACAGTCTGTTCTGGAGCAATACTAACCACAGTACAATATTTCAAGGTCACATGTAGGATAAAACATAAAATAACAAAGTACAAAAGAGTAAGTCAAATGATTAAAAACATTAAAGCTGATATGAGTATGTAATGTACTCTAGTTCTTGAAATGTACTCGAGTACTTGAAATGTACTCGAGTACTTGAAATGTACTCGAGTACTTGGAAAAGTATTCGAGTATTTTTTTTGGTCTAAAATGCGCCGAATACAAGTACAAGTACATATAAATAAATGTACTCGTGACTGAGTACTGAGTACACAAAAAGTACTCAAAGTACAATGTATGAGTACTTGTACTCGAGTACCGCCCAGCTCTGGCTGTGAGGTTCAGAATTATGAGACCACACAATGTGCAAACCAACAGTTAGTTTGTGTTCGATTTCCTGGTTGTGCTCTGAAGTAGTTTATGCCCAGGGTTTTTTTATCGTGATGGAGACAGATTTATTACAATACTACGTTCGCACTTTGAGATTAAATTATTTGAAATAATTTTATTTTGTATTATATAATAACTGACTTTGTTATTCTGTGTGATATTTTAATATTTCCTAAGTACATTTAGTATTAGTCATATTTAAGTAATATTTTGGGCTTTTAGGTAAAAGTGACTAACTCCAAAAACGTAATTTTGCAATAGCCGCATTTTGCGATTTTAGTAGTTTTAACACTACTTTGTTTTAATATTTTTTTGTCATCCGCTATACTTTAGGTTGGCAGAGAATGAATAAGAATAACTTCAAAGAATTTGTGTTCAAGATGCTCTGATGTTTCGTTTAAAATTCCAAGAAATCAAGCAAAAATTAATTGTGGCGTGTCTAATTCATTTTGTGAAAATTGGAGTAGTCACTTCTGCTTGAATAGGATTGACTGTGGCTTCAACGCCCTAGATTTGTAATTCTGAAATGAAATTTTATTCCTAATAATATATCTACAAATAAATAGTAATGATTACATGTATCATTCTAATAATAGTATTTTTTGTTAGGATGCTTCGACACCTGTCGTATAGATGTCTCTATTTGTATATTTGGTTGAAAGTGCTAATTAAAATTCATATCGAACAGCTGTGAAAACCTATGTAATAAACCAATGATTCATAATAATACAAATATGTAAAACTCGGTTGTATCTACAGATAGAACTTATACAAAAGGCACCCTAAACAACTTACTACTATAATCATATTTATTGAATTTTAAACAATTACCATTACATAAGTATTTAACTCTGTCAATGTGTATTATATTATAGCTCAAATATGACATGAAATATATTATGTTGAAATGAGGATTCTTGTTTTTTCTTTTGTCACCTAATTTTATAGATCACTAATGGTCAGATTTGCAGTAGGCAAAAAAGTCCAAAATGCTATATTTAATTGATGTGCAGGGGAAGGGACTTAAGGTCACCCCATGTAAGCGTTCTCGCTGCTATCCGTTCGCCGTAACGGCCAGATTAGGTACATGGTATTCTTTGAGATTGATTGTGACTTGACAGAAGATAGAACCTATGGTAGTAGAAAGATGAATCACATTAAGTCATTAATCCCAAATAATTAGCAACTACATACATAGAAAGGTTGTATTTTTTCACCTTATCAGTTGAGGGACTCATCCCTATCATACTGTTAATATAATGTAGGTAGATACTACCTAAAATTTGGTAACTTTGACCTAAAGATACCTACTTGTACCTTATGGTTACCTAAAGGTCATTGTCTTAACCATTGACCACTGCAGTCTTTTGTATTAATGACATGTATGTAGATATGTAATTACAATTGACAATTGTCTAGATAAGGATGTGGTATATTATAATATACCAAATACAACATTGGATACTTCGCTATGTAACTTGAGGATTAACAAGAGTTGTGTATATTCTAATTATTACTTCACACTCAGCAGATTTTATTATTCTTTTTTTATCTTTAAACATATTTTATTGCAATGCTGTTATCTTATTTGTGTACATTATCATCAAAGCTTTTTTATATCACAACTTCTCGATTTAAAAATATTTTAATTATATTTTAGGTTCGCTTATGTTAATGTTGAAATTTCATAAAATAACATAAACACAAAACAAACTATAAATTAGAGTTATAATCCTCGGAATGAGTGATATACTAGTTTTCTGTGGAGGATCTCAACAACATCGAAACAATAAAAACATCTTACAACTTAAAATTATGTGTTAAACTTTGGGATACTTATACCTATTAGACATGTGCGCCGGCTGCAAAAAAGCCGGCGGCGGCGCCCATGTCTAAAATCGCCGGCGGCGGCGCCACGCCGGCGGCGTGGATACAAAGTGAGGGGGGGGAGCATTGGATTTTCTTGCACTATACTTTAAGTTTAAATAAATAAATAAAACTATTGTTTTAAATGATTAAATAAGTATATGTGAAAAGGATAATGATAAAATCGATTTATTTATTTTGAAAACTATGATTATTTCAATGACAAAGTAAAATAAAAGCTCATATTTGAAAAATAATGGAATATTTCATTATTGCTTTTTCATGGTACTGGAGGGCATGTTAAAATAAACTAAGCAATAAAGTCAAACGCATCAGAATGAGCCTCACTATGGGCAGTGCAGTCGAACAGGTTTATCATTTGGCAATATTTGGGCTGTTAGCTAAACGGTGAGTAAAATTGAAACTCTGAAATAAAGTATAGAATTGCGATGACGAGGTCGACCTTCCACAAAATTCAAAACTCCTTGAGCATAAGCTGTAAAAACATGTGTGTTGTATGTACTGTTGTTTGTAGTTGAAGGGTAATTTAATAAAATTATGTAATTTAATTAAACTATCTTATTTGCGATGTTATTTTAGGAGTAAAAATAAGGATAATTAATGAATAAACATAAATTATGGCGTTTTTCGTCGAAAGGTGCATAAATTCATAATGATATCAACCAAAATACGTAATGCTTACCGGTGGAAAGATAAATTACAATTTGAGAGTAGTCTGTAATCACAGTCTGAGAAACCACGTTAGGGGATAGTATTTTTTTTATTATTAAAATGCAGCCTTTGGTGAGCGAAATAATTGGATTTTAACGTTAAAATATCTAATTATATTCACATTTTGACACTTTGAAGATCGTAAACGTCAAAAATTACCAAATGAATATCGTTTTTTGTCAAGAGAAAAGGAGTCATTATCCTTTTCACAGTGTTGTATTGAAACAAATGAAGTATAGCGAATCTAGTCAAGTGGAACAAAAATAATTTTGATTTGGTACTTCGATAATCAAAGGTTAAACTAATGAAAAGAGAGAACGGTTGACCGAAAAGACGAAAGGCCGCATATTTTGGTCAGATATTCTGCCAAAATTCACGTGGTTTAAAAATTTCAGCGTGGTAAAATCGACCGGCGTCCGAAAAATCGATCAGAAAAACATAAAGTTACTTATATAAAAAAAAGTTTGTTTTTCATTTAATTTCCACCACGAAGAACCAAATTATTAATGCCCCCATCCCATCCTATTTCTTGTTTTCGAATCGAATAAGTAAGACACAGAAAGTTCCTCGATTTTTTTATGCAAAACCAAATGAACGAAATATTTGAAAACCAAATGAACGAAACATTTGAGAAAATTTCATTATTGCTTTTTCATGGTACTGGAGAGTAGGTCAAAATAAACTAAGCCATAAAGTCAAACGCGTCAGAATGAGCCTCACTATGGGCAGTGGTGCAGTCGAACAGATTTATCATTTGGCAATATTTGGGCTGTTAGCTAAACGGTGAGTGAAATTGAAACTCTGAAATAAAGTCTTGAATTTCGATGACGAGGTCGACCTTCCACAAAATCCAAAACTCCTTGAGCATAAGCTGTAAAAACATATGTGTTGTATGTACTGTTGTTTGTAGTTGAAGGGTAATTTAATAAAATTATGAAATTTAATTAAACTATCTTATTTGCGATGTTATTTTAGGAGTAAAAATAAGGATAATTAATGAATAAACATAAATTGTGGTGTTTTTCATTGAAAAGTGCATAAACTAATAATGATATCAACCAAAATACGTAATGCTCACCGGTGGAAAGATAAATTACAATTTGAGAGTAGTCTGTAATCACAGTCTGAGAAACCACGTTAGGGGACAGTATTTATTTTATTATTAAAATGCAGCCTTGGGTGAGCGAAATAATTGGATTTTAATGTAAAAATATCTAATTATATTCACATTTTGACATTTAGAACATCGTAAACGTCAAAAATTACCAAATGAATATCGTTTTTTGTCAAGAGAAAAGGAGTCATTATCCTTTTCACAGTGTTGTATTGAAACAAATGAAGTATAGCGAATCTAGTCAAGTGGAATAAAAATAATTTTGATTTGGTACTTCGATAATCAAAGGTTAAACTATTGAAAAGAGAGAACGGTTGACCGAAAAGACGAAAGCCCGCATATTTTGGTCAGATATTCTCCCAAAATTCACGTGGTTTAAACATTTCAGCGTGGTAAAATCGACTGGTGTTCTAAAAATCGATCAGAAAAACATAAAGTTACTTACATAAAAAAACGTTTGTTTTTCATTTAATTTCCACCACGAAGAACCAAACTATTAATACCCCCATCCCATCCTATTTCTTGTTTTAGTATCGAATAAATAAGACACAGAAAATTCCCCGATTTTTGTTTATGCAAAACCTAATGTACGTAATTCAGACGACGGAATGGGTCTGGAACGGAACTGCATTAGTTATTATTCGATATCTTATATAATTACTGAATACTAGCGTCGCCACAGCTGAATACTTAATTTTTTTTACCTGGTAAAGTACTTATTTCGATTTCTGTCTCAAGAAACAAAGGATAAATACTTTTAGTTACACGGTTCCCACGCCGCCGGCGTGAGCATTTTGCCGGCGGCGGCGCGCCGACCGTGACCAGCGGCGGCGCGCCGGCGCGGCGCTCATGTCTAGTACCTATATATTTTTAATCCGACTATTAATTAATTCTGGACATTTGAAAACTTACATAAAAAAAGAGTGAGGACACTGTTTTAAACCCAACGACCTGGCAGTCAAATTGTTACTATATCAGTTGGGGCTAAATCATATTTTTAATTTCATACATACTTGCCTTCTTTATTTATGTATTGTAAATTTATTCTGATATCAATGACATTACTTATAGGTATAGGCATACGTGATAGAATAAGTGCACACAAAAATAATATTAGGTATCTTATGTGCCTGAGCCAGTAATTTTGTTTTAAGTGTTATCATTATTTTATTTTATTTTATTAATATATCACTACCTACTAGTAATTTCACATAATCTTGTGTTGCAGTCTCTTTGTGATACAATACCCAATGCCCTTTATAAATATGTACTTGTATTTAGTAAGTGATTGCACTGTGAAACAAAATGTAACGTGCAAAATTAATCTGAGTAAATATTATTTCACTTAAGGTTCTCAGTGGAAGTTTACTGCAATAATCATAATATTTTCACACGGGAAAATGTAGAAGCACCACAGCAATTTAGTCGCCCAATTAATACATCAAAGTTTGTGTGTAAATGTAAGTATATAGAGTAGAGGTACTAATAATTGTATTTTATAATTTGAATATTATGGTAGACGTACCCATGTAACCATTCTTGTCGCAATCTGGTCACCGTTACCACCATTTGTGCTCGGTGTGTTAACGGCGACAGGATTGCGACCAGAACATGGTTACATGAGTAGGGTTATAAGAAAGATCATAATTCAGAATTAAAGATTTCATTGAACAAAAATCACAAAAGTGTACAAAAACAATGAAAGAATAAACGTATCATAATTGTTTTTCATTCGTCCATTCATTTGTAACAATTATGGATAACTATATAATCTAAAGGATAACTAGTTCAGTGTGTGTTATCATCTAACAAAATTATGTTTTCATTATTTAGCGTATTTTATAAAGACCTAATAAAGGAATCGAAATAAAACAACTGGAATTGTTAAAATGTAGCAAATTATCAAAATATTTCCTTCAAAAAATGTAACTTTCACAATGTGAAAGTTACATGTCATATTTCATTACGTTATTTTTCGTACAAAATTTCCATCAGCATGCCTTCCTGAAAATTGCCAGGTTACTGGTTATCCGGCAGAAGTAGTGCAATTACGGGATTTCGATACACCCCTAAATTTGCGTCAAATCGACGTCGCACGTAGTAAAAGTCACCTAATTGGTTTCAAACATACTGGTTACTTCGACGTCATTGCACGTGCTCTTTTCTCCACTTTAGGTGGAATCAACGTCGAATCCACGTCGTTATTTCTGATCTAAGTATTTGCCATAGGTGACATACTAGAGGTAATTAACTCGAGATTAGAACCTAAAATATTTTCTGGGATTGTCTGATGACCTAGTGCGCATGGGTTTGGTTTAAAATATCGATCAAAAATGAAAACTGATCCCTTTAAACATTTTCTAATTACTTAATCAAGTAATTTACTCTAATTACTCAACTACAAACCTCATTATTACACTATTCCATTCGATTATGCGGTAATTTGTCACATGATATTAAACACATTATAGGTATTGGTATAGGTACTACTTCTACAGGTATACCTATATATCTAAAGCCTTTTGAACGGAGGTCCGTCTCTCTATATATCGTCTCTATTCGCCCCTTTTGCACATCATGATATATTTTCTCAACTAATACGATAGGTCAGATTTTTCATACTCGATCCTCTTTTTACAAAAAATACGCAATAATTCCACTCTTTTGCATTAGTTAAAAAATATTTTGGTGTGACGTCGTATGAGGGAACTAAGTATGCGGCTTCCGTTCAGCTGATTTCCAAAATTTTACGGTTGACCACTTTTATTGAATTAGGACGTAATAGTACTCTTAACTAGCCTACGTATAATGTGAGTTTTACATTAAATGACATTGTTATGTTAATTTCAGTGTCATTACAAAACTTCAATAATACTTTGAAGTGTATGTCAGTACCTTGGTGTACGATATTGCATTATAATAAACCCAAAAATCCCATTCCTATACCCAATCCCAGTCCTGCCCTCCCCCACCCTGGCCCCATCTTCCACCTTCTTGACATCCCTCACTTGTGTATTGAATTGTGTTGATCTGTATTTAATTGTATATTACTGTAGCGTTTATTTAATTCGGGCCGAGTTTGGTTTGGGCGCATCAATTGATGGGAGGCGTTATTACTATTATTATAATTGTTTATTTTTTGCACTATGTTACTCTGGTGATGCAAATAATTTATTTATATCTATTATCATGTATTTATATCTACAGGCGATAAGTTAACCATGTACTATCAGAATGTAAACGGACTTAGATCGAAGACCAACACTATATTTCATAACATTTTATCTAATGGCTATGACGTTATCTTACTGACGGAAACCTCCCTGACGGATGGAATAAATGACGCCGAATTATTTACGGCAGACTACATTGTTTATAGAAGGGACAGAGACTATGGCCGTACACGACAAACTAAGGGCGGGGGTGTAATTATTGGAATAAAAAAAACTATTAATTCTCGGGCAAGACCGGAGTGGCATTCAGACTCAGAGGATATCTGGGTAACAATTATAACTAAAAGTGGAAAGCCCGATATTCACATTTGTTGCGTTTACATACCGCCAGGACGGACCTATCTTGCCTCCCTTCAGGAACACGTGGACAGGGTGTCAGATATTGTGGCAGACAACAGCGACGACACATTTGTAATCGTGGGCGATTTTAACGTGGGCACAAATATTAGACCATTAACCTGTTCGACATCATTTGATGCGAATGATAATCACGTACGTGATCCGGCCACCGTAATTGTGAGGGACCTTATGACATTCGCTGAAATGAAACAGTTTAATTGGTGTGAGAACCAGAATGGGCGGATATTGGACTTGGTCCTGTCAAACACTGATCTGGTGGTTGGGGAAGTGGATGATCCGTTGGTCGCGGAGGACCGTCATCACAGGTCAATCTGCATAGAGATCCGATGTTTTATTGAGCCCGGCGCGAAGAGTGCCACGCGGGTAGCATATAATTACAATAAAGCAGATTATGCTCAGCTGAACAGCTCTCTGGCGATTGTGGACTGGGAGGACCGTCTGACGACTGACGATGTGGATGAATCTTTGGACAGATTTTACGAGACCTTATATGGACTGATTGAGTTATTCGTACCAAAAAAACGTGTCAGGATTGTCGGGTACCCCGAGTGGTATACCCCATCACTAATAAAGATTCTTAAAGAAAAGCAGTCTTACCATACTAGATTCAAAAGGCACGGTGATAGGCTGGACTATGCTACTTTTTCATTACTTAGGAGTAGATTTAAAATTCAGGAGAGGCAATGTTGGCGAGACTATATTAGTTGCATGGAGGGAACTATCAAATCAAATCCTAAGGCATTGTTCTCATATACGAAATCGAAGAAATCCTCGTCTGGAATTCCTGGGTGCATGGCATTTGGAGAAGAGAGCAGTGAGGATGGTGTTGGCATCTGTGAGCTCTTTGCCAAATATTTTGGTTCTGTTTTCGCGAGTGATGACGGTCGTCCTGTGGACTTTTCGGGAGAGACGAGTGGTACCGGTGTTGATATCTCCTCGATTGAAGTGGATGAGAAGAAATTAATGGGCTATATTAATTCTCTCGATGTGGGGAAGAGTACAGGGCCGGACGGTATTCCGGTTTTGCTGATAAAGAAATGTGGCAAGCATTTGCTGCGTCCACTAATCATGATCTTCGAAAGATCGCTGAAGTCTTGCGTTTTTCCACAGAGATGGAAACATGCACATGTGGTCCCTATATTCAAGTCGGGAACAAAGAGCGACGTGCGAAACTATCGCCCCGTTTCCAAATTGTGTATATTCGGAAAGCTGTTCGAGAAAGTTGTGTACGAGTGTATGTTCTCTGCGGCTAAATTGTACATAGACGAAAATCAGCATGGGTTCTATGCGGGTAGATCAACGACAACCAACCTGGTCACTTTGACCGAAGATATCCTGTCTACAATGGACAGACGTTCTCAAGTTGACGTGATCTATACCGATTTCTCCAAGTGTTTCGACAAAATTAATCACAGAATTTTGATAAAAAAGCTGGAGTGGCAGGGGGTTCACGGTGACCTGCTCAGATGGCTGACTTCGTATTTGTCAGCCAGGACGTTATCGGTTACAGTGAATGGATTTAACTCTGGGACTATCCAAATTCCATCGGGAGTTCCTCAGGGCAGTCACCTTGGACCTCTTTTATTCGTGCTCTATATTAACGACGTTCACAAATGCTTTACTAAATCAAGATTACTAGTTTACGCAGACGACGCGAAAATATACTCCGAAGTGGTGACTGTTCGGGACTGCTCTCTAGTCCAGAGGGACCTGGAAAGATTTCACAAATACTGCGAGGAGCACAGAATGTCACTGAATGTGAAAAAGTGTAACGTTGTCAGGTTTACGAGAAAGAAGGATCCCGTAATTTTTAACTACTGCATAGGCTCGTCAGTATTGGAATCATGCAGTCAAATGCGTGATCTGGGCGTAACTCTTGATGATGAGCTTCAGTACACAACCCACATTGATAATATTGTTACAAAATCGTACAAAATGCTGGGCTTCATCCTCAGGAGTACAAAATCCTTCAGAAAGAACGACGCTGCAATTACGTTATACAATGCGTATGTTAGATCTATCCTAGAATATGCAAGCCAAGTATGGAACCCCCAATACCACGTACACATCAAGAGAATAGAGGGTGTGCAGAGGAGATTCTTGAGATCATTGCTGCGTCGGGATGGGCTGCACCGCGTGGTTCAGCACTACGAGCAGGCTCTGACTCACTATAAATTTACTAGTCTCAGGGAACGCAGAGATCAGCTTGACCTGGTTTTCTTGTTTAAGTTGCTAAATGATTATGTCGATAGCCCTATACTGCGTGGTAGGATCGGTGTGGTGGTACCCAGGCTGGCGTCTAGACGTATGGATGTGCAACTCTACATACCTCACTGTAATACTAATTATTACAAGAATTCATTTCTCAACAGGTCATGTGGATTGTTTAATGCAAAGATGCTTGGCGTGGATGTATTCAATCTATCGCTAGGCAAGTTCAGAAGTAGTGCGCGACGGTGCCTGGCTCGACGTGACGCAGCCTCTTAATTTCTGCGAGTAGTTGACATGAATTCATACACATCTCAAATCCCTTTTCCCTTCCCTCTGTCTCCCATGTCCTCACTTTCCAATCTGATCCTTGTTCGGTTTCTCTCATTTTTGGGTATAACAATGTTCATGTATGTGTGTGTGTGTGTGTGTGTGTGTGTGTGTGTGTGTGTGTGTGTGTGTGTGTGTGTGTGTGTGTGTGTGTGTGTGTGTGTGTGTGTGTGTGTGTGTGTGTGTGTGCGTGTGTGTGTATGTGTATATATATAATACCATTAATATTTGTCTGAAGTATGTGACACATAACTAATATCATTATAAATTTTACAGACAACAAGTAATTGGGGCACTATGTATATTATTTTGATGTTATGTAATATTATGTACTTATATGTTATGTAGTGTACCTGTTTGTTGTTAATAAATTTAAAAAAAAAAAAAAAAAAAGTATCAGTAATCAGTATGTAGGTAAATGTATAAGGCATAATGCACATTGCACGTAGCAGGACTTCTTAATATACAAGGATATTGGTTGACTCTGCTATGAGTACAGTCCTGGCTTAGACTGTTAGATATAAAAACATGTAGGTAAATAATAGGTGGATTGCTTGGGTAAAATCTAAAATATCAATTACTCCTGATTTTCAGGTGAACCGTGTTGTTTTACTTTATAGACGTTTTGAGATTGTTGTAAGTGTCATTTTTTTAGGTACCTACCTTGCCAGGAAGAATGTCGAAAGTGGTTATTTGATGAAAATGATACCAGCAGAATGTCGAAACTTAGATAAAATAAAACAGTAGGCAGGTATATGATTCTCTCGGAAATAAGAAACAGTCATGTCAAGTTATCACAGAGAAAATCTTCAAGAATTGCTGAAAATATCAATAAGCCCATGCTGTCCATGGAGTATTTAACTCTCAAATAAATTAATTACATGAGATGCAATAGTATATATCGTACATCGAAATGATAAAGAAATATCATTTCGTCTTACGTGTTGCAAGCAATTAAATTTCTGTTATGTGTATTTACTTATTTTTTTTTCTTCTGTAATGTACTTTAAATGTATTTTTCTACTGTAATGTATTTTTCTTATTCTGTAACGGGCTATGCCGGACTGAAAATTTAGTATCTTCACCTAGTACTAATAATTATTATTCCATCGTTATGTGTTTTTTCTGAAAATAACAGCAATAACAAATAACAATATTATGTATGTCTCGGTTGCCTTCACGGCTAGCACTGTTCAATACATATCTCTGTGTTTATAATGTATTGGGCGGAAAATTTTGGTCAACAACTAACACTAGTCGCCGCGACTCTTTTATCTTTTCGCGGTTTTTTAGACTGAATTTTCATAACCACTTTGAGAACCTTAGTGTTTCCTAAGATTATTGTTAATCCCCCATTGTCATCAGGTATGAACAATGTTTTAATTTCAAAGCTTTGCATTAAATTTTATTTATTGTGCGTCAGATTGCCGCCTGTACAGGTGATATAGTTTCATAAACCCGAGTATTATATGAAAGTGTATTCGGAATATTGTAATTATTATAGTGAGTTTTACGATTGTTTAAAAATTATACAAATATGGTTGTTAGTGTGACATCACAATTGGATAACATTATCAAGGGGTAATTAGTTAATTTGTCATTAATTGTTCTACAAATAATTGCTAAATAATCTTAATGTAAATAAAAAAACTAATGTTTATAAATAATATTGATTCCACCGTTTTTTTGGTGAATGCAATTAGTAATTTCCATCATAAAATATTTTGAGGTTCAAAATTGCGAGAGCAAATTTTAGATATAGGTTTTTTTTACGTTTTTTGGGGATAATTTCGCTTTATTAAAAAAAATGTTCGCTATGTAGATTTATTTCTGGCGATAATAAAGATAATAATATTATTGTTGAAGGCTTTCGCAGTGTGATGAATCCATATTCATTATACCTAAGTAGGTACTGCTTTACCGTCACGGTGTATCCCAATAGTGAGGCAACCAGTGAATGTTGTAATATATTAAATCAAACACAACATTCTCCTAAGCCCATACATTTATATGACGTTCAGAATGGGTTGCGAAAAATCATTGCTGAAAAATGTGTGATTTGTCATATGGGAGTTTGACGAAAACTCACCTTTTACAGGACACTCGAAAAAAATACCAAAAAAGGGTGGGGGGGGGCAATTACGCCACCAGCGTATCCCATAGGGAAAAAGGTGGGAGGGGGAGTTTATAGGATATTTTTTAAACAATGAAAGCTTTCCAAAAAAAATCCCACTCAAAACTCGAAAAAAATACAATAGATGTACGTACCTACATATATGGCAGAAATAATGTTAACATGAATGACAGTCTATTTATTTGTTTAGCTGTATGTCGTATGTAAATACATATTATTACCTAAACCTAATAAAACTGCAATGTATTGAGATAAGAATGTGTTGCATGTAATACATTTATTATTACTATTTTATTTATTTGTTACTTACTTTATACCTAAGTAATATATTGTAAAAGTTGTAGATATGACCTATAGTTACCTACGAAAAGTTAGTGGCAATGTCCCCATTATTCTTATTTGAACTATAAAATCAGATGGGCTGCCACTCAGCTGACAGTGATCTTGATTGACAAACTTAACAACAACTAAGATAATAATCTATTGCTTTGTTTAATTGATGTTTTTGCATCGCTAATCTAACTGCAGTAGTTATATTGAACCGTACTTGAAAGGTTAAGAAGATAATAATGGTACTATTGCGGCTCCACCCGCAGCCGAGTTAAGAGTAAAATATTCCCATTCTTTTGCTTTGGCCATAGACGAGAGAATATATTATATTTTATGACTTTTTCTGTTACTTTTATACTCGGCTGCCGGTGGGGCCGCAATGGTGAAATAACCGTATTTTTACTTCTTGTAAAATAAATTGAAGCGCTTACGTTATAATAAATTAAATTGCCCGAGACGCCCAAAAGTATTTTTTCATAAAAAAATATTGTTTAGTGAAATTCATGGGCCAATGTTTGTATTTTTACAATCCCAATTTCAGATTATGAATTTCATAATGTATGTAGTCAGAGAAAGTCAGACCTAGAATTATTAGTATTCGCAATCCATGCATCTATTCTGGTCGCAATCCGGCCGCCGCTACCATACTGCGTGCGGCGTGGTTACGGCGCGGCGACGGATTGCGACCAAAATTGTTAAATGGGAACGTTAATAAATGAACATTTGTGATGTTCTGCTGCCTACTAAATATTCTTACACTTTTTAAGAATTTATTTTTAAAAAGCAGTGAAGATTAAGACAATATATTATTTCAGGGACGCACATAGTCCTCCAGCATGGATGTTCTGGAAGAGAAGAAGATACGTGGTGGCCCTCTTGGGTTTCTTTGGATTCTTCAACATTTATTCATTGAGAGTCAACATGTCCATTGCAGTTGTGGCCATGGCTGCTAATACTTCCCACACTGCAGCCGATGGAACTGTCACATATGTATGTATCATGGGCTGTAATTCATTACAATGAGAATAGTTGTTGAAGGTTTTCACGGTCCTTGATGTGGAGTTTTCGTGTTGTACGTGTTGTTACAAATCCGTGACCAAGACGTTTCCCCAAACGTCGGAAGAAATCACCTTCTACTTCTTCTACGACACGATCAAATTCGAAAACTGAACATACAGCAATATTATGACTATTATGAGTAGAATGAAACATATAAAATAAAATTTATTAACTCAAATTTTATGTCTAAAAGTTATCTTTATCCGTACAAAAGACATTATATTTTTTCAATGGAAATTTATTTGAAACAAACTAACTCCGTTTCTAGAATTAATCTAATAATTTCCCAATTACAATACAATTCCCATTTTAACAAAATTGGCTGAAGCTATGGCTTATTTTTTTCTTATTCTTATTCGTCTCATGTTAGAGTCCCACAAAAGTTAATGGCCACATGTAAGCTTTCTGATTTCCTGCAGCTATTCTTACGACATGGAAAAATGTATAGAAAATTCAAATTTATTACTTTTTGCCGACGACGCCAAGATATATAAGGAGGTGGGCGATGTTGATGACTGCCATGGGTTGCAGCGGGATTTGGATAGTCTACAAAAATATTGTGAGCGGAACCAACTATTTCTAAATCCAGAAAAATGCAATATCATATCATACACGCGCAACCGAAGAAAAATAAAACACGACTACAAAATCAATGATCATCTTATACAATATAAATCAGAAATACGTGACCTCGGGGTCTTATTAGACGAAAACCTCAGCTATACTAATCATATTGAAAATATAACCTCGCGGTCATTTAGATTGTTAGGATTTATTATCAGGACAACCAAACAATTTAAGAGTACAAAATCTTTGACAATCCTGTTTAATTCATTGATTCGCAGTATTCTGGAATTCGGTTCAACCGTGTGGAGTCCGAACTATATAACGCACATCAGCGCTATAGAGCGCGTACAAAAAAAATATATTAAACAGCTTAATTACCGTAATAGGTTGCATTTCGATAGCTACACTCGGGCTCTGCAATATTACAAAATAAGTACTCTAGAAAATCGTAGATTAATTATTGACCTTTGTTACTTACACAAAATTTTAAATAATAACGTCGATAGTTCATATTTGTTGGGTGCTTTGCCATTCCATTGCCCCACTAGGAGACAACGCAGTCCGCATCTTTTTTACGCCGAATCATCTAGAACAAATTACCACCAAAGCTCATATATAAATAGAGTGTGTACGAGTTTTAATAGAAATTGCGCGGTGAGCTCGGAGCTGGACCCATTCAGTACAAGTCTCAACTCTTTTAAAAAAAAACTGGTTGGAATCTCAAAGTTTGGAGCTACAGCATCTTGAAAGTCGTTGCTATGGGGTTAGTGCCTATATATGCAAACACCAATGCATATTGCTGTACGGGTTACTGTTTCTTCATACTGTTTTGTTATTGTTGTAATTATGACGCACACATACATACACAGAGACTACTGACTGACTTAATAAAGATAAAACTACAAACCAAACCAACCAAGCGGTATCCCTCCCTTTCCTTCTCCCTATACTTCCCATCCTATTATCCCTTTCTCTCTTTATAAAACAAGTGCTTTATTCTTAGATTATATTATTGTATTATATTTATGTACAGTACTTGCAGTATACGCAGTATATCTATAATGTAACATGTATATGATGTTGAACTAGTACCAGCCAATAGATAGATACTATAATTGGCAATATAAAAAATGCATTGTATATTGTTATTTTGGTGAAATATTTACAAAAGCTGTTGTATCTAATAAAATATTAAAATAAAATAAAATAAAAAAAAAATTTTAATTTGCAGGGTCCTGAATTCGATTGGGACAGTACCACACGAGGATTAGTTTTGAGTGCTTTTTTCTACGGTTACATAACGACACAGTTACTTGGAGGATGGATCGCTTCCAAGATAGGAGGAGTAAGGTAATACAAGGGTGATTCACTCCTTGTCCAAATTTTATATTTCTTTGGTCAGTTCTGGAGCAGTGTCCGTCTAACCGACAAATTATATTTTCAGAGTGTTTGGTTTTGGAATCGGCATGACAGCACTGTTGACTCTTGTGACACCTGTGATAGCATATGCCGGCACCGGATATTTGATTGCCGTCAGAGCTGTAGAAGGAATATTTGAAGGAGTCACTTTTCCTTGTATCCACGCCATCTGGGCTCGCTGGGCTCCGCCTGAAGAGAGAGCTCGTCTTGCCACCATAGCTTTCTGTGGAAGTTTTGTTGGTACTGTAGTATCAATGCCCGCAAGTGGATTTTTGGCTGAGTCTCTAGGATGGCCGAGTATTTTTTACGTTTTTGGTAAGCACTGCTCATTCTTCTATAACTGTGAGAGAGAAAACTGTCGTAGAATTAGGTAAATCATTTTTATTTTGTTTTCAGGTGGGATTGCCTTAGTCTGGGTGGCAATATGGTTCTTATTTGTCAGAGAGGCTCCAGAGTTTGATCCATTTATATCACCCGAGGAATTGAAATATATTCATGTAAGTATAGTCGTCAGCAGTACCTAACATAATATAATCCCCCGATGCCCTCGTTGTTTCTAGAGTTACCATGACACACATCTAGATAATATGATTCGCTTTTTAAACCCCCAATAAAATAATGGTAAATATTGGCTGTAGGCATGCTAGATACAAATGGTTTTCACAAACCAGTATATTTTTATCCTTTGTGTGATAGTTTAACACTTCAGTGTTGTATTGACAAATAAGTTCTGGATGATCAACGCTTCGTACCACATTTACTTCAAGGGCAGCAGAAGCAATGTTTTCAGGTGTGTGATGATTGCTTCGACTGAGCATTTTGTTGGGTTTCCTAAGTGCGTGTGTTTCCTCGATTGATTGATCGAGTTTTCGATACCAGTACTCAGGGCCGTCTTTAACCTACTGGGGGCCCTGGGCATTCTACTCTGATGGGGCCCGTATGCAGAGCCCGATTACAAAAACTAAAACTGTTGACCTTGGGCAAGAAAAATTGTCGGAGGGGGGGGGTTAATTTCTGTATACCTAACTACCTAGTGGCGGATCCAGGATTCAATTGGGTAGCATTAAAAATGTGAATAGCGCCGCAGGCGACTTTTTTTTAGATTATTGGAGAAGGTCGTGATACTAATATCTATCGTTTGGTTTATTTTCTTTAAATAAAAAGTTTATTAAAAAATAGCGCCGCAAGCGAATTATTATGTAAAATGTGTGAAAAATGAACCTCCTTGTCTTCCTGGATGAAGGGGCATTTGAAATTATAAATGAGCGACGGGCCGCAAGTAAAATACAATTTTAGATTATCTAGCAGGGTCGAAATAATGCGCCGCAGGCGAATTCTTTTTTAGAAAAATGGACGAAGTGATATGAAATATGCAGTAGATTTTTTTTTAGAAAAATCGGTTACGTGATACGCAACAGATATAATTAGCGCGATTTTTTTTTTTTACCAAACAATATTATTAATATAAATTTCTTTTTTTTCTGTTTTTTCCTGGGGTTAACTGGAAGAAATCGCAGTTCTGCGATAAGTTCGCCCTAGTGAACAACGTTTTATAATCTGTACTATGTCTATTTTGTATATTTATATGTGTTTGTTGTTTACTTTAAGTTTAAATAAATAAATAAATATAGTAGTTTTACAAAATTCATGACATGATGAGAAAACGAATTTCGATGTTAGTAATTCAATGGGAAATACAGGCATAGTTTTTTGGGGCCCCTGTTTATTATAATACCAAAAAATCTGATAACTAATATCATCAATTCGTGATCTAGGCAGGAACTAGGGGCCCCCATGGATCGTAATGAGAAAGACAGGCATTATTTGTCGGGCCCCTGTTCAGTAGAATACCAAAAAATCTTGTAAATAATATCATCAATTCGTGATCTAGGTAGGAACTAGGGGCCCCGTGGATCGTAATGAGGGAGACAGACATTCTCTTTTGGGGCCCCTGTTCGTTAGAATGCCAAAAAAATCTGATAAGTATTATAATTTATAGTCAGTAATTATTGTTAGATTTTCGGAAAACAATGCAATAATCTGGCTTGGGGGCCCCTTGGATCGCGGGGCCCTGGGCAAGTGCCCACCGTGGCTAATGGAAAAGACGGCCCTGCCAGTACTGATACCATCTTTAGGATAATGTGTGGTATTAAGTGTGATGATTTTTTTTTATATCTCGTTTCTTCTGGGATAGAAAGAGAGTATATAAGTGCTTGATAGGGTCGCGGTATTATATCTTCATTTTCATTACACACACTCTTGCTTTCATAACAATAGCAATGACATTATACAATCTTTAGTACCATACCTAAATTAGATTAGCGCCTTTCTTATCTGAAACTATATCTAAATACATATTATGGCCCTATATTACAATGTGTAAAGATATGTTTCATCTTTAATGTAATACTCCACAACATGGGCGTCGCCAGGGGGGGGGGGCAGGTATATACTAGGTAGGTAGAATAAGAATATATTTTTTCATAGGTACTAAATGAGAAAACCTCACAAAAAACACAATACTACCACATATTTTCTCATCATATATCATACATTTTCTAAAATAAGTATGAAAATCCATCAGTTTCTAAAAAAAAATTGCCTGCGGAGCTATTTTTCATTATTATTTTATAAAAGACATTTTTTGTATATATTATTGTGCAAAGTATTATACACATTTATAAATAAACCAAATCACATCAAGACTTTCTTCACTATACCTCAAAAAAGATTCGCTATTTCAGCTTTTTTCATGATATACCGAATTTTAACATATTTGTCGCCCCCCCTAGCTCTGAGGCTGGCGACGCCCATGCTCCGAGATCCACATTCCTACCTGTGTAATAATATATTTGAATAATTTACAACACTTCAAACAATTATGTCATTTACGGCTTAATTATAACTTATATTATCTATTGATGTTAATGACTTGTTAATTGGGTATTATGTTATAGGACCTCAATTCAGTTGAAGGTTTATTGGGGATTATCTCTTTTTGGAAATGTATAACGATAATTTGATGACAAATTCACAATTAATTATTGCGGATGCTTCAGCAATTTGGAAGATTTCAATACATGTATTTTTTTTTAGAGAAGGCGCTGGCTGCAGTTTCGTATGAATAATATGTGGACCGAATTCCACCAATTTACTATTGTTTGGGATAGATCAAAGATTAAGGATCCAGTTATTGCCGGTCCATTTTATAGTCCAGTTTTTTTTACACCCCCTTAAACGTAGTCGGTGTGGTACACGCTATGAAGTCATTTTAATAATTATTTCAGTCTTAATTTTTAGTTTATCAAAATGGTAAAGTGATGTAATAATCATAGTATTCTTACGAGACTGTACGTAGCGCCTCGTCTATTTATCTCTTTGCGAGATATCGATATTTTATTATGAAGAAATATCCTAATAATTAAAATTACTGCATTCGTTTTTTGGCCTAAATCTTGAACTTTATTCTTTCCATATTGACAGTCCATAAAAAATGCGCTTAAATTTCTCCCAGTCTCGCATTGGACTAGTATGTAGATATCTGGTCCACGTCCATATTATCAATCGAGTGTCTTTAGAGTCCTAAAATTTATGTAAACAATAAGATACAATTGAAATAAATTATCTAAATTATATATTGACATCGTATTTCATATTGAGTGTTAATTATTTAATAATAAAAGTTACTATATTTTATTGCCCCTTCAAAAGAGTTTGACTATAAGTGTAATTAGTTTTAAATTACTATAATTACACTACTTTTAATAATTGAATTGATAACAGTAATCAATCATTATTTAGTTTTAAAAGCACAATATAATAGCTTCTTTTATTAATTTGTGATTCAGAAAATTACGTAACGAAACTTCAAATAAAATATTCCCCCAATCATAAAACATATCGCACTTTTTATTGCAATTTACCAACTGATTAGGTATTGTTAGAAATTTTAATTTGTTATCTAGTTTAATTTACTTATACGTAAATATGTAAATTTATTATCACAATTAGTGATGATACAATGTTTCAATTGTCGCGTAATTTTCCGGGAAAGATTTTTCTACCACAGTAGCTCTTCTTATCTCCATAGTTCTAATTAAAATTTTCAGTCCTACTATAAACTATATAAATATGACAGATTCTTCGTCAATTTATTTGCTCTTAAACCTTCTTTTCTTTGGGACTTTTTTCAACAACGAAACAACTTCGATTGACAAAAAAGGTATGGTTCACTGCCGTTTGGATCAAACTCTTTGTTTTCCAACTTGTCGATTTATCCTTATCAATATCCGTCTAAATAAATGGTGCTTTTTGAAGCATAGAGTGTATACACACTGTATATGTCTGGAAAGGAAGCTATTCTTAATAGATAATAGATATTCATGGTTTTCCGCTTTGTTTCAGGATTCATTAGGACGCACAACTGGTGAGGCTACCAAAACTGTAAAGCATCCATGGAAGAAAATTATTACATCTTTACCTGTTTGGGCAATCGTTGTGTCGCATTCTTGTGAAAACTGGGGATTTTACACTATGTTGACTATGCTGCCTACATACTTGTCAGGTAAGAAGAAATTATTCAGTCGGGCTGTCTGTCACTTTTTTCTGTCTGTTGCCACTCCCTTCCCCTGTGAAAATTTGTTGAAAATTATTAAAAATTCTAAGGCGTGATATTGTTTTTCAGAACGTTTCGGAATCCAAATATCTTCTTCAGGAATACTGTCCGGTCTCCCTTACTTGGCTATAGCCATTGTAATGCCAATCGCAGGACAATTGGCTGATTGGTCGAGGAAAAAAATGCCAACCACGTGGGTTAGGAAAATATTCAACTCTGGGTCTTTCGTTGCACAGGTATGTATTTTCATTTTTTTTTTGTAATTACATGACAAAGGAGAGTGGGCAGAAATGGACCAAGAACCTCCGCTGTCTTATTATACTCCACTGCAAAATCATATAATTTGTTCCTGGTACCTGGGATAAAAATGACGATAGCGAGACTTTCCCGGGACAAGATTTGTGTGTTGATCTATTTTAATGATTGATTTCAGACAATATTCATGATTTCTTCAACATTTGCTCCAACGGCAACTGGCTGTGTTTCTTTGCTTGTCGTATCTATCGCCTTTGGAGGATTTGCCTGGTGCGGCTTCAGGTAAAACTTTATCCTATATACGACAATTGTAAATACTGACTTACTTCAATTTCATCTTCAATGAAACTGTCTGTTCGAACTAAGTCCAAGTTTCTTTGATGGCTTTCTACTGTTGCTATATGTTTTGTATGTATTATTTTCAGTGTAAACCATTTGGATATAGCTCCGCAGCATGCAAGTGTTCTGATGGGAGTCTCCAACACGATAGCTACAATACCTGGAATATTAAGTCCCATAGTCGCCGGAGTTCTAACTCAGGATGCGGTAAGAATCAATGATATTTATAAGTAGGTACTTAACATCATGGGACTAACAGCTAAATGGTTGTGGCTGGACGTAAGTATAGCCATAGTATAGCCATATGCGGGATATCAGAAGGGTAGCCAGAATACCTAAAGGAGGCCTTGAATAAGGAAAATGAATATTGGGAGGTCACTTAAAAAATGGACTATAAATCTATGCATAAACTGAGAAGTTGATGTTACCTATTATTTGTTTTTATAGGATGTTGAGCAATGGAGGACAGTGTTTTTCATCGCCAGTGGGATATATTTGTTCGGAGCCGTTTTCTATGGAATTTACTGTTCTGGGGAGTTGCAGTCTTGGGCGATGCAACCAGAAGACGAAGAACTTTCCAAGGAAACGAATAATGATGCAAATGACTGTGATGACATCAAGAAGAAGTATAGTTATAAAAGTACTAGTGAATAAATAATCATTAGATGTAATTATTATACCTATAATCAAATATATTTATTTATAACATTATTTTATAAACGAGATTGTGAGTATTTATCGTCCATTTTACTATTCAGTAATATCTTTGAAACCATAATGATTGCATACGTTTAGGAGTATTGTCTATCTAGGCAAATCGGTCTTTTCAGGTTTCAGGATCTACGCTCAAAACTTTGCATAATTTCAGGAGTAACATGTATATTTTAATCGTGATGAATTCTGCCTGGAGTATGGGTATATGGAGTGCTATTTCTCCACATTGAAGATATCTTGAAGAATTTTTCTCAGCCAAGAATAACTAATGGTTGGAAACTAAAATTATAAAAGAAAATATTTGAGATCCAAAATCATTAATTGAAAATTAGGTAGGTACCTTTAGGTATCAGTTCCAGTAAAAGTTTTCTTTATTTATGGATATAATTCATAAATGGACAAATATGGGATAGTCTGCTTCGTGAATATGACGAGATCGAAACGGTTAGTCGCATAGTGAATAATGTCTCGTCGAGAAGTTTGAGGGTGACTTTAAGTAAATTCGTAAGGACTATAGAATGCCTTAAAAATATTGACGACGCGAACCTTTGATTTCTTGTACAGTCATGATTGTTCCCATACGAAATAAGAAATTTGTAGATATGTATGTGTGGTTATGTTAAAATTTCCCTAATATTCTTAGCACTCTCGTGTCATAAACATAATGATGTTGAGAATGGTCTGCGACACGCGTGCAGCTGAATAAAGCGATTACGATATTTTCTCAAAAGTTATTACCACATTCCTGTATTGGGAATTATAAATAAACTCGCTTAATGTATACTTAACCTAAATACTCAACACACAAAAATAGTTAAATGCAAAAGCATCAACGTTTGGAAGGTAGAAGGAGTCGTAAAGTCAAGAATTTATTGATTTTAAAAGAAAATTAATTTCCGTTATATTGGACTTGTTTCATTCACATCTCTATAACGTGATTCAATATTTCATTACACACTCAGTCCATTACGTGAACTCACCGGCATCATAACATAATTAAACTGAAATATTTTATAACAAAATTGTTTAGGAGTAAGTTGTTTGTAAACAGATTTGTATACTAGAAGCAGAAAATAGTATGCATCATGCTAGTCATAACTTTTTATTTGTGTAGATTAAACTGTACTATATCGACAGGCCGTAGCCATGCCTTTAGGGGCCCTGGGGTAAAGATTAAAATCGCGGTCCCTATATTCTTGACATTTCGGAGTGGGGCCCCCATACGCCCTTGCGGTGAGATAACCCATAGTGCCCTTTCTATTAATTATCTTATCTCATCATAAACAATACTTTCAGATAGCCTACTGTTGTCTGAGAGATTGATGGTACGAGGAGACTTACAAATTGTTAAATCTTATGAGATTCACTTTATCTCAAATTCTTCTTCTCGATAGTCCGTTACGGGATATGAACTATCATTGACTGATTCCGTTTCTATTAGCTTAGTTGGGGTCTCAAGAACCTTAGGTAATACAGTCGTGTAAAATCTATTTTTTGCGAACAAATTTGCAAACACACCGACAGACTCTACATTAAATTTGGTTAATTTGAAATGTTTAGGTGATGATATTGTAAGTAAAGAATAAATTATCAGGGAATTTGGTGTTTACCCTTGTATTTATATAAGAGAATAATATTTTAGTGTAAGTATAATGTAGTTAGGATGTTATAATATGTAATGCACTAATTGGGTCATGGACGATGGACACGCCGTTTATTTGATATTGTGACTTTTCATAATCAGAGAGGGTAATCGTACATCGATAAAATCTATATCATCACGTTTTTTATATTATCAATAATATTTTATCATCATCGATGAATGTGGAGTCAATGTAGGTACTAGGAACGACTACCTTCTCATGACTACGTTCGCCAGTTTAAAATAATTTCATAGTAGTATGAAAATTTAAGCTCATGTGAGTTTCGGATGAGATGATCGTTTATGGAGATATATTTAAGAATGAGTTTGTTTTTACAAAAGTACAAATGCGCAAATTACCGTCGTTTATAAAGCGTATATTGAGTGACTTGAGTTACGAAGTACCATTCATTATCAATAATATTTAAAGACGTCGATATATGCTTCAGTTAAAATATAACAACCTGTAAAACATAAATGCTTATTATTTATATTTTTCACTAAAATATGCTATCGTGAAAATGTTTAAGTACGCGCATTAATTTTAGGTCGTGCGTTCACATATATACATATTAGATACAGTTTGATTTGGGAAGGTATTGGGTTTGTTGAGGACGCATAATGGAGGTTTATTCGTGAACTCATCCGAAAACTCGATGTCAATAGAACAAAACACTAAACATAAACTCAGTAATGTATATGAAAACAAAGTGTTTTCTATAATTGTCTTACATCGATTAGTCACATTAGTTTTGGTGTGCGACGTCACCTCCCTATCTACACAAATATTATAATGTGTTTGTGTTTCACATGATTGGAGAAGTTCCACGATTCTCAATAATATTTTCTTAATTCACTCCTTTACTCAACATTCCAACGCACAATACTGTATTATAATACTAGAGAAATAGCGTAAACATGTTTTCTTTAGTAAGTAAATATTGAAAAGTAGAAATATTTCTCGAAGAAAATACTCACCTATCCCACTTCAATTCAATTTTTTCAATTTCAAAATTCTTTTTATATTTCTTCAATATTTTACACATACAAATATGGTTCCTTAAAACTATAAATGTTTCGAGATACCTCCCCAATAGAGACAAGTCTCGTGTGTGGGGAGGGTCTTGTCTACTTGTCTACGTATTCCTTCTCCTGGGTAGACAAAGAGAAATAAAACTTTTATTTGTGCATACATTATTATGATAAATGCTTCCAAAGACTCGCACAAATATTACCCTCAAGATGATCCGACTGGTAAAGAGGCTACCTACGTTAAGGGCGTTTTTGAGGCAGTGCACAGGAAACATACTCACAGGAAGACCAGATCACGGTGTTGACTGTTGGGCAAAAGACAGACCACGGTGGGCGAGAGATGTACTGTGTGAAGGTCAGGATCCTCAGCAATGAGAGAAAGGATCCGATGAAGAAGAATGATGCATATTATATATTATGAACTGCCGTTTTTTCTGATAACAATTTTGAATTGTAATTGTGTTTTCGGGAAGTTAGCTTTGGTTTTCTGTAGCCAGCAGATATTCCATGAAGCAAAAAGTTAATACATAAATTATATTGTGGTTAGTATTGCCCCGGAATAGGCTATCGCCTAGTGGGGCAATAAAATCCAGTACTTTTATGTTTGTATTTTTACTTTGTAAATCTTTGGATAATAAATAAATGAAAATGAAATGAAAATGAAAATGAAATTATGATTCTAGACAAATATTTTGATACAGATTAAACATTTTTATTTCTGATTAATGACGACCGAAACATATTTCATCATATTAAAATTTTTATACTAGAGTTGTGAAATAATAAAACACAGGTAGACAGGAAATTAATTTATCAAAAATAATATTTGGCTTGCAGAAAGGTATTTTTATTTTTATGTGGGTTCTAACTGAAGATTCGAGTCATTAGTGATTTCTCCATCAAGCATAACCATATTTTACCTGTGTAGTTTTCATATTTAACATAGGTACGTCATAAGGAAAGGTATTCGGAAACTTGTGCCAACCGTCTAGTACATAAGTACATAAACAAAGAAGCTTATTTTAGGACTTGGACTATGTAAATATGGTCGACAACATTTACACGTTTTGATTTACGTCTGTTTATAAAAAAAATAACAACGTGAGGTGTGTCAATTGACATGGAAAAATTGGCAAACGTTGTCTTTTAAATATTTTACAAAACAAAAACCCGTGTCATTTTGAGTGATTCTTAATAGCTGTACCTACGAATATATCTAATGGACATGATATATAGGTAGTAAAAAACTATTAAGCATTACATAACTCTAATTCTATCATAATAATCTTAGATTTCTTAATATTCATACATACATCTTTCTGAATTGGAGATGTTAAAGTTTACCTGTATGATATGGGAAGTATAAATTTTGAGAGGGATATACCTAAATCATATAGGTATTAACTGGATTTTTGTCTGCATCTCGCAGATGGCATACATTGAGATTTTCCTCAACGAAGGCGGGAGATATCAACATTCACATAAGTTTATTATGCGAACTCCCTTGGGGAGGGAGCAGGATGGATGTTCCGACGCTTACGAGTCGGCTTTGGCTGGCTTAAGTGATCACTTTATGCTCAGAGCAACGTTCACCCATAAATTTTGCTTTATATACTTTTTTCATTGAGGTGGTCGGTAACTGGATTGGTAAAGCGCTTGACTGCAGTCAATCGGGTGGACCCGTGTTTGATTTCTAATGCCGCCTTACTTGGGTTATTTTTGGTTCGTTACGAAAGTTCGCTTAAAAAATATATTCTTAAGAAATAACAGAAATTTTGACTATGCTTTATCCAGTAAGTATATCACTACTGCATTTCAAGAACTGAAATGATGTCTTGTATTTTTAATTTGCCGACTTGGATGAGAAACTAGAAAGAATTTAATTACAACAATAACATTTTAATAACAAAACAAAATTAAAATTGAACAATTATCGCCGATAACAATAAAAAAGTTGTGGTACCTATACGAACTTTTTAGAGGTAACTTTTTATAAGTAATATTTTAATAATACAGATGAACTGTCTACGTACGGTAAGTGTTACTTAAGTAACTCGTATTTTTAAAATCGAAATATTTTACCACCTAATAATTCATTTTACGCACGCATTTCTGTCTTACATTGTGAATTTATTTGAATGTTTTCACAGGATACACCTTACGATATTTTATCATATTTACGGCGCCAGACTATATCGTCATAATCATCCACTTCAGAGAACACATCCTATTAATATCAAAAAGTTCTTTTTCTTATAAGAAATGTACACAAGAATTTAATAACATTTTATTCATCATAACATCTGACTCATAATCGTATTATAGGTAGGAAGTTTTCTCGCTAAGTGTGACATTGAAAGACCCGAAATAATATCCAAATAGTGCATCAGACAAAGTGTTATTGTAACTTGGAATATAATTTCCTCTTTATTGCTTGAGAATATCTTAACCAAACCATCGCCAACAAAGTGTGTCAAACAAATTAGTTGCAATATGAAAATCTTCATATACGAATTCGTAATATTTCACGATCCTTTTTCATGTGCGTACGTAATCTTTTTTTGAATTTCAGGTTCTCATTGTTTTTCCGACGACGGTTTGTCGACATTTGTCGACTTCCAGGCATTTGGCTACTAGCTCACTTTAATTTATGCCACCGTACGTGGAAAGCGTCTATTTAGGTTTATTTATTTTAATTTTATTTACACACCTTTGGACACTTCACAGGAAGCTTGAAAAGCTTGTGTCGTGTAAGTCGGTATCGGGGATCGAACCTGCACCCACTGACCCACTGGATTAACAGTCGAGCGCTTTACTAACCAGGCTACCGACCACCTCGACGCCTTTTATTTACGGCTTTTATTTTTATAGCTAAAAATTGGTACCCACATTCATACTGAAAATTCTTTTTGAAAAGAGTGAAAAATGAAATTATAGCAATCGCATATATATTTATTATTACCTATACGAATACATAATATGTATACTAAAGCTACTAAACGTATTAAAAAAAACTATTATTGTATATACAATAACAGTTTTATGAAAACTAAAAATAAGACATGAAGGTATTAAAATTAGATTCATTTTCATTCACATTATTATCATCAGAAATAAAGACTCCAATAAACAATACACATTACGCTGAAATCAAAACAACACGGTCTTTATCTTAAGACTGTTTAAATTATTACATTATTTGTTTTCAAAATATAAGCAATCATATGTACCCTACCAGGTACCGGTTATAGTTTTTATTGGAAACACGTGTAACGTAGGGTTAAGATTTTTCAGTAGGTCCAATTCTGTAACTTTTCGAACTGAAATAAGTGGGTTTTGAATTTATTGTACTATGAAGTAGTTGCTAAGGGATGTTTTATTTTAGTTAACTAGGTAACGTTTATAGAATTGGACCTAGACTAATTCTTTAATTGTATTTTGTATCAAACATGGAATTACATGCCATGGGACGAAAAATCAAGTTTATAGGAGTACCAACAAGAAATTGTTAAAGGCTTTAGCCGTTGATGTGCAAATAAATAAATAAACATAAAAAATTGAATATTTGTATGTGAGAGTAAATTAAAAATACCTAGTTAATATGATTGTCCAGTGTTTTGGTAAGTTTTGGTATGTCATGATTTCTCCGTGCATACTGAGTACTAATTGGAAAATAATCGAAATGTTTATTTTATTTTATTACGAGTGCAAGCACAAATTAGAAAACATCTACAGATATAAGCAAAAACATGAAAGTAAAACAATAGTCCACTTAAAGGTCAGCTGTCACCCCCAAGCATGCGGCACAGTTAAGTTAAAACATATACGTTTATTCCGGTCGCCTCAGACAACCACATCCAATCTCGCCCACGCACTCATTCATTGCACATGCACACCTCAGTTAATAAAATAATATTATGACTTTATTAATGAAAAGAAAAACAGAGATTAAAAAATAGCACCCTCTCCCTTCAACAGTAAGAAATGCTACAATACATAGGTACTTAATGCACGTGAAATTCGACAACACAGCCGTCGCTCTTCGTGGTGTAGTGGATATGATCCCTACTACGCGAGACGAAGGTCTTGGTTCGAATCCCAGCCGGCGTGAACTGAAATGGCGAATGTTTCTCGATTGTAAAATGATCACTTAAGCCAGCCGAGGTCGGTCGTAAGCCCGACAATGTTCATCCTTAATTCTTCTACATTGTTGTAGGAATACCACAATAGATACCTATTTTTCACTTGGCAAGTATTGTCATATCACCAATATGAGCTGTGTTGCATTGGATTTATAGAAATATGATTTTATGTCACAATAGACTTTTATTAGACTTACCTAGATACTAACTTTACTAAGAATTGAGATTATATTTGCAGCGATGACAAGATGTATGCAACACATTGTTGGGTTGAAATTAGTGGTGATTTTGTATCTCAGGTCTATTGCAATGTAGTAGAATGCAATATGTAAGTATGCAGTAGGTGACTGATAATAATAATCCATCGTATAATCATAATGGGAGCAGCAATAATATGAAGAAGGTGGCTGGATCTGGATGCGTTGCATTCCATCTTCAAAATAGAACGGCGTCATCATATCATACCAGAGACCCTTTAAACACGCCGCGGCCGCATTGTAACCAGGGCTGAATTACCTCGGATATTTTTTAAATTTTATTTATTCAAAATAAATGTTCTTCTTTTTTCGTATAGGTAGATCCGAAGACCTGTTCATGAAGCGTACAGCTGTGTGATCTATATGTAATGTAATATGTATATCGAGAGATGTAAAGGGTTTATCAAATGATTCACAATACATAACTACACTATGTATGAGGATGATAGTTTTTTAACTCGTTGATATTCTCTATTATCCATTGAAAACTATTTGAAATTAGCTAGGTACTCGTAATTGCGATTTGTTGCGACCAAATTTTTAACATGATAAAATATCTACGGATTAGAACAGACTCCGGTCTAGTGAGGTAGTAAAATATTTCCAGATAGTTGAGCGACTGGTGCCACACGGCATATTTTGATTTATTTATGTATATCAAAATTAATTGTTTTTGTATGTTGTATATCTGGAAAAATAAATTTCATTCATTCATTCATCCCTGGGAATGGAAACTCTAAGTGCTGAACGTTAGTGGCTCCGTAGTGTCTCAATTTATGTTTACAAATTACAGAAATACGTTTTCTTCGTTCGTTTTTCAGAAAATGTTCGAATAAGTGTTTAGATGGACTTATAAAGTAAAAAATTAGTTAGTTTTCATCGGAAGATGGAATTATAACTTATTTGCTTGTGAAAAGAAAATGAAAAATTGAGACCGATATCTTCACTTCTCTGAACCGTGGCAATGAGAGTAATGATGGATAGAAATATGCATTTCTTTAATCGATGTAAAACATTAGGAAATTTGTAAATAAATAATCTTAAAACAACCCTGGTGATTTTACTGTTTGGCGGAAATATCCCTATTTCAAAATTGTTACATTTGTTGAGGAAGAGTAAACTTATGTTACATTATTATAATATTCTGTTATCATTTTACATTGTGTCATATGTGTTACAAAATATATGATGTGTTCATAGTAGAACGGGAAGTAAGAAATAATGCCAAAGTATATACGAGTATGATAGTTAAATTATTACAGGAGATGTTAAACAGTTTCCGCAATATGAGAGCAAATGGTGAAACCTAGATTTGAAAATATAAAGTCGTCAATAAGAATTATATTGTAATATATTCTATTAAGAATTATATTGTAAACATATAAATCATTATTTTATTAGACGAATTCATCTTCATTCATAGTTTACGATAAACCACTTGTCGGCCTATAGTTTCCAATACATTGTATAATATGTTATGTAAGAATTGGATTTTTTAATACTACTTGCGAGTATGTGTATCTGCGACTACCCCTTCACCTTTTGGAAAGTAATTGAGGCACAGAAATGTTTAACACCTCTTCTCATTATTTCGTTTCTACGAAAGGCGTACGTTGGAATAGGGTCCTCTCTTAAGGGAGGGCCCTGATATTGGAGTTATTGAAAGATGATTCCATATTGTATTATTTCATATATTTTCATAAGAAGTTTTGGGGTTAACTGGAAGATATCGCAGTTCTGCGATAAGTTCGCCCTAACATATCGTGCGTTCGCCATAACAACGATTTATAATCTGTACTATGACCATTTTTTATATTTATATGTATTTGTTGTTCACTTAACGTTTAAATAAATAAATAAATGTCATATTCGTTAAATACCTGAAGTGACATTGAAAAACAACAAGGTTTTTTATAATTTCCTTTCATCAAGATGTTTCTTGGCAGAGTGGAGAACATGATTTTTGGAACGTTTCCATATTTAGTGAAAAACATCTTCATAATAAACATCAAAGTCAATGAAAAGGTGGAATAAAAATAGTATCCCTGTTAGATTTGAAGCGACGCACTTGAAGTTGATGGAGTCCACAGTGCTCTTGAACTCTCTCTTTTAGTATTGTTATAAAAATAGACGAATCCCAAAGTTCCTTGATTGTGACTCAGCGATACGTTTGGCTCCAACAATCAATATACTTACATACTGCCTTGTGTTTTAATCATAAAATCCAAATCATCGTAAATTTTCAACAAAACAACATAATTATAAGCACTTGTTCATACTGTACTGTCATTAAAGTAATGTTTTTGGATTGAAATATAAATGTAATTTTATGTCTTACAGTTGTTGGAGGAGAATGTCGGGGATTTAATTCACAAAGCTTTGAATATTCACGAGTACTTATATTTTATTATTTAGCTTTTCGTGATATGTTTTTGTATTGTCTAGAGAACTTTATTTTTTTAGTACGCATGACCGAATCGTCCTGCATCTCATAACACAAGTAATTTGCTAGAGTTATTGAGTGGAAATGGGCAGGACACGTGGTCAGAAGCGCAGAGGGCAAGTGGATCAGGAACCTCCTAAGTTGGAGACCTCGAGATGGGAACAGAAGTGTGGGACGGCCACAGCTGAGATGGAGAGACGACCTGGTCCGACATGTCGGTCCAACCTGGATGCAGTCTGCACAGGACAGAACAACATGGAAGCAGATGGAAGAGGCCTTTGTCCAGGATTGGACGGGGATAGGCTGATGAAGAAGAAGAATCAAGAAAAAGTCAACGAATTACGTATGTAGGTAAGGTATAGCGATATGAGTAACGTAATTGATCGCTCATAAAAATGGAAATGTACCCAAACTAGAGATCACGCACATACGTATACTTCGACTTCTTTTGAAATGTATAAATGTGATTCTGACAAAGATTAATGCTGCGAATAAAAAGATTTATATTTCGATCCGACAAGAACGAGAAACCATCTCGACAATCTGGTTAAAACCTAGAACTCCATATATACTTCATATTTCCGATTATTCTATTTGATTATGTAACACCACTGTTATGTCCTCAGTCCTATTATAGAACAAAGCTATGTGCATTGTGCAATGCAATGCTGGCCAAGTATGATGATTAGGAATAAATATAGAAATACCATCTAGTTACAGGTGTAACAGAACATAGTAATGTAATATAACAGTAAGACTACATATATCTACAACAATGTATGATAGATTGCTGCTCATACTATGCATACTTTACTATTTGTGTCTTCTGTAATCTATCTTGGGGACAAGATGATAAAAATAGTACCCACGTAATATCATTAGGTGAGTAGTTGTCTTATCTAAAGTACCTGATAATGCTACGTATAGAGATTTTTCTTAAAAGACTACGAAACCATCAACGTACAATGAAGCAAATTTAATGTCAAAGCATTGGTCAAAATTTCTACCAAATTATTCACTAATAATTTGGTAGAAATTAATTATTCACTAATAATTTGGTAGAAATTCTGCTTAAAACGAAAATCATGATAAAACACCAATTTCGTTTTTAAAAGATAAAGCGGTTTTTAGCATATTAACGGAATAGTTTTTTATTTAAAAAAAAAACGCAATCGAGTGGCTTTAAAAGAAACAAGAACCGCACCGAACACCAGAAAACAATCTTGCAAATAGGCGATTTCTATATTTTCCAATATTTTTGTTTTATTGTTTTGTTATTGTTTTCGGTATATTTTTCTATATATCGTTCATCTTTAAAGGATTTTCATACTTGTTCGTATGTTAGTGCAGGCGCTAAAAGGAGTTTCGTTTGCATAATATGAGAAAAGAATTCCATCAATTGATTATTGTTGGCGATAGATCAAAGATTAAGGATCCGGTTCTTGCCCTTCCATTTTCGGGTCCAATTTTTTTACAACGCCTGCACTGTATAAAGAGCTGTAATATTTCCCATTTTCATTAAATAAATTACGCCAAAAATGTGTAAAATATCACCACATTTCCCGAAAAAAAGCACCGATATTTTTTAGTCCTTACTTCTAGCCCATTTTAATGAAATAAATTACGCCAAAAATGTGGAAAATATCACCACTTTTCCCGAAAAATAGCACCGATATTTTTTAGTCCTTACTTCTAGCCTATACATACATATAATAAAGTGCTAACTAATGCACTTTGTGTGAAATACCGTGATGATTGAGATGATTAGAGGCCAGGGATATAGTAGTTATCTAATTGATATTTTCAACTCTCACCGGAATTCAAAGAATTCCTGCGCTCATGTATAAAATAAAGAATGACAATCTCATCAATCACACTTGTTACTAATTCAAACGCATTCATTTCTAAATTTTTTATGACTTTTCTGCAATTTTCTTAATTGAAGAACATTTAAAAAATGAGTTGGATTTATGCGTCTGTCGACAAGATTAATATTAAAACACAGCAATCATCTTAGTCAAATTGTAATGTAGATGTAGTCAGAATAAAAGATTTTTTTTTGTAGGTCGGTTTATATATTCCTACTAGTATTAGCAGCTAAAGGATAATACTAAAATCTATGAGGGACTATTGACTTGGATATATATTTTTTTTCTTATATTAGTTTTTGTTTTCAGACAGTCTCATGCACCAAAGTGAATAAGCATACTGTCAGGTCTTCATAAGGGCATGGTACCAGGAATGACGTCACAGTCTTTTCCCACGGCATTAAGGTTCAAAATTGCGTGACAATCGGATGATAAAATGGTAAAAATAGCGTTTTTTTAATTTTGCGTCTGTCTAAAAAGTTTTACGGTTATTCCCTAGATTTTAATGCTTATTATCAGTACAAAAATAAAATTTTACTCCGCTCCTTTCGGGAAACGAGTTTCCGTCTTTCGGAAAAAAGATCAGAGGTGTTTTTAAATTATTTTTTTTGAGAAATCTATACAAGATATAAAAAATCTTTTACGGTTATTCCCTAGATAAAGGTTCAATGCATCTACCCTATTTTGTTCCAAAGCATATTTAGTAACGGTTGTCGAGATAGAAGGTCTCCCGTTTATGGAAATTTTTGAAATGTCGGTATGCACACTCTTAATGGTGATTGTTATAATATAGATAGTGCATATTATAAGATAGGTAACTTTTATACCCAACAATAACATTACTTCTTTTTTAATTGAGGAAAAACAGTGTGAATCGCCCTTCCCACTCCACTTTACCACTGGATGTATTTCATAATATGAAATAATATACCTAACGACGAATATTCAGTATTCAGAATGGATACACCTCACCACAGGTGCATTAATTACTGTAAAGTGTTTGTGATGATTTCAGTTCTTAATTAATATTAAACATGATTTTAATCACAGTAACAAACATGTGAAGAATGTCTGTAACGAATATATCTCATATCTCTCCAAGAGTAAAGATCATTCAGCATTGATAATAATCAATTTAGTGCGTTCTCAATTCTCATACGAAATATAAAACAATATTTTAGAACTACCGAACAGTTATGATGACGATCACATAACATCTTTGGAGGTTTAACTTCTTAAAATACGATTTTCAAATCCTGCCTGTCGTAAGTGAAGTTATCCATAAACCACTACCTTGGTCCTGCCAGACATCATCTCAACGAATTTATTATTCAGGGGATGTATAGATATGGTCAGTCAGGGCTCCAGTCTCGTTCCTGTGGTGAAGAGATCCAGCTTTCTCTCCATCTTTTCGGTGGGCGTCCTTGTGGTCGGCGGCCTTCAGGGGTCTCTAGCAGAATTCTTCTTCGGTCCATCCTTTCTGCATGATTCCTCCAGTACCGTCTTATTTGTATGATCGATTTGTGGAATAGCAATATAATTCTGGATTTGTTGTTATTGAAGTGGTTCATGATACATACATACACCTAAAAGCGCGAGAGGCCCGACTTCGGTGCTATGGACACGTGCAGAGAAGAGACGAGGATTCCGCTCTGAGGAGGGCAACAAACTGGTCTGTGGAAGGACAAAAAAAGATAGGACGGCCGAAGAAGTCCCTTGAGGAGACCATCAGAGGGGACATGGAACACCTGGAGCTTACTCCAGAAGACTGCTTCGATCGGAGCAGATGGAGAGAGAGGATCCGAGCCGCCGACCCCAGATAAATGGGATATGGTGAAGAGAAGAGAGAAGTGGTTCATGATTGGTCCGTTAGAATGCTAAAAAACAAACATTTTCAAGATACCCAAATGAATTGGCAGATAAATCTCGAGTAGGTAGTTGTTCATTGTGTTTCAACAACTTTGTCAAATTCTACAAAATACTGAGTAATTTATCCTAGTCCATTCCATTGTTGCGAAGTGTATCACTAAATCACCAGAGACAATCAATAAATTCTCAATCAGCCATAATACATTACGTGTGGCGTCAAAGAATAATGTGAAAATGTAAAAATATAAAGTAAAATGTACGCGTCACTTACCACGTATTTTATTATTAAAAGCTTTATTTCATTGCTTCATATACTCTTAATTAACATCAGTCTTGTTATGTGCCTTTGCATTATGTAGTATAGATACTGGTATTTAAAGACGACCATATACTAAATACTGTAGAATGTAGATATACTTTAACCAGGTTTCCCAAATGCTAATCATGTTTTCAGAGTTTCAGGGAATTATAATCTGAGGCAAATCAAGCTTTCAAAATTGATTGTACAAATGTTATAAAGAAATTGATATTTCTTGTGGAAACCGTGCACATTCCTTCTATATTTATCTAATGTAAAAATCAATGCTTCCTGAGACCACCCGTTGATCCTATTTGCTCTCGGATTAAATTTCAATCGTTTTCTATATACCAACGTCCTCATACATCAATACGCCCTTGAATTAGTCACGAAAGTATTTAGGTGTATGTGAATTGAATTCCAGAACACCTACACAATATTTGGATAGGAAAATATGGTAGCCCTATGCGAGTCCGCTGATAATATATTATTTTAGGAGAAATGCTAAGCGCGTTTGATATTTTAATTAAGACAGAAATCATGTAGTTATAAATCTTGTATGTTGTAAAATAGGGAATGGAGCTTACTTCTTATACTGATATGTTTTCCCTTCAAATGTTTACATCAATATTTAAATGTCCTGTTTATTTTCAGGCATTAAATCGCCTGTTTTATGATCCACTGTCATGTCGTGTTAATGACTACCGTATCCACGTTATGGACTGATTATTGTTAAATGACATTTATTAGTAGTTTCTAGGATAATTACATATTAAATAAAGAGAATTTCACTTCTGTATCGTCACGATACATCTCAATGATGAGGTTGATGAATTTGGTAGAAGTAAATATAAAACAGTTTTTTGGAAAATTTAATCTTTAAAGAAAACAGGTTTATACGCAAGCGAGTGTAGATATGTAAGTATGATAAAATAATATATTCAATATGAGTTATTACCAATAAAATTATGAAAAGTGTATTGTAAAAATAAACAATAAAATAAATGTTCCGAAACACCCTGTGATTTTCAAGTAATAAATATTAATACGGTATGTAAAAATGAAATATGTGAAAAAATCTGGTTCATTTACTACTAGTAATTGTGTAATTTGTATCCATTTGTTGGTACAATGCCATTTAATTGTTTTGCACGTGCGAAATATTGAGCAGGACTACTAGGTATATTGTGTATGTTTCTTTCTATTGACGAAACGGCAAAGGTTAGAATTGTTTATTTAAAGTCCGACTCGTAAGCATCGGAATGCCCTTTCTGCGTCCTCCCGAAAGGAGTTCACCCAATGCTGTATTGTCCAGATTATTTTTTGTGAACAAATTCCCACTCTAATTGGATTAGCGCCGCGGGTAATTTTTTTAGACAACTGCGATTTAATGGTTTCACAACAATTATTGAAAATTCATGACATGATGAAAAAATACTGTGATTCATTTCTCCGGTGTGAAAAAGCGGTGGGTTAGCTCAGTTAACTGTGGAATTTCGGGAGGGAGGGGGGTTTGAACCCCTTAAAATCCCCCTCTGCCTCAGTGGCGAAGGGTGGATTTCTGCAAAAGGGAAGCCGGGGCTAACATTTCTTAAGGGATTACGTCAGATTAGACACTATTATAGATATCATTTTTTCCAAAAGGTAACTCGATGGGAATCGTGTTCTTAGGTAGCTTCGCACCTGCAGTGCCTACGGTCATGATTCACAGTGTGTCTCCTGAAGCACTTTGATACCTGACATCTCACGATCTTAATCACCTGACTCTGGTTGACTATTCATAAATTAGAAAATTTCGTGTTTTCGTGTGTAATAGAAAGGATTATCATAATATTTATATAGCAAAAGTTAATTCATAAAATGCTGTTACGGTTTGATTAATGTTCTCTTTATATAAACAACATCACAGGAATATCCCACGCCTCATTAAACAATTATGAAATTTAAAAGCATCGGTGGTTCAAGTTGGTTCAATAAATAAATTATAATCTTTCATGGTTATGTTATATTCAATGTCAGACCACTACATCTCATTCATATATTAAAATATCCCAAACTATAAAATCATTCAGATAATCTTACTATGATTTTGAAGACATTATGAAAATTTATCTTTCAAATTATAACCTCTTCAACGCGTCCTAATAATCTGCCCACATCTTTTTAATCCTATAAAATCTACGAATAAACGAAAAATGTCTTATTTATAACGCTGTGTAATGTGCATCTTGTGGATATATATGGAATGGCCAGTCGTACCTACACAATCGCATGTCCAAATTTAGGAATAGGTAGTTTTTTATATTACGTTTTTTTGGGGAGAATTACATTTCATTAAAAGAATATATAGTATTTAACTATATTTTACTGCTTATTAACATTACGAGAGAGGATTTTTCTCTGCGAGTTTCGCGAAGGGAGTTTTTTTTGGAAAAGAAAAAATCAAAAGTGTTTTTCTATAAAGACATGGTTGGTAATCACTAGAGGTAGGTTCAATATATCTGCCTTATTTTTTTACAAAGGATATTTATTAAGACTGTCGAGGATGTTTTTTTAAGAATTCCCCTGGCGGGACCTACATCTTTTTAAGTCTAATTTTCTCTACCGTCTATTTCGCCTACCATTTTACCTATGAAAATAATATTAGGTTAAAACAATTCGATGATTCATAAAAATAATTCCTACCCACCTATGTAGTTATGTAGAAATTTTAAGCTTAAAGCTTCGTAAACGACCACACGTTATACAACAGCTAATTCTGTAAATTAGTAACTATACCTGCTTAGGGTTTTCCATATGAAAAAAAAAGTTACGTAAGTAAATATGTTGTATCTTATCTTTGGCTCCCAGTAAAAATCTAATTTCTTGGCTTAAGATTTCGGCCAGATGTCATTCGTCTTCGACTAATCTATCTCTTGTTGCGACCACGAAAATCTTGAATAACGAATTTAAGAATTCTCACATAGATTCTCTTCAATTCTCTCACAATTTTTAATAATTACGAGTATAATTTATTAAAATGTTAATTTTGTGTGGAAACTATGACTAGCAATATATTTTACTGCTTCACCTTGGTTTCGATCTGATAACCCAAGCCATCTCTCATATATTATTATACAGTGTGATTCCAAGCTCTAGTTTTTTTTACCATCAAGTCTTTTTTTGAAGAAATCATAAGTTATTGGAATAATAGAAAAAAATCACTGTGGGTGAAGAATCCTGGTGATGCATCTCTGCCTACTAAACCAATTGGAAGTAGCCGTAGAGATCAGCTTGAATTTTAAAAAGGAAATAAGGCGCATTTTAGGGATCGGAAAAATAAACATCTTTTAAATAAAAGTATGAGATATGAATGACTGTGTTGCGACTAAAATAGAAGTAAATATAGATAGGTGGTTTGTGCATGTTGAGAGAATAGGGATGAATAAACAAGTGAACGAAGACGAATATGACGGAAGCAATAAAGGAGTGTGTGTAAGAATAGGCGGTCTGGCATTTTGTCCTCTCTGTTTATAACGCAAGGGACGCGTCGTGAAGGAATACTAATTCTTAACGTAAATAATGATACTCATTTCAACAAAAAGTGACCCATTCCATGCAGTATAGGTATATTGTTTATTTTGTAACAGGTATTCAGAGACAGAAAATAGCCCTAACTAACAACACCGTTGAATTATATTGTAATATATTGCAACATTCATATGTATCAGGTTGTGGAAACATTTATAACGCATCTAGTTAATGATTACGACATACCCGTAGAGCTAAAGAGAACTGAATATTAAAAGCATTCACTATGCAAATTATAGAGGATGGTTTGTGTATTACAATCTGTAGATAATAACACTTGTACGATAAGTCTGAAAATTGGGTATAAATTGTTAATAAATATGATCAATTTTGTGTACAGTTTTCATTTAAATAAATATATGGATGCAAAGGAAAATGTGTATGGAAACGCGACTGTCCAAAAATCAGCGGATAGATTGTATCAAACTTGAAATGCATAGTGAAAAATGTTATTTATGCAATAAGCTCTCCCACTCTTTTTTATATTTTTCGAGTGTCATGTAAATATCAGGTGTTCGTAAAATTTCCATGAGGCATTTTGCAAAAATGTGACAATAGATGATGAAAACAAATATGATGAAAAAATTGCAATATTGGCGACGCTATTGCCCGATCCCACCAACTACCACCTAGGAAGCAGACCCCTAAGGAATTTCCATACAAAACCACAGATAATTTGAGTGATTATTATAACTGTCATAACCTTTAAGATATAAATCCATACAAAATACAGCATGCAGCTACTTAAGTGAGGGAGATTCTGGGCTGAGATATTTGGCCACCTAACTAAGTAGAGCTGCATGCTGTATTTTGTATGGATTTATATCTTAAAGGTTATGACAGTTATAATAATCACTCAAATTATCTGTGGTTTTGTATGGAAATTCCTTAGGGGTCTGCTTCCTAGGTGGTAGTTGGTGGGATCGGGCATCAGTCTCTTGTCTAGGGATTGGAAAACTTTTGGACTTATGATATGCATCTCCCAAATAACCCACAAGTATTTAGAGTAGGCATAATAATAAGTAGTATGCAGAGAATGAACAGTAGTGTAATATTGTGGTATGAGATACTCAGGTGGGACCCGGACCACTGGGACTTATGAATATAATATGTAATAATATTTGGCAGATATTCAAGAATTCCTGCTCACGATGAGTAAATATTTCACCTCAGTATTGAATGTTGATAAGTTCATACTGTGGATTTGAGGTTTAGAGGACATTTTATAGACGGCAATAAACTTTTTAGAATTCCGAGGATGAGACTCGATCCTAGATAACTGTCGCAGATCGCTTCCCCTTGGAAGACTGCGCAGGAGAGGTTGCGGCTTTCTGGGAGCGGATGGGGATATAGTGAGTGCCGACCGAGACGATAAGAAGAAGATAACTCTACGAGCACCTTAGGACTAGAGGACCTTCTCGTGTAGGTTTCGAGTGAACCTTTTTCTAAAACAACATTTCTTTAAATATAAAAGGATCTTTGCTTATATATATACAAACACAAATACTTTCCTGCGCAAAGAAAGTTTGCATCGTGAAGTGCAGAATACATCGTCAGTATGACCGAGATTCGAATTCTGTACCTTTATCTCTTGAGCAAAAAATTGCTATCAATTGAGTCTTCATATTATTCAATCTGTGATCTTGAAAAATCAAGGATTCACTCAATGTAAATAATTGGAAAACACTCCTATCTCGGGAAATTACATTTTAATAAATGTACGTACCTGGGCAACTACGGGCAAAAAAGCTAATAATCAAATTGTAATGGAGTTCCTGGCAAATAATCTTCTACCTTATATAAATATTTCATAAAGGCACCTCGACGTTTTGTTGATGTTAATAATTCGTAGGAAAATTGATTTTTGTATTGTTCATTGCATTCCTCGAGGTACATTAATTTACTTCACTAACTAATATTGGCATTAATCCATAGAATTATTATTACCGTAGTTCATGCTAGTCCTACCTGAAAATATAATAAACTTACATATACCTACTTATGACTAATATCTCAACAACTATGCTGTTATGTAATTTGATGTAATTTTATTTTGGAAACAATCAGTAATCCGAAATCTTAGGAGATAATTTTCTTATAATTAGGTATACTGAATTTGGGGAAAGTACCTAGCAGTAAAAAAAACAATTACTTAGTATTTTTTGGGTTCTAATATGAGATTGATAACTGATATTATTTAACTTGGGCTTTTCCGATATGGGGTGACCAGCGACAGGTGTGCGACTCTGCATTACTTTGTATTCTATGCACATACAACGTAGCATTCTAAATAGTACCCAACAATAACCTAGCTGAATTTGAAAAGATATGTTATTTTGTCGATTATATTATATTCGATTACTTACCTGATTTTTATGAGACGCTCGAAAAATGCTACAATACTTTCCGTTGGTTGAAGTAATTAGTAAATTAAGTATATCAGTTTACTATTAGGTAAAAATGAATGTATAAAAATAATGTACTTAGGTTTATGCAAGTTCATAATTAAAGTAAACCAACACTGCATATATCTTTAATGAAAATATTTACGCAAATCTTAAATTTATTTGTTTACTTTTTTATATTTTAAACGAGCTCTCTATCTATTTGCAAAATGTTCCCGCATCATACGAGCGAGGGCAATGAAGTCTTCTGAAAATATTTTCCAAAGGTGCCTTTCCTAGGTATGTCTAATGATAGAGAAAATTCTTGACATTCTTGTGTTCGTTGCCAGTGGTTTAACTCTCCAACTGCGAGAATGTTGTTTACGTTTTCCGCACACCAAATTTTAGTATTTGGCCGTTGCGTGGAAAAGCGTTATTAATAGTATAAAAATAATGTAATTTATTAGTGGAAAATTTAGAAAACAATAGCAACTCATGAATGGAAACGAGGCAGGGATGTTGTTCTTAACTTGAGAATAAAAAAACAAGTACCTAAGTAAAAAGATTTTAGTAAAAATCTTACTGTACGTGTATAAAATTGGACTTTCGTCGATCTATTTGAATACCACTCATACAACCCTTGGATCCCCTCAAATGCTTTACGTATTTTTGTCTCTTGAAAGGTCAATGTGGTAGGTACAGAATCGTAATGTTCACAATTGGTGAAAGTTTCAGAGCTCTACAGCTACTCTAGAAATGTGTTAAAATTCGATTGCATGATTTGGAGACAACAACTCCAAGTGAAGTTAAATAAAATAAAATAAATTAAAACAGTGAAAAATCACGACATTTTCCAAAAAAAGGTATTCCTGAGTTTCCATCGGTCACGTGCCCCAACATCCTTATACTTGCTATGGATATTTGTAGCTTATAAAGAGTGTGCTACGAAATATGCATGTCGAGACAATCACTATCTCATAACAATTTTGAAGCAAATTGTTAAGAGTTTCCCGAATTACTTTTGAATTTATCCTATTAACATAATTGCTAATTCACGACATTATCTGAAGATGAAAAGAAAACAACTTTGTCACAGTCTCAATTATTATTAGACCGTACCTCGGGGCTTTGTACTTCCTACATGAAGATATATAATAATAGGGATATTTAGTTTAGTATCTGCTCACTGCTCACTACTCAGGTTGTTAGCCCTTATGGTCCAATTCCTTTATAGTTTATACTAGGATATTAATATTCCTATGACTATGACATTATGATACTCGATTGTGAAAATATGTAGGACAAACAAAACGAATAAGTATTGAAGTCGTTAGTTCTTATAGAAAATGCAATAAATTCCGTATTTCCTGTAATATATTGATTTGGTTGTTCATTACAACATCTCAATTGGGCCGATGCGAAAAATTCGCAGGCTAAATGTGAATTTATGTCTTTTGCGAGAGTATCAGCAGCATTATTTTATCTTGTGAATGACGCCGAGGCGGCGCTAAAGTCAATAAATAAAGTGAATAAAAAAAAACAGTAGGAAGCAATTAATTATCGAAGAATTTAAATGTTTTTATTGATTTATCATATTGTATTTGTATACACCACTGCGAAAATAACATTCCGATGAGTCGCGCCTTGCGGGATCTCCGAGTACAATACATACCGGTGCACCTCCAACTAAACAACACGAAAAAGCTCTCTCAAATCTTGAATCAAAAGCTCTCACAGCGTAGCGGTGAGTGGACGTGTCTGTAGACATTACATTCAGTTTAATTCATTATTAAAACATCGCGGAAAACAAAATTAGTCGCTTAAAGATTAATTCTTGATAAATGATTGTATATTCGAGAAAATAACAAGTGGAGAGAAAAACTATTGAAAGAATTTGTTAATTGGGTTTTAAAGTTTAATAATTTATTTACAATTTTCTGTCTTCAATTTGTGAGAATATCAAAAACTGTTGTTTCATTTGAAACTGTGAATTTACGATATTATCATTAGTACACAAAAAGGCTTTTAAAATGAAAATAATAAAACAGGAAAATGTCAGGACAGGTGTAGAGGAATGTGATAGTAACAATGGTGGTGAACATAGTAAGGAGAGGACAGAGGTGCAAGATATTCTAGTGGAAACACAACAACCCAGGTGAGAAATTAAATATTTTCATATGTCATAACATTTTATAAATCTGTCACAACATATGCCAATGTAAGCCGTGTGTTTATGGTGTGGGATACCTACACACGATTTGGAATTAATGTATTTGACAAAATCATTTATTATTTTAATCCACTAAGAATAAATAATATTAACTGAAAAAAAGGAAGATGTTGTTTTATTTTTACTTGACTTTTTATATAGGTACTTATATCTGTTTTATAGGCATTGTCTTTTTTATACATGATATTATTTTTTACTATGTTGGCCTAGGTACATTAAGTTATACCATTACATGCATGTATTGTGCATCCTTACCTGATCGAAGCTTGTTATTCCACATTTGGATAAATACCACGATGATATGGATGGTGGATTTACTATAACATGTATTATCTACATTCCTACAACACAATTCTAATTGTTTGTAAATTTCTACTCAATGTTTTAATACGACTGAGTAGTGATGCAGAAAGCGAACAATTTCCATATGAGGCAATGTCTTATTAAGGCCAAATTATTTTCAAGCCGCAATCGGATGATAGCTCTGCTGTAATTTTTATTTTTCTGCAATAATTTATAGAGTAGGTACACCTTATACAGTTAAAAACACGTTTAAATGTAGTTGCTAACCTGGTTATCTTCTAAATCTGCTTTGATTTTACTTGTTCTAAGCATTATATTAATATTTATTTATCGAACCATGCACAAGAAAAATTCTTACACATGCTCTGCATTTATGGGAAAACCTCCATCGCTCTCTATTTTCACGGCCATTCCTATAACGCCACAACTCAGGAGATTTAAAATAATCCATGTCCTTCAATTCGCCACCTATAGAAAAAGGTTCATGGGTTACAAAAAGTTCACAACCTTCTAGTATGGCCCTGCTGCGAATCCTACACCCATTTGTGTGTAATATTTCAGAGGAAGCGGCATCTGAAAAGGACCGTCGATAACTAAGACTTTGTGATAGGGCGACATGGCCATGGGCCATCTGAAAAGTGCACATTCAAGTTTTTCATAAAAACAACCCAATAAGCATTGTGCCTGATGATGAAGATAAGAATCTTCAAATACCACTAGGGTATAATTTCAAAATAACATTAGTCTCAATTTTTATATTAGAAATGGACTTCCATCATGCTGCCTGCTGAAATTCTGAATAATACTAAGTCCAATTGACCATGGCATCAATAGTTTCAGTAGGTTCGTCCCTAATTCAACATCTGAATGAAGATATCGATACACAAAACACTTGAAAAAGCATTAGTGAAAGATTCGGTATTAGAAGTAGGTATAGATATACATATTAAAGTTCTACGTTACGTAGTAATTCTTTCAGCTTATGGTTATTATCTAATTAACCAATTGTGTATTAGTACGTCTGACGTATGGTGAATTAAGAATGATTAATATGTTGTTTTCTATTTACAATAGTGAAATAGTTTGACGTGTTCGTGCACGAGTGTGTAATAATAACATAGAATCGATATGCTACGCCAAAAAGGAACAATACATTGGTACATAGTACAAGTACTAAAGGGTATGACGTCAAAACTTTAGGCTGAAAGTTGTGTTTAAACTATTCTTATAGGTAAAACAAATAATAAAATGTTCTTCAATGAAACGCAATACTTCTGCTTATTACATTACGTAAGAAAAAAAGGCAATGCATTGTTTAAATACATTTTGTATTTATTATATGAAATGATCACATTGTCAGTACGATATAATTTTTACTTTGTTTTTCTTGGACCACTCGAAAACGAGTGAAGGGTCGTCTTGAGTAAAATATAGGGAGGGGATAAAATAAAAGTTATTTGAATTTAACTCAAAAAAGAGCAGGTCATAGAATTAGTAATGCTATATTATTATATATATGTATATATGAGGAACTGCATGAATGTGATGGAAGCCCGAGGGTATAGAATATAATATTATTACAAGTGAAATAACGTGAGCATCTGACATTCAAAATCAACGAAAATTCCTATAACAATCATATTCCGTAAAAAGACAGCAATATGAAGTACTTATAGAGAGAGTGGGTCTCCATTTGGTATGGAATTATATGAGAACTTAATTAACTATCCTCCATATTAATTCTACGTACGAAAAATTCAGGTACGTCAAAATACTAACGTATGTCTAGTACGAAAAGAGTTTTTTGCATTTCGTGCAATTTATGAGCACGATTAATGATATATCGGCCAATGCAAAATTTATAGCAAAACTTACGGTAAAATAGGTTGGTATCTTGTTCATCATGAAATTTTATAATCTATGCATGATAATATAATTATAATACCATATAACATATTGTTACAGTTTAGTACACACATGAGAGCATTATGTAACGTGTATTCTGTTGCATAGTGTATACCTACGTCATTTCCATTCATGAAAATCACGTGATGCATTCACTTCGCAATTCTATTTTCAGCAATAACACTTAGAAGGACAAAGTTTATACATAATTACATGGCAGAATATTTTCGCGTAGTAACGGGGTAAAACTAGTATAAATTAAACCCCAGAAATTGTAAAATTTCATAAACATGAATCTATCAGGTCTTTGTCAAGAATCTGACATTTTTCAATAGTGGCATTGTTTAAGATATTGTTTCACTCGCTACAAATGTGCTGACTTTTTATATTAGACATTGACACTTTATTCACTGAAAAAGTATGCTTGCATATTGTAAGAACTATTTAATCCATATTATTACATTTAATACTCAATCTTTAATGTATGGGTAATATGTAATTCTGTACCTAGTGTAATATCGAAACTAATTCGCGTTCAAAGCAAATGCTAAAGACTTGAAATTTTACCTTGAAATTCCTTCAATACGATCATTATCAAATACACATTATATAATACTATTTACTAATACTGTTGTACGTATTAATTGAACTACAAAGGAACGTACGATTTTCTATCCAACAATAGGGTTACCTCTATTCTATTCTATTTCATGTTACCCTCAGGCCATCCACTTGTCTACGAGTGATCTAGGGTTGCTTCATACTATTACGATAGTATAAATAGAAAATCTTCTAGGCTTTTGCACGGTGACGAATTCATCGGCGTTTTTTCAGGTGTCACTGTCGGCAAAATTTTATCCTGAAGATGGTACAAGCAACGGTACCGAAAGCTCAATTGGTCAATCGAAACAGCAAACGCAGTGAAAATATTGGACAAGTCGCTCTACCGATGGATTGTATGAATACTTTGTACTTTTTATGAATAGATTTGCATAGGCAGTCCATCCTAATTGGGTGATTTGTAAATCCTACAGTTCTTCTATATTATTTTCATTTTCGCTTGTTACAGAGTAAGGTCCGGTCTGACGATAGTAGTCCCAGGTTTAGCGCTCTGCGGAGCTGGAGCCGTCAGTTACTCTGCTTTGGAAGCTCTGGGTGTGTCGTGTGTAGTGAGCGCAGCACCTGAACTTCCAGACACACCCCTCCCAGCACCCACCACACTGTTCGTCAGAGTACCCGTAAGAGATTCTGTAAATGAAGACATTGGATCTCACTTCCACTTAGTAGCAGATATTATAGAACAAGTAAGTGAGAAATATTATCAATTTACATGATTTCAAATCTAAAACTTCATTCTAATGATTTATCTGATTAATCCAGTCGCCAAAGGTTTCAAATGTATGGCAACCTTTCAAAAATTCCTGGGTTATTGAAATTTCGGGATGTTATTTATTGATGCCCAACAGAGCTGTACTCAATTTACCGAACGAAATTTATTTATAGAGGGGCGAAAAACTGCTAAATTTTGGCACATTTCAAGTTTTTCGCTCATACGGTTATGTTAGCATAAAGAAGTTTTGTTCGATAAATTGAGTGTAGCTCTGTTGGGCATCCATAAAAAATATCCCAAAGTTTCAACTACTTGGGATTTTTGGGAAATCTACGTACCTAACTCTAGACTGAGAAAAATACCGATTTGCATACTTACAAGGTAAACGAATCTCTAAGGTACCTAACAGATATATAGATAGATTCAATGAAAACCTACTTACACCATTTTAATACACAAGTAATTAGATATGGCTAGCCACAATAACCATAGTACTGTACCTATTATTATTAATTTGCATACAATCTCGCATTCCTTGCACCGCGAGACAACTACACCTCTTAATATCAAAAGGTATGCAACCTCGTTACTAAAATAATTAGATACAAGACATATTATCTTATACATTCTTACTGCAAATAATTTGCTTTGATTTTGTCTCACGAAGAAAATCTTTGATGACTCATTTTGTGGCATTTTAGTTAGGTGGCTTTTCTAAAAAAGAAAACACGCTTTTAAACAATATCCAAATCTTAGAGATTAGAATGACTGCTGAAAATTACATTTTAGATAGACCTACGTGTCCTACGACCTACCTATACCTATACTTTTACGTGCGTTTTTTCTGAAATCTAAAAGAAATTCCAAGAATGGATTGATATTGTTCCGGAGACGAAATGCATCCCTGTTTTACTCCTTTAGTCAGAGCGCAAACTAAAAACCATTTTTCTTATATAAAAAAGTAGATTATCGCAATTTGAAGCCAGCCGTAACAATATTATAGATCATACCATTTCATTATCATATTAGTTGCTAGCCTTCACCGGCAAACGCTTGTAGGAGTGCAAATGCTAATAAATACTTCCGCCGCAATTTTGGCGAATTAATTAAACTACTATACTAGTGACTATAGTAATTATATGTACTGGATTTAGAGTACAGTAATAATATATAGTTTCAATGCTTTATATCTATTTTAATATCGCAATAATAATATAATTTCGACTTTCCCATCAAGCCGCCAATCATTGGAGGGTCGATGACCACATGAACATTTCACGGTCGTAGCTTGAAAACTTGAAACACGAATATGTTTCTACTACCACGACTATATGAATCACTATGAACATTTTAATAAATGTCTTATATATTTATTTAATGAATACATATTATACTTCTAACTCCCGCCTAGATATAGTTTTCTAAGTAAAATCTTTATGGGGGACGTTGCTCTTATAATTCACTTTAAAATATAGTCAAACGTTAACTCACTGTGATTATATCGATATAAAATGACAATTTAAAAATCAGTTGAGGCTAAAGCGAGTTGAGAGTGTAAAATACTTGAGGTTCTCATGTGTAGTTAGAAGCAATGTATCTATATCAATTTGAAATACTTTCTAACTGAATGGAAGTGGATTGTAAACCTTAAAATATTTCGAGAACTTTTTTAACGCATTAGACAGTCGAAACCCTAACACAGTCAATCAGTATTTTACCACTGCTATAAGCTCGTTGTGTTTATACAGGGTGTTTGATAGATGGATGTATATATTTTCAGGGGTGGTAGTAGAGGTCATTTGAGATCTTTTGAGCCAAACTTAGCTTCGTCCAAAGTCGCACGGTTCTAGAGTTATTCGAGATTTTAACTTTTTATCAAAAAACCCCGAATTACTCAAGATTTACCCCAATAGTTTCGTAAGTATAGGTACCTACTCACTACTCAGTTCTGTAATTATTTTTTGTTTCTTGAATATATGTTTGGTCTATTAAACTCATTAGTTTCAATCTAAAGAAACAATAACGATAAAAAATATCGAATTAAAGTTTCGATAAATAATTATTACAAAAAGGAGTCACGACTTTAGGTGAGATTTTCCTTAAGAATAAAATTGCCTTAAGATTCAGAAATTTGGAAAAAACTTGTCTGATGAAACTGAAATGATGTACAAAACATAATAATAAAACATTAGTTTCATAAAGATATGATACAATAACTTCATAAGATCACTACAAATTAAAGCAAACTTCCATTACACAACAAACAAAAAATAATTACAGAACTGAGTAGTGAGTAGGTACCTATACTTACGAAACTATTGGGGTAAATCTTGAGTAATTCGGGGTTTTTTGATAAAAAGTTAAAATCTCGAATAACTCTAGAACCGTGCGACTTTGGACTAAGCTAAGTTTGGCTCAAAAGATCCCAAATGACCTCTACTACCACCCCTGAAAATATATACATCGATCTATCAAACACCCTGTATAAGCACACAGACAGTTCTATCAAAAGCTTCTCTTTGCTTAGCTTTAATGGTTATCCAAATGTGTGTCGTTAGGGATTATTCTAATCTTCAGCGCATCCCAAAATATGAAAAAAATATAATTTGCATAAAGATATGCCATCTCATAAAATGCCAAATAATAGACATGGTACGACATGCTGAAAAAACATGTTAAATGATAATCATTATTAAATATTTTATTCTAAGAGCGTGTCATGTCGTTAACTAAATGAACTATTGGAGTGTTTCTACTCGTAAACATTTCCTCCACAGTGACATGAACTAGTAATAACATAAATAAGTTTAAGTATTCATAACTTAACATAAGCCTACTAATATATTTGTATTTTAATATTATGTGGTCTTCGCTGAAAGAATTTCAACAATTAAAATGCTTTACAAACTCATAATTAAAACAAATCTTTTTTTTGTCTGGTATTTCTGTCAAACGCCCATCGCATTTTTCTATCTCTCTTTACTTCTTTTCAGACTCAGAGGAGTGAATGTTCTTATTATATGTACTATTTATATATTTCCGGCTTCAGTTTCTGGTCATTAAACTTGTATCTTGAATCTGTCATCGCAGTTTCGATTCTGAATTCGATTTCGGGCTAGGTCAAGGAGTTTTATCATAAGCTCAAGGTATTCGGTAGTATAGGTTGACATTGTAACAATAAAATATTTCGTACTAATTACTACTTTTCTGCAAAAAGATCTGAGAGATCCTTGCAGAATGTTAGCATATTATTAAGTATTGGACAATTAACACAATCGGGATTATGACATAGATTTCCACTGATAACAATTCGTTCTGAAAGTCGGGCTTAAACAATTATTGAATGAACTGAATCATCATTGTGCTAATTGTACCTACCAACATTTACGAGCCTCAATTCGTCTGCGGGTGATAGGTAACTCTGTACAAGTATTTAGAAAATCATCTGGGCTTCGTACAGCAAATTATTAAAATTTTCACTCACATTAAAACTTGAACGGTAACGCATTTATGGGATTATGTTCCAAAAAAGCTAATCCAGCACCAATACATACCAATTAGGTGTACCTGCTATACAAAAAACGAAGAGTGCGGATAGTATTGTCATGCTCGTGTAATTTTCCCGCTAAATTTGAAATAAGAATGGAATGCAGAGTGAAACAGGAATGCGTCGTTCTCTCTCAGATATGCGTCGCGACGCTTGGCAGACGCAATCAAACACGTAACTCTTGTAATATCTACATACAGTGTGTACCTAGTACACTGAAAGATTAAGAGGAGACAGGTCGCCAAATAAAAAAAGGGAATTTCAGTACTTGGATCTCGATAACCTTATAATAAGTGCTAAGTAGGTAAGGTACCTATGCTTGGAAAAAAATGGGAAAATGCATTTAACCTTCTTTTAGAGAATGACCGTAACAGATCGTTCATACCTTATTTAGGTTTCTCAAAAAAAAAACCGTAGAATTTTTTTTCAAAGGCAGCAACTCGTTTCCCGAAAGTCACAATTTATAATGGTTTTGCATTCAAATCCAGTGAATGACCGTAAAAGTTTTATAAATTAAGCGAAATTATCCTCAAAAATAAAATATAAAAACGCTATTTATAAAATTTGATCGTGGAATTGTGCGTGCGATTTTGAACCTTAAACTCCCGGAAAAAGTTTTCGGGGTATCCGCCCTCTTGATGAGAGACTACGGCGTCTTACGGAATATAGTGATATTATGTATGTATGTTAGAGGAATGACGCTCCATGCGCCCCCACAAATAGTTTGACTAATACTTTGTTTACCTACACACTACACACACTACTGACTACACAACTAGACTCACATTCTCACCGCGTGATTAGATAACAACATTGTGTTGTATTATTTTTATTTGCATTTTCTGTTTTTATAATGTTGTGTTATTTCATAAGCGAATCAAAATAGACCACAAAACATTCCTTGCTATAAAAGTACGCATGGATTCGTTTATTTACTAAGTAAACAACATTGCGCCTCTCATACTCAGTATCAATATCTGCTAAATTCACTTCAGTGAGTAGATAGTCAGAATAGAAATTTCCCACGTGTGAAAGACGGTTTAAAGTTTATAAATATAACCTATATGGTCAAAACTGTAAATCGAATGAATGTGAAAATACCATGAGGTCCTAATGTTGGTGTCCTAACGTCAAGGTCCAATCTCTCTGCGGTTAAAATTTGATTATTGCAAATTTTGTAAAATACCTCTGAAATTCTATAACTTGAGATTATTCCCGTAGTTCTTTAGATATAATGATGTAAACTAAAAATGTAAAATGGAAAGACTAAGTGACTCTACCAGATTTTTTTTTATTTTGATTATTCCTATTTTTCGCTTACATTTTCATATAAAATTTGAAAAAGTTAAAGCGATAGTAGAGCGAGTTTTACTCGGAGAATACAGACATATAAACGTGTTGACAAAGTTGAGAAAGTCAAGTGACATTGTTATGGACCATTTACATCTGACATCTTACAAATAAACTTAGAATAAAGTGGTCCTACGTTTATGTTCCTAATAATTTATCGAGTGTATTATTATTTTAGTTGAAACGAAAATAGTATCTGGTATTTTCACTTTTCTTTATGATTTATAATTAGAAATCATATTACATTATTCGCGTTCTCGTTGACGTATGAATTACGTCTCTGGATATGTCATTAGCATGGATGTATAATACTTCTAGTAAACTGGATTCATCTCTTGGCCGACTATTGCGGTTCTAGGGGAAATGGCCAGTTAGGCAAAAGAAGCAAAATGGAGGATTTTCCATACTAAACGGGCTATAGGAAACTGCGGTTTTCACATGGATTTTTGGTTTTCACTGTTTATATTTTAACTGAAAATGAATTATAGACATCATATTGACATAATTATGGGACCAAGGGATGTAAATAGTCCGTTAATCAGGATTTATAAGCAATTTTTTTAGCAGAGGAAACAGCGTACGATGGAAGTAAATTAAATAACTTTTATTTTATTGTCATTAATTACAACATAAATCAAACATTGCACAAAAATTCATAAATACATACACATTAGCTTTAAATAACAAAAAATATGAAAAAATAAATTCCTACATAATAAATGATATATTTAAAACGTCTTCACATCCGTGATATTCAATATCATAATTAGTGATAGGCAACTACTGAAAACACATTTTTTCACAATTTTTTTTTCTTAAATTATGCAAAAGGTTTAATTCTTAAAGGGAAATCTGAAAAAAGAATAAGAAAAATAAACAAAAGTAATTTAATTTACATCCATCGTGTGCCGTTTCCTGTGTTATAAAATTGCTCATAAATTCTGATTAATGGACTATTTACATCCCTTGGTCCTTTAATTATGACAATATGATGTCTATAATTAATTTTCGGTTAAAATATAAACAGTGAAAATCAAAAATCCATGTGAAAACCGCAGTTTCCTATAGCCCGTTTAGTATGGAAAATCCTCCATTTTGCTTCTTTTGCCTAACTGGCCATTTTCCCCAGAATCATACAGAATGTATAGACAAACACCTATGTTCTCCATCCAGTTTACTAGAATAGTATTATAGATCCATGGTCATTAGTTACTAAATTCTTTCAAACCTCAAACACTGGGCAATCGCCTACATGCTGAATCATCCAGGAAACAGTAGCCTCTTTTTTCCTCTTTTCCCGCCATTTTATTCATTTCAATCCGTGGGTGTACCTACGACTTTTACTCATTTCAGTTACAATAAAAATCGACGCAAATATTTGTCAAATTATTTATTTTCGTTTCATGAAATGTCAAATGAGTTTATGAAGAGAAAATGAACTTTAAATGAGTTTTCTTCGGGAATAATAAATGAATGCGGAAACATTTAATAGTCAGGTGTATTATTATTATTTATTTGTGATTATTTTCTAAAATTACCCCAGCTACAGTACAACGTACCTTTCTAGATTTCATGTGAACTTCTTTAAAAAAAAATAGAAATAGAGCACGCTCTTAAGGGGTCATGCACTGAGTAAAAATCGTTTTTATATCACTTTGTATGAGAATGTAAGCGCGAACTAAGAATAACGTGAGCCCGTAATTAAGCTATAAAATTATTTGGTAAAACAATATTCATTAAAGTCACCGCATTACCTTAAACGTTTTATTGACTTTGGTCAATTTGTTATACAGCATCATCAAACAAACTACGAGAATAGTCTCAAAATTCAGTAAATTACACAGGTAACATTGGAATTATTTTTCATCGAGGTAATTTAGTAAAAACAGAATTCTACGGATTCTCAGATTACTCAGAAGTCAGAAAACGGATTCTAATTTATCCGTGTTTTGTCTTAGGATGATATCTATAGTATTTGCCGAGTAATCTCACTTTTCTTGAAGCAATTTCTCGCGTGTTTAATTACCTTCCAAGACACTTTCCAAGATTCTGTTGAAGTTCGAAGAATGGAACCCACTGTCTACCCGCTACCGAGGTCACGTCGTCCGCCCATCTTTTCTGGGGCCTTCCGATCCTCTTCTGTTTTCCCCATGGCCTCCACTTTACGAGTCTGTGAGTCCATCTATTCTCGTCTTGTCTTGCCATGTGCCCTGCCCATTGCCATTTGAGTCTTGCTGTACGATCCATGACGTCGACAACTTGGGTTCTTCGTCTGATTTCCTCATTTCTAATCCTGTCTCTGAGGCTCACACCCAGCATCTGTCTCTCCATGGATCGTTGTGTGCATTTAAACATAAACGTGAGTTATAAATTAAATAATTGAATATAAAGCAGGTGTGAATTATTCAATGTCATGTTTACAAACATGAAATACAAGGAATTGAGGAAATCTGGGAATTATGGGGTTTCACTCTCATCCATTTTGTTTATTGTAGGATTTGTAGGTAACGACTAAATTTGGAAATCTTTGAAATTATTTAGCAAATGTTTCGTGCGAATCAACGGGTCTTTAGATCTTTTTTTAGATAATATTAACATTATTATGTTTTAATTGTTCTTTTTTAGCCCTATTCAGAACCATCTTATTGTGTATAATCTTTCATCATCAATTCAACGCATAAATATTTAATCACTATAGTTTTTTGCCCAGCATTTTTTTTGCGTAAATAATAAACATAAGATATAGAAAAAATCACATTAAAAATCAACTAAAGTGAGATTGCATTGCATATTTAACTAGGCGTGAGCAAAATCATTAAAATATTTATTCGACTTATTATTATAAAAATATTGTTTTAGTCAGTAAATATATGTGTGTACCTAGTTACGCCTGAATTTATGCCATGCTATTGGCTTCTTCCTGGGAAATTAAATAAGCCTAAAGACCGACTCACATTATGTTATTTTATTGTACCCAGCTTTATAATTATTATGTATGCCTGCCTAGACAGTATAATAAAATGTGTGATTTGTTGTATTGTTTCAGATTCGTGTATCAGATGGCTGCACTTTAGTTCACTGTGTGGCTGGAGTCAGTAGATCTGCTGCCTTATGTTTAGCTTATCTCATGAAGCATCAACATTTCACACTTAGAGATGCCTTCCACTATCTTAGAGAAAAAAGGTAAAATGATATTCAAAACTTACTTCAAAGAATTCAGTGTTGCCATAATAAGTTTACTGTGTGGATCTTCTCCACTGTCTATGGACAGCAACCCTTGTACCCTCAAATTAAAAAAATATCTCTAAAGATCAAACATATAAAATTTATTACATTTTATTCAGTAGCAATAATTTGTATAATTTGTCATTTCCAGGCCACAGATCCGACCCAACACAGGTTTCTTCAGACAGTTAATAAAGTTTGAGGAAGAATTGTACGACAAGACAACTGTGAAGATTGTGTTTAATGAAGCAGCTGGGAAAGATATTCCAGATGTTTATGAACCAGATTACAGTGCAATGTTATTATACAGACAAACATATTACTGCAGATATTAAACATGAAACATTTATACTGTGCAAGAAGATTTAATGTTAAGATGTATATTTGTGATATTAATGCTTTGTGAATATTAGAAACATTTAGAATAATGAACAAGTGATATTAACAGATTTGTGACTTAACTAATTATTGTAATTAATTTTAAGATTGAGAAATGTGTATTTAATATCAGTTGCTCAGTTTTCTAAATCAAAGATCATATCGGATCTCATGAACGTACTGTATTATTCTAGTCGTGTGAATTTTAAAATTTTAAATATGGAATCAGCTGTCAATATTCAAATTATTATTTAAATAAAAAACACGTTTACCAACATGACTCCATCAACATTTCACTGGCAACACTGTATTATGTCAATCAACAAAGTCTTGATTGTAGTAACTTGAATGTCAAATTTCGCAATAATTTAATGTAAACAGAACCAAATGATGCCAAACACAGACTATATTATAATAACGTGAGATTCTTTGTTTGGTGTTTGGCACCGAGCCTAATAAATTTATGTCGCAATCATTATGTAGCCAATATTTAAATAACTATATTCTGTCAATGTATCAAACATGTCTACCTGAAAAGTATTATCAAATATAGGACAGTTTGTTTTTAAATCACCAAAAAGTTGTCATATCTAATAGTAAGTGTTCATACATTTTTATACTTGTATAAAAGATTAAGCCATAATATTTAGCATCAATTTTGGTAATTTTAATATCAGTAGATTTTTTTAATTGGCACAACTCATAAATGTGGTAGCCAGTCTTTAGTGATGTGAAAATGTAAATACAGTTCACACGTAGTGGAAAGACTTTAATAGCAATGTTTGCCATTTTCTCAAATATAAATATGTATTTTATTGTTGTAGCAACACCAACCGTTTCTCTCCTCTGTTTACTCTAATTGGTTTAAAAGATATAAATAAATCTACATGTTAAAATAATGTATGAATATTATAAGAAAGGGACCAATTAATATTTAGTTTTAAGAATACTCTCTTAAGTTAATATGTATACCTTATTGTATTATTATTATGTGATAACATTTTCAATAAAATATAATGACTATTCATTTCATAAAAGTATTTTGTTTTAATTACAATTACCTTGAGTGTTACATGTCCTGGGATGATGCCAATAGGTCCATTGATAGTTGTACATCGGCTGAGCATTGACTTTGTTATTGCTCGTGCAATAGACACACTCCTAACAAATCTGATAATTACAACACATTTATTGTAATGAAAGACCTTTTGTTGTAAAGAAAATCGCCTAAAAAATGTCCAATGGCCGGGAATACTGTATTTTTGCACACCATTCCTAAAACAATAATGTGTATTGCAGAAAACCCTTCTAGCTTTATAACGTCTGTTCATTCTCTTGATGAATATAAAACGCTGAAGTATCTTCTAATACAGGGTGTTAATAAAAAGGCAAGGATATGTATGCATCATTTAAAACATTAATGTGTTTTTATTTTATTGATACTGATGATGATTCACATGAATAATATTCATTTGGCTATTGAAATAAATTACGGTGCATTTAATAATACAGTAATTACATACATACATAATATGAATACCCAATATCACAGCAATAATTCTACATACAGTTATCATACAATATTACAATAAAATTATGTACGTTATTTGCTATCATAAGATAAAAACACCAATAATTTATGTTACAAACAAAAGAGCAACAGAATCCAGATGTCAAGAACAAAAACATTAAATTTCATGTATGTATAATGAATTCCTGTAATAAATTTTCATACTGTGATATAGTTGTGTATCATTTTTTTAACAAATTCCACATTCCTTCATTCATTTAACTATTAATAGTTTTACCTTATAACCTACAAACTTCCAAACACAAATTGTGAAATCTAATTTAACTATATGCGAAACGAGACACCCCGTACATCAACTATAATGCAACTAAAATGAATACATAGAGAAACTATTAAAAATAAATACTACAACAGAAGCAAAGCAATGTTATTCCGGGATAAACCAATTAAAAATTTTACCGTTTTCATAGGTGATACCTTTCCCACTCTGTTTTGACCAGAATGTTCACAGAGAAAATTTAAGTAGTACATCTCTACTATATTAAGCCGATTATCATTTTAGTAGAGATTTGATTCATCGTATACAAAAAATATTTAAACTGTACATATTTAGTACGTGGGCTTGTAAACTCACATATGCCTTTCTAAAATGTACTTCAGATGTGTCTTTGGTCAAAAAAGCATACAGACGGAGAGATTCGAGAATTTGAATTTATAGAAAACGATACTAAAAGATCTTACCAATATTAAAAATGAAAAGCTGGTCACCAACAAACAGACACAATATATGTAATATGTACATGTATATTGTAAGAGAATTTTAAAAATAGCACACAATTTTACCGCGGGGTAATTTTTTATAACATTTCTTATTTTATCTTCACCAGGGATTTAGGGTAATTACACTGAAATTAACAAAGTACATACTACATACTTGGTTTTGTTTGTAAAGATTGCCAATCGGCTCATGTAGTATTTTTTCGTACATTACACACAATAAAGCGTTTATTTAGTTGTGTGAAATAAAAAGAATTCCAAAACGTATTACGACATATACCAGTATAATGTAAAATTTCAATATTTCTG